>OU565268.1:10000000-10600000 GCA_913789895.3 Seladonia tumulorum
TAAGTGATATTCCTCCTATCGTCGGGCATCGTTTACCAACAATCTCATCGTTAAATCAAGTTCCGCCGGCCGAGCGCAAAGTGTCAGCGTTCATTAGAAATGAATGGCTCGTTCGCACCCCCGACTGTTTCAAACGTATACAGTTTGCTTATGCACGCGGCATACATTAAACTGTTGTCTGTGGCCAGCACGTTTACACTCTAAACACCCCGAGCTTTATCATAGCATTAATCCTCCGCTATTCTCTGGCCTGATTTCTTATCGTCTTCAACCCATTTGCATCATTAGCTCAATTTTCCTGGTCACTATCACCGGAACCGTATGCATAAAAGAAGCCCTTACTCAGGGTACAGTCAACTTCCCCATACTTTACCCAAACGTCTCCATACAAACAACTTTCGCATCACAATGATTACAAACAACTCTTACTTATTCACCGGAACCGTATGCATACGCTCAAATTTCTTGGTCATCATCGTTATTCGTTAGCTAAAAAATAGAAATGGAGCGTATCGTGGGTGTAGAAAGTAGTAATTCTGATTTTTTTTTGTTTTTTATAATGCTGAAATATGGGGTTCTTTTACTTGTAATCATTTTTGTACTTAAATATAAGAAAAAAAATATAGTTTGGTGATAAAGGCCTTCTTTTCGTATTTTGTTACGATGCAAATGGGTTAACCCTCCAGATTTCTTATTTAACCTCCTGTCGTCCTACTCTTCCGTTGTCGATAAGAAAATGTAGATTTAAATGTTTTCTCCTCTTTAGGAAATTAGTGGGGGTTCCGCGGATCAGACCACCATTTGGCGACTAAAAACGGAAAGAATATCGACGGAATGTTAAAATTGTAATATCGTTTTGAGGTCTTGCGAGACGCCGTGCCGGTGAACAAGGGTGCGAGAAATACGGGCGCGCGAGCCCCGTGGGGGATGTTTCGGTTTAAAATCTCCGGAGAAAGCTGCTTAGAGGCGACGTCGCCGCATAAAAATGCGCGAAGGGCGTATTTGTGCTTTCAACCGGGCTCGCTCGGTCTCTTTCGCGCGGGCTTGCATATTTTCCCGTTCCTCGTTTTTCATCTTCCTCGCGCCGGGATTGCAAGGAGCTAAATCGTTCGCGCGTGATGGAAACGGATTGTGGATTTCTGGCCCGCACATCCCCAATCTGCGCCCGTGTGCTCTATCACCCCCCCTCTCTCCCTCTCACCCTCCCTCTCTCACTCACTCTATCGCGCGAGCGAAATACTTAAAGCCCCCGGGGGGGCATAAAGGAAATTTCGTTGCCAGAACGCGGCGTCGGGCCCTCCGGAGGATTTGTGCCGACTTTCATTTTTCCGCTACGCGACCTCGACGGAATACGCGAAAAAATGTTGTCACCCGCGAATCACGGGCCAGCCCGACGTTTGATTCGAGAATATTCGCCGGCAAAGTCGCTTTGCCGGTTTTTATTCCATTTGCTCCTTCGCTTTATCCACACCAGCTCCCACCCCCCGTCTTTCGTTCGCCGCGTAAACATGAATTATAAATTCATGCAATATGACAAAGCCACGCGCGTTCCCGGAAAGCTCCTCTCGCGCTCTACGGATTTCATCCGTTCAGGGTTCGTAATTAGGCGGATTTCCCGACGTTGCGACAAAAATCGGCCAAACGGTTGAAAGGAATTAACACTAGAACCAGCGGATGAGTCAAAATGACTTGCTCCTAATTTTTTTCTTTCAGAAATATTGAAATTATAAATTTGTTTGCATGAGAAAATTCTTTAAGTTTTATCACAAGGCTACGTGTGCCGGTTCTATAACAGGCTCGACTCGCTGAAATTACCACGGAAAGAAATTTCTAGCTGGCTTCCGTTTATTACAAAAACATTTTCATTTCGATAAAGATCCACGGTCTAGTTCTCTGTCATACATAAAACTGTAAAATATCTCTTTTATCTCTTTTATCTCTGCGACAACAGTGTTGCAATTGCACATTTTTATTTTCCATAAGGATCCTCGGTCTAGCTCTCTGTCGCACATAAAACTGTAAAATCTCTTTTATCTCTGCGACTGTGTTTGCAACTTGATGCTTAAAACATTAAGAAAGAAAAATCAGTGGGAACTACAGAAGGATCTTCTTGGATCTCCTGCGGGTTCTCTTCTAGAATAGATTTTCATCTCTCAGTAGATTTGACAAGCAAGAAAATAATGCATGATCGTGTAGCAACTTACCAAACAGATCGGCGGACGTGAAGGCCAGATGATGGATTTGCTGTTGCAGGGGATGCATGGCGGCCGTGGTCCTCGATCCCATAGCATCCGGGTTCTGTATGATGGAGCCGAGGCCGGCGGTGTTGCCGGGTATCATGTTACCGATCGGTCTGGGCGCGAGTATGTTCTCGATCGTGAAGGCGGACGTGGGTGAGGACATCGTCGCCGTGGAGCTTGGTCTTGAGATCTCGCGTTGCCTGAACCGCATCTCCTCCGAGATCAGGGAGCTCCTCGAGACGACTTTCTCGCAGTCGACATCGTGCCTCCTTGGCCCGATTCGGTTCTGCTCGTCGGTGTTCTTCAGCTTCTGCTGCAGGCTCTCCGGCGAGTAGTTGTAGAGATAGCGATGCCCGTAGCCGGATATACCGGGACCATCTTGAAGAGGACTCGACGGCTCCGTCATCGGAGAACGCGATCTGGGCGAGTCGCTCGCATAGGTGCTCTCTACCATGTTACGTACGTGGACTGGCCGGATGATCGATTAATATCGCTTCGGGGATGCTTCGACGACAGACTGTTCTCTCGTAAATCGTTTTCTACGCTAGAGCAAAAGACATTCTTCGGCGTCTCGATGCCAGTCTCCTCCGTCGCGTCCTCTCTACGAAATGTCACATATCAAAACCACCACAACAAGTCCCGAAGTACCCGAAAGACCGCTACGAAGTCTTCGGCGATCGTGCGAGACTCATCACGGTCGATCGCGGCGCACTTAACGGTTCCCTTGACGAGCAAAGGGTGTCTCGTGTCTTGTTGGCACGCGGTCAGGTGTCGTTCGGTCTCAAGGATAATCGTATCGCAGCGTAACTGTCGATGACGTTCGAGCGTCGGCGGAGGACGAGGACGCAGAGCAGAGCCGAAGACGTAGACGAAGTCCGAAACGAAGACGAAATGCGCGCGAAGAGGTGTCCAGTCGCGCAGTGACACCGATGAGATAAACGATATCCGACGAACTGGCTCTCGGGGCTCCGTGTACGCGTTGACCTCTCTCGGGGGTGCGCTTAGATTTGCCGGCATCTACGCACGGGGAGCCACCCCCGTGTGTCAGTGACAGAGGGGCAGAGAGACACCCTCGAATATATCCAGCGAACTTTCGTCCGAGAGGTCCGACGGGAGGGGGAGGGGCGTGGCCCGCCCTGGGCCCGCCCACTTTTCCCACCACCGCGGCGGCATCCCCTACGCGACGCGATGCGCGGTCGTCGGGGAGTGGTGAAGGGCCAAGGGGGTGGCTCGCGGGACGAGAGGGAGCGACTCGACGATGGTTTCCAGGAGGATGCTTGCGTAGCTGCAATCTCTTGATGACAGCGATGAGCTCGTCGACCAGGGGAGGGGAGGAGGGTGGATGAAAGACGGGGGGCGGGAGGAGAGGGTTGGAACGTGGAACGACATGCTGTGCCGTTCCAACCCTCCAAGCGAACGCTGACAAGCTCGAACGGGACGGAGAGAAGAGGCCGCATCTCGTCCGGAAACGGTGGGAGGAACACCGGGTATTTACAGCAGATAATCACGACGTGTCTCGCGTATTACAGAGCTTTCCGAGTTTGCCTTGCGTATCGTATTCACAAATTAATCATGCTCCCGGAAGTGTTTGGTTTCGGAGCCGGCGCGCGCGATCGAACGGACCGGTATTGTTTCTGAAAATAATTTCTCGTTTTCCCTCTCGCCGCCGCGCCGCGCCGCGCCGCGCCTCGGGAACCCGCCGGGATTATCGTGCCCGACGTTCCCGAGCTTTTTTCCACCCTCTCGCTCTTCCCTCGGTCAGTTTTCCCCGGCCCGATGCTCGATTCGCGAACGGAACACGTCTCTTGCCGATCAGCCGGATATATTAATACGTACGCGCGGGAATAAGACTCGGATGGGTTTTCAGCAAACGGATCGTTCGTTAGGCGTACTGGAACGTGGTCTCTCATTCGTTCTTTGAAAGCTTAGTTTTCGTACCGAAAGCTTCGATACTTTTATTTTTTGTTCCACTTTTACAGTCTGCGGGACGACGAGTCTAAAAATTCAGTGGTGACCGGACAACGGACTTTGTGAAAGTCAAAATTGATACCCTCTAAAGAACCAAGATTTTTACAGAAAC
The DNA here is from genome assembly GCA_913789895.3 of Seladonia tumulorum. NCBI lineage: Eukaryota > Metazoa > Arthropoda > Insecta > Hymenoptera > Halictidae > Seladonia > Seladonia tumulorum. The sequence goes on from OU565268.1 coordinate 10,004,321, forward strand.
CGAATGAAAGAACTGCGAAGAAGATGGCAATTCGTTTCGGACGTTAATGGAGAACTGTTTTCCGAAGAGGACAGAATTTCCATTTTCTTTTTTCTTTTATCTTGACGCGAGTCGTCCCGCGTGGTACAGATAAAATGAATGCACGGATTCGTCGTGATAATCGCGAAGCATAGTGGCTCGATCCTCGGTTTAATGGAATGCTACGAAACCGGTCAGAAATTTCTGTAATTTTCGGCCGCGCGATACGCGTTGTGAATATTCATAACGGCGTGTAATCAAAGTAGGGTTGAATCAGTGTAATTCGGCTAATCGTGAATGCACTAATCACTTGATTGATTGTGGCCCCACGGTCGGACTTATAATATCGGCATAGGGGTATTTGGAATTTGAACGGTGGATTATCGACTGGATATTACCGACTATTCGACTGCGCCTTTTTTTCATATTTTTCCCCCTCTGCTTCGTCGACCGTGCAGGCTCGCGTAACATATGGAATGCATTTTTCCCTTTTTTTTTCATTCGCTAGAATTTTAGATGCACCGTCGGGTCCAGGGCGTCGAGCGCTATAACGTTTTAGCCAGGGTCACGTTCACTACTACGGATTTTTAGTTACGCATGCGTGCGACGGAAAATAATTCCTTTCTTAACGAGAAATAGAGTTAATCGCATGACGAAATTTTGTTACCGGTATGGACTGTCATGAATCCGTGTCTATATTAACCCCTTGCCCTACAATATCGAGTCAGACTCGTGATGAAGATTCTGAACAGGGTCTAATAAATATATTTCTTATTAATTTTCCCTAAACCGAAATAAAATTCTATTTTGGCGTTGTTAATATACAGCTATCGGAGAACATATAGGCATACAATAGATATAAATTTTCTCCTTTTTTTTAGGAAATTATAAATTACAAAAAAGTTCTAATCACTGAAACCGTGAAATAAATCGTAGTACAAGGGGTTAATTTAAGCGTCCGTCAGACGCCTGTTATTTAAAGAGAATGTTTTTAGTTTTCAATGGTTCCGGAAACGTGAATCGAATTGTAAGTCGGTTGAAGGGTATTACTTTCGTAATACACTATTATTTTCAATCTGTTAAACGTAATAACAAAGAAAAGAAATTTCTACTTTACATCGGTTCGTTGCGATTCAGCTGAAAATTTTTTATTTTGCATAAAGATCCGCAGTCTAGTTATTGAACATATTTGTTCCAGACCGTTTGAAAATAGTTTAGCGTTACTTTTTCTTACGGAAGTTCCCAATTTCGTTTTAACATTGTTTAAAATAAGTCGCATTACATACTCTGCTTTTCCTCTAGTTTTTAAAATCGGTTGTTACACGTTTATGCGAATTTCAATGAAAGCACGACAGCATTTTTCAAATTGATTATAATGCGCAGCCTACGTGCAAGTGGCAGTTTTAATTCAGCACAAGACCGTACAGCTTTGACGGCCTTTTTTACGAAATATTTTAAGCGTCCCCTTTAGGCAACCTTGCACATTAACAATTACGTAGGTTTTCTATGTTGGATAGAGATTAATGTCCGCGAAAATATAATCAAAGGTAAAATTCCTTTGACGAAGAGCCGACGCGCTCCGCCGCAATAGCATTCTCAGAGAGATATTGCGTAAATACTCATCATTAGTATTAGACTGCGGACGTTTATGCATTTCCCAGTCTTTCGTAACGAGTTCTCGAAAGTCGCGATCAAGTAAACAATTACTTTTTTGTTGCGAAGATTTTTGTACGCGCTAAGCGATGGAAAAATTTTGACAAATAAACCCGTCGGTGTACAGCAATACTCATTTTACTGATTCGCATTGTATTCGTTTTATTACAGGGTTGTAAAAAGAAATTATACTTTTTAGAATATTTAGAACACAGGCTGTGCTTTACCGAAAACTGTAAAAGAATGAGTGTTTCCGCTTCGAAGATCGGTACAGAACAAGAAGGCAAAACAAATTCTTTGCAAATAATTGATTACTTACGGATACCCCTAATGCTTGCCGATCAGAGGACACAATCATGGTCCCCGCACGATAATCGCGTGCACGTCGTATGTTAGCGTCGCGAAATCCCGGTTCCATGGTGTCTCCCTCCCTCTGGTGCGAGGGCTCGTTGATCCGGCAGATCTGTTCAATTATTTAAATCCCGGCGAACGCGTCCGTATTAATAACATAAAACCGTTGTAATGTGCATTGACTGTCGTCGTCATTGTTGTCAAGGCCAGGCTGGGGGCACGGGTGGGGAGTATCGTGATGCGATACGCGGAGAACCGAGCGTGAAAAAGCTTTTTTCTCCATGGGGCGCGCACGTACCCCATGGATCATTGTGATCGGCAGCCCCGCCGCTCGCTGCACGCTCCGACCCTCGAATCGAAATCTGTGCCAACCTTAATCCTAATCCGTACGTTAATCGCGAACCGAATCCCATGGCCTCGTGTGCACGGGGCTCCACCGGTTTAGGCTGATCGTTGGATCCTCGAAAAACCGAGGATCGGCCAATCGGCGCACGGTCTCCCGATCCGATCCGCCATTCTGCTCGCCTCGAAGAGCGTCTCCCATCTTCGGGATGCGCCCTCCGAAGATGCGCCCCCTGACCCTTTGTCCGACGGAGTCGTGAATTTCATTATCACCGCTCCGGAACGAACACAACGATCGCGATCCCACCAGCTCTTTCGCCTCGTCCGATTCGTATGCTAATCGGACGCGCAGATCGCTTAGATCCTAGTTTGCGCACCAGTTTAGAAGAGCGACTTTCGCCGTTTATGCGAACGCTACCAGAATACGGAACACCGGCCTTGGAACGAGGCGAGAGAAGCAGCTCGAATGAATTTAATGCCGCATTGTCGCGCACAAAGCGGAATTGCATAGGAATTAGACTGGGTTAGCATCGACTACTGCAGCGTGATCATCCATCTTTCGATGGTGTAACGTTCTTTCCACGGTTTTCAGTTTGCTGGAACTTTTATTATCTATTGGATTGGCAACTAAGTAATTGCCGATTTGTTCAATGAAATAAAAGAGTTTTTTTTTACTTGGAATGAACTTTAATCTATGATGTATTTTCCATTTTGTTCGATTTTCCTTTTGCCATCTTTCGGACAACTTGAAAATTCCACGCTCGTAGATAGTCTGATCCTTTTTGGCCAAAAACTGAGTCAAGTTATAGTTTCATCTATAACTGAAATCGGCAATTACTTAGTTGCCAACCCAATATTTACAGTTCGTTTTAACAACGTTAACTGTATACACGTCGATCCAAAACTCGATTGCGGCGAGGTTGAGGTTAACCCCTTGCCCTACAATATCGAGTCAGACTCGTGATGAAGATTTTTAACAGAGCCTAATAAATATGTATGTTATTAATTCCCTTTGAAGCGAAATAAAATTCTATTTCGCTGTAGTCGATATATATATATATCCTTTGGAGAAAACATAGGCATACAATAAATATAAACTATTTTTTTCTTTTCTATGAATTTTTTTCGACGAAGAATTTCTAATCGTTATAATCGCAAGATGAAATAGTAGTGCAAGGGGTTAACGAACCCACACCCCATGGTCCCTTTTCTTTGCTGGAACTTTCGTTAGAGTTGCCAAACAATGGCAAATGTAGGGGAGAGTTGCCGAATGCGTACCACTTAATTTCGAAGGCAGTTTATATATTCTTTAGTAGGAATTTGAGCAAAAATTATGTTTTGTATCTTTGTATTAACTATCGAAGTTGCAATTTAATATGATTTTTTAAATATTTATTGATAGATCATTGCGATATGAACACTTTTATAAGATCATGCAAACAGTACGATTTAGGCAAACGGTATCCTAAATGGTACCAGCCGGTTTCCAAAATCGTACCTCATGTGTTGGATTAAAAAGATACAAAAAAATCATAAGAGAAACTGTATTTTGCGTTTAATTTCAGTTTAATATACAATACAACATAAAAATAAAATGGAATATTACATTACTTAACTTAAATACAACTAGGACAATAATAAATATTGTCTTCTTTCAAAACTCCTCCAACCTTTTTTAATGCAGAAGTAGGTCTTTTTATCAATCCAAGGAGGTGTCTTCTTAACGTTGGCTTTGGAATTTTATACCGCCGAGAACATTCGTTGAATCCGTATTTTTTATTTCTGTAAGCCTCTATTGCTAATTTCATCTGTTCTGCCCATTCACAATATTTTCGCTTTCCCATGCTAAAAAAATTTGAAATATTGTAAATCGTTTATTTTCACGGTAAAATTTGAATAACAGTATCTTAAATCGTACTGGTACGATTTAGGAAACCACAGTGTGGTACGATTTAGGAAAAAGACGTCCCGCTAAATAATTGAAGCTAACCTTTAAAACATTATCAGCATGTTTTATAAACTAAATAGAAATAAATAATATAACATAGCTAGTTTTCAAAAATATATAAGACTACCTCAGAAACTGTAGATTTATATTTAATTCAGCCGATTAAAATCGTTTAAAATTAACATCAGACTTGCCTGATTTCTTTGTGCTTCTGTCATTCACAAAACAACACTTCATGCGAATGACTTTTTGGTCCTACTTCATCGACATAAATAAAAGTTCATATCTTTACCACCTGGAGGCATCAAAATGCATTCATTTTTAAAGAAAAGAGCTGGCACGACTTAGGTGACCAGTACGCATTTGGCAACTCTCCTCTATAACCGATCAAGGCACGATTGCGATTTCCTCAACCGATACAGTGGACATGCTAAACAAAAAATTAGCTTACAGAATTCCGCAATTAACACTCGACGAACGGAAAAACATTTCTGAGAAACGAACTCGTTTCTCCGTTTCAGCAGGTGAGAATATTACAGCATCGCCGGAACCGCGATCGAGCTTTTCTGAATTTTAATTTTGAACTCGACGTAGCAATACCAATAAGAAATACACGGGAAACTTTGTTAAAACGTACACTTTAATTTATCTTTTCTTTGTGCAACGTTCCAGGTGGAAGTACCGTGGCCAAGAAAATCTACAGGTACGCGTTTCAACTGAAGAGTGTATTCTGATTTCCGAAGCCATTTTTACACGAATCTTTCGAAAGTAAAAAGAGAAAAACTATTGAACCTTCTGCATTGAGATTTCGCCGATAAATGGCCTTCGATTCTAAAGTTTGGATATCTGTGAAAAAATACGGACATAAAATATGAAATATCTCGTGAAGCATTGACATTCCGATGACCATGGGTTAGTACTTTCATACGCAAGGTAATCAAAATATTGAAGTGCATTGCACCCCGAAGTTAGGACGTATTATGCCATATGATTTTTTCCTCTATCATTTCATTCTATATTTACTTAAAAAAAAGAAGTGTAGTAACCTGTCCCAGTTCCCAGAATAGCCATAAAAATAGCTATAAGTAGCTATGAATTTCCTCCTTCCAGAATATTATGAGCTACAGAGAAGTTCCGATCACAGGAGCCGTAAAATAAATCGTAGTGGTTCAAGGAAATGCAAACAACAGAAAAATTGATTTGTTGAAAACGAGAAATCCCCGAGTATCCCCTAAATACGCGGGGGTATCGACGTCATTGTGAAGAAAATCCGTGGAGGAAAGCAGGGTGAAATATGCGAATCGTCTAGCGATATCCTAAATAATACAATCTGCTCGTTTCTTGTTTGCCGAATGGGTGATGGTAGAGAGACGTCACGGCGCAGCGGATCCGATGGCGGCCATGTTCGGTTTAAAAAGTTCCCGCGGCGGGAGTGCTTCCACGCGAAGGATCACAATTTCCACGGTAATCATCGTGGCTGAATCCCCCCGGCGCTAATGCGTCGACAATACAGATGTTTTCACGTCTAAGCGGCGTGCTAAGTGGATGTCCTCCCTTTTCGCCCTCGCCGTTTCCGTTTCAAGCCCGAGCCTAACCGGGGGGTGCCAAACTCGTACCTGGCCGGTGTACTCGTTAGGGCCCTCGGGGTTACACTTGACCGGACGCCTTCTTGCCTCTTAGGTGGTAGAAATAATCGACCAGAGAGAAAATACCGGCACCAAAAAGCCAACGGGAGGAAAGTGAGCCTGCGAATTATCCGGCAGAAACCCGTTCGTTGTGCGATCTTCGGCTCCATAGAATACCTCCTTCCGGTTGACGTTCTCGGACCGGTGCTACGAGAATACCAGAATCCGAGAAGATCCGGCCGAGAAGATAGCTTAGGTGAAAAACCCGACCGGCACAGTGATTATCCCGCGGCCGGAATCTCCATCGAATAGGTTGCAGACGATTCCGAGGACTCGCCGCGGGTGCAAATCGTGATCGTTAGCGTGGACGGGTTAATAAAGTCTCTCTCTTTCTCTCTCCTCTCCTCCCTCCCCCATCCTGAAGGACCGTTCGAGTGTGAAATAGTCGCTTTTACGTCGACTCGCTCGTCCCGCGCGGAGATCTTTCAATTATTCACTGTGAAACTGAGTAATCCGGCATTTTAAGAAATATTTCGTCCGGCAATGACACGATCCGACTAAGTAAGGGAGAGTTGCCAAATGCGTACTGGTCACCTAAATCGTACCAACTCTTTTATTTAAAAATTAATGCATTTTGATGCCTCCAGGTGGTAAAGATATGAACTTTTATTTATGTCGATAAAGTAGGACCAAAAAGTCATTCGCATGAAGTTTTGTTTTGTGAATGACAGAAGCACAAAGAAATCAGGCAAGTCTGATGTTAATTTTAAACGATTTTAATCGGCTGAATTAAATATAAATCTACAGTTTCTGAGGTAGTCTTATATATCTTTGAAAACTAGCTATGTTATATTATTTATTTCTATTTAGTTTATAAAACATGCTGTAATGTTTTAAAGGTTGGCTTCAATTATTTAGCGGGACGTCTTTTTCCTAAATCGTACCACACTGTGGTTTCCTAAATCGTACCAGTACGATTTAAGATACTGTTATCCAAATTTTACCGCGAAAATAAACGATTTACAATATTTCAAATTTGTTTAGCATGGGAAAGTAGCTTACAGTAGCCCCTATAAAAAGGAATTAGTTGCAATGAAAATAAAACAAATGAAACAAAGAAAAATTGATTTCACGCCTTCAACCAGCACCGCTGCTCCAGTTCTCGTAGAAGTGGAGAATGAAAACGATTGGTTCTGTTTTCTTTGCAATAATTCCTATTTAGAATACATGATCCAATGCTTAAAGTGCCAAAAGTGGGTACATGAAGCTTGTGGAGGAGTTTTGAAAAAAGACAATATTTATTATTGTCCTAGTTGTATTTAAGTTAAGTAATGTAATATTCCATTTTATTTTTATGTTGTATTGTATATTAAACTGAAATTAAACGCAAAATACAGTTTCTCTTATGATTTTTTTGTATCTTTTTAATCCAACACATGAGGTACGATTTTGGAAACCGGCTGGTACCATTTAGGATACCGTTTGCCTAAATCGTACTGTTTGCATGATCTTATAAAAGTGTTCATATCGCAATGATCTATCAATAAATATTTAAAAAATCATATTAAATTGCAACTTCGATAGTTAATACATAGATGCAAAATATAATTTTTGCTCAAATTCCTATTAAAGAGTATATAAACTGCCTTCGAAATTCTCGCAATTTTTAGGTTGCAAATATCGTACCGTGGTAGTAAGGGTAAAAATACCGAGTTCCATACAGATACAGTCGAACCTGTTTGTGTGCAGTAGATAGGGATCGCATGAAAGAAACCGCAGAAAAACAAATATTCTTAAACTTCATAAATAGCTATGAAAAATAATTGTTTACAACATGTTAAAGAAAATTCTTTTTATGCGGTGGAGAGGGACCGCGTGAAAAGAAGTCTCAGAAAATATATGTCAAAGATTTACGAAATAGCGGGAAAGTGCTTTTCAAACAAAATAAATATTTAAATTACACGTAGAAACATTAAAAAGAAATTTAATTTCTCATTTTAATTCTTGCCAAAGTTTGTTCGAGGATAGTAAAACACTAAAAATAAAATTAATTGTATGCTTGAAAGCTGCATGAATGTCTATGAAAATAGCCTATTGAATTTCGGAACGCTAACCAATGAAACACCATATGATATCGCTTAATCGAATTTCCTGACACGTACTATACCGAATAATTTTATTGTTCCGTGTTTTATTTAACGTTCGAACCCTTCGCTTCACTCGTATAACCGCCTTAAATCGTTTTCATAACATTGTTAATATTGCCGGACTCGATTATTTCGACTCGTTATTTCGACGATAAATTAATAAACAATATGATTTGGTTCCTTTATTGAATCTGGAAATGTAATTTTACATGTAATAAACTTTACGCCAAACTGATAGAAATTTAATGAATGTAATTTACATTTAACAATCAATTATAACACAAATTGTTGCTCGTTGAAATAACTTGTGATTTCCAATTAAATAGAAATGCATTTCGCCCGTTAAATATTTCTACATTTTGACGCTAAACTTACCGTCGCCGATGGAACACGCCACTTTTATATATTTCATTGTGCAATTATTCAAGTAATAAAAATCTTTCCACGGGAATTGGTTGACTAAATTTTTTCCGTATCAAACCTTTCGTTCAAACACGACGGAAATCGCGACAAATCGAACTAAATTAAATTCTTGTTCTTTGCATAAGGCATCGCGTGTTCGATATGTTTAACGTTAACAATTACACACAGGCGGTAAAAATAACCGCCCGAAAGTAGATTGTTGTTTACGAGCTTTGTAAAAAATGTTTGACGTAAAAATTGTATTTGAATAGCTAGACGAGTACATTTTGATTTTTAGATACCAAGGTAACTCTGAACGTTTTATTACAGTCACCTTTCACATCTTTGTGTACTGCGTTGCGGTATAAATAGTGATATTCAATCTCAATAAATAGAAACTCTGGAAAGAAGCTCCGGAAGTTCTTTAAAAAGAAATAAAATGTTCATGAAATCTCGAAATATTCGAGCACCGTTTCAAACGAATAGTTGAACATCGATCACTACTGAAATTGCAACGTGCATCGATGCACTAACCCCCGGCCGCCATGTTTAGAGAGAAACACCGACGCGTTTACAGGCCTCCGAACAACGGCCGATCATTCCTTCAGCCTCGTGGTCATTTTGATTTTACAAGCGTTTTCCGTGACGCAAGAAACGCCTGTCTTGACCCGGCGAAAGCAAATGTTTACATCCCATAACCGACTGGCCTAATCCTCGTGGAACTCGCCACGAGGTTGCAGACTTCCTCGGATAGATTATGATTTTTTTCTTCCCCCCCCCCTCCACCACGCCGCATGGATTCGGCGTCTTTTGACTATAGTCTCCAGCGTCGTGAGTATACGATTTTCGAGGGAGGAACAATATTTACGGTATAGGTTAAGAGAAGCACGAGTTCCGCGGGGCACCATGAACGGCCCTGCCCCTTGGGATGAAACGTCGTCGCACGACTATAGTATTCAGCCCGAAAAATATTTGCGGTGGCTCGCTAATGTTCACACCTCCCCGATCCCTTTGACTCGTTCCGCTGTGTTTTCCCTTTAATCCTTTTTAATATAAACCTTTCTCCGTGTTTACCCTTTTTTCCTCGAAAATTGACCGATCCTTGCCGGCGGGGTGTCGTTTCGTTATCGATCATGCGCTTAGGAAGATTATCCGAATCTTCGAGATCTCTCGGATCAATTCTTATTTTTTTATATATTGGTAATTTTATATAATGGTTTAATTTTTATATATGGGTGACGGAATTGTTTGTTCAGGTTTTAAAATGAATTTTTACGATAATATATTTATTGTACCAAATTTGATTAGGATCTGTAAAATGCAAGAAAGCTGGAGAACTACACAATATCATACATTTGATTTTTTTCAATTTCCATTTTATTAAATAACTTACTTTGATTTCATGGAATTTTTGAGCTTTCTTGTTTGGCGATCAAAGTGTTAAACGCGAAGACTTCGATTCCTCTTCAACGCTAAACGTACCGAGCTATAAATGTAACAGGTTGCCTTATAAAAATGATAAATTTATTTCGACTTTGCGCGGTTCTTATTGCAACGCGTGCTCTTTCTGAAGATATTTACCGAATCGTTGCTCATGAAAGCATCTTTACAATTTCAAATATTGTCAAATAAAAATCTAGAACCGGTCATTTGCCCGGCGGTGGTACGTTTAGCGTTAACTTGTTAACAAGCGCAGGTGTAGACGTAATCGAGAATCAACAGAAAAGAGAAAATCCAATGTTTTCTCAGAAATCGGGGGAATTGTCTTTCCGTTGCTATGTTTTTACGCGCGCCGTCACGTAATTGTTTATCACGGCCGCGTATGCGACGACGCACGACGATCACGAATTTATTGGCTCGTACGGTAATTACTTTAATTATTACACTGATGTCAAAGGCTGATCAGAGTCACAAAGGAAGTTTATTCGACGCGGAACTATGTTTCCATCGCCTCGAGTCACTGATCGCCAATTAATTTTCCATAATTGGACGGTCATGCTGGCACGATACGCGCCTTGACGCTCGTATCGGACACACACGCATGCACGGTCTACCCGCGCTTCCCTCTAGCGATGGAGTCGAGTATTTCGCGAGCACCGATCGTCAATTATTTTCTCTAATTTTTATTCATTTTATTCGTTAACCCCTTGCCCTACAATAACGAGCCAGATTCGCGATGAAGATTCTGAATAGAATCCAATGAATGCGAACGTTATTAATTTCCTTTAAAACGAAATAAAATTCTATTTTGTTGTAGTTGATATACAGGGTCATCCGTTTTTAAACGGCCAAACGTCAACCAGCTATAGAGGGCCCCAAATGGAACAACTTTCACCCCTAACACTTTTTTTTTATTCGGCCTTGATTTCTTGAAAATATTTTAAACAATACGTACCCAAAAGATGTATTCCGTAGGTCATACAAAAAAGTTGACTGAATAAAAAAGATGCCCCTATTTATTTTAAACCAAACAAAGGAAAAATCATGAAGATACATAATTGCAGTCCGAATATATTTAATCTTAAGTGAACGCAAAAAAATGACGGGTTCTTGCAATTATCTAAAAATCAAGACCGAATCAAAAAAAGCGTTAGGGGTGAAAGTTGTTTCATTTGGGGTCCTCTATAGCTGGTTGACGTTTGGCCGTTTAAAAACGGATGAAATATAAACTGTCTCGTTTTTCTTTGGAATTCTGAACGATGAAGAATTTCTAATCATTATAATCACAAAATAAATAGTAGTGCAAGGGGTTAACGCCTGCCATTCCTTCGCAGCTACGTTCTTTCGAACTTGTACCAATGTGTTTTTGCGCATTCTCGCTCGCTTTCTAGAATTTCAAGACAGCTGGGGAAAATACGAAAAAATCTGAATCGTCAAGAGATTACTCGTAACATCTTTAACGCCCCCGAGGGACACACGCTGAAAAGTCTTCTCGGCCCGTAGACTTTGAAAAATTATGAAACAATCGCCGGAGGGCAACGCGTTGACGCGTTCTATCGTTTCGTGAGACAATGTAACAGATCCGGAATGAAATTGTTCGCCGCGTTTCGTCGCACTTGGTTCCATTACTGTCGCGTTCGATGGATCCCGTGCGCGCGCGCTTCAAAATGTATCGGCCCGGCGCGGAGCGGCGACCATGTCGTCGTATTTTCACCGCGGAACCAATTAACAGTTTTCGCCTATTCCTTTTTATTACCGGGCTCGAACGTGAAAAAAAAATACCCGCGCGCCGGGTCCCAGCGTGTTTGTGTACGTGTCTCTGTTGTGCGCGTGCACGTCTCGTCGCGAAAAGTGAAAGAGTAACGAGCGCGACGACAGGAGGGGTTAGGGGTGGTGCGTGAACGATGATGTGTAGGCGGTTGACGAAACAAATGGATGAAAAAGAAAAAAAGAAAAAAGAAAAACCACCACACAGCCCCTGATGGCCTTATACCGGCGGAAAAATCAACTTCGATCTTGTCGAATATGTATCGTAACACGGCCGCTTTGTGGCGTTTCTCTTTCATCGGCCGGCTCGTGTCGTACAGATTCATTGTGCGCCCGTCGCTCTTTGCCGGCCTCGTTCTCCCGGAAAAATGGAGCCCGATATTTAGTTCGTCGACGTTCAATGGAGACTCGTTCAAAGAGAAACGCGCGCGGCTTCTTAAGAGTTTTTTCGGACGATTCCAATTCGTTCTTTCTAATTCCTTCTAATTCGTTACCGAGCGCCTGTAACAAATTCTATGCGCTCTCTGCTCTGTACCTGTTACAAGGAATTTTCAAGTTGATAAATCGAGCTTGTCTCGAATAAGTTGAAACGTAAAATTTCCATAAAGATAGCTTTTATTTCTTTCGGTAAGTCGCGAGGACGTTGGGCGAAGGGTATCTGCTCGGAACGTGGTAATGGTTCGAAAAATCGATTTGAATCTCGTGACGAAAGAGGCGGGGGCTTTTAAAGCTATTTCGCCGCGGATTTCGCTAAGTGATACCAATAACCCGATGGGACAACAAGCCGGGGCCCTTCAGAATTCGGCGGAGGATAAACGAAGGGCCAGCAATCCCGGGGGATGTTATCTAATCCCGGCGGATTTGTTGATTCTACGACTTGTGCTTGGCAAAGCGCAATGTGGTTTCCATGTAGTGTTGGATTACCCTTATTTTTTGCTGCCCCAGAGGCCCTCCCGGAGCTTCACCGTGGCGAACCAACATTCTCCTGGCCTCCATTTCAACCACCTCGAAGCACCCTCTTTTCCAAGAGGGAATATTTCCTACTTAATCACGTCCACTCGCGAACAAAATTTTCGAACAGAACCCGCTAAATATGTGCACTATTAATTATAGATTCTTTTCCTCCAGAAAATGAATAAACAAATCGTAGGGGTTGACAAGACTCGCGAGCCACTTGTAGACTTTTAGCTAAAAACATGTCGCTCGGCAAACAAAAGCGGTAACAGATCAATGTAAACAAACATTGAACGGAACCGAGCCTGTTTGCATTACGATCCAATGTTTATTCCCGTGACGTTCTTAACAACCTTGGGTTTTGTAATACCGATAAATTCATCGATCGCAAGTTTCGCGAACGTGACGACGCGAAGAACAGCATGGAAAGGGAGAAAAGGATTTGCGTCTGGGTCCGTTTGTTATTATACTGTTATTATACCGCGGCAGAGAAACGCGACGCGATATCGCGCGTTATCGGGATCGAAGTGTCCTCGCGTGCACGGACACCGTTCGCGAAAAACAAAAGACGCGATCGCGTACTTTGCCCCGCGGTTGCGTCCCGCAACGCAGATTATTCTATTACACGTTACGCAAACAAAAAGCACAAACGGACGACCGCGGGCCGGCGGCTGCGCCGGTTTCCGCGTCTCCGCGGAGCGGCCGCGATGTTGTTTGGTCTGAAAATACGTTATTGTTTCGCAGCGATAAAAAATTCAGCGTTTGGATAATTACATCAGCGCTGATCGATCCCCGGGACAGCCCCCGGCGGATATTCGGCGAGTTACTGACTTACTTCGGTCTGCACCCTTTCCCTTGCTCGAACTCAACCCCCCCTACACCCTTTTCCCTACGAAAAAAACAGACACCGTTCCTCGGTACGACGGAACAGATTGTTCGATGAACGATAAAAAGAAAATCGGACGAATAGCGTGCCCACGCAGCGCTCGAGATTGAACGGTAAAAATTTTCGAAATTTAAAAAATTTCTGTCGGAGATTATTAGTAATGTATTACCAGCTACCCACAATTTTTGCTAAATGAATTTATTACCACAATTCGAGCGCGAAATCGAATACAAAAACTCGACGCATCTGATATTCTCATTCACAAATCGTATTTTCGAAATTTTCAATGCAAGTGCACGCGAAAAAGTTGCAAAATGCTATTTTTAGTATTTTCTCTGCGGTTTTGACCAATTGTATACATAAGATGAAAAATACGTTGTATATGTACTTAGAAAAAAGTGGCAAAGATTTTCGAAATTTAAAACATTTGTGGTCGGAGATTATTAGTAATGTATTACAGCTACCCACAATTTTTGCTAAATGAATTTATTACCACAATTCGAGCGCGAAATCGAATACAAAAACTCGACGCATCTGATATTCTCATTCACAAATCGTATTTTCGAAATTTTCAATGCAAGTGCACGCGAAAAAGTTGCAAAATGCAATTTTTAGTATTTTCTCTGCGGTTTTGACCAATTGTATACATAAGATGAAAAATACGTTGTATATGTACTTAGAAAAAAGTGGCAAAGATTTTCGAAATTTAAAACATTTGTGGTCGGAGATTATTAGTAATGTATTACAGCTACCCACAATTTTTGCTACATGAATTTATTACCACAATTGGAGCGTGAAATCGAATAGAAAAACTCGACGCATCTGATATTCTCATTCACAAATCGTATTTTCGAAATTTTCAATGCAAGTGCACACGAAAAAGTTGCAAAATGCTATTTTTAGTATTTTCTCTGCGGTTTTGACCAATTGTATACATAAGATGAAAAATACGTTGTATATGTACTTTAAAAAAAGTGGCAAAGATAAATGTGGTCATGTTGCATGTACGAAATTGCACCATTAGAAACGGAAATTGAGAAGGCTCGACGACCATCGATCGGCGACGGTAACACACGGTATCTAATCAACCTGACGATCGAAAGCCCACGTATGTACCTCACTCTGCCTAATCACGAATCAAGGTACGCAGAAGCGGGCACGCGTGTACACAAAAGCGAGGACCAGCGACGAGCGCAGGGGTTTCGGGCGCGCGCTAAAAACGAAAATGCGTCTATCCGCGAGGATTTCGAGGGTGTAGTGGGGGGACCGGGGGGACCGGGGGCCAAGGAAGGAAAGCAGGAATCGGTTTTTCGATAGAACCACCCGTGCGTGGCAGCTGCGATCCTTTTTTCCCGAATCTTCCCATTCGCGTTTCTCTTCCTTTCTACCTCTTCTGAGACCTCGTGTTTTGCCCGGCTAGATAATCCCTTCGACCAGGGCAGAAAGAGGGAGAGAAGCAGAGAGAGAGAGAGAGAGAGAGAGAGGAGAGATAGAATAACTAGAAGAAATCGAGATGAGCGTTGGAGAAAAAGAGAGAGAGGGAGAGGGGTAAGCATGGATCAGAGGGAAAAAGCGAGAATATCACTCTCGCTGCGTCGAGGGGCAGAGAGAGAAGAGACCCCGACCCCGCTGTTTGCCTTTTATTAAACTCTTGTTAAACGCCGCCTTTCTTCGCACACACAATTGAATCGGCAAAACAGCGAAGATAATGCCCCTGCCGAGCTGTACGGGTCGGGGTTTCCACGTCGGAGACTTACCGCAAACACCAGCTCCTTGTACACCCTGAAATGGACACCGTGTAATCCCGGCTCTTTATGTACGCGGCGCAGCCAGCATTGACCGGATCCTCCAGGCATGCACATCGAACCACTCCCGGGTAATAAATGCCTGGTGTGTCCATCCGTTCTTCCTGAAAAATTTCCCGAACGACCGTGAAAATCGCACGGACCCGCCCCCCCCCTTCCCTTCTCTTTCACCGAGAAGTGCCGGTCCACGGCGGAGGCTCGAAACGAAAATATTTGGATATTTTCGAACGATATTTGGCGTGGCCCGGGCGTCTGAATGCGTCCCATTGTCCACGGAAACATCGAACAAATTCCTCACCGGGTCGAGCTCGACCGGAATCCGATCGCTTCTCGACGTTTCCCGGCATGACTTCATCTCGACGATCTCCTCGATCTTACAGATCTTCTAGAATCCGCTCGTCCAGCCAGAAGAGCGGACTTGTTAGCTGCAACTCCGCATTGTCCGGGAACTCTGCAAGTTCGTTGCGTCGGATCATCTTGTAAGTAGACGATTTGATAAATGCATGTTTTTTTCGTAGAAGAAATATATACATATGTAGCAGTTGGATTAAAAGTAACGGCATTTTGAAAAAATTGCTTGTTCAGCATTTTTGTACAGCACACGATTCGCATATTTGCGAATAAACTGATAAGAAAAATTGAGTATTTCGAAAAATCCGTATCGCTTTCTCTGACAATTTTTGGCAACTGAAGCTAGGGTGAGGGACCCAATTACTGTGCCTACAAATTAATTATACTTGTTTTCGAAGCATAGCGAATATTAAAAAAGAGATATATAACATATATACGAACTGATATTAATGAGAAAAATTTAATATCTCTTTTTTAATGTTCATTATACTTTAAAAATAAGTGTAATTAATATAGGCAAAGTAATTGGTACCCGGACAGTAACTGGGTCCCTTACACTAGTATAATTTTTGCTTCGACACATTCAATATAGGTACAGTAATTGGTAGCCCCACAGTACACTAGTCTAATTTAGTGTATATATATATATATGCTCAATTTATTTTTTTTTTTATAATGCTGAAATACAAAGTTCTTTTACTTGTAGTCATTTTTCTACGTAAGTATAATAAAAAAGAAAAAGTTTGCTGATAAATGCCTCCTTTTCATATTTCCTTATGACGCAAATGGGTTGACGTGTTTGTCAACAGAGCACCACCGTTTGCTAAGCGTCATTCCGATACGAGTTGCATTTCAATGTATAATTGTCCGAACGAAATAAAGCTATCGGAGTTGCATTGAAGTTTATTGTTTACACGGGATATTTGGTTCTCGGCGACAAACCGATTCGAATTATCGTTATCCGGGGGGCTTCTTCGACCGGCGGGTATCGGTCCCGCGCTCGGATCGGTGCAATCGTCGTCAAAACAATTTTAATTGCGGCTCGGCAACGCCGGGAAGCAAAGGTTACGCCGAGGAAAATACGAACAGCAACGCGCGACAACGCGATACCGTAAAAGCACGTGCACACCCCGGCGTCGGGAAACGAAAGAAACGGGAGGAAAAAATCGCGGACCCGGCGGGAGCATCGTGCTCGCCTATTAAATTTCATTAAAATGCTTCGATCGAATGGAACGGTCGGTTACGATTTGTTTTTCTTTTTTCCCTTTTTCGTTACAAAACAACGAAAAAAACAAAAACACAAGCAGCCGGTCCATTTTTCTCGTTACACGATTGTTACATTTTCCAAACGTTTCCGGAAACGCCGGATCTGGCCGGGGGTGCAGGGGCAGAGGGGGAGGGGAGGGAGAGTACAGACCAGGTGCAATCATGAAAATCAAATGGAATGAAGAAACCAGCTGCGCGCAATTTATAAACGATGTTTATTGTTGTATTTCTGTTTCCATTTTTAATTTTCGTTTACAACCACGAGAGCAGCTTCTACATGTTCGCGATATATATATATATGTATACATATACAGTTTTTTGTTGTTCGGACGTCGATTGAAAAATCTTGCGTGTTCTGTGTCCTTACGCGTGGTCGTACGTTCGAGGGTGCATACACGTACACATACGTATCGTTTGTTTATCTTCGCGTTGATGTGTATATCGAGGTAGAAACTAAGGTACTCATACAAAACGTAGATTAATTCATCAAATTCTTCTTGGTTTTCTTTCTTTTTTTTTTGGTTTTTTTCTCGGGCGTTTTGTTACAATTTGTTAACGGACACATTATAAGACACTCACACACATACGCATACGTATGTATAACCGCTATACACATACATACAAAGTATACACATACGTTTTCCATACTTTCAGTAAGAGATATGACGTCGGATATCGTTCTAATATACAGGGTGTTCCAAATTCGTTGTACTTCCTTGAAAGGGGTGATTCTTGAGTGCATTTGAGGTAACTTTTTTCTTTGGAAAAATGCTGTGCACGGCTTTGTTAAGGAGTTATTAACGAAAAACGCGAACCAATCAGAACTCGGGCCCAACGGGAGGTCCCGCTGAGCGTGGCGTTGCCATTGGTCGAACCAGGATCTGTCCACTGTAGCCGCGCTCCGATTGGTCAGTGTTTTTCGTTAATAATTCCTGAACGAAGCCGCGGAGGACATTTTCGCAAAGGACAAAGTTACTTCAAACGACCTCAGGAACCACTCCTTTCAAGGAAGCACAACGTTTCCGGGACACCCTGTATGAATATGCAAACTCATTTTTCCCATTTTAACAAGTGACACTACGCTCGTTAGCGTCACCCGACCTTCGAGTTCTCCTTGTGAACTCGCTTCTTATTTATTGACTAGCGATAATAATAATTGACTAATATATACCAAGATGAAAATACGAGATTGGATTTATGGGGGGCAGAGTTCTTTCACGCAGGTCAAGCCACTGGAAATACTCCTAGAATTCTAAAAACTTAAGTGACTTTTTAATCATTTCCCTCTTTTTCCCGTGCTTCTGTTTTTCCCTTTTCGCGAACGATGACTGAAAGTAAGAAAGAAAAACAAGAGAGGGCCAGAGTGGTGGACATCGATAAAAATGGAGGTCAAATCAAAGGCACGCGGACAAGACGTTCCACGCAGAAACGCGAACCTGAAATCGATACCGGAAACGCGGTGACAATATCTCCATTTTTCAACTCCTTAAAATATCGAACAAAACGAGTACAGATTCGTAAAAGTATTTCCAATCACTTCGAACTGCTGTTTGCTTTAATTAGATTATGGTACCACGCATACAGGTTGCCTGTTTTATGGGGAAAAGTTGCTTGGTATGGAGGGGGTTCGTTATGTGGTATATAAATGTTGTCTACATAATACTATAGTGCTTTTTCAGACGAACGAGGTGCTAACAAAGTAATTTTCATTCACAGATACATAGCACTCTTCATTTAAAAGATATTTCACTGTATTGAGATAAAACAGACACCCTGTATAGTGCTTGAATCGCAAGCACAATTGTAGAGACATTAGTCCCAGACAAGCGAGAATCGTCAATGGTCATTAGAATGATTTAGTGACTCGTTTTAGAAGAATTCGTTCGATTAGGTGAACAATACGTACGCAAGATAGTATATGACACTGTAAATAAATCACGGTTTTGTTCAACGATTCTGTTGCCGTTCGCAAAAAATAATTCTTATTATTCAGATATTTTATTTTAAAATAATTCTTATATATACAGATATTTCTTATTAACAGGTTGTTGAAAATTTGTAATCACAGAGGAAACAGAACTCGTTGGTGTTTCTGTTGCATCTATCAGCAGATTACAATTTTTCCTGGTTTTTAACTTCTCTCGTTATAATCCTCCTTGTGGTTACCTTTAAAGGTTCCTACATATAAAAATACACGTATCTATCATATGCACCGCAATAAACTCTCGTTTATGTAACTATAGAGTAGAACACTCCACGTATGTATGCATGCTTGGATTTTGTGATTGTATATTCGGTGTTGTATACAGTGACAGGCGCGTTTGATTGTAAGTTAAATCTCCTTCGGTAAAATACAGTTCGATGACGAAACGGAATTACGAAAATCAGAGTTCTGCAATTCGTTTGTGGCACTCGCAAAATTGTAAAGTAGAAGACGACGATCACATTAACGAACATGCATGGCACATCTATGTTATTTTAACCATGAGGAATCTCTTACGAGCAATTCTTCCCTTAGCCCTACTTTTATGTAAATAGGGATTTGCACAGAGATTAGCAGTGCGGTTACATAGACTTAAGACGATTTTATGTAAACAAGTCCTGCGAATCACTATATACAACATGGACACTTATACACGAGCACGCGACGAAGAAGCTCGAAACAAATTGAATGACAGTGAAGACAGTTCCGCGGAGAAACACGATTTTTCTGGCCGTTGTAACTATCGTTCTCCTTTCTAAACATGTAATAGCTTGTATGTTTACCGTTCATTGGCTGTTGCAGTAATTGATATTGTGTTATTTTATATACATCAGTCCCCAATAAAATGATCCATAGAAAAATGTACGTTCAAGAAATTGTTCTTCTTTTTTCTTTTGTCACACAGGTCAGGGCCGTGCTCGTTAAGAATAAGTACGCGTAGGGACGGCCATTTTTGCCAGTTTGAACGTTTTGCTTGAAAAGTTTTCTTTAATATCTATTTCAATTGATCTCAGACTGATACGCATCAAACTGGTCGATATAAGTTCTCTGTTACCTTTGTTGATATTCGATCCAGAAAATATAACGATTAGACGACTGCGGATCTTTATGCAAAATAAATATTTCCTGAGTAAACTGTCAGACAGAAATTAACTAAAAATATATTTTATTCCACCAATTAATTTTCGTCATAATGATGCATAAAATCCGCAGTCTAGCGATCATCGATGGAATATATGATCTCCATTCTATCTCGACACGTTACCGTAGAAGTAGTGATAAACACTTGGAATAGATCCTTACAGGCGACTTAATCTACTTAGAAAACAGTGTAAATCTTGTCCGTGTTTCAACTTGCTTGTCGCTTTAACGTAATCGCGTTTGTGTGTGTTTATATGTAAGTTAGGTTCGTGTGTGTCGCATTAAAACGACAAGCATAGGAATAAGACAGTGTTTTTGGAATTTTATATAAAAGAAATTTGGTAGATGATTAGCAGTAAAGTATGCACCGACGAGCTAACACTTATTAACGGGCACGTAACATTTACAGTATCATTTTTGCTGCATAGCTTGTATCACCCGATACGACTTTGCGGAAGTTCAATAAAATCGTTGTCCATTTTTACACAAAAAAGTTTTGTTTATGCGGAAAGTGTTCGTGGAGATTGCTGTACTTTTTCATCAAACAAAATTCAAGAAATCATGTGTCTACGCTCGAATATCCTCCTTCGTGCGTTAATTTAGTAAATGGTCAATGCGCATCACGCCCTGTGAGCACTATGTTGGCACTGTTCTTTACACGACAGTTTCATCATCAACAGGCAATTAAAAAAAAAAAAAAGAAAAAAAGGAAAGAGAACCTAAAGAACTAAAGGCCGACTAATTCACATTTCTTAACAATGAATATACGTATACATCGGTGCGTATATATATGTATTAATATTACAATGTATTAACAGCGCTGTCGTCGACTTGCCTATCGCGTAATATAAATACATATCATATTAACTCTACCGACGTTATATAAAAAGGTATGTTGTATACGCGTTCGCAACGACGAGCGAAAAAAAAAAATTTCCACGAGACAGAGAATTCTTCTGATTCCATTCCGTCGAGACTTTCGGCGACCGAACAACAGTTTCAAAAGCGTGTGCAACGGTTCGTTATCCGACAAGTCTGAAGGAACGAAATTTCCACTAACAACGATCATGCTAGCACTGATACGGAACCACGTGTTCTCGCGTTCAAAATCTATTTCATGCGTCGGAGTCCGGTTCGACGATTGTATAATTTCGTACAAAAAGAAACGAAACAAAAAGGACGAAAAAAGAAGTAAAAGAAAAAGAGTTTCAAAACAGTTTCTAAGGCACGCGTTTACCGAACGTGTTCCGTTACTTTGAGCGACACGAGGCTAAAACTATAGCTAAGTACTACGGATCCCGGCGAACGCGTTCGCCGGAAAGGGTCTGCCACTCCGTGGATAAAGCAACAATTACGTACAGCGAGTGGTAGAGGAACGTGAAGACCATGCGCTTGTCGATGGGGAGAGGTTTAGCGACATCGCATATGCACGTGAACATTCATCGGCAGATTTCTTTTCGTGGACTTTTGGATTAAAGCTATGGTCAACGATTACCGGAGGTACATCGATCAAAAAGGTTCGAACAATCGATAAAAACGATTCGGTTTCCGCAGCGGGAGAAGACCGGTGTCCCTCGGGGTCCTTGTGCTCCCGAACATGTCAGTTGACCAGCCCCTGGAGATCGAAGCTTCCCGGAAATGGAGTCGCTCTCGCTCGAGAAAGATCCGTTCGACGTTCGACCTCCCGTTCAATCCTTCCGACAGAATTATAATATTATAATTAACGCGACGTTACCCGGCTGTCCGCGACAGAGATTCCCTACGCCTTCTTTTCGACCCGTTCTTCCCTCTCGCTCGCTTGTGGTCTTACTCTACGAGTACATTAGAAGCCTTGCGACGCACGCGCGCGCCACCTTCCGCGGACACACGGTTCCGGCACGAACGAAGGTCACCTAGGACTCGAGAACCGCGTTCGTCGGTGTATACGACATCTCCATGGTGATGCCGGCGCTGCTGCGGCGGAATCTTGACGGGATTTCGGGGTTGCTGCGGGGCTTGCGTTTGCTCAGATGTCTCTCCACCCACTTCAGCATGGTCAGCACCGAATCCGTACTCGGCAGACGTCGTTCCGCCGATGTGCGGATTATGTGCGACGAGGCGACCCGGAACGTGGCTGCCATACCCTTCAGCGCCTGCAGAACGTGCGAAAGTATGATTAGGTATAGGTCGTACATACATAGAACGAGTAAAATTGTAGATATACTTAAATTGGAATTTGTACGGAAGATTTTGGTGTTGCACAAAGGTCTATAGGTCTATTCATTAGGCAAATTAAGCTAATTTTAGTAAAGTAACTTGGAGAACTGCGTGTAAAATTCGTACCCTCATAGCGTCTTCATCGGTGACGTCGTCACCAGCGTAGATAATTCTGATACGTTCGCTCCAATCCAACCCGAATGCTGTACGCAATATGTAGATGGAAGCATGACCCTTGTTCCACTCTACCGGTGGTTTGGCCTCGATCGCGCAGTGCGCGGAGCAGGCCTTGAAGCCAGAATCCTGGATAATCTTTTTCGCCTGTTCGATCATCTGCGGACGACGCTCCATAGGCGTCTCACGGTAATGGAACGTCAACAAGGCACCCTTGTTTTCTACCCAGGCGCCATCCCTACACAACTGTGTTTCATAAAGGTCATTAGTACATTTGTATCACTAGCTTAACACCTACAAGCTTTTGAGATTTGCGTGTTCCTTAACCTCTTCTCGTCCATGTTAAACTTCTACATAGTTGCTGAGCTTAGGTAGCCAAGCCCAATACATGTTTGCTCTTTTGGACCAATACATGTGAACATCTGCCTTCTTTATTCGAGACATAATGAAACATACAGCAAAATATGTAAATTTATGTCAGCATAGACGTCATAAATAGTCTCGAAAATCACATGACGAGTCTGATCCGTCATAATTCAATCTGACTCCTAATAGTCATACGACGAGAAGAGATTAGGACTCTATGTTTTTATTTAGGTAGTTCTGCAGCCTGTTGCAAGCGCATTCATTGACAATATGTTGGTTTTCGAAGATCCAAATGTTTTTAAAGTTGTTCGGAATGCTAGTGATGTTTACTACTTCATTCGCAATAGAATAATCAGCAAAGTTAATTATTTATTGTTCCATTTCATTTCATGTTTTACCATTGTGTATCGCGCGAGGGACATACGAGGGACCAATGAGAGTTAGAAAGCAAAGATTTAGGGGCAACACCCTTGAATGACCTTCGAAGACCAGCATGTTACAGTTCAATAAATTCGATATAGCCTGCAGATCTACCTAAAAAAGAAACAAAACTTCAAATCTCACATTCTGTATATCGAGGCATTGCACTGTATTAATATAAAGGAGTGCTCACTTGCTCCTGCAAGGTTTGCATCAGGTTCCCCACTTTTCCCTCGAATTCGCCGGGCATCGGATGAACGAACTTGCTACCGTCCGGGTGCAAGATCTCCAGCCCGTGGTTCCCAGCGTACGTGATACCTTCTATGCCGACCATCGACTTCACGTTGTTCACGTTCCTACCTGATATGATCGCTATGTATACGTCAGACATATTAGAGAGCCTCTGTAAAACGTTTTTCGTCTCTAGAGGCAAAATAGCGAGGTCCGGATGGGTGGCGATAGGCGCCAGGGTGCCGTCGTAATCCAGCAGCAGGGCCAACTTATGGTTGTCGCCGATATACCTAGGGGACATGTGTTATCACTGGAAGGTTACCCGGCTTTCATCATGAGTCAGGTCGCGTCGCACGCGCGGGCCCGCCGTCTTCCAAAAGCGTTCTTTGGCTGAGGAGCAGCTGTTTGTTTGTTTATTTATTTTGTTCGACACCCAAAAAATAGTCTTCTTTTCAATGAGAAATTCCCCTTCATTCGCATTACCAATTTGGAGAAACAATATCCTAAGGACAATTTTTGCGGCGCTGGGATGGACTTACAGGGAGATAAAAATATACGTGCCAAGTTAATTCGATAAGAGGACTATGGATGGATGTTAACTCTCGGAGGGCATGCTGCACCCTAAGAACTTGCAGCGACATCTATCGCTGCCGAGAATTACTCGCTCAAACTATTTCTAATTTGCTAATCAGTGCGGGACGACTATTAGACAACGAGCTTCCGAGTTGATTGCTTTAACAGTGTCGTCAAAGAAATTACAAAGAAATTCGGAATACTGTGTTCGACTTAAGACAGAGAGTGTGTGAGACTCAAGTAAGAAAAGAAAATAATTTCGAGCATACAAGATGTCGCATATCTAATTTATCACTATTTTTATTGTAGAACGACGTCTATCCCGTACGGCGAACCCAAGGCTTCAGGATTCTGATGCGTAAAAATGAACACCGAATCATCTTTGGGTTCTTGACTCTTGATACTAAACTGCGCTATCGCCATCAGAGTCCCCACGTCTGCAACTCTAAAATAATCAACTGTGAATCTATTTTTGAAGGTGGTTCCAATGGTTAGCGGATTAAAGGTATAATAGTATCATACGATTCAATTGCTTAGAACAGGCCTTGCCACGAATACGTATAGAAATCGCTGCACGCTCGTTAGGGTCAGCATGCCCCCTAAGAGTCAACATGATCCTTCGTCATGCGAAATTCATTCAGTGTATAGTAGTCCTCGACAATACCGAAAAGCACCATAGTGACAATTCGTGTTTTCCCACGCTGCGACGTACCCAAACTCATGCTTCATATAATAAACTCATTCGTCTTTTCGGTTGTATCGCAATCTAATTTGCATTCCATTCGAACTAACGGACTCGTTAATTTAAATTATGAAACTTTGGGGATATATTTAGTGCGTACGAAGGTGCGCATTACACGATTTGTTTGTTTGCTGTCCAAATTCACTTTAAATGAGTGAAATCAACCCTTGACGATTCAGCTATTTTGAAAGGTTGTTCCTTTTAATGAGAACGCTATCATCTGGTAAAACATTTATCAATTGTTCGTATAATTTCACCCCATCAAAGTGAATTTGGGCAGCAAAAAAAATCGCATAATACACACCTACGTGTGTACTATATCCCCAGTTTCATAATTTTTTGAACTTCCGTGTTCGCGATCATTCCTTTCAAGTGTTTCGTTACACGAGATCAAATATTTAAAAGCATACCCATCGAAATAATGTATAGGCAAACTTTCCCCGACGCTCGCAGGCATAGCAATCGACAGTTTGCTTATATACATTGAAGTGCGATTAATTGTTGGATAAGGATTGTCTTAATGTTACCATCGTTCAACACCTTGAGAACAGTATCTTGATCGTACATTATTGGTTCCCGCTGAAGCGTGTGCTCTGGTCGGGCCCAGTCATGCACATCTGGTAACTCCAATGATACATACTTGCTCAAGTAGTCGTCGAAATCGTCCATGGTCACGGGCTGCATCGTCGTCGCACCGACAGAATCGTGTTCTTCGAGCGAGCCCATCACCTGCAGGAACGACTTCATCCAGTAATTCACGTCGTAGATCCTCTCGCGACGCCGCAGATAGTTCATCCTCAACGTACGTTCGTCTTCTGGCATGGTAAGAGCTCTGGAATGGCAGACACAGCAGGGAGTTAGTATGATGGATTCGCTTCGTTAAAGATTGGGAAGATGGACAGATGTTAATTGGAGGATGATAACTATGCAAGGTATGTTAAGGCAAATTCATTTGGCACAATAACCTTCGAGGTCATGCTAGGTCAGAAATGGATGAAACATTTTGAACATTTTGTAGGTAATATTAAACTGCTCATATGTATATTAAGGAGTATGGATGAAATGGAAAGAAATTATGACTGCACTTGGATTTTTATGAAGTGATCTGGGGAATAGGAATTTATATAAAGCTCGGTATGGAGATGCTAATGTTTATGTATAACGAATGAAGTGAAAGTTAAGATAAATTATTATGGAACCAGTTCATCCCTTGATCTTGAGCTTGGAGTTAGTAGAGGTAAGATGTTAGTACAGACAGTTTTGTGGAAGTTCGTTGGGTGGAGGCTCGCAAAATACCTGTGTATAACTTCCGCCGCTTCGTCAATTTCGTAAGGATTGCAGATCAAGGCTTCGTGCATCATTTCTCCAGCACCAGCGAATGGGGAGACGATCAGCACACCCGGCGGCGTGTTGATTTGGCAGGCGACGAACTCTTTCGCTACCAAGTTCATTCCATCCCTGAGTGGTGTAACAAGGGCAACAGCGGCATCCCTGTAGAAGGCTGCTAACTCGTTCTGGCTGACGCAACCGTAAATATATCGAATCGGCGACCAATTCGGTGTGGTGAAGCGACCATTGATACAGCCAATCAGCTGGTCCATCTCCAGTTTCAGATCCTGATACTCGCGCACGTCTGTTCTCGATGGCACGGCGATTTGGAGCATGGTTACCTGAAAGAGAGCAACGATCAGTCCACCTATGTTTGTAACCTGCCCGAACCCGAAAAAATCCCATAGGAACAGAGAGTAGCTTGGCGAGTGCAACCAAGACGTAAGGTAACTGTTAGTATTGCTAACTGTCTGTAGAAACGTGACTTCAACTCTGTCGCACTCGAGTAGCATTTGTTCACCTTTACAGGCTCGACTAGTTTGGACACGAAGTTGTAAAGTTACCTGTTCACGGTGCTCAGGGTGCTTCTCCAGGAGCATCTCGAAGGCTTTCAGTCTGTGAACCAGTCCTTTCGTGTAATCGAGACGATCTACGCCCAGTACGATCTTCTGATTAGTCAGCATCACTTTGTTGGCGGTCTCGGCCAGCGAGACGAATCTGTCGAAGGGAATACCGATCGGAAGCGGTCTGACACGCACGGTTCGTCCACCGTGCTCCACCAACAGGTTCTTGCGATCGACTCTGCAGCCGAGGCTTCTCTGGCAGCAGTCGACGAAGTTCAGACAGTAGTCCTGAATGTGAAAACCGACCATGTCGCAACCTAGCACGCGATTGTACGTTCATCAAAAATGGGATCCTACCATTGAGTGTAAATCAACGAATTCCGGTCGGCTGTCGAGAACGCGACAAGTAGTCGAATCAAAAGTGGATTGGCGTTGCTTGTAGATATGTGCGAAATCCCAAAAATGTTAATTAAAAATTCTCAAACCGTCCTGACCTGACATTTTCGGGTTCTCGCACACCTCTGATCGCTGCGGCTCTAGTTAGATAGTCATTAAGATTATAGAGTCTAAATTAAGTCTTGAATCATTCAGCAGTATTCACTTGCTACAGCCAGCGATTCGACCGGCGACCGGAGAGGCGTAAACAGAAAAGCTCACCCAGCATTCCCTGGAGGATTTCATCGGCCCATGGGAACAGCCTGAATATGTCCCATGGTGGGAACGGGATGTGCAGGAAGAAGCCCAGCTTCAATTTCAGATTCTTCTCGTCGGCGGCTTGCCGGATCCAGTTGGCGGCTAACATTAAATGATAGTCGTGCACCCAGACCAGCGGCGTGCCGTTCGATTGATTTTCTTGCTCCTTGTGAATCTGCTCGAGCGCTCCGACCTGAATTAAGAAAGCCGTCACGGTGGTTAATTGTTATGCGCGACGGGCGACGGAACATCCCGGAAGATTATCCTATCCGCGTAGAATCGAAATCCACGCACTTAAGTGTGCATTACAGAACACAAACACTGTCGCCTTCTATCGGAACAAGATTATACTCTGGAACGACACTTACCGTCTTAGCCGCGAATTCCTCGTTGACCCTGGAATACGCTCGCCAATGCTCAGCGATGAAGGTCGCCCTGTCGGGCATCGAGTGGAACAACGGCCAGAAGGTTCCATTGCAACAACCGTTGTAGTACGAGTCGAAAATCGTCGGCTCGACGTGCACCGCTACAACCTGAACAGAAAAAAAAACCGAGACCCGATTAGTGGAGAAAATTGTAATGTTGCAAAAACTCTCGTTTATGTTTGGATGACTTCAAAGAGCTCTCTTTAGCCCTCGCAAGACGGATGCTTTGGATAGTTTGATTTTCCATTCAAATCTTTACTCGCCAATTATATTCTACATATTTTCACTTTTCTGAATACGCTATAAAAATTGTATATTTGATAATTTGCAGTTTATTTCCACGAACTGAACTTCCGAAGTAAACGATCGCAACGTTGCAAAATCAAGGAGACAAAGGGGGTTAAAGCTGCAATTTATTTGCAGTCCGGGGAGTTTTTCTTTCGCGTACAGATAAGGCGAAGAAATTGTTTGTCGACGATAACGTGCAAAAGAAGCCTGCGACACGATCGACGCTGGCCGACGCGACGCGACGTGTCGACGTCGATTCACCAGTTGCCAAGTTATTGGTTACGTTCGACCGAGGCTACTCGGCCGTTTGTAGCAATTGAACGAATCTCTGCGACTTAAGACACGATCGAAATAGAAATCCAATCGGAACGGTAAACGCATTAGTGTGCGGGAAAGTGACGGCGAAAAATATTTGCACGTTGTGTGACCATGGAGGAAAAAGATAAACTTTTCCTTAATTAATCGATACAGGAAAGCGAACGAGAAAATTGTCGGGGGAAACAACTTCTGATCAACACTTGTTCAAACCGGATAGTACAAGTACAGTTATCTCCTCGTTATTACATGGACATAAATATTTACGGAGAAACGATATCACCGAAACACAATATAATTAACGAATAATTATCGAATTGATTAACAAACCTCATAACAATGATAATTACAAATCCGCGTTACGACAGAGACGCTGTGTACAAATCTGCTGGTTATTATGAATGCGGTGAAAGTCGAAAAACAAAAAAAAATTTCGATTTTCATATTTTTCATGTTGAATAAATCTATGTTACTTTCGAAAGTATTATTTTTATTCATCGTGAATCGTTAACTAGAAGTTCCTATTAATTTAGAAAATAAAAGTCGTCGATTAAAAGCCAATTAAAGTTCATTTTTTTATTCTTTTTTTTTTTATTAGTCGTCATAAAATTGTATCATACAGCGACATATAAATTTCACCGTTAAATCACATATTTCACGAAACATTTTGTTCCAAAATGGGAAAATATCTATTAATGTATTCAAATGCTAAAGTGTAAACATCTCGAAAAAAAGAAAACATGTATGACTTACGCCATTTTCATAATCACCGACACAAATAATAGACACATTTTCTTGGTTAATGTATGCACGGCACCGCAGTACCCGATTTTCCTGCTCGTGTCGCTTCGTTATTGATCACTTCCCTCCTTCGGTAATGTTTGTAAACATTGCCAGCGGCCGGTGTCGTAATATCTCGACACGCGCGGCAATTTGGAAGATAACATCGGCGACGATGCTTTTGAAAAATCGATCGATCGAAAAGTCTTATTTAATTTTAACCCATGGACAGTGGAATATAAATATGCAGATAGTTTACTTTCCGAGCGCTATCGGTGTTATGTCATTCGCCGCTTTTTTACAACAATTTGATACAGTCCGAGAACCGCTAGATATCGAGATCGACGGAAGGCAAACAACAACACGTTGCGGTCGATGCTCGTGGCAAGTGGAAACTGCGATTAACGGTCAGACTCGGCGGCCCAATCGTATTCTGTATCACGCGTTTCGCGTGTTCGGCAATTTATTTCGACTGATCCTCTGGAAACGAGGATGCGTTCGAACGGAAACTAAATCTGAAATATTCCTTCGGTTTCCCCTTTGCATTTTTCTCATTGAGTTCACCCTTTATTCCTTAACCCCTTGCCCTACAATAACGAGCCAGACTCGCGATGAAGATTCCGAATAGATTCCAATAAATGTGAACGTTATTAATTTCCTTTAAACTGAAATAAAATTCTATTTTGTTGTAGTCGATATATGTCCTTTGAAGAATACATAGGCATACAATAAATATAAATTATATTTTTTTTCTATGAAATTCTGAACGATGAAGAATTTCTAATCATTATAATCACAAAATAAATAGTAGTGCAAGGGGTTAATAGCTCCTACAATTGTAGGGGGACCCGTAAAAAAAACCTTCTGAACCAAAGTTGACACTTGTTGACCTTCGATACATCTCCATGAACATCGCAAATGTTCTTTGTTGTTACCGTTGCATTAAATCCCACGCGAAAATGAAAAAGTATGCAATGACGATACTGAAATAAACTGTACGTAAATACAAAATGCAAAACAGTAGTTGTATTTGCTGAATTCGGTTTGCGACCGTCAACTATGAATCAGGCTCGACATTACAAACGAACGGGTTAAACGAGCTTCTCTGTTTCTGACATTTTTGCGGATTACGTTTCAATCTCTTGTGCTCGATGCATCGGACGTTGCAAAACGTTTTGCTTCTGTCGCGATTATGATACGGCAGACTCGCCACCCTCGATGGTTATGTCTACGCAAGGAGACATTAATAACTCGCTCATTAGCGATTAGCCTCTCATTGGCGCTTACGTCAATCAGCGATCGAAAGAACGTGTTTTCACGAGCCCGCGAATCAAGAAGACCGCGTCGCCAATAAACAAACCAAGACCGGTGGATAACGAGCGATTAACAACGAACGGGAGGAAATTGTCACAGCCCCTCGGGCCGTTATCGGATCATTTGTTAGTGAATTAATTGCTCGAACAATTCTCATTACTTTCTTATTTCTTTCCTCCGTCGACTCGTACGTGTTCGAAATATTACGTTAGAACAGGATCAGAGCGATTCGTTACAGATTTTTTATTTTACTATCGCTGGAATCGTGACGTGTACTTTTAGAATGTAAAAAAAGAAAATTAAAAACGGATCTCTTTTAATGATATGCAATAGGTTTTAAACTCGATCTTACAAGTTGAGCAAACTTTTCCAGTAGAAAATGATGGAAAAAGTTTAACGCAAATTCCAAAGAAAATGTTTTGAGAAATCCTAAGTGTTGCAGAAAGAAGAAATCATTGGGAAGATCTCCAGTGTTTTCCCAAGGAGGGAAAAGATTAATTGTACACAAGGCCTCAAAGTCTACTGTCAGACTGAAGCAATCAGACGCAGAATACGTAGCGAAAGCACTAATTAAAACGGTGAAACGAGTGAAACAGAATGCGATCCATTCGCAGAGAATAAAGTCCCTCGCCAAACCGCTTTTAATCGAGGAATACCGTCGTCGTGGATTAAATTTTTCATACAAACCTTCGTTTGATCACCTCGTCTATTCAGAAAGTTCGCATGCTTGTATTTCGAAAATCAAGTTAGATCACTGTTGATATTCTGGGAAAAATCTGGTACTTAACCCGCGCCTTCACTCGAGAACAGAGCCCAAGGACTAATCATCTACAGTAGAGGAAACACTGGGAATATTTACAGACGGAAAAAAGTTTAATGTGCTTTATTGAGGTTCGAATGAACCTCAGCGCTGCCAACTTTCCAGTAATGTAAGGTACACTGCGAGGGCTTTGCTCCGCCAAACTTGTTCCTCATTTCCGTTCTACGGAAACAGCTAAAAAAAAAAATCCTATATCAAGTTGTTACACGGGATCGTTGTGAATGGGAAGCTTCGATGTTCAAATCTGTGGTAGATGCAGCCTCGAAAAAAATGTTCCTGTATTCTTAAAAACCTTTCGATCTGTTACATTTACGACGAAAAACCGTGTCTTTTGAAAAGATCAGCTGTTGAATCGAGAAACGAAGCAACCGATGCGAATACGGAACACACGCGAGAGTTCTCGCAGGAATCTCGCAAACAAGACTGTCACGATAGTCCACTAGATACGTTTAACAACATGTTTTCAATATAAAACGACCGGCAACAAGGGGATGGAGAAGTGCGAGGGGGTCGATTGTAATGCGGCGCGGGCGTGTGACGTTCGTCGAGCTTTCCCGTCCGCGATAACGTGTAATTAAAATGTTTTCGACCGTTCCGTTCGTTTTCTTTTTTTTTTTTTTTTGCCCTCGGGAGCGATGCCTGGATTGTTTACCGTCTCGGTCGTAGGCGAAACGAGTAATCTTCTTCTGTGTGAAGCGTCTGGCCCCTGCCTGTTGCGTAGCACATGTATATGTACATACAGTAAGAAGCAAAACTGAACCAATAACTGCAAGTTTTGTATAAATCATTATTTATTGCTAGGAATATAGAAGAATAACAAAAAATCAACATTATAATTATTTGTATCATAGTTAGAAGTAACTTAAGAATTTTTTTTCTATAATTAATGTCTCCTTGTTTAGCAATGGCAACAAAAATAGACTGACTCGGTTTTGCACCATGTCCAATATTTGGAAATATTTAATATATCATTTATTTTTAATATCTCGTCCACAACCCTTGTGCTTGTAAAACTGCACTAATTCGCTTTGGCATACTTTCTACTAATTGTTTGCAATAATCCGGAGATATTTGTTCCCACTGTTTTTGAATTCTATCATATAAATCTGTGATTGGTGTTGGTTGGGAGTCATATGAATCCCGAAGTCTTCTTTTTAGTAAACCCTATAGATTCTCTATGGGGTTGAGGTCGGGGCTCTGTGCAGGCCAATCCAGAACAGAAAATTTTTTAGTACAGAGCCAATTTTTTACACTTTTAGCAGTGTGCTTAGGGTCTCGGTCATGTATGAAAATTACATTCTTTTCTTCAAAAGGCATATTTTCAACAGCATCTATGAGATGATCTTGTAAAATATCCTTGTACATGTACTGATTCATGATGCCATTAATTCGGTGCAGTGATCCAACACCAAATGCTGTTAGGCACCCCAAGAACATTAGGGATCCGCCTCCATGCTTTAACGTTTGTTTCACATGTCGTGGTTTAAGTCTTTCATTTTTACGAATGCAGCACCAAGACATTCCATCTGAACAAGTTCTGTTAATTTTGGTCTCATCTGACCAAATAACCCGTTCCCAGTCAGTAGTTGTCCAGTTTTGATATTTTCTAGCAAATTCCAAACGACGTTTAATATTTTTTTTTCGATAACATCCGCTTCGTTTTTTCTTAAAATGCTACTAAACTCAACTCCTTTGAGGGTTCTTCGTGCTGTCCACTGACTTATTTGTATATTCGTATCTTCTTTTAATAATTTTGCAGCCATAATGGAACTTGAAGCTTCACCAGATGTGACAAACCGTATATGTAATCCTTCGTTCATCCTGCGGTGATAATATTGTTGGTCTTCCTCCAACATTTAATAATATACTTTTACAGTATTTTTTTCTTATTCTCTGCACTGTCGATTGACTAACACTGCAGGTTTTCGTCGTCTTACGCGTTGACAAGCCATCGTTCAAAAGAGAAATTACTTTTTTTACACAATTTGGAGCAATTGACTTCATATTTATTCTTACTTCACTTGCGTGCTTTTCCGTTCGACAGATTGCGAAGAACTGAGTGTTAAGACGTAAACCAATAGTTTGTAAACATACCAAAGTGCTAGATGTAAACATACTACTAGAACATCCCACGTAAACATTTCTTGTAGGGACCGGTGCAAAACCGAGTCAATCTATTGTTGTCGTCACTGCTAATCGAGGAGACATTAATTATTGAAAAATATTTCTCAAGTTACTTCTAACTATGACAAAAACAATTATAATGCTGATTTTTTGTTATTCTTCTATATTCCTAGCAATAAATAATGATTTGTAAAACTTGTGGTCATTGGTTCAGTTTTGCTCTTTACTGTAGCTCGCCCCCTCGACTCTCTGTGCTCGCGTTTCTGCCTTTCCTCAACCCAGATTCGTCGGCTACCTGCCTCCCAGATTTAATAAACGGAAACAGAAACCAAGGACACACTGGAGAGCTTCGTTGCCGCTTTCAAAACCCTATTTCTCTATTATTTTACTCGGTTTCCACATTGAACACTAAGATATTTCAACCACTCAAAAGCCCACTTCTGGAATCCATTAGGGGCGGGATAAGCGTACTTCTTATACAACTGTGCAGGACCTCGAACGATCCAATATTTTTTGATACGTACAGTCCAAGCAGAGCATCCGCAGTAAATTAACACTTTGATCGCCAAACAAGGAAGTTCAAAAATTCCATGAAATCAAAGTAAGTTATTTAATAAAATAGAAATTGAAAAAAATTAAATGTATGATATTGTGTAGTTCTCCAACTTTCTGGCACAATGGAATCACTGTGATTTTATTGTTTAAAATTCATTTTAAAGCCAGAACAAATAATTCCGTCACCCATATATGGGTGACATGGTAGTCAACGTGTTAAAGTGCTCACGAAAACACTGTAAATGCTAAATGGCTCTTCGAATTTTCCAGGTCGAGACCAGTTTCTTAGGTACTTTACTCAGGCTCTGTATCATTACACACGTAAAAAATATTTTGAATAATGATACACCAATACACTAAGGATTGCCCTTTTCGTAAGGCAATATACACCAGATACTGTTAATGCTTGTTGTAGGTTTAGCGTTAATAAGTTGAAAATAGTATTCTGTATGTTTTTACCGATTTAAATCACACCTAAAAATTTTCGTCATAATTTTTAACTTGCACCAACAGCTTGTATGAACAACCGTCCTGAGGATCGAAGACGGATCGATCCAGGAAAATCCGATCGGCAAGTATCACTGACCCTTTCGGCTCCGCCGCCGTGTCAGCTCAGACGTTCGATTTCTCGGTTTCGCGAAAAACGCGAAAAAATTACATAACCTCCGATAGTCTTGTCCCTGGCCGACCGTTTTATTGAAAACAGCTTGCATCGATAGTCGCGAGCCCGAAGAGCAAGGTTTGCACAGCTATGGTATCGCGGCCGCTCCTTGTTTTTTTTCTTCAACGTTCGCTAATGGTCAATGGGATGCGTCGAAGGGTGGGAGAACGAGAGAGAAAAGTCGCGAGATAGCGAAAACTCGCTCGAGGTCTTCCCTCGCGGTTCTATTAATAATTATATTAAGTCGCATACGGGAATAGCGACGTCGGTTAATCGACACCGTCGTCTCCGTCACGCGTCACCGTATTGTTCCCTTCGGGACGTATCAATTTAAGAGACGCAAAAATTGGATCGATACGATGATATATGACGTCTAAGAGGGCATCGAAGTGTTTGAAATATGCGGATCGCTCGACGATTACGTTCCGTGTAAATATTCGCTTGTAAGTCTCGTTTATAGTTCCCGCTTATCGATTCGCGCGTTGCTAATCTTTATCGGCGCAGAGGAATTGCAACTCTGGCATTCGGACCGTCGAAAGGCTAGCTAAAAACATTTTGTGCATTATTTTTCTTCGAAATACTATCCTTTATTCGGATGTTTATTATCGCACCACATCAAAGCCTCGATTCAAGCCCAATCCTCGGATCCGTGCTGTGACGTAATTCGTGTAGGGCCACTATTTTCTTGTGACAGCGCCGAACGTAGAAAAGGACAGCGCGTCTAAACGTGATCTACGCGGTATGTTTACACTTTACGGCGGCGGAGGCAGTGCTGGGCAAAATGAAATAGAAGATAGTAAATAGTCTATTAATATTTTTAAATCATACCTATAATCATGCAAATAAATTATTTAATTTATAAGAAAAAGTTTTTGAAATACTACATAAAAATAGTATTTTTATATTTTATATTGAAAATAGTCAGACCTATTTTGCAGGACTGTGTAAAATAGAATTTCAAATAGTGGACAGTAATGTTATTACGCCGTTGTCGTCTGTTTATCAACATGTTACATTGAAGCAAGATTTTCTGGCATTGCTAAGAAACGCTTGGTTTTGTTAAAATACAAGCTCAAACATCGGCCAACAAGTGCATTGGCATA
The DNA here is from genome assembly GCA_913789895.3 of Seladonia tumulorum. Taxonomy (NCBI): domain Eukaryota; kingdom Metazoa; phylum Arthropoda; class Insecta; order Hymenoptera; family Halictidae; genus Seladonia; species Seladonia tumulorum. Next base: position 10,040,072 of record OU565268.1, read on the forward strand.
AACAACGTTGATCTAACGGCGAGAAACGCGTAGGAGACTTATCTCGCGGATTTTTGTCCCGAGCGAATGTTATTGAGCGAACGAAATCGGAAAAATGAACAATCCGTGGATGTTGAACAATAGATTGCAAAATATCTGTATTTTCGCGATTTTTCCGCGGCTGATGTCGAACCGTCAAGATTACGATGCAATTGTGAAAGTTAGCTGCACGTTTTATCGTGATATATAACTCGTTCCGGGGCCGGGCCGCATCTGCTTTGACCGACGCGCGGGTATAAGAACAGTTTATCCTTGCACAATGGAATCACTGTGATTTTATTGTTTAAAAATATATCTTTCACGTCGGCTGCTTCCCGATAAGATTCGAGTCGCGAGAAACGCCGCAGAAAACGCCATTTCCGTTAAAGTATCCGACGGGTGTGCAAACATTTTCGATATAATAACTCGAAACACGTGTGCGTTGTGTGCAATCGATAACAGAAAAGATTTCCTCCTACAAATCTGTAGATCAACTGTAAGGAGAAAGAGGAAAACATTTGTGCTAAGCATTTGCTGTAAATTAAGATCCTCTACGTTTGCTTCTCAATTATTCTCAATCACAGTCCTTTATCGTTGCTTATGAATAATACCGGTAAATTACACGGGCTTATATAAGTAGAGCTTTCAATTACAGCTTTCTAATCAGAGAAGAAAAAAAAAGCACGTTTTGTACATCTGTACGAATTATAAATATTCTGAGAATTTCATCAAAATCGGTCAACGTTGCAATGAGCTGCAGATGTTCCAAAATGATCACATAAGGGCGAAATTCCCTGACAAGGCCAAAATTCTGCGATTTTCGCCCTTAAGTTTTCATCGTTAAACGTTTGTAGGTCAGTGCAACGTTGATCGATTTAGATGAAATATTTAGAATATGTATAATTGGTACAGATGTACAAAACGTACTTTTAAAATTTTTAATATAAGCCCGCATAAAAAAGTTGCAAAATACAACTTTTATTATTTTCTCTGTGATTTCGACCAATTGCAATTTTTGTAAAAAATTCCTTTCATTTTATATGGCAAATCATTTGTGCTAACTTTAAAAAAAAAATCCAAGTCGCATGGTTCGAATATTAACAAAGTTATACGATTTTTAAAAGCGTCCGAATATTATTGCGAGTCACTGTAGATGCATTGTTCAAACAAAAAGGCTTCGTCATTTTTACAAGCAACGCATAACTGTTCGTTTTGATCTCTGATAGAGATCATCGACAACGGAACAGCAACTAAAGCGAAGCCGGAAAGCATCAGAAGTTATGATCGCCGATCCTTAAATAATTCAGTAAAGGTGGCCTTGCACTTTGCATCACAAATCGATCACGCGACTTCAAAGGTCCCGTCTACGTTCCCGTTATCTCGGATACCGCCAAGCTGACTGGTAGATCGTATCGACAACATCCCAGCGGGATAAAAATTCGGGAAACCCGGCCGCTCCATGTGACTCGCACCCGGCGAGACGCAAGCAACCGCGAATCGAAACTAGGTTGACCATGTAATTAATCATACGGACCAGCTGACGCGAGCCGACGGAGAGCTTTAACCCTCCGGATAGCCTGATTGTTTCCCCGCTTTTCAGGAATCGACAGCTTTTTTTTTTAGCATTTTCTGAACGCCGAGACCGAATTTGTGCTCCCCTCGTTTACGCGATAAACAATCCCTTTGTTTACACGACAATTTCTATACGCAGAGCTTGAGTTTTCGTTTTTTAAACAACAAAAAAATATAATTCATCTATATGATAATTGCATCGTCAATCTTTAAGAGAGACAGAGAAATAATTTTGTCAATTATAAATTCCTAATAAAAAGGGAGATGAAACTTCTCTTCGATTCAAACTGCTGATCAATTGAGAAACGCGAAGTTAAATATCCTCTTCGACCGTTGCGAGCCGAAAATAATCATATTTATTAAATTCGATTTAACGTTCTCGGTACACGTTTGATTCGGTGAGCCAAGAGTGCAGGAAAATGAAAAAAGCTAAATGAAAGAAGCCTCCCTTCATTTTATAAAATGAAAAACACAAATACAATACGTTATTAAACGAAGTATGAAGAATTTAATACACGTTTGCCTGAATATTACCAGGCAGTCAAAAAAAAGTTTTCCTGCACTGTGTAAAGCGAAGAATAAATAAAATGACCATGTAAACGGTGCGTTAATGAACAAAGTGTAAAGAATCTGGTACACATGGGACACTGCTCCTTTGGTAGAAAAGAAGCTTGTCCCCGTTTCGTGAGAAACAAAAATAAATCAGAATGTGTTAATAAACAAAGAATAATCTAGGGAAGAACGTGGTCGGATACGTCTCGTCTCCAGGGGAAGGGGTCGGTGAGAGAGTGGAGGAAAACTAATGGGAGCCTCATCGGATAAGACAACGAGAGAAAATCGGAACGCATGTGACCACCCTAATCGCAAGGACCATTTATCGAGCGTAGGCGCGATCCCTGCGCGAATGATAAATCGCTGCGAGATTCGCTAACGTCACGCCACCGATAACCCGGATCCGACCTCCCGACGCGATAATCGTGGATCCTTGCCACAGATCCATTCGCGTCCGAGCTGATCGACGCTAGCGAGAGAGCCATTTAAGGAGTTACACCAATATTTCTTCACCCGCGATACACGAATAAGGTCACGCGGATGTTTGATCGATTCGAATCGCCTCAAGGTCCGCCTCGTGAACATCCGACAGGCTTGTTTTCCCGTCTACGAGAAACTGTTGCCGAGAAATTTCTGTGGTAATATCTCGCCGCGGCGGCAATTATCGTTTGAAAAATTGGTTTTTGACAGAGTTTAACTCGGGACCTCATTACTCTGCCGAGAGCAACACGTGCTGTGTCGAGAGCCACCGTTAAGTGAGTTCGTGACCAGCCGCTAACTTTTTATCAATTCAAATCATTCTTATAAGCTTATTTCGACAAACAATTAGATACAGATTTCTTCATTCGTTTCGAGCGCTTCTAAAATCTGAGCGCCAGCACAAAACTAACTCCGAGTTGCTTACTTACAGTAGAATCGGTAGGGTAACGGACCCAATTACTGTATTAACCAGTTAACTGTGGCGATCTCTTTGCAAAGCGCCCACCAGTGTGTGTCGCGATAATCAAGCGATGACGGGTATAGTCGTCATATTTATAGTTATAAATCCAACTCAAATTATTTATAATTTTCATTTGTTTGTTTCATTTCGTCTTGACCTCTAAACATTTTAAACATATTAAAATTCTACGAATATAATTTAGTTTTCACCAGAATTAAAATTTTACGCATGACGAGTATACTCGTCAATACACAAAATCGTGCCACTTCTCCATGACGAGTATACTCGTCAATCACAGTTAACTGGTTAAAAATGAGATATTGAATTTTTTCGTTAATATCAGTTAATATGTACTCTTTTTCAACTTTCCATTTCGATATGTATTCTGTAGAATGTTCCAATTAATGAGATTGGATTGTTATATATGCTTATGTAAATAGTTAAAATTTTCTATTTTCGTAGCTCTAGTAGGAACAGAGATACGTAAATCATTGGTGTTTCGAGCGTCAGGAGACGGTCCGATTTGAGCAATGAATGACGTGAGCAATGAGAAGACAATTGAGTCGTTGCACGAGGAATCAAATTTGTTCCACGGTGCATCACGATTCGATTAAGTCGATACTGATCGATTCGGTTGGTGGTCATTAACGTCGATTTAACTCGGACCGACTCTCTGACCATCAGGCTGGTCGATGTCAAGTTCAAACCGGCTAACGAGGTAGCGAATCGACGACCGTGATCTCGATGCTCGATCCGCCTTCAGTATCGATTATGCTTCCTCGGATTGCTCGTAAGCGTTCGTGCATCCCGCTCGAGGAATCGATTTTGCATACAGCATGTCACAGTAATATACGGACACTTTTAGAAGACGATAAATTTCCTGAGATTAAAAATAAAAATTGATTCTAATTTAATTAAAATTTAATTTTTTTTTTCTTCAATTTTTACGTGCGACCAAACCACTTTCTTCGAGGTGTTAGGATCGGTTTCGTACGTAAAAATATTTTTGTAGAAAAAACTGTAAGTTGTCAGTATCGTGGAGAAAATTTTAAGGGGTGCTCTTCACAACTTTTTTATATTGAAAATTTAAAAAAATACTCCTTAAAGAGAGATCTGTAACAATCACAATATTTATGCAACACCTTTCAAATTCCATACATTTCTTCGTTTCATTTTTCCATTGATATCTATTCTGAGGATTTCACGATTAAAGAATGAAATGGGCATGTTATGTTTCCTACCCCCTCCTCTGTGGTCCGCGAATCTTTGCGGTTAGGTACCGTCAAGGCGCAGTAAAGATTGCGGTGGTAAATCGTACGATGGAATATTTTTCAGTAACACGATCTAAATGGAACATTACCGGCGACAGAGGAAAGAGTGAATCATCCGCGGCGAACAGCCACAAGCTGATGCTATCAATGCCAAGGTCAACGCTGACACAGGGCTGCCGGTGAATCGCGATCACCGTGTCGCGTGGGTGTTGCGTGCAGTTGTTCACGCGGAAGGCTCGTGGAGCCTTGCCGCGAAATTATATCGATTAGCAAATAGAATTAATAGATTTCTCCTTCTGGAGATAACCGCTGATAAACGGACGAGAGGCCTCCTCGCCGATAGAAAAGTTCCAGAAGTCCTGGTTCTTCGTCTATGCGCTTTCCGAGAAGATCGGAAGATGAACGGGCAATTTTTCTGGGATTTCCCCGAGTCCCGATGGTTTTCAGAGCTGAATATCAATTTTGATAATCTTCGATAAGTCTTTGACAATCGATTTGCTCGGTTTTTGCACCGAGGTCTTCAATCGTAGCACCGATCGGGTAGATTAAAATTTCTTTTTGCTTCTTTTATGGCAGCCGTTTTTCTAGGGCCACATATGAATTGAGGTTTTCGGACATTAAAAAAATTACCTAACGATGAAAGTAACAGACATAAGAGCACATATAAAAGCTCGGCGCGTACGAACGCATTGCATCGAACTCATACATTTTCATGCGCTGATTATTGAAAGAACTCGAAACGAAAAAAGATATTTGACCTCGTTATACACTCCGACACGCGTTAAACCAGTTTATGTTCTCGCAGCAATATTTTCTATCTCGAAACGAGTTCGAGTCTTATTCTTGCGTACTGCTCCATAAAGATAAGAAATTGCATGAACAATATTGGGAAACTACGAAGACACGGTACTCGCAAATTTCGTGGAAACATCTTCTACATTGATATCCTCTTTCAAAAGTTCAAGATTGCGGACAGGTTTGTCGGAGGAAATTCAGAAATTCTTAAAATCGGTCATATTGAAACACGCATAACTTTTGAACCAGTGAATTCCTCGCGTTAAAACTCCGATTTTTAACATATCCTTGTCAGGATCTACAGGATTCAAATTAAAAAAGTTAAAAATTTCTGGTCTCAGAAGGTGAAGTTTAACCATACATTTTATCATTTGTTGTATCACATTATTTTCGTTTGCTTCCTTTCCACTCCTCCAGCCAAGGCCAGTCGAATGTTGGCAACCCTACCGCAGCGTCATGTACCGTGGAAAAATTATATTTAGCGTGTTCCTTGTCCCGAATATTCTACCGAGTATGAAAATAAGCATGATTCGCCGACTCGGAATATGTCTCCGTCTGACGACGGCGCGATCATTCGAAAAATATCGGAGTCTTCGATCCTTTTTTTTTAATAGTCTGTATATATAGAGGAAAATAGCTTACCTTGCGAGACAACAGACCAGCTGTCGGTGTACGATCCGTGGGATCGGACTCGGGAATCGGTTCGTCTGGGTTTTCCATGTGCATTCCCGGCCATCCGACCCAGATGCCATTTCCGCTAATTACCACCGGGGCGACCGCAGTCACGAGACCTCCAGCACTGAAAAAAATCAACATACGAAAGTTATTAAACGGAGCACACTGGACCTGATCAATATCTCAAGGAATTTAATTTAGAAATATTGGACAATTCAACTGCAAGCAATTTTCATATCTATTCACGATACTGGGAATGCGTTAAACGCGCGCCTAAGGGGAAAGCATCTTCTCAATGCAATAAAAATTTTAATTTAATTTTTTTTTACTCCTTTTTAAAAACTAAAATTATTACTTCTTATTCGCACTTTGGGTAAAAAATTCACCCGTTCTGCGTATTAAATACTGCGTATTATTAATATAATTTTGCGCATTTAATATCCGTTTAATATACGAAGTCATGTGTGAGACTCAATGGGACGAATTGAAATGTAAAACGAAAATGAACAAAAATTGTGAGAATCAAATAGATGAAAAAAAGTTGAAGATAAAATTATGTAACGATTAGTAATTAATAATCGAACAGTCTGAGAATAATCATACTCCTACGCCGACCATAAAAAGTATATTCTAAGGAGTAGTAAGGTTATATATATATATATAGAAAGCCTCGGTTGTATCTACACTGCGCACTCCACTTATCCGAAAGCTTTTAGCCATTCTTTGGCGATGCAAGGCACATAAGCAAGAGGAAAACAACTCGGCTATTCTCGTTACTCTTCCTATTTTATTGAAACAATTTTCCTCGGCGATTCTTGAGAGCCTCCGGCAAGAAAAGTGAACGAGCGAGTTTCGTTTCGTGAACGAGTCATCGTGAGCGAGTTCAGTGATACAGTCGATGACTGGCGACACAGTCTACGAAATGTCATCGAACACGTTCATTCATAAGAAAAGTGACACAACTAAAAAATTTTGTAAACTATTTTTATTGGTTCAGTAGCTTTGAAGTCGCTCCAACTTTTCACAGTAAAAACAACTCTAATTCAACATTTTAACAATTATTCGCGGGAATAACGACATAAATATATTTAGAAAACAAATTATATTAATAAATGTATAAATTGTGGTGTGCTTTATAACTAATGTACGTGGCAATTAATCCAGTATCTAAACAACAACAAATTATTTTACGTTTCTAAGTTGGTTGTATAGAATTTTAGGTATAATTTTCAAATGGCTCGCCTGTAAATTTTCTTTTCATTGACTTATGTCACTTTTCGAGGAAAGACTCTTCTAAGGATAATTGCGTCTGCAGATTAGCATTATCCTGAAGAAGTTTTAAAGTAAACCAATTTGTGAGTCAGACGTGGGTCATACAGACAATGATATCGAGCAAGCGATTAGAATTGGAATAAACCAGCTCCGAAAGAATCGAGTCACCCAAAATAAAAATACGAGAGACACCGTTCGGAGCAAAATGAATGCAGTTAGTGCAACAACAAAATCTAACAAGATCTGGAAAGCAGGGTCCGAAAAACTGGTTGACCCGGGACACGGTCGGTTGGACGCTTGCAGTGTCAACAATTGCAAATCTTGATTCGCAATACGTTCGTTGATCAACATACAAACGTTTCCCAAGTGCACGTGCGCAAACCTCGGACGATGCGTGACCATGCGATGACTTTTCTAGAATGGCAGCGATCTAGACTGCCCTTTAACCCCGCCGCACATTCTCACGCGTACGGCTAATGAAACGTATTTGGACTGATACCAACTTTCCTCCGTCTTATATCTCACGAATAATCGAGCCGTGTCTCATAGTCTACAATAAGTGTCGCTACCCGGTCAAATTGTAATTAACGCTGCTAACCTACGCCGTTTGCTATGTCGATCAAATATAGATGAACGAACGGTAACGAGGCTTCTGTCGTGAACCCAATTCCACTTAAACTTTTATTCGATAGACTTTCGTTTCTCAAAAATATTTTACATATACAAATTCTCCCTTATTTTTTCGAGATATAATTAAAGGTTTTATCAACAGGTGGACCCTCAATATGTACTTTATAAATGCAAAATTAAAAATATTTTTCTTGAATTTAATCCAGACCATGTGATTTTATATGCAATATAAAAATTTTGAGAAACAGATATTAAATGAAATTGTACTTTTTCTTTTGGTTATGTCGATAAGTCTGCCCTGGGCATACAGAGAACGGCGGGCACGAAGCCACGCCCCTGCGGGCAAGGCTGCATGATTTGTCACACGCATTGTCACAGCTACGTGGCAAACTAAGGCTTACCCCCACTCCGCTACGTCATTTGCCCGTAGCTGTGCCCGCTGATAGGTACGTTGGACAACTCCGTTCTAATGCCACAGTTTTGTGTTTCAACGAGTCAGTTTTACCATAAATGCATAAAAAATCCGTCTATCAATCACCGTCGAAATGTTAAGTGGGAACGTGGCGAGCTAGTAAAAATTAAAAACAATGTATCGACATTCTATGATCTTTCATCCGATTTAAATTACGTCTACCCAACTTCATCGTGAACGCATAAAATTTGCAGTCTACTAATAATCTTGGCGGGAATCCCCAGACGTAAACACGCAGGAAAGCGTAGTTAATGTTAGGCGGCGTGATTGGTCGAAGTGATTAATGTTCGTTGAAACATACTGTCGACGGTTCGGCATATTGGCAAATGGACAACAGATACGGTGCCCATTTTTTGCGGGTGTTGGTCTAGCAGGCCCGGTGCATCGGTATGCGTTTTACAAAATTATGCTTCTACCTGTTAGCAACGAAAGTACAGAGTCGGCGGAGGAAACGGGCGAACAAATGAAAGCAAATAACAATTAATGGTCACCGGTGCGTTTGGCATGTGGAAGGATGTATAGGTAGAACGAGTGTCTGTGTACCCCGTGAATGGAACGCATTCGCGAACTAAGTTACTGGCACGTCATAGTTATAAATTTGTAATCGAACTTGGCTGGTATCCAGACCCGAGACAAAGGGCTTTCGACGACTCTACCGTTCGATTGTGTTGCTCCCACTAGGTCAAACTGAATAGCTTTGCTCGGGCCTGTTTTGCGCAGACCGTTCTAAAAGGTGTGGTACGAACACAGCGGCATGTGGTACGTACGCAGCTATATCCTATCTAATTAGACAACAATCTAATTATTCGAATAATGGAACAGCTATTTTCCCCATGTTTATCTTCGTGTAGGCGTTCCGCTACACACAGTTACACTGTGGATCTTCTTTCATTAATCAATTAAAAACTAATATGTTGACAGGTAAGTGTACAGGTTAGCTCCTAAAGCCCGGATGATTCTACATGTTGAGAAATGCCTTTGCTACCATTGTTCCGACTAATAATTACCGTTGATTAAAATTGTCGTTGTGCAATACAGGTTTTGTAAATTCGTCACACCGTAGATCCCGATATTCGGAGGAAAAGCGTTGCGCCTATTTCCATCGACGATTTAGTATAAATACCGCCGCCGTCGGCGAAACGACGCGGAAATCATGTGTGCGAACTATTATTATTGCCGGATACTCGAGTGCAGTCTATTTTAAGGATACCATCGTTTCAGTTCATGTACGCCGACCAGTTCCAATTGGGAGCACAGCACGATTCTTCCTATTCGTGTTAACGAACGTCGCGATATCGAAAATTTTATGCCCGAAGTTCAACGAGATCGCTCGAGAAGAGAAAATATGCGCACTGATCGAAAGACACATAACCGAAACCGAATGTAACGGTTTTAATAAAAAAAAAAAACCGGCGTAACTGTGAACGTTCGTTGAGATCGCGGTATTAATCAGACTTCCGCTCAATGTCGGACGCATAAGTGAGTTACCGTGGAGGCTGATTGCCGTACCAATTACGCGACGATTTCATGAAAAAATCTCTACGGATTTAATAAATGTTGTTTGCACGTTATCCTCGCGCTTTAACGTCCGATCGTTCGTCGAGAATAATTACACGCGCGCCTCGATCACCGGCTCCCCTCCGGAATGCTAAATCACTAACGAGGACTCTGCAATTATAATATAATCTCTTTTTATTTCAGTGTTAAATATCTGCCGAGGTAATCGCTTCGTAACGTTGCAGTAACAATATCTATATATAGAAGCTTAATCGGGAATAAAAAGTTTTAACGATACCGATGCACCCGCCGAGATAAACAGAATATGTATTTTTACGTCCAGATACGTTATTTGCAATTAATCCGGAGCCTATGCATATATAAAGACGATCCGCTTATCGCAGAAAAAATCAAAGAAACTTAATCCGTTTTGAGACGTGTTCGTTTCGCCGGCACCTGTTGTTGACGTGCCGAACTCGAGACTGCGGTCATCTCAATGCAATCGCGACCGTATTTGCGATGTACGATATTATGTTTTTGCGTTACATTGCCGGGGAAAATCATCTCCGAAATTTCCTCCCACCTGTTGCCACGCGGTAGGTGTAGTAATAATTAGACTGCGCATTTCATGCATTCGTGGCGAAAGTGAAATTTAAAACAGTAAAGAGATTCAAAGTTCACTGACACCGTTATTATTATTAGACTGTGTGGATTTTCGTGCAAAATAAAAATTGTCTACATTAATTTCGGTGTACAGAAAATGTACGTAAGTGAGAAAAAAAATGTTTCCTTGTTTCCCTCGAAAATTTAAAAGCGATTCGGACCACGGAGGGTTAAAAATTCGATCGGAGCACGATTCGCACGGAGTAGAATTTGCATTTTTAACCAGTTAACTGTGGCGATCTCTTTGCAAAACGCACACCAGTGTGTGACGCGATAATCAAGCGATGACGGGTATAGTCGTCAAACACAGAGTAAGTGTCATTAAAACCAAATTGGCTTTACTTTTTGATCACAGTAGTACTTTGTTTTTTTTTTGTTTTGACACATCAAGATGAAAATCGGGATAATCAAAAATCCAGTGTTGCTGCACTGCTTACGAGTTAGCTCTCAGGAAGTTATAGATCCAACTCAAATTATTTATAATTTTCATTTGTTTGTTTCATTTCGTCTTGACCTCTAAACATTTTAAACATATTAAAATTTACGAATATAATTTAATTTTCGCCAGAGTTACAATTTACATATCAAATTGTAGCAAAATTTTACGCATGACGGATATAGTCGTCATGACACAAAATTCTGCCACATCTCCATGACGTATATAGTCGTCAAACACACTTAACTGGTTAAATAATGAGTGACGCGTGTTTCTGGCGTGGAGACCACGATGCCGCGCGACACTATGGTACGTATAGCGGTAGAAACTGTTGCACGCGCGTCGACGCATCCGATTTCGAGCAGCAATCAATGCCACCGGTGACGAACTTCGTGTTTTTCCACGGCTTTTGTTGTGCTCGAGTCGAGGAAGCTAAGACAACCGCGAAAATATATTACCTGCCGCACGCGTAACGAAGTCACTCGGCGAACACGTGGGAACACCTTGTGAATGAGTATGATTCTCGGAGATCGCTATCGGTACCTACCGTCTCTCTCCCCTTGTTGTTATCTGAGAATCTACGCGTCGTTCGCCACGAGTTTCCGGGCGCCGCAGTCGGAATGTAAACAATACGCTCGAAGCGCCCGTCGCTGGGATTTTTGGATCAAACGTGCGCCGGTATTGTTATCGTCGGGCATCGCGCGACAATGAGAAGATCAACAACGACAGATAACGATGTTTGACGAACGCGTCGCTCACGATTTACGGCATTTCTATGAACACCAAGCGGAAAGAAACCGTTTGAAGGACGTCTGCTGCTGGGTCATTTCCATTTCAGACGTGATTGTGATCGGAAAACAAATCGGGAAAATCGAAGCTGACGAATTTCAAGGTCGAACTGCATTTATTATCTCTCGGACTACATGCGAGTTTCAGGCCTATGCCGGAGTCATTTCTGACCCACTCCGATATTTCGCTAGTTTTTTTTTTCGATACAAGGAGACGGCTCGGGAACGGCTTTCGTCTTATTTTGTTAATAAAAAGTGTCGTTTTATATCGGAATAAAATTGTACATATCGACGGTCCTTTGAGCTTATCCCCACTGCGACGGGTCACCAATGACTCCGGCATAGCATACGGAGGGTTAATTATACATTATTAATTACGAACAGAACGGTTTGCTAATTGATTTAAGAAAATTCATATCTCACGGACGGAAGTAAATAGTTAATGTTTACGAAATGAATGAAGACGTAAAATTACAAAAAGAAAAAAGTAACGTAATTTGAACAAAAGTTAATATTGAAACTGTTATTAAATTATCATTTGTTGATTCAAGATATCTGAAATTGTGTGATTCCATTTAGTCTGTATGAAAATGATCACAACTGTGTGCAGTCTGGCTACCGTGGACTGTATCCCCTTGCCCGAGATTGCCTCGAGTTCTTATTCATTTACGTAGACGCTATCGTAAAATGTTAATCACGTGTCTGCCATTGTGCATAAATATTGATATAAACAGATCGATCAATGCCGGGGAGCAAGACGAAAAAGTGGCACTCAAGGTACACGTTCCAGACGATGACATTTCACTGTCTGTCGAACGCGATTCCAGTTATCTGACCATTCATTGGTAATTCTGCGTTTTAATTTTTCGGTGCGTCGCGTCGTCTGTTTACGATTCGATGTTTGTTTGGCCCGGTTGCATCGCGGATACGACGATTGCAACAATAAAAACTGGCCGATTTATCTTGAACGCGTGTTTACGGAGGTCTTTAATCTCCCGATTCTTGGCAATCGCGGTCGCGTCGATATACGCGGCTTTTGCGAAACGTTCGACGCGACGTACGAATCGAAGACAACGGGCAGGGATGACGTCCCTATATTTTGCGACGGAGCCTCTGTTGCACCAACGGCAGATTAGATTACTCCGGTCTAAACGGGAATCATTTTCTACTTAATTCATAATAGGATCCCGTCGTTCCTATTCTAGTCGGAGATGGCCAGGAAAAGTTTTGTTCGAACTTGTACGCTTCGTTTAGGAAAATTTCTGTGGAATTTTTAAACGTTACCCCGTTAGATATTTTATTTAGAATTACTTTAGATGTTTTAGTAAAAGCGTTTAAAGAATGTACATTATTTTCAGTTCACTAAAATTATTCAGAAAAAGAGAAACGTTTACGTGGCTCCTATGTCCAACAATTAATGCAGGCAATTTTTATTTTGCGTAAAACTCCACAGTCTAGCCATAAGTATTTAACCTGCAATTTTTATAAAAATAAATCGCAAATTTTTCAGAAGCCCGATAATTTTTTGTAGCCTCCATAAAGCTTTTGGAAGCCCCACCATTTTTTGTAGCCTCCAGAAATTTTTCAGAAGCGCTACAATTTTCGTGGACTCTGTGCATATTGCGTAGACAATGTTCACGACAAAATTTAGTAGACGGTCAAAGGGATTTACGAACGCGAATATATTATTTTCGATTTCTTAAAGCTATTAAAGAAAGAAAGACCTTCCGCTTGGTGACTGGATCTCATAATTGCTGCAGAGAATTTTCATTTCGCATAAATAGTCTAGTATTGTATAAGGCGATCCCGAGTTCCGCGACCATATCCCTCGAGATGATTAAGCGATTGACCGAGGTCACGCTTCCCATTTTTCGGCGTTGTTTATCAACGCACCGGTATCGAAAGACGGTGCTGTGAGTCACGCAAATAGCCAGATAACTCTGCTTATGTCAAAGCCTGATAATCTCGTGGCAGGAGAACACTCGCTAAGAACAGTCGAGAACAAAGATAGCGTCGGCGATGAATCTGTTGGTCTACGTTCTACAGAACTACACGATCTTAGTCCTCTCCCCTCCACTGGAAGACTGCCTTGGTCCATTATTGAGACAACTATCAGATCAACTTTCCGTTCTTGCACACTAAGAAGTTAATTTCTCAAACTACCTTCAAAATTAAAAAGAGAAAATATTCCGATTGTCTAAATCACTTTTAAAAATGGTGAAAGAAGATATATTATTCCACCATCGGTTAAATGACCGGTTCCAGATTTTTTATTTGACAATTTTTGAAATTATAAAGACGCTTTCACGACCAATGTATTCAATGAACCGCGCAAAGTCTAAATAAATGAAATCTTGTCATTTTTATAAGGCAACATGTATCTGTTACATTTATAGCTCGGTACGTTTAGCGTTAATTAGTTCTTTCTCGAAGTTTAGTTGATGCCTGTACGTGTACCAACACAAAACCATTAATACAATGAACCCTCCAGTTATACTCTGTCCGCGGTAAAACGTAAATTTACGTCGACGCGTTACGAAGCTATTAGCAAATTGTATGCGAGCCCCATTTAACGATTTCACTGGGAAGAAAAAATCGCTGCAATTACTAATGCACTGTGAACTTTCATTTGATCTCTCGGCGACTGCCGTTGGAAGACATTATTTTATAAAATGCTACATTTTATGCGAACAGAGGAAGAAGTACTACAACGAAAGATCATCATAAATGCATGAGGAAACTTTTGCGACAAACATTCTTCGTTGCGATAACGAAATAGGGCTGTTTCCAATTTTTCATTTTGCAACTAAAGATTCGCTCGTAGCGTGATTGAGTCACGGCATAAAATTGATATCACGCGTTTGCATTTTGTTGCACAAGAGAGCCCCGAACGTCGACCAACATATTGCAACAATGGAGCCCTTTTTTACGAAAGACAACGCAATTGCAGGTGGTATACCGTGTCTACTGTCATGACTCGACAGTGTGCTAGGTTTTAAAATGGTAGTCTCGGTAGCCGTGTGAATGAAATGAAGCAGAATACTGCGGACGTATTGTTACGAAGAATTTCGTCACCGTCGACCCATGCTACTCGGTGGAGCAAACCTGACGACGCAGAGCATCGCGCGATGTGTAATCACGAACTATTTTTTCGCGGACCATAAATAAACGCGAAGAGCGCAACACCGCGCCGTCCGTGCGCATCGGCTACCGATTGTAAGTCGCAGTCGACAATTAATTTTTACGGAGCGACTTTTTACCGTCGAAAAATACTAAACGATTCGACGAACAATCCTCACCGTTTCGGGAACGCGAAGACCGACAATTGCGTTCCTTCAGGCAAGATAAGATTTTTCTCGATTGTACGAAACAACTGCCACTTAAAAACTCATCTCAACCTTTGTCCAATTTTACAAATTACTGTTACAAATTGATGACGTAACGAAAATTGCTGTAAATATCCGAAGGCTCAAATATCCCGAGGAACATTCCGAAATATTCTGAAGAGGAAGAAATGGATATTTCAAGGCCATCGTTAATTCTCAAAGTCGGAAAGTCTAGAGTAGTAATTTCATCAAACGCTCGGCGTAACGAGCTGCGAGCAGAAGAATTGTGTGCACTTCAATTTTTCTTGTTTTGAGAGTTGAAGGGGGAGGTGGAGGGAGAACGAGAGGGAGACGGACGTTTATTGATTCGCCAGTCTCATCTCCAAGGACTCGTATGCATCGTGAGAAGCACTCAGTTTCCCGACACCTTATCAAGCGATAAGGTTATTTGCATAGAGAACTATTTCCACAAACGTGCAAACAATAAGGACGGAACACGGAAGTTCTGCGTGTTACGTTTCGATACTGCATCAACAGCCGAGTGCAAACGGCTAGGATTCCTTACCTAAATCTTCATCTTATAACTATAATCTGAAGCGATATACAGGTTGTTTGGTAACTGGTGGTACAAGCGAAAAGGGGGTGATTCTACATGAAAGAATAAGTCGAAAATATAGGATAAAGATTTTTCGTTTGAGGCTTTGGTTTCGAGAAAATCGACTTTGAAGATCTGTCAGGTTTCTGTGCTTTAGTATATGCAGGAAGTAGATTTGGTTGGTCATAATCAGACAGTTGCGTCAGACAATTCCTATCGAATAGCATGCTGCATTTCAAACTCGATTTTCTCGATAACGAAACTTCGGATGAACAAATTTTATTCTATATTTTCGACTTATTCTTTCATGTAGAATCACCCCCTTTTCGCTTGTACCACCAGTTACCAAACACCCTGTATATTCCGAGTGGTTTTATGTTGCTTTTGAAAGAACATAGACAATTATCAAAATTATAGTAACAGTAAGTAACCAGCAAAGGGTTAAGTACACAACAATAATTCGTCTAAATACACCAAATGCTCTATGGTGCATCGAACGGAAACCAAACAAGTGACGAAGGAAGGAATGTAAGCATCGATTTACATGAATCTACTGTATCTTGCAAATGAGTGTGCATACACCGATTAGCATAACGCTATCCATTCTTATTCTAATCGATTCGGTGTACTACTGTGCTACCGAATCACTCGGCGCACTAGGACATGCATTAACGCGCACGTACAGTTGCTCGCGTTAATATTCGATCGCCGTTTAAAATAAAATATCTTTTTCAAAATTAGAACAAACGACCTGATTTGTTTTTTGTGCGTAATTAGAAGCATTGGTTTAATGAACGCGACGTGCAGAAACGGTTTTGAAAAAAAAACGTAGTGGCAGAAATCACATGAAAAACTAACAAAGGCGTTTTTTAAAACTTTTTTTATTCGAGCCCGTAATGAAAATTTAAATCGTGAAAAAGCCGTTTCGTAAAACTGAATTCAATGAAATTTCCAGAATATATACAGGGTGGTGGAAAAAAAAATCGGAAATGTAGAATAAAATTTGTTCATTTGGGGCGTCGTTTCCGAGGAAATTGAGTTCGAGAACTCGTTAAACACGCGTGCTACTGAATAGTCTGACGCGTCGATTCACTGTTGACGATTCAATGTCGATTTTCCCGAAAACAAAGCCTCCCATAAAAGACTTTTCTTCTATATCTTCTACTTATATTTTTAGGTAAAATCATCCCCGTTCCGGTCGTACCCTGTACAATTGACACAATGAAGCGTATTTTTCAAATTTACAACATAGGCCTTCACGAAGAGGTATCTGGAAAACAACTTTCGATACTTTCTTGGCACTTCCGGCCGATGGCAGTAATCTCAAAATTCATGTAGTAAACGAACTGCTCTAATTTCTCAAAAAAAAAAAAGATCTCAGTTGCATGGTCGAATATTTGAAAAGTTGTGCGGTCGAGCGTGCTATGAAAAAGATCTAGACTAGCGGCTTCGGATGCGGAAGATAGGGGTGCGGAAGAGCGGCTACAGCGAGGGGGGATCGATAAAGCGGCTGGCGCAAGCTGAGCATACTAACCTGGCCTTGCGTTCCAGCTGGCCGGACACCTCGTTCCTCTTCAGCACGAACGGCAACCTGTTGCTCACAACGATCATGCTCCCGTTCGAGGAGAAGCTGGCCCGCTCTGTAGACATTTCGTCGATTTTCAATTCCCTTATTCGGTCCGTGATTGCGGAAGACCACCGGCGTGCGGCGGCGGCAACGCGGAAATCCGTGTCTTCTCTTCCTCTTTCCTCGTTCGCGCGAGAACGCCTGGTACGCGCGACCGTCGGTTCAGCAACGACTGCCTGACCGTGTCGCGTGTGTCACGTGCGATCACGTGCGTCTCTGGCGAAGCCGAAGTCGAAGGAGAACCGCGAGAACGCGGGGGTCGCCTGGCTAGTCTGTCAGCTCTCGATCGACGAATAGTCAACCGATCGGTACTCTGTCAGTCTAGAGTAGAGTCAGTATAGCGTGTCTCTGATCGACGCGCGGCGTCTCTGTCCCGGTTCTGCTGTCCCGTCGGTTTCGTGCGTGTTTCGTAGCGAATTTATCTCTTCGAGGATAGCACGTCGGATAGGGTGCGATAGGACGAGCGCCGGAGAGACGGATTGCAATAGCAAGGTACGAGGAAGAGAGAGAGAGAGAGAGAGAGAGAGAGAGAGAGAGAGAGAGAGAGAGTGCGAGCGAGAGTAAGAGAGGGAAAGCGTAGAAAGTGGGTCTCGAGTGCGGACTTGAATGAAGATGACGACAAAGAGGAGGAAGAAGAGCAGTAGTAGTAGTAGTAGTAGTAGTAGTGGTAGTAGTAATAGTAGTAGAAGAAGAAGAAGAAGAAGCAGCTGGTCGATTGGTTCGTGTGAGTGTGCCGCGGTGCGTGGCCGAAGTAGCACTGAAGTAACAACGCCGCGTTCCCCTGAGTTTATTCGAGTTAGCCGTAGCGAGGAATTGGTCCAAAGTGCGCTCTCTCTGCGACCGTATCAATGACGGGGCCGCGACCTTTTGGCCACCCACCGGTTCCTCCTCGTGCACACCACCACCCCGGGCATCGTCGGCACACGTAAACAGACAGTCGCCTCTTCTTCTTCTTATTCGTGTCTGGTCTCCGTCCCGTCGCGGAGTGTCGTCGCGTGTCGTGACAGACGATCAGGGTTATCGGCGACCCGTTATCTGGTAATTCCCGGATAACACACGTTGCTAATGGGACGACGAAGGCACATACATTGTCGTTGTCGTGGACGTCAGCTGTACACGTTCAACCGGCCGTTAGACTGTCAACACCGCCGCGAAATAGTCAACTATACCGACCACGACGACTACAAACTTCGATCGCAACTTCGACTTCGCCGCGAAGATCGCCCCGGCTCCTTCGTCCTTCGATCTCGATCGCGGAAACCAATCGCCATCCGGCCCCGTCAATCGTGATTCTACGTAGTCGAACTTAGGCGACCGGCTGTCTGCCGATCGTTTATCCGGTTTCTTTATTGCACTTTTTTATCCGGACCGGCCGCTCAGTGTTTCGATCGATGCTAACGCGTTACCTACCGGCGATTAACTCGTAATTTATGAAGAATTGCTGAAGAATTTTTACCAATCTCAACTGTGAACCAACAATTTGCCTTCAGTAACGCGCGTCGTCTATGAACTCCGTTTCAGATTAGAACGCAAGAGAAAATTTCCGAGCTTCCTTTTACTATTACTACTGAAAACCCTATTGACTCCGGTAGGTAAAGCGTTAATTATAGCCGGACAACACTCATCACTCAATTTCGTGAAAAACAGATGCTGATCGTACAAAGTCTAGACAATAAAAATATTAATATTTTTCCTGTCGGTATTACTCACAAAGTATGTTCAACCGGCACTAGCATGTTTAACTCCGTCGAATAAGCGGAGAGATCCATACGGATTAAATTGAATGGAGAAGCGACTGAAAACTAGAAGATTTTTAAAATAGTTAAGATTGTAAACATGCGATGAGAGTTTTGTCCAGCTGGTACCATAAATCGCAACACTGTACGGTGCAACGAACGAGGAAGAGGCACGTCACGGTGGAAAGGGTTGCGTGAACTTCGGTGACCAAGGTCTTGGCAGTAGAGTATTGAACTTTATGCGAGCCGGCGTTTCTTGAGGCGAATTCGAGGAAATTGAGGCGAACGATTCTACCAAAGAAAGATTCTACCATTTTCCGGATACCGTACAAATTTTTATTTCTCCATTACTGTACACTGTAATCTCAGATATGTTTAATCAACACTTTTCCGCCGAACCCCTTGTCGTACGATCTTTTTACAGCTGCAATAGCGAGATATACTATTAGAAAATAACTATAATAATAATATTAGAAAATGCTCGCAATGCTGGGGTTTAAAAATAAAATGAAACGTCGTTCGGCTCTATCGCTATGAAGGCATAAAGTTCAGCAGTCTACTTATGCTTTGAACGGATTCAACAAGTTTGACCGACACCGGTATGCTAAACCTTGCATAATTACTTACGCATATTTCCTTGAAAAGTCACGGAGGAGTTTTGAGTTGTATTATTTAAAACCTTAACCAAAGTTACCATTAATTCGACTTCAAGAAAGTAGAAAGAACCGAGAGGCTAACATCAAAATAACAAGTATACGCCTCCAGTGACACACTCTATGCTGAGACTAACTAAACACTAGCACAATTAGTAAATAAATTTTGATAGAAACTTCTCACTTACAAGTAAAGAAATATCCACTAGTTATAATACTTATTTGTTTCATCGCGTTTTTTAGCGGTCGACGAGCACTTTGGTGAAGGTTTTAAATACCAACATGAAAGTTGATCTTTTTCATTGTTGAGTAATGTTATTTTTAGTTACACATATTTTCCTTGGGGAGATTTCCTCGCTATGTCCACAATTTTGGAGAAAGTACGTAGTACGAGGTACAGCGATAAGTGTGTAAATATTTTGGTCTTTCAATGGGCAAAGTGCAACCAATGTCAGGACTGTGTTGTCGATCAGTGTTTTAAGGCGACGCGACGGCCTGCGTCGGTCAAACTCGGTTCCAGCGAAACTTTTC
Organism: Seladonia tumulorum; assembly: GCA_913789895.3. Classification (NCBI taxonomy): domain Eukaryota; kingdom Metazoa; phylum Arthropoda; class Insecta; order Hymenoptera; family Halictidae; genus Seladonia; species Seladonia tumulorum. The sequence goes on from OU565268.1 coordinate 10,060,121, forward strand.
CGCGTGTAAATAGTCTCGGCAAAAACCCAGGTCGGTGGTTTCAACGAACTTCGAAAATGAAAACAGTATTATACACACCGATGCCGTATGGAGCCATAGAAGTACTGCTATATATTTTTTACCCTCTTATTTTTACAAAAACGAACCTCCTTCGTATTCCACCAGTTTTCGTTCTTCTTTGCTTCGACAAAAGTTTGTTCAATTTGTAAACTATTGTTTGTTCGTCGTTGAATTAGATACACGTGTTTGTTGTGTCTTGGCTATAATTGGAAGCACAGAATACATTTTACCATCGATATCTATCGATGGACTTTAAAAGACATGACAGTACCAGTCATCAACTTCCTGTTTTGGAGTTTAAAAAGCGACAGAAATACGTCATCGGTAAGCCACGAGAGCGTTACAGGTCGATACCGATTGATTGTTTTGTGGCAACTAGGGACACGATAATTAGCTTAGCTCTGTGATCTTTGGATATAAATTATGCCAATCTGAATCATAATTCCTTGTTCGGTTTATAAACAAAGTATATTCGTGCGTGAATCACTGGAACTGTTTACGAAAGATTATTGCAGCGAATAACGGGAGTAGAGATATTATTGTTTAGCATATGCATAACAGTGTTATTTAAAAATATGATATAGGCAAAAATTTATTGCTCGTTCGTATTGTTCGTAGATTGACGAGGGGCAGCCTCGTAGTGTGAATCACCGGTTTGTGTGAATTTAATTAATACGCATGAAACTCATTTGATATTAAAATTCTAATTAATAGACTCGAATATACAATCTAGACACTCGACATGTAACATTTTTGCTTAATATTCAATTTTGCTTCGAAAACGTGGTAGATCAATCTTATCTTCCCTGATATTTATTAAAAACGCAATCTTTTGCCCTTGTTACCCTAAGTGTTTTGAAACAGATATAAAAAGAGTCTTTTAAATACACGATTCCGAAATTTCAAACAGTATGACTACCAATTATCGTCCATAAAAACTGAATGGCTTCGACTATGCGGCGAACCAATACATCAGCGACTCAGGATTACGCTAATTCAACCGTCTTCGTTTCATGAAGAAGTTCAACCACTTTTTTTGGTTCTCTAAAAAACGTTCGCTAGTTTTTCACGGATTTCTAATCTCGTACGTTTTCTATACTTTGTCGTATTTGTTGCGAGCCGATCAAAGTCGAGGCGGATAGTGATTAATAGCCGTGATTACGTAACGCCGCGCATACAACAGCGAGAACGCGTGATGATAGGCGCAGAATTGAACGCTCGGCAAACGAAATTTAGGGATATCTGACAACCGGGAACAAAGTGTAGGTATTGTTTCGTCGTGACGTAGCATCCGGGTAAATATTTAAGGTCAGCTTTAGCGACTTTGCTCGCCTTTCCCCCCATTTTCAAGAAACAAACGAGAACAAGCATTGCACGTGCATTTGCTCGATGTTCGATATTTGTCTCGCCTCGCCGATCTATTTTGGTCGGGAGATTAGGATAGCGAAGCTAAAGTAGGTACCAGTATTTTTTCTATTCCCCGCCGTTATCTACAGAAACGCTTGAAAAACACGATCGAAGCTTCAACGCAATTTTTCGTCGGTAGTTGTGCGTGAAAAAAAAATAATATTTTTCGACTATTATGACACAGCGCGGTTCATTTTGCTAGACTGCAATTTTGTTTATTAGCGCAGTTAACTCGCATCAAGCGGCAGCCACATTTATAGTCCTCCAGCGAAACTGTGCCGCAGCCACAAAAGCAAATTAACATGCAGCTGTATCGCAATACTCGAGGCAAAATCCAATCTAACTGATCCGGCAGCGTATATACTCGGCTTTCGGACAAGTTTCGACCCTTATCTGTGTCTTGTTTTTCTCGCTTAATTTGCCCCGCGCTGTCCAGTTGACAGACTAGTAAAAATTAACACAGCGGTAAGATAAATTGTTCGTTCCGCAAGTTCGTTCTTCGGAGAACTACGATAAACCGTGATAAATTCGAAATAAGATTACGCTCGCGTCGGTCGTAACTAACGAATCGATATGCGAATCATACTATTTATTCAGAACCGGCGAAAAGTGTGTCAAATTGATACGGGAGACGAATGGGTGTTAAATCATCCCCATTTCTTATTCGACGCGAGTTCTACGCTATTTGCCATAAAATCCCAGCAAGTTAGAAATTAATTTCGTTACCGTAAAGATCAAAAGTGCGAGTAACCCTTACAAAAAGTTCAAAACCTCTTCCACGGCTCAAGCTAACAAAATTTTTAACTGAATGACACCGATACACGTGAATTTTAAAACTAAATTTTTCTTCCGTCTCAGAATATTTTCATTTTATTCATACGAAACAGATCCGACTTCCACATATAATATTTGAAAGTTTAGTAATCCATGAAATACAAATTTTTTAATATCTTTGGTAATTTCTTTGAAAAAACTCAACAATAATTTTTAGTGGGGCTTCAGACTCGCCACTCGAGTGCAAAGGGTTAATATAAATCTTCGAAGACATTATGAAACAATATTGTTATGGTATTTTCGACCAATAAAAATTATTGAAAGAAGAAACATAAATTTTCGTCTGACTTCCGGTCCTCGCGACTTGGAAAATTTTGATTTTGGTGCAATCAAACGTGTCCGAGGGGAATTGTAACGACGGTGACGCGGCGGGCAATAAATTTCAAGCGTAAAACAGCCGAAAGCGTATGACCGACACCGCGGAAAAAATATTTACAATACTTTCTCGCGAGCTAAATCTTTATCGGGCGCACGGGTCCGGGCAATCTTGAAATTTGGCCGTGATTCCCGAGAAATCGCGGCTTTATCCGCCGCACAATCGCCGTCGCTATTTATTTTATTGAATAATCTGTACCGAAAATGGGAACGTAACCACGAGTGTTTGTTGAGACCCTCGCGCGTGTCGGTTGCGAAACCAACCGGAAAGAACTCGAAACAACCGGAGAAACTAATAGGGCAGGGGGTGTGGGGGCAAGAGCGTACAAGGGGACGTTCCCTTTTTTTTTTGCGGTTCCCGGTCGAACGGCATAATGACGCGTAATTGTTCGAACGGAGCGTGTCGAACGACCGTCGGATAGCCTAATTAAGACGCGTTTTCGGCTCGTAAACTTGTAAATGAAAACAATTCGCCGATTAGGATGGAGGGACGGGGAGCCGGGAGGAAGAGGAGGATTCCTCCGGCGAGATCGCGCATTCGCGGCACGAGGGGAGGGGGGTTCGAGACGTTATCGTCACGTTATCATCACGTGTTAGTGTTAGCTAATAACAAGCCGAGACGGATAACGAAGGAAATTGGCACGCGTCGCGCACGCGGCCGCAGAAAAGAAGGATTCTCGGGTAATCGATTGGCAAAAATTATTCAATCGAACGAATCAAGTGTACATCATTGTAATTATTCATATTTTCAATGTGGAAAATATTTCCATTCACGATAAAGGCAAATGCAACGATAAAACTTGTCGTCGCCCCTAAGCGTTCAGAACTTTTTCATGGCAACGTTGATACAGCGGAAAACAGTTTCGTAAAGGAAAAATTTACCTCGAATGACCCCAGGAATAACCCCTTTCAAGCAAGCACGACATTTTTGGGACACCTTGTATAGTCACAAGAGGTCATTTACATAAAGTGCAGAATGGTACAAACATTTATAGAATTTAAAAGTACTGTAGTCCAAACTAATCGAAATTATTGAGAAAGAGAAAGCAATGTTTATACAACTCCTATATCTTGCAATAAAGGGCTAGAGGGTCTATAAACCAAATTCTGCCGACAGAATTTATTTACCCTGTTTTTGTGTCTAGCGTTTATATACCCTCTGCGTTTGTCTAGCACAATCTGACCCTAAGCCTGACATTTTTTATTTTGTAAGGAAATCCGCCGTCCGGGCAACAACACGGTAGAAGGCCACCGATCCGTGGAACAATAGCAATCTTGAGAAAACAACCCTGACAGCGTACCGGGTAAAAATCCGGAACGTGAACTCGGGAAAATAATGGCTGCATCAGCGTCTAAAATTATGTCGACCCGTTACAGCGTCGACCGAGATAAAACGGTATTTTTCGATCATTTTCGCGACCGGAGACACACCGTTACGCAACAAGACACTAACGTTTCCCGTTCCGCGGCGAAATGACGCACAACGTGTCCCCCAACTGTCTGCCGCTTGCACCTCCTTATCAAATTGTCGTCAACGTTGCAACAAATACGCATAATTAGACTAATCCGGGCCAGTCGATGGCCGGAAGATATCGGTTTGACTCGTTTTACTTTTAGAAAAGTGTTATTGAAGGGGCTGTTGCAATAACGAGGCAATTCCACTTTCAGGTGGTTTCTGTGATACTGAAACAATGCCTTTGGTGTACCATGCAATGGCTGTTCGCTCGTTTGCAAATGAAAAGCGACGCAAGAAATGGGCAAGGTCAGCGTACAATGGAACTTGACACTTTCTCTTTGACCTCGAGCTTATTCGAGGACTCCAGAATCTCGAGAACGCAGTTTAGTCATCCGTGTTCTAGGGTAAGTATTATGCCAAATCTTTTAGCCCTCGAATGGCCAAAAATAATTCTGGAAAAAAATAAATAATTATTCTCTATTCTTTATTTCTACAATTGCTAAAATTATATATGTACATTCCTAAGCGAAGGGTTAAAGGTTGACTCCTATATAATATATTTTGGTATAAATGGTATAAACCATTAAAATATATAAATAATTTAAAAGATTGGTAATTATTTAGAAAGTACCACTCCCGATTGCTTTTGTTCTGGTTCGAAGTGCATTTGTTAAAAAGATGCGAGCCGGTATAAATAAGTGCAACAATTGAATTAACACTTTGCCAATTGAAAGCCTATTTACATGTTCCGCGTAATACAAATGACTAACGGATATGATATGCAAAACTTGAAGCATAGGGACAATTCTATTCCTCGATTTGAAATTTAAAAACAAATGTAAAAACCATAGCCATTTTTATCTCTCCAGGTATGAATGTCCCGGAAAATAATAGTCCTACATTAATACTGAAGCAGAGTTTCGAGTAACATACCGTATTCTCCGATATATTGTGAAAAGAAACAAATGTGGTGGGTTAAAAAGTTCCAGGATCCTTCTTGGAAAAGGAAGGATAAAGGAACCTTAAAGGATCCTTCCTTCTTTATGGCTGCCTTCATGCAAACAGGTATTTAAACAAATTCATCTGACTCGATCTATCGTCTATCATCTCTAAATTGATTTCTAGTTTTTCTTTATTTTAATTCGTAAGAGCGCACGACTAAGTGCTGTTTGCGGTTTCGGGTGTCCCCGCACGACTTCGGGAAAGTTCGTCGAACCTCGTGACAATTCGGCCGGCGTGGCGTGGGGACAAAAATAAGCGCGAAATCGGTGAATTTTTTTAGCTAAATATGAATGGCTATGAAAATATAGTGAACAAAAGATTGCAGCTACTTGATAAAAAAAGTTAAAATTTAATCATTTTAATGACGCTACATACTTAAGTTAATATTTCTAGAACATCGATAATGCTCGACTGCCATTCGAAACTTCCACTTGAAACGTTTGTTAAAACGTGCCTCAAACGTTTGTCAAAACGTGTTGTAAACAATAATAAATCTGACTAATGACTAAACTATAATAATAATAAATCTTTAAGTATAATAAAAAAATATTATATGTATGTCACTTTAAATACGATATAGCTGAAAAAGTAAAAATACTTACTCGGATCTTTAGTTACTTCAAATAAAATGTCAATGTTGCCACAGCGTTGTATCGCGAAATGCATTTAGAACAGAAACTTCGATTTCGTCATTTTCTGATGTCATAAAGTAGAAGAAAGTAGCAGTACCACGTGTACGAGCAATGTATTTGTATGTTACCTAATTCGACGCAGTTTCGTTGCACCATGTTGTCAATAACACATTAATACGTTGTTTTCAAATGATCTTACATGGTGTAAGGTAAACATGGAGCTTCATGACCGGACGAATAAAATGAAGCAACTAAATAGAGCGATTGCACATAGAGATTTAATTAATGTATCTATGTAAATACATCCGGTGAAACACACAAAGGGAACACCTGATCCTCGTCATAGAATTATTTTCGCGAACGACAGCTGCCGTCGGATTTGTTGTCACCTTGAATCGTGTAACCGACGAATGACCGACGTTACACATACGTCGAACATTTTCTATCCGTAATAGAGAACACTTTCGCACAGCATCATAGACGCGTATAAAATGCATAATGGGGGTGGTAGATGAGTGACGCAAAATGATTTTGATTAGCGTTCTATCCGCGAGTTCGCGAATCTTGACCTGCGCTACAGAAGCAAAGGCGACATGGACACCCACCTCGAAAGTTAAGGTACTCCTCGATTACTTTGCGTAGCTACCGATTTGCGAATGCACCGAGATCTGACAATTGTCGTTGACAAGAATTACAAGGACCTTGATGATACTACTCGCGCACTCACATGTATACCGGCAATTCTCCAGTGCTGGCTAGTGTTTTTGCGAGATGTTCTTTCGAGAAGGTACCACTGGTAACTGGTTCTTTCTTCGCGAAGATTCGAACAGCTGAAATTGCAGACCAAATCGATTGTTCGCCTACAATACTGACCGACAACTAAATAAGGAGTCTAGGAAAAATCCCTAGCGCACACCTGGAGACACGCTTGTCTCCATTTCAATTCGAAAACCACTCTCAATACCTGGTAACCAGATTCTCTTAAACGATTATTTAATGAGTAATGCCGCAAAAATAAGCATAACACGAGTAATTCAGTCGTGAAATTATCGAATTTTAATTTTTATTATATTCTGATATTTTCACTAGTTTTTCCTCCATACTGTCCATTGCTATAGATTTGCAAACTTACAAGGTTTCTAATAAGTAAATATTTGATTATGAATGTTTACTCATTCCGAAAGAATGGGCATTCACTCGTGTATTGTACATGTTTGGAATTAAAATTTCAAATTGACTACAATGCACTTATTGCAACCACGTGCAAAAATTTGCATGTGTGAGGCTGTATTTACTTTTCGATAGCAAACAAACACTATTACAATTATTGAATCTTTTATAAGTATTTGTCGATGTCATATTCCAATTTTAAGGATAACGTAGATCACTATGTTCATTATTTTGAAAAAATAGTGAATTTAGATTTGTAGGTGTGTTTAGGCAGCTTAGGGAATCAAGGTCCAGACATTTTGGACAGGACTGTACATATATGGCATATATCAACACAAATAAACCGCACTTTTCACTATGAGTAGATCTGTCAGTGAAATGAAAGAATTTTATGAAAATTAAACAGAAGTAAATGTACAAGTTATTGGAAAAATTGATTAATTAATATTATTAGCAAACCTATGTCAATAATAATAGGTTCAACATCAATCTAAACAGCTTGATTGAGAATCTTTCGATTCGGAAATTTTGTGATAAAAATGACTATTGCTATATGCTCAATTTGCAAGGATAATCTCATTGATTCGGATAATATTTATCACACTGAATGCGGTCATGTGTTTCATTACCATTGTTTAGGACAATGGCTTGAACGGTAAACAATTTTTTTGATGTAATAAAGAAACATTGAACTTGCAACATAATATGTCATGCAGAGTAGATTTACTTTACTATATATTTTAAATCACAACAATTATTACGTCATGCTGTTTGATTTACAGATCAAAAAGTTGTCCACAGTGTCGGGAAAAAGTTACCCGCAGCAAAATACATAGATTACATTTAACGCTTTCCAGCAATCAACCTGTTGAAGAAAACTCTGGTTCCTTGAAAGAGAGAATACAAAGTTTAGAGTTTAAAATTTTGTTAAAGGAAAAAGATGTACAATATTACAGCTCCAAAAATATTACCTTGGATAAACAAAATGATGGTCTGAAAAGAGAGGTTCGAAAAGTGGAAAGCGAGCTTAGGAAACAAAGTTCAAATATGTATGAATTAGAAATGCAACTTGAAAGTTGTAATACCCTCAAAAAAGACCTTGCACAATTGAAGCGTAAAATGGAAGAACTGAAACCGTACGTAATTATTATCTATTGTATCAATGAGATATTTTTATCTGTTGTTCTGTTATTGTCTGTTTCAGACTGGAAATATTATTTAATGCTCCTGTTGGTGATGTTATGCGAATGGTGGGAAACACTAAAGACTCTGAGACACTTATTAAATACATTTCTGTTTTAAAGAAGTGAGTAATACACATTTATTAAATTATGGTATTATTCATATTTCTATTATTGTAATGTATCATTACTTTAAATTGTATTCATATAATTCATAGGGAATTTGTTGAGAGCATTAATAAGCGCAAAAAATTATGTATGACAATCAAGAAATGTCAGGAGGATCTTGCCAAAGCTGATTCAAAATATGCGTCTTTATTGGGAGAACAGTCAAAACGAATGTAAGATATACAAATGTAAATTTCTTAAATATTAACACCTGCATTTTGTGCTTTCTTTCTCATTTGTTTTTTTCATGCGAAAAGAAAGGTAAATTGGTTTAACAAAAAGCAAAAATAAACTTCATAAATACATGGCAACAAGCATAAAGCTCTAATGTTTAAATATTTCTTGCAGGAAATTAGAAGAACAATTAGCATTTTCAGAAAGCAGAAATATGGCTTTACAAAAACGAGTTGAAGAATTGGAAAAAGTATTAGGTATTAACGAAACAAATAGTGTAGCGGAAACTCGAGAAGTTAATACTGAGAACAATGATCACGATAAGAATGACGATGATGTAATAATAAAACCATCTGAGGTGGTGATCGAAAATAAAAATAAAAATCGGGACACGTCGCGTTCAAGCATTACGTCTTCTAAACGGAAAGAAACAGAACTTACTGAATATACTATACCAAAGAAGAGAAGAGAAAATACTAATGTAAGAAAACAATCAACCATTGATAAACGCAATATAATTGACTTAACATAATTAAAAAATATTACACTTCCATATTTCAAAACAGTTTCGGGTAGATATCGGATTTCGGGTTTTTAGAAATAGGTGTGATATTTTTGTGTGATAAGATTTTGTAATATTACAGTCTTAAAATATGCGTCATTCTTTCGTTTTCCCGTCAAATAAAATACTCTACTTTCGTACATTGTAATACTGAATGTTATTTCTCCTGTATCACTGGAAAAGCAGTTCCAACACATGCTTTCTTATTACTCTTTAATATGTAAGTTTGAATACTGAACTGCGAACCAGTGAAAGAAATTTTGCATTTCCTGTTTGGTCGTGTAAAAAAGCAAAGTGTGTACAATGCCACCTCCAATTCCGGCGTTGTTCCAATAAACATTGTTGATATTTTGCGTCTTCCATTGTAGGTAAAGTACATTTCTAAAATAGCAGCTTTCTAAAAGTATTAAATAGTTTGAAGAACATTTTCATTTTTTGTTTATATTTATACCTACATCATGAAACTCCTTATTTCTGGAATATCCAAAGTAGTTAATTTTATTTGCTAATTCTCCAAAGTAGAAAAATATCCAGTTATGAACTCCTATAATACCTTTCCTTGGCTTTTTTTCACCTATAAACACATGCTCAAACCCGGAACTACTATTTATCCCTTTGCCCCTTGAATATGGATGAAACCATATCTCTTTCAGAATATTTTTATGAACATTCAAGTCATCTGTAAAGAATCCTTTCATAGACAAAAAATGCATGACACGTAAGATTGCGTCTGTTCTTATTAAATTATTAATGAACTCATTTTCTTCTTCATCCTCTTCTTTCGTTATAATTTCTGATTTATAAGTATCCAGTTCATAATTATCAAATAATTTTATGAGCGAGCTTGTTGTTGGTGTTACTAATTTTTTAGGTAGAATATCGAGTAATCTATAATTATATAAAAAGACAAATTCTTAGTAAGGAATTACCTAAATGAAACTAAATTTTAAGATGTACCTCTCGGAAGCATTGTCAGTAAAGTTTTTAAAAATTATCTGTCCCTGATATCTTGTAGACAGATGCCTGTACAAAGTATCAGAAGATGCATTGAATATTTCCTCTGATATATTTAGTAATTCTGCATCGTTTATCACTACACCTGGAGAATAAAAGTTATAATAGAATGAATTAATTAAAAGTTTGATGTGTACAACAAATTTATATATCTATTTGCAGTTACCATTCGTTTCACAGGTTGTTAGGTGATGCGAAATTATTATATTTAAAATGATTAAAATATAGAATTTAATCGTTTGGTAGAGCATTGTATAGGATAAACATATGTGTTAGAGGTTACATACAACATATATACTTCTTATGGGTCAATAACATTGTCGTTATTAAATAGATAAAAAAAGTGTCTTTGATTGCTTGTTGAATAAAAACTTTATTGCTACTATCTCAATTTCTTGATAATTTATGCGTTGTCGTCAAACATGTGATCTAATACTCTAATAAACCTAAATTTCACATGCTAATGTCATAAATTCCATTCAAACTGAAGGTTATTTAAAGGTCACAGTATTGCTGGTCCTTGAATCCACCTTGGAATCAGCTACAATGCTATCAAATCAAAGATACATATAGTGCCACGAGGGTGACCTTAAAAATGTTCGAGTAACCTTGACTTTTTATCAAAATCAGCATCTTTTGATAACTTCAAATATATTGTAATGCGTTTTCTCCGATTCAAAACCGATTAACTTATACTGAAAGTACTTTGAACACTGTACATCTACTAATGAAGTTAACCAATGACTGACAATTGATTGCCATTGATTGCCATCGTCGAGGATACCGATTACGAAATTTTGTTTACAAATGGTCGACCTTCGTTGACGCTATCCCTTCCCTGATCGTAAAAATGTCAAGCCGCAAAGAATACATAATTACGCCATGGGAAATCGAAGCTTATGTACAGAGTTTGCAAACATCAGAACTAGAAGATATTGGAACAAAAGGGTAAATTTGATGTATCCATTAATAATAAGCATATTTTCTGCAATCTTGTACCTCACACTATTTCAATGTACACGCACATTTTTAGCTGGTATGAATTTCATAAAAGACTAATGCTATTAAATCAACAGAGCGTTCTAGAAATTAGCGCTTTAAAAGAAGAGAGTGTCAAGGAATTGTTTGTTTCTTACAAAAAGGTACATCAAATTATTACGTTATAATATAGGAGTGAAGTGAACAACTATTATAACCACGAGCGTATTTCAGATGTTATTTTTTAAAAAACGAACTATAAGTGTCATTTTAATATTGTAGATACCGATTCTTATATACGAAGCAATTCAAATCCATCTATGGAAACACAATGGATTTCCTCTTTTGCTACGCATAAATTCTGAACCGCAAAATACATTTATGCTTTTTAGTGTATTCTATCACGAAAATTTAGCTGTCTCTCTATTGGAGAACGTACTGTTTCATTGCGAAAGCGCGGAAACTATTGACGACTCGGCTCTTGATCTCGTCGATTACGCGCTTGTATGCATTTATGGAATTGTTGACCCACACTCTAACGAAATTTACGAGAACGTGAAAACCCCCAAGTAAGTCATCGTCAATTATCGAAATTCATTATATTTTTCTATCAATGGCTAATGATTTTATAATTAGCTCATGCATCGAGGAAATATTAGAACGAAAGAAAGAACTCGAATTTGACATCGGCATCCGTTGTATTTCGATTCTTCGTTACTTGGCAGAATTCGCAGATAATTTACCTCTTTCCGTTTTATCCCGATTATTGTCTACACACGATGTGCCATATTTGCTTGCTCAGCTAATTGAAAGTCGTCCGTGGATCAAAGAAAATACTAACGGTAATTGAACCTACGCAGTCAGTCTCATGACTGATAATTATGTGACTGACTGTATATTTTGCAAAAACGAATGAATTTCGATAAAACCGTAAATTCTCAGGCGAGAAAATGATATATGACGGTTCCTGGAAGAAAATAAAACCGGGCGAAGAAGAAAAAATTTCGAAAATCGAAGGACAAGTTTGGATTGGTTTACGAGAATTACTACTTAATCCAAAGAGCGCGCCATATTATGAAATTACCGATTACAGGATATCCCATTTGATGAAGGTAGTACTTCGCGTAGCTAAGATTTGAATCGTGAACAGAAAGAAGTCGTTTTCGAAATTAGTTACAGAAATATCTACACGAAACTGTGCTAGATCAAATTTCACCATTGCTCGAGTTAAAAAGATGGTTGAGTTGCATGAGTGTATCGTCATCTCAGTCTAGAGCACCTCGGCCGCCCATCGTTGAACTCGTGCCACAGGTTAGACACAATTGAAACTTTTAATGAGATAATGACAAGAACGTTTTTGAAGTTAATATTGATAAATTATTCAATATTTAGTAACTATCAATCTGTTTAACAGATAAGAACTTCGATCAATGAAAAGTATCATAAAAAATGGAAAAAATTGACGAAACGTCAAGCAAAATTGTTATTCACATCGAATAAAGAAGACGTTAAAAATGCAGCCCAAATATTGAGTGACGCGTATGACTTGGATAAATTGGACTGCATTGAGATTAAAGAGTGCTGTGTGTGTCGGGAAGTGGCGCGTAATCGTTGTTCCAAATGCAAAATGGTTTGGTATTGTGGAAGGTAAGAATATTTTCTTTGTACTATACTTCAAAAGAAACTTGAAATTTACTGACAGTCATAAGTCGCAATAGCTGTCCATCCTACTCCACTCGATCATGTTCTGAAACTGGAGTGGGGTGGACAGCTATTATGACGATGTGGTTCTTTGCTTGAAAAAAAGAATGAAATGGGGCATACAATATTAACATACACTTCAATTAAATAATTATCATAGAGAATGTCAAGTAAAAGACTGGGAAAAACATAAAGTTATTTGTGTTAAAATTACAAAAACAGAAGAATGCAAACAGCAAGATTAATCTGAACGAATTTAAATACAAACCCGAGTGTTAAGTATCTGTAGTTGTGGTTTTGGTATGTATGCTGATAAAAATTTGCATTTCGATTTAATTTGTAGTTGAAAAATAGTAAACTGTTTTTTAAGTTATTCTTCCGAGTTTACATGATATGTATTCTAAGAGTAAGAATAAATAAGATCGAATGAACTATACATACAATATTATGTAGAATATTTTATTAAAAGGTCTTAGTGTACAGAACTTTGTTTGACGTATTCCATCACAACATCCTTTGCAGGAGTGTCCTCCCCAAAGTCCTGAAATTAAACAATATATTAACGAATGAAACAACTTTTTTAAAAAACTACAGAACTATTACCACAATAATTGAAGTCAGAAAGGCATTACAGCATTGAATTGTTTATACGGGTTCTCTCAGTAGAGGGAGCCAATAGTTTCATCATATATAAAATATTTAAGACCAAACATAAATTTAAGCATTGCGTCAAGTATTCGTACCTTTATGACGACACAGGAGCACCCAACAACTTTCCTAGCTTTGCCAGCGCTGTCAATTTTGCAAAGTCCAGCCCATTCGCCAAGTTTCTTATTATTATCTACCTTAATTAGTGGGATCTGATGTTCATTGCACAAGGCTTGAACAAGTTTTTTGTACATAGGTTCGTCACAATTTTCAGCTAAAATGCAGAGCATAGCTTGCCTCCTAAAATGCAAGAGATAAAATTTATATAGTAATTTGATATTTCAATGAACACTTGTAACAATAATTGCTTCGCGGTTCAGAAACGGTTGAAGACAGCACTATTTAGTTTTTTGTAACGGGTTCGTCTCAGAAGAGGGAACCTGACATATCATCACATAAAGAATTTTCAATCGATAAGCATCAATGAAAGAAGGAAATAAAACTCGAAACGTACTTGTCCAAAGCTTTGGCTGCTTCATGCAGGCCGTGTACAACTCCATCATGAGTTAGAGCATTTTTGAGAACCTCTTGGAGGGCTGTGTTTACGTCGAGTGAACCTCCCGCTGCGATCGCAGGTGCGACATCGTCACTAGAAAAGAAAAGCAAAATATAACATTTAAGCTATATTGATTGTTTGCAAATGGAGTATTCGATTCTTGACGTACGAAAACTACAGGTTATGTGCCGATTTCTTAGTAAAATGTTTGTAAGCTTTCAGAATCACTCTAGTTCTCGCAATAAAATCGGTATATATTTTATATGAAAGAAAACTTATGATTTCCATGCTAAAAGTTCTATTTAGTAGGATGAAAAACGTGTTAAACGTAACTGTAGACAACATACTTACTTCTCTACGTCCGACATGTTTCTGATGGACCGGGGAGCTGAAATAACGAGAAAACGTTAGTGATTATGCCTTCCGGCTTACATATTGAAACTTTTTCACATGAAATATATGCCGATGGCAGTAGAATATCCGGATATCTAACGCATCGCCACGCGACGTGCTTCCATTTACCTTTTCTTACGAAGAAAGAGAAATGGCGCTCATTGAACCACGCGGTCCTTTGCTTGTATCTGCGACGCTCCTGATTGGTCGCGTAATTTACGCACAGCGACACCTACACGATGCTTCACGAACAATATCCGAACATGGATATTTTTCGGATGTCGATAATCAAGATTTTTGTAAGAAATTACCTTATCATAGACGAGGCACAGAAGTAGACCAATCGTTAGTGCACATCGTTTAAAAATGTTTGATATTCTCAACAATAATTATTGTTACTCTTAAAAAGAGCAATAAAAAGGAAACTCTGGATTGTTAAACAGGAGAGGTTCGTGAAAGCAAGCAAACCATTGTTGTATATTTTTCAATAAATTTTTATTCGTCATAGTTTCTAAATCATTTATTCGAATAATTTTCAAAGTTTTGCTTGTAAACTGTACAGTACATTTATTGAGAATATTTTCGGGGACGACTACGTTATCTATCTAGCGGTATATTTACAGCGACTTTTACAAATAAGAAGTATAAATATCGCAAGTTACGAATTATAATTATTCCGAATGGAATAAATTTCACGCTCCTAATAGACAACCTTGTTTTCGGTCTTCCAAGTATTTTACTTTATATCAAAGAACGGTCACCGTGCTGTCAAAGCACGTTACTTTTTAGATTACTTACTCCGTTTTTAGTATGATGTGTATAACTTACATTTGCATCGATTCGCAATCGTGTCATACACGTTTCATACGGGAAGCTATTTCATAGAAAAGAATTCTCCGCTCGACGACTCTTCGTGTTAGGATCATACAATCTCCGGTCGCTAACAATGAGAATCAATAAAATCGTAAACCATTTACTTGCTGCAAAAATGAGCAGATATCGTCTGAATTTTTTAAAAGAAAACCTGGCATTAAAATCACAATTCTGCGGGGTTGTTGTGTTTCCCTTTCACGTAGCAAAAACCTTGTAAACGAAATTCGTTCGGCGGTCTAACACGAATGTATCAGACTTATCTTCATTTTGTAAACGAGGCTTAACTGTAATGAATATCTTATGTTACGTAGGCGGAGAATATCGGTGATAAGGCCAACAATAATGCGGAGGGGGCGGTGGTTGCGGCGGTGGAGCAGACGGTGGAACGGATACCGATGGATGTTGCGAACCTGATGCTCCTGTTGGATACAAGTGGTGAGTGTGATGCGAATGATGAGGATGACAATTTGCGCCTGTACCTCGGCTCGTCGGGGACGATTCTAATGTGACGCCAGCCTGCGCCTGACAGGCCATCATCAGTCCGTGGAAGTCGAACTTGTAGGCGTAACGCTTCCCGTGGACCTTCGTCATTATATTTTTGTCGTAATAGTACCTGCAACATCGAGCAACTATTTATTAATTTTTATTCGCTAATGAGACATTCCACGCCTCCGCATTACAGTGTATGAACAAACTAATCGGTCGCTTAAAACTGTTTAACAGAGACTTAGGAAAAGCTATTCCTAGAAATGTTTAATTTTCATAGAATCAGCAAAATTAATTTGGCTTATAGAATGGTCAAGTTAAGAGGTCGCATTAATCCAGAACTAAGAATGAATATGTTGTTTTTAATTGATGATTCGAGTGAATCAAATTAGCTAGAGGATCTCTTCGAGTTTACCTGAGTGTTCGCGACAGTTTGTCGCCCTAGGTCACTTCTAAAATTCATCTAATTTCAACAGGCATGCAGCTTCAGTGTTCCTTCACGCGACAGGTCATCCTGTCTCTAGCAAAACAGAAATTAGAAGGAGCGAGGGTGCAACTTACGGCTGATCGTTGTCCGTGCACATTAAACGATGATCATGCGAGTGAATCGGACTAGCTAGAGTCTGGTGGAGGGTCCTTTCGAATTTACCTGAGTGCTCGCGACAGTTTGTCGTAGTTCATGTTCGGCTTGCTCTTCCGTTCGCCCCATCTGCGCGCAACCTCGTCCGGATCGGTAAGCTTGAACTCCCCGTTCGAGCCCTCCCACGCGATGCAGGTGGAATTCGACGAATCCGAGAGCAGCTCCAACAGGAATTGCCAGAGTTGGACCTGTCCGCCCCCAACCGCCCCGGAACCGCCGGCTCCAGTTGTCGATCCAATCAGCGAGCAAGTCCGTTGCAGGAGGCTGAACCTCTCTGCGAACAGGAAGCCGAAATACGCATGCACCAAATCCGCCGAGTTTTCTCTCGACTCCTCGAGGCGAGGTCGATTCCGCGGAAAACAGCGATGGTCGGGCTAGCGATGGGAGCGAACACAAGGACTCGAACGTGTGTAAACAACTTCTTTTTCCTTTTCTCATTGATGTGGATCTCGTTTTGATTTTAACGAGGGATGATCCTGAAGGGACATCGCCAGATCTTAATACTAGACTTGACTAGACTATTTTACATTTGTTTCTTATTATTGTCAAAGTAAAATATCAAATCGTTGACTACAAACAGTTAACCCTTAGAACTCGAGTGGCAATATATCATTATTCAAATATATATTTATTTTGTTTGTATTTAAAAAATTACTAAACATTTGACCCTTTGCACTCCTTTGTCGCCGCTGAGGCGACATTTAACAGATGTTTACAAAATTTCGGAGCGCAAAGGGTTAAGTATTTTATGAGATATCTATAAAATGAAGAAACTCAGATAGAATGGAAATATTCTAAGTCGGGAAAAATGTTTGATTTCCGAGTTAAGATAGTTCCGAGTGCAAAGGGTTAATAACTGCAAAACAAAGATAACAGCAATTAGTGTACTCTGGAAGTTATTGTTTTGCTTTGTCATATTCCACATACTTGTAATTACGTTCGTTTGTTCATTCGATTCAACATTTTCTGACAGATAGGAAATTAATCTATAATGGAGTCTAATCTACCATATAAAAATGCTCTCTTTTAAGGGAAAGATAATTGAACGATAATCGAGGAATGACACGTTTTTTAAAGACTGTTATTTCATACTGTGAAAGATTGCTTTTAACACTACAAACTGCTCTTGACGTTAAATACTGTTAAATACCGTTGTAAAGGATGGCAGCCGCCGAAGGGTGGAATCTGGTATCCTGCTGAAGATGCAGCGGATGCGTTTGAATCCTCCACATTACGTGATGGAAGATGTTATAAGCCTAATCCTTCACCGTGTGATCAACGGTGGTTGACAGGCCCATTGTCAATATCCTCGTGACCATCGAGCACGTGTACAATACTACAATTGCCAGTTCCATTCACTTCGTTCCCGAAGATTTACAATTTCACAGAACTTGTTAATTACATCGTAGTCATCAACAGTTCTTTCAAAAGTTAATCTCTTCTAGTACTCATGTTCGATTGGTTCGATCGTTCGTCAAAAAATGTATTATACATGCATCCAACAGTTCCTTCCTCGGACACAAATAGTCCAACGTTCACGCCGAATTGACTTATTAAAAAAAGAGTTTTTTTTCCAAGATTGCACTCAAAGTCCGAGTAATTTATAGGTCAAACGTGACTGCAACATGGTGATTTATTTTGGTCGTTTGATTATTCGTGAATAGACATGGCTACGTCGGCGACGTTTCCCGCGTGAACTTCCCGAGATCTTTGATCGTACGCAGGATAAAAGCGATCCCACAACAGATAGTGGGAGGGTCACTCGATGTGCATCGTACACACGCAGGAGCGTACACACAAACTTCGATCACTGGACCCGATAAAAGGAAGATATCCCTGGAATAAAACGTACCGGACGGTGGACAGAGTGTAACTGAGCGACCTTTGCCCCCGGTGATTTCAGCCCTTATCGTCCCCACTCCAACCCCCGTGGAAGGAATACCTTTACACCTCAATACGGTATGCGACTCTGCCTCCTGCTTCACCCACTCTCCCTGCTACGAGGGCCAATGCCAGGTTATGCAAGTCAACCAACCAGTTTATTCAATTTTCACTGCTCGTGCTCATGCTTCGGTGCACAGCGTCTCGTTCTCTTTCTTTTTATACGTTTTATTATCTTTGACCAACCTATTACCGGTTGCTTCTTCTTCTTCGGATAAATATGAATGAGGAGATATGATAAAACGAAACAGGCTGCCGAGAATGCTCGTTATTCAACAAATCGTTATTCAACAATTCACACGTTTCTTATAGCACGAATTAAGTCGACCAATTTAGGATCTACAGGTATTTCGAAGGGTTCTCATTCAATGCTGAAGTCTTTGAAATTGATTCTGCATCCAACATCAAAATGTTAATAACTATGTTGTCTCTGTACATTCATACCTCTGTAGGTACAAAAATATTTTCTAATTGTTAATACCAAAATGTCTGTTGAAATTAACGTTTACAAAGATTGGCAGTAGTGTGAATATCTTCAAGTAAACCTACAAGTGTTTCATGGAAATGTACATTGTGATATATGCATTGTTAGAAGGTCAAAATTTCAATTAGTCAGATAAAACAGTTGTTAGAACGAAGAAAAGAAAAGTTGTTAGAACAGAAAAATTCACTCTTGCACACCTGATAGTTTTATAGACCGACAGGGCCATAAATGATCTTAAAATTAAAATCGTTTTCGTATCGATGATTAACGGTATCAAATGATTTCGTGTCTAATGTCGACGATTAATTAGCTGACTTTCCGCCGAACGGGGATTCTGTCAAGAAAAAATATGGAATATAAAAAAACAGGGTGGGGGTGGGGAATGGAATGCGCGGGAAAGTCGGACGAAATAGCGTCGGAACAAAGGGTGGGCAGAAGTTTCGGCGGGTGCAAGCAAAAGTTATTCTTGCCGGGTCGGGGGTGGCCATGTTCCGGGCCTCGGAAAGTGGAAAGAGGAAAAGAGGAAAAGAGGAAAAGAGCGATCCCGCCTTTCGTCGCGTCGAAAAGCAGAGAAGAGCGGAGTCTTGGCAGCGTAAGCCACGGAGATATATTGTCCGTTTGAATAACGTTGTAGGTGCTCTTGGGGGCCCACTCCGCGCCGGCAGCGGCCGTTTATTAAACGAATCAGTGTTATCGCGGCGAGAGAGCCCTCATGAATAAACCATCGAGTGTTTAGGGCGGCGGAAAGGTGGTGGCATCGGGGGTTACGGCCGCGCAGTATAACCGCTTCCACCTTCCCGAAGGCCGTGGCCCCCGCGGCGAGAGGGGGCACGATGTGCAAACTCTAACGGGCTAGGGGCGGTAAGCTCGCCACGGGGTGCGGCTATATTGTTTTCTTGATGAGCGCGAAACATCCCCCCGAATCTCCGCCGTATACCGGATAATTTTACGCGTCACCCGGTTGCCGCGAGAACTTTCGCGCCGTTTCGTGCAAAAGCTCCGGAGGGCCAGGCGTCCGCGATGCATCATCCCCCTGCACTTTAGGCCGGATCAACGTATATCCGGGCCGCGCTGTGCCGAACCACAGCCACGCGGCTGCAAAGTCTCTACAATTCCTTTTTCAAAATCATACAAACGTAGAATATCAAACGAAACGAGACGATAAATCTTTAACTTCGCGAATTACTTTATTCAGAGTAAAGCGATAAACATGTACACAATACGTTGCTTGCATATTCGCATTTCTCGATTTCATTCGCACATGGTAGACTCCGCTTTGTTTCGTTTCTTAGCTTTGTCTCGCGACGAGGAGAATACGAAACGCCTGCTCTTCTCTTCTTCAAGTTTACGTCAACTTTTAATATCCAAAGCTGTACACGTCTAGCTGAATTCTGAAGAGGTTTTACAAAGTTTCGGATCAATTATTCTAGAAATGGCAGAATAGATGACAAAATTCCTCAAAATTCCAAAAAAGTTTTTAGCAGGGACCAAAAATAACAGTTATTCTAAAATTTTCTACGATAAAAATCGTTAATAATAAGTTGATTATTATTGAAATTTAAGATAATCTACAAAACAACAGTTATTAGTGTATAAAACTGGTCATGCCCCTATTTTTGTATTTCCTTTGACAAGTTTCTTAACGTTGTTGTGAATTAGTCGTTTATTGTTTGCAAGGAACAGTTTGAATATCACAGCTTTAAGTTTATTTAGACTTGGTTACCCGCTAAAGGGTTAATGTGCTCGTTAGCCTAAATGCAGCTGTGACGAAGTTCTATATAACTTTAGTCTTGTTAACTAACTTATCAGGTGCACCGCTATATCATTCAATGTCTTTATCATACATATTGACTTTCAAACTGTAACTCTCTTAGATTCCCCAAAAATAATTACACAAAAGATTCTCCCCTAGTTTTTCACTCGTATTTTAAACAAACACATCAAACTACACAGTGGTAAAGAAGTTAATGATTTTACAATATTTAAAACAGAAAATGAGTGAACTTCCTCATGAGAAATCTGCTTAGAATACGTTTTATATTATTAATCTACACGACTTTTTAGAAATGCAAGAAGTTGAACATAAAAATATGAAATTTAAAGTTTTAGTTTTATTTATTCTGCGGAAAATAGCGAGAATAAAATAGAATGTTCATGCGAACAATGAAAAGTGAAATTACACGAAGCGAGAAGGAATCGTTTGAAGATGGAAATTGCGTAAAAACGGTATCCCCTTGAACCCCACAAGAGTTAGTTAGGTCAAATCAATCGTTCGTGAGGGTAAAGACGAATGAAGGGAGGAACGGGACTATTATCGCTTACGTCATTTATTCTTCGCCGGACTCTTCTTATCTCTAATAGATCGCAGGCTCGTTAAATCCTTAGATAAGGTCGAAGTAGCCGCGCCAGTGGACCAGGACCGGCCCTTGGGAACGGTTAGCCTCTTCCGGTCATTTTCAATCCGAGCCTAGACCCCTATTAACCTCTTCTAAGCTCCACAGTCCCCGTGCCATTTGGATTTATTGCGAGAATTCTACTGGTAATGCTTGCATTGACTTCCTGGCTGCTTGAAATATAAATCACGCGATTGCACGAGTAATGGAAACGGTGGGAATTTCAGATACCCATTTTATTTTTTAATCTAGAAATTCTCAGAATAGATGTAAATAAAAAAATCAAATTGGAATGTACTGCACAAATATAGAGCTTTTAGAGCTTTCGATTTAGTTACTTTGTTTTAAGCGAATGCAAATCTGGCCTAGTAGAAAAGTGGATGGTAATATACAATGGTGATGCTTTTCAAGGAGATAGAGTTATAAAGACGGTTAAAGCATTAATAATGGTGTACAAACATAACAAAAGATGGTAATAATAAGACAATTACAATTAAAAGGCCTCTCCGGCCTATCAAAAGTCTCTCCTCTGTCCTCGAAAATCCTCTTAAAAATGTCAACATAAATTGAATCAGGGTTTCAACAATTCGAACTCGGCAAAGTTTAAGAAACAATATCTTTATTGTTTGCTTAACGGAACGAACGAAGTTCGTTTTACGAGCGACCAATGATAAAATCGCTCGCCCTTTCCGCCATTGCGATCAGGACGGAATTTGGATTACCAGAAATTGGTGAAGGCAACACGCTGGCGTCCATTATTCTGAGTCCGCAGACTCCTCTTACACTGAAACGACAGAAGATTATATTATTCGAAAATTAGCGAATAAATTCACAGGTACTTATATAAAATTATATTAATTATTACCAACTTCTATAATATGATATAATGATATTATAATTGCCAATCAACACTATGTCTCTATAAAACTTCCAAAAAATTTTCACTTTCTGGGATAAACTTCCATTTCTTGACCAATTTCAAGTTGTACAACTACTGTAGAACGAATCAATGCAAAATTTATGAAAAAAATGAGTAGCTACAATATTCGACACGGTGTAAAGATTGAAAGAGTTGCATCAATACATTATCTTCTATCTAGTAAAATTATTAAAAAAAAAATAACGAAAACTTGTGCTGAAGTGGCTCTTTTATCCCATAAAAAATGCAGAAAATAGTTAGTTTGCACAGAAACTCGTAATCTACCTGTACCCTTGTAACACCCTGCATGAGTATCCGAAGTAGAGTGAATTTACCGTAATTTCCCGTCAACAACGGCATCCTGGTCGTCTCCCATCCTGCAGGAGCCGGACGCATGGTAACTCGTGAGACCACCGACCTTCATCACACACTCCGCGTACTCAACATCCCGATAATCCTGCGGCAAGTGTTTGCATTCTTCCAGAGCAGGGTGATGCACCTTCGCGCCAAACTCGCGGAACTTCTTCGACTCCAGGGTTCGAATCGCAAAGTTGATCGCTGCGAAATTGGCGTTTCGTTCAAAGAGAATGGCAAAAGAAATGGCTGATTATCGCGCGTGTCGGATTCGTTTACCGTCGTGAGTGCACAGGACGTCGTCGTAGTTCTGGAAATAGGCTGGATCGATTCTCGGCTGGTGTCGAATATTTCTGGACTTCAAGGTGATGCTTCCGCGACTCTTCGGTTGCAAACAGTAGCTCAAGTACAGGAAACCTTCTTGGGAACTGTTGTTGTAGGACGGATAAAGTGATCTGTACGGCTGCACATTTATACACATTTATAAACATTGTATTCACGCAATCTCTTCAAGAATTATGCACGATTAAGAAATATCGCTGTACAACTTGTACCTCAGTCTTATAGTTGGAGATAGTTTTCAGTATTCTCTCTTCAGTGGAGCCCATTCCGAAGAGCATTACGCCACTGTTGTTGGTGCGACCGACTCCCATCACTCCATTGGTCGCATACCATCCTTTACGTTACGAGGCAATCGTTAGATACATCCAATTTAGTTCATCATCTAGCTACAGGGAAACTATTATACTCGCCTCTTCCAAAAACAAAGTAGTTCACCACTTCGGGCAGTGTTTGGAGCTTGAACAACGTAATGCTCACTCTCGCTTCGAGATTCACGTAAACCGGGAGCATGATGTGATCGAAGAAGTTCTTCCCTACCTCTGGAAGATCTTTGACTATCGGTATCTGAAATTATTCCGCGTATCTGACAGACTCATTCTGCTTCGAGGGTACAGTTTTATACAGGGTGTTTGGTAACTGGTGGTACAAGCGAAAAGGGGGTGATTCTACATGAAAGAATAAGTCGAAAATATAAAATAAATATTTTTCGTTTGAGGCTTTGGTTTCGAGAAAATCGACTTTGAAGATCTGTCAGGTTTCTGTGCTTTAGTATATGCAGGAAGTAGATTTGGTTGGTCATGATCAGACGCGTCAGATAATTCCTATCGAATAGCATGCTGCATTTCAAATTCAATTTTCTCGATAACGAAACTTCGGATGAACAAATTTTATTCTATATTTTCGACTCATTCTTTCATGTAGAATCAACCCCTTTTCGCTTGTACCACCAGTTACCAAACACCCTGTATAATCGATTGTCGTATTACTTGAAACTTGTCGAGATCCTCCGCTGGCCCGATTCCCGACAGCATAAGCAATTGGGGCGTGTTGATTACGCCAGCGCAGAGAATCACCTCCTTTCTCGCGCCAATTCTTCTTACCGATCCGTCTTTGGTAATCACCTTGACACCGTCCGCTATCGTACCGTCCTTGAAAAGTATCTGGAAGTTTGACAAAACTTTTTTACCCATCCACAACAAACGCTAGCCTGGACTGTAGAGTTCCGCTAGAGGAATTATTCTAGCGGAAATGGGAAGCATACTTTCGACACCAACGCGTTCGTCAGGATGTGTAGGTTCTTTCTGTTCCAAGCGGTCTGCAAGTACGCATGGAAAGTGGACCACCGTGAACCTTTCTTGATGGTGTACAATCCCCTTTGCAGCGTCACGTGATCTGTGTCCAATATCTCCTCCGACATCAGAAAAGCCTCCGCCAAGAACTCCTCTTCCGGGCTGGACATCACGTTCATGATATCGGACACCTTCTCGAAATACGGAAGCAGATCCACATGAGACCATCCCTTGGCCCATGTATCATAATCTTCTGGTCTGCCGAAAGAGTGGACCAAATGATTCATTTGACCGCTGCCGCCCAGCCCTTTGCCCCTCGGCACCTTCTGCACCTGTTGGAAGTGTCTGAATTACTCGTATTCGATAGTACAGAAAAAATTTTTTTCTCGAAGGGTCGATACACAAATTTTGTATTTACATGGTTCCAGAAACCTCTCGAGGAGAATTTCTGCGGTTCTGTGAGGTAGCTCCAGTCGAACTCGGTTCCCTGTGTCATCGGCGACAAAAGCGGCACCGAGGATACCCATCCAAAATATCCGCCCGCTTCGACCAACAACACCGTCACGTTCGACGCTTCGGAGAGGCGAGATGCTAACACGCACCCCGATGTCCCAGCACCAACTTCGTAAGTCAAGGACAGATTTTTATATCATTAGCGATCGCAATATTTCATTGACGCGCGCAATAAATTGGCACATCCGCAGGAGACTCGACTATTCTGTTCACAGACTATGTCCAAGCAATATTGCTTGTACCGATTAATTAATTCATAATTCATTAGTCTAGACACAGGATTTTATGCATTTACGACAAAAATGAGTAGGTGCAATTTAAAACAGTAAATACATCAGGATTGTAAAATACAGTTATATTATTTTCAATCTATGAAACAGTTTAAAGATCCGTCAGAAAATAATTGGTTTCAATCTTTAATCATTTGTCGAATCGGTTAAGAATGGTCTCAAGCTTCAAAGCAAAGAACACAAGCATCCAAGTAGTTCTCACGCAACATGGTAAAATGTTTGTCGGATATTGCATCAGCTAACGATGTTTGGAAATCCGATTTGGCGCGAGTTGTTGTGTGTCGCGAGTCGCGCATAAATCCGTTTCGATCTAGCCGGCGGCGGCGGACGGATTACAGGATTAAATGAATTTCGTTGACTGGCCCCTTCGGCGAGGTGTAAGATACATGTAACTCGCACGGTAATCCACGCGAAACACCGTGCCGGGCCAGTTTGCAATTTATCTACTTACCAATTATGTAATCGTAATCTGCGTCGGGTTTGTCGATCATGCTGACCGGTCTGTTAAAGTAGCAGTGATAGAGGATCGAGAGGAGCAACACGAGGGCCGAGAACAGCATGTAGTTCCACATCTTGTCGAAGGAACACTGGTATCGCAGAACGTCCGCATTCGGTATCGATAAGAGAACGACTGTGAAGAACTGACACGGTCAGGGTGCAGTGTAATTCCTATATTAAATTAGCGTTTCCGCTCGTAATCGATAACACTTTTCAATTAGACGAAGGTCTGATCATGATTGCTTTTCGATGGTAATGAAAGCTGGCCGATTCTTCCCAAACACTGACCGATGATAAGGGTAAACAGTCGTCGATACGGGTTATTAATCGAGACGAAATTAATTTCGCGACAAATAAATGTGATAAATAGGGTTACATAGTTTCTTTGTGTTTTTATTTGTTCATTTAAAAAAACATTTTCCAAGGGAATGCATAGGGTTCAGGTGGATTAATTAAGCAATGTATTTTTCGGTGATTGTTTTGGGGGTTGTTTCTATCACTCGTGTCGTGACCTACGTTATCAACATACTGTACAAATTAACTTGCAGTAAAGATAAAAATTGAATATAAGATTATACATAAAACAATTCATTTTTTAAGTAAACAGTGCTGTTTAATTAGTTTTTATTATTTTATTTAAACTGAGACTAAAATAGAGCTACAGTGTTATCTA
The DNA here is from genome assembly GCA_913789895.3 of Seladonia tumulorum. Taxonomy (NCBI): domain Eukaryota; kingdom Metazoa; phylum Arthropoda; class Insecta; order Hymenoptera; family Halictidae; genus Seladonia; species Seladonia tumulorum. The sequence continues at coordinate 10,086,127 of OU565268.1, forward strand.
GCGACAGAATATGGTACCAATTTCGCCTAATAATTCGGGCATTGTTATACAGATGGCGCCACGAGCTTCTGTGGCCATTTTTTTAGATTATTGTAAAGAGTATATTTCACAGCAATGAATTTTTATGTATTTTAGAAAATGAAGGAACTATTTGTTTCAAGATGTACAAGATTTATTATTTACACATTTTAATACATTGTTTAATTGAACTTTTGGTTCATAACAACAGACAAGGCAAACCTATTAAACATGACTATAAATATCAATTTCCTCTCTGTAAATATATGTGGACGAATGCAACACATACAAATATAAAACATTATAAAATAATAGCTACTAAATTGCATTAATGGAAGTAGTCGATTTCCACCTTAACGCATAATGCTACCTAAGGAAAGAAACAAATTACAGTAAACAAGAATTAAGTTCATGTATTACTAATTTGTATAAGGGTTCATAGTCTATCCATAGTTAGCGATTTCTGTATTATACAGCCATTAGTACCTATATAATACCCATTATTTCCATTATTGATAAATCAAACGACCTGAAAGTTAAATACAAGGTATTAGTACCTTTGAAACACAGAAAGACTACAATATTCAAGCAACTTACTTGGAATTGATTTCATCATCTGGAATGTAGAATGGATTACACACAGAATTAGAGTACGCAGCATGCAATTTCTTAAAGATCTATAACAGAAGACTTGTTATTATAAGGATACAGTATGATTATTATATCGAATCATTTCTATAGATAATATACCATTTTTACATCGTTTTCACGTAGGGTTGTATTCGATGACTGCAACACAATAATAAACTTGATTTTTGTGTTTGTCGCATAGCCGTATCTACAATTCAAAAATAAAAACATTGCCACTATATTCCAGTACATATATACATATAAACAAATCCACACAATGCTAGAAATACTGCATACATTTTATACTCTTCTGTAGCATACAGTAATCCCAAATACAAATCTCTAATGTCAATTACTGCTTTATTTCCAACATTCAGTTTCTCTTCTATAATGTCTATTGATGTATGAACTTTGCAGTGAAACTGCAATGCCATTGATTCGTCTGCACATCGAATATATTTCGGAGAATTCTATGTGAAAATATTTGAATTGTTAAATATAGAGAACGTAACCCCTGTAAAATTCATCATAACCTCAAAATACTGAAAAATGTATACTCACATCTTTACCTATCACAGCAACACAAACTGCCATATTTACAAGCCTTATTCTATATTATAACGTGTATTCAAATCCATACCAGTCTAAAAAACTTAATTAAAACCTTTTCAGTTGCTTCTTAAAGTTATACCACATGTAAATATTGTTTGAACTCCATGAACACAAGTTCTAATGTCACTTTTGACAACCATGTTGATGAGGTAACCAGTAAAAACTTCATATTTAGTTTAATTACAAAATCTGTATTTATTCATCAAAATAACAGCTATAAAAGTACGTTTTCCTATAACATATATAGATATGCAAATGCTTCAGAAAAATATATTTACGAAAAAAACGTCAAAAATATATGTAGCATTCAATCTCAATTCAAACTTTCATGTCATACATATCTTTTTTAGGAAATAAACAGAAATTCAATTCTTTATCTATATATACAGAAATAATAATAAAAAACGCTGCATACTATAATCATAACACTTTAATGTTATGGGTCATTATAGTATCTTCTTTTCAATGTTCTGTATTTTCGTAACATATACAAAGCTTCCAGTTCTTTAATTACATAGTTTCCATGTGCCAGCATTTTATTAATTTTTTCTGGATCCGTTTCTCCTTTATTTTTTTCAAAGGCTTTCCTTAAATTGCGCTTGAAAAAATCATAACCTCTTGGATAGTCTCTACCCATAAACAACAGCTAAAAATATTAAATAGTTTTATTTGAAGCATACAGTAACGAATATGCATCAACAAATATCTTGTATACAAATAATGGGATAAAATATTAATTTACAATTTGTATGTGAATACAATATTATACTAGACGTTAGTAAACTAATAATCCATAATTAAATTAATATTTATTACCGTTTTATATAATTGAATCACTTTAGAACGTTGTGACATTATTGATGTAAATATGTTATATCAATTAATTTATTAATTCTATATTAACAAGATAGACATCCAACGTGTGAGAATTATTATAGAACTATAAAATATTATGCTACCAACACAAAATCTTCCTGTATAAATAATTTTAATTACCAACTCGTTATCTTCAACAGTATACTGTCAGTACAAAACAACATAAATGCACTATTAATTTTATTGACAGGTCATCAATTTGTGAATAAAATCAGTCCTGTTCTAAGTACATTTTAAAATGTGATTGTCACTATATAATGAACCATGATTGCATTTTAAAATAAATTACTAAGAAAAAGAGATATTTATAACAAAATTATTATATAGCAAAGTACAAAAATCTACTACGCTTTCGATTGGCAGTAACAATTATCAGCTGTGCGAATAGTTTGAACGCTTTCCAGTGAGTGGCGCCACTATTCCAATGTGCTAATTTTGAATTTAAAAAAATGCAAATTAAAGCACATACAGCTTCTCAACACATCGCGCAATAAAATGCAACCGTCCATTATGTCACCGTTCAATAAGAACCAATTTCCACGATCAGACAACTGTTTACAATGAAATAGTTCAGAGATCTATAATAAAAGCATTGTATTTATGAAAGAGAGGGGGAAAAAAGAGAAATTTCCTCGTAATGGGCCCTGTTAAGTTAAATCATTACCTACCCTCAACCGTGAGGAAGAGGGCCGGAAAATTCCAACACATTACTTTAGCTTTGACCAATACACATCGCACAACTCGATAGATCAGCCGAAGGCATCCTTTCCAAGATCGAGTAGATTGCGATGGCTAACAGCGATTGCGCTACGGCAATTTCTGCCAGAGGTCCAGGGACCTTCCTCAGAGCATGAGAGTCACTATGGACTCCGATTGTGGCTCCGCGGTGTTGCTCGAGGGAACTTCTCGAATCACTATATTTTTCACACTCGTTATATAGAAATCATAGCACGTAGCGAGTACTTGCGAGAAAGGTACAGTGACTCTCAATCGCATGAATCATTCTTTCATCTCTAAGTCAATCTATAACGTCTAAAACTGTCATTGCAACTGCAGTCACAATTACAGCATCAGATATAGAAGTGGAAGTAGCATAGATATTTAAAATGTAAAAACCTAAAATATAGAAATTTGAAATAGAGATATTGGAAATATAGAAATTTCAAATATGGAAATACAAATGTAATAGAAATTTCAAATGCAGTAATACAGATAATATAAGTAGTACACTGAGATGTCGTACAAATGATATATGACAATAAATAAGTTTATAGTATTTCATTATAGTAAAATTTATTAACACGTATCGACTAATGTCTAATTCGATAATCACCTTAAAGTTGTAAAAACTTTTACAAATGATGATTTAACTGCTAATACTATTCACATTTGATTTCTTCTATTTTTGATTTGTATAAATATAAAAGGTAGCGATGCATATCAAAATTACATAGCACTTAAAAAATTAAATTCATTGTACGACATTGTATCTGAAAATGAATTATATAATGTTAAAATGGTTGAGCTAGGCAATATTAATTCAACTATTGTATGGTTACATTAATACTATTGATATTTCTATTTCTTTTTTTTTTTTTACAGAAATATAAAGTACTTGAACAATCGCGTTGAAATAATACTAAGTAGAATACACAATGGAGATTTATGATTATACATATAACTTTCATTTTATTCCTGCGTACGAATAATATTCACATCAAAATCGAACTTCGTTTATGTAAAAACCTAATGCTGCTTGAGGGTTAATTACCGGAATACTTTGATTCGATGAATGCACATTTATTGTTGGGTCAATAATGTTTCACTCGAATGAAAGATACAAAAACAAACCTTCCCTCGTATCGTGAGCACCATTTTTAATTCACGCATCGGTAAAATGTCACTCGCTTAGTACCAAAATCATTTATAAAAGAAGTGAGAAATTACACGTTGCGAATACTGTTTATCACGCACGATAAAATTTGTTACAAAAATAGTCCATACATATATCTTCATTTTTATTTTTGTTCAGTCGATCTACTGCGATTTGGAAACGTATTCCAGAGCGTATAACAGAGATTAGATTTTGTGTCAACCATGTAAATATATAAAACATTCTAAACGCGCCGGGTCGAGTTCGCGCTACGTGACTGGGAATAGAATCGGTGCAGTCGCAAATGTCGTCGATGTTTATTATCAAAACTATCAGAACATACAAAAACACAGTGAAACAATTTTCGGGATCATCAAATCTGGACCACGAAAATGAACACAGGACAACATGAGATGATTTCTTCTATTTTGGAATGTGAAATGCGCGAACATTCGTTGTGCTTTAGTTTTTCTCGTTCGACATCGCTGATCGGACTAAACATCAAATGGTACATGCGATTTGATTTCGTAACAACTGTACTGTGGATTTCATGCATTATTACGTGCACAGTGTCTACTCGATATATGTCCAAAACTCGGGTCCAGCCAGGGACGTATATCGTCCAGGAGATACTATTCTTTGATCCACGCCGAACCTAGAAAAGGTCAGCGAAGCTCGAAGAGTGTAAACAAAATACTATCCAATAACAAAACTTCTTTATCTTTTTATGGGACTTTCACGACATATTCGTGGCATTTGATTTACACAGGTATATATCATCGGAATTATATCATATTTGGTGTCATAGGAAAAAGAAAGAAGTTTTGTTATTGGATTAGTAGTGGTCTCCTGGTCGCACACTGATATACCCGACCCATGTTATGCTTACACTCCTCGGCGACCAAGGTCACTCGAGCTTCTTGACCCCTCACGAGGTACACACACCCCGCGGCAGTGGGTATAGTTCTTGGACTTTCATCGGCTAGATATTACATATATCGAGTAAAGACTAGACGGTTTATCTACTTCTGCCTTTGTACCCAATTTCATAAAAATCTATGCTCGCATAAACATCCACAGTTCAGTCTCAACGGTTTCTTTTTGATTTCTTTTTTCGTTTTATCCAAGCACATTTCACTAGACTACGTAACACCCTTTTGGATAACAAAAACGTCTCGCTTTTTACCGACACTGCAGGCATCGTGCATTCATGGCGCGCAACAATATTCTTTCTTTCTTCGTGTTCGTAAAATCCCTTTAGGAACGAAATAAATGTTCGTTTCTGTCCGAACGCTATAAAACGGTCAGCGAAAATACGAATTCGAAATCTGTTGCCGTTCGAATTTCACCATTTCCGATCCCTATCGAACAAAACGGGCGTCGCGGTCCCCACGCGTTTCATTTAAAAATTAGTAGGAACTTTCGCGCGAAATCTTTCGTTGTACAAACGTTCGCAACGTCGAATGGTAACGTATCATCAAACGAAACATCACGAATCCACGCTCGAAATGTCAATTAAAATACGATTGAATCTGGATCGGGTGTAAAATGAATGTTATAGAAAATTCGGATTCCGCGGGGGAGTCCTCATTTGTCGAGCTTTATGACGAACGCCTCACCCGGTGACACGACCATCTCCTTGAAGTACACGTCCCGGTTCAACCTGGACGCTGAACCAACGACGACGTGACCTCCATAATAAAGGAAAGACAAATCCTTCGTCTGCGTTTTGTTGCCCAGATTTGCTACGAACACGTACGAGTTTCGCCGTGGATACCATCGCTCTATTACGATCATTTCGTCATCTGCGTACCTGCAAAAAAAAAACAAACAATACAATACAAACAGTACTGCCTGTGTTCGAGCTTTTTCAAATTTTGATCCCAATAACAAATATTTCAAACGTTCTACATTAAAGTATATGTACTTCAAAAGACTGTTCCTTGATGGGTGCTAAGTTTAAACAATGTTTTTTATTAAGTAATGTACGTTTAAAAAATTTTAAATGTTTGAAATATGAAATATTTAAAATACATTATACATTTAAATTACCTAATATCACAGTTAGCCAGCACCTGGTTCTCCTTCATCACCGCTTTAACATAAATCGGGGTCGTCTCGGATCGGAGCTTAACCATTTCCGGTATAGCCCCCGCCAAGCTTGTCTGCAGCGGTTTTGCGGCTTCGGGTAGCCAAGCGGTAACACCCGCGGACGCGAACTTATGGCTACCACCGTCGATCGAGTCCCAGTTCATCGGAGCCACGTTGTGCACATGACGGAGATCCTTGTGGTCCTCGCACTCACAGTCTAATATACCTATCTGAACACGAATTACGTTTTATTGATTAAGCGAGCGTTTGAGGGGCCCCAATCGTGCCCAGGCCTGTTGTAGAGGTTACCACATACATACACACTTTCTCCAGATTATGTTCATCCAATTTTTGTAGTAGTCTTTACAAAATGAATTTGATTTGCAAAAGAATGAATTTGGTCTATAAAAGGATGAATTTAATCTGTAGAAAGGTAAATTTGGCCTGTGTAAGGGTTAATTTGGAGTGTAAAACCTGCATCAACACATGTTATCCACACGACCGACGCGTCGATCCGAATTAAGGATCTAGCGGAATCTGTGATGCACTGTTTACCTCATCCCCGTAAAATATACTCGGCGTTCCGGGCAGCATCATCCCCAATAAGGACGCAGCAATGGTGGCATTCTTCACGGTGATAGTGGAAGCCATCCTCTGAGAGTCCACTCCGCCTATGGACCAGTGCACCCAAGGATAATTGGGTTTCTCGAACAGCAGACCCTTGGTGATCTGCTCCACCTGTTTCTTGATCTCCTTCGTCCCGTTCGACAATCCCAGCGTGACATCCACGAGATCCATATTCCTCAGAATAGCCTCCTTGGCTGCAGACGTGGCGTCGTTCAGGGCATTCGCGTGGCAAATGAAGATCTTCTGATAGCCCAAGATCGACCTCCATTGGTTCAGTATACTGGCGAATGATTTCTCGTCGACGTAGTGCTCCAGCCCCTTCAAATAAAAACCATCGACTCCCCTCTGCGACCATGTTCGAATCGCAGCCGTGACTGGGTTCTCCATCACCGCACTTATGCGATTCGACGTTAGGGCTTGATGCTGCGGCTCCTCCAAGGACGTCGGCGTCGAGGACAACGGGTTTCTGATCCCGTGACGTAGCATAGAGGCTGTTGTTGGCACAACATCCTCTAAAGCCACTCCGTCGTCCGTAACGCCTCTTCTCTCGCGCACCGCTTTGTCAGTCTTGTTCGGCTTCTCGATCATCACGTTCTCGTCGTACAGAGTCTTCACGAACGGATACAGCGGAAGATCCAGCAGCAGGCTCATGTTCCGCCGATGGATCTCGTGCACGAGCACACCGAAATCATCCAACGTCCCCAGATCCTTGTTCAAGTCGGTCAGGTTTTCGATGTTGAAGTAATGTTCTGGATAGTGCGCCGCCGGATAGACGGAGTTCAAACGGATCCCTCGGACTCCCAGCTCCTTCAAATAGTCCAGACGCGTCACTATACCTCGGAGGTCGCCGATACCGTCGCCCTTCGAGGAGTCCTGAAAAGACGCCGGGAATATCTCGTAGAAGATGCTCCCCTGCCACCATTGCACTCGCGGGTCGCACCTGCACACAGAAATGTCAAATGAAAAATTAAAAATTGGACCAGACGACTTGAATTTTGTTTGTTAAATGTTTCATCAATTAGGGTTGCTATGAGCTGTAGATAATTGTAAGCCGAAAATTCGAAGACTATTACGTCTTTCAATGGCTTTTTTACGCGTCGAGCGATCCCGTTATACAATCATGTATTTGTAACACGAAAAATTCAAGTTTTCGGTGGAAAGATTTTTTGGATCATTATCACACGCATTGTCACAGCAACGTGGCAAGCTACGGCCTACCCCCACTCCTACCGCCACTTGCCCGCAGCTGTGCTCGCTAATAGGCGAGCTGAGCAGTTCTGACGTAGCGCATTTATACGAATCTCGGCGTACGAACGTGGACATACTTTTTGGGCATGGTGACGATGACACCGATGACGAGCGCCATGCAACCAGCCAGCACCGACATCAGGGACCAGAAGCAGGTCTTCCTTATCAGCGGCCAATTCCATTTCATGAAACGATAATCCTTCGGCGGTTTCGGGACCACCAGTTGGATCCCGACCAACGGTGGCTTTCCTCCGTTCTCCTGATTGTAAAACTAAACAGTTACAGTGAAAGTTCATCATGATGTTAGGGAAGCGACAAGCGATGGATTAGTACACATTGATCACGATGACGGCTGGCACAGATTCCCACCACCGTGAACATGTAGGGGATGTCACGATTCAATCTATAAACACACGTATTTCGTAAGATGTCTCCAATACTCGAGCAATCTTCCGAGGAATATCTTCAATGATTTTGTTTTAACACTAAACGCACTACCACCGGTCAAATGACCGGTTCTAGATTTTTTATTTGTCTATTTTTGAAATTATAAAGATTTAGTAGAGCACGCATTGCAATAAGAACCGCGTAAAGTCTAAACAAATTAAATCTTGCCATTTTTATAAGGCAACACGTACTTGTTACATTTATAGCTCGGTACGTTTATTGTTAACAAAATTCAAAAACGTCCTCCTCCCCGAGCTTTTTTCCAGATATTTTAACTCTAAGCGCGAATTGAGTGTTTATAGAAGCACACTCTCCAAGGGTCTACGCGCGTGTATGTGTATTTTTGTATTTGTAAATGAAGGTCGATTATCAATATATATGAACGGCTCGTTAATTTTATGACACTTGCAAATGTACGTCTGCCAAAAATTTCATAAAATCGTGATGCATCAAACTATATTCTGATGATCCATTATTCAAGGGAGGGGCACTCATAAACGATAAAGCGAAACTTTCGTCCGTTTCCGGGGTACATTATTAGACACAATGTAATTAAAATAGAACTCGCTGAACAGTGAGGTTATCAAAACGATAGCGATGGTATGCCGACGCTGCCTCGTGATTGATGGATTTATTAAATGCAAAAGTGCTCCTTGGTGAATAAATGTATTGCAACAATGGCGTGCAACGCTTGGCAAGGTACTCCCAGTTTGTGCCAAACAGATCGAAATATTATGCTGAATACAGCGCACGAAAATTGGTCTGTAAATTTTGCAAATGGAAATTCGAAATAGTTAATCAACGAAGGAAGACAGCGAGGGGAAATAACTTATTCAGCATGATTAGTGGAATGCGTTTCGGCGATCCTTTGACTCGTCCTCGTGAGCGACGCTCTTTTGCAATCAAAAAATTGGAAATTAGTTTGTGACCAGAATTGGGAATATTCACCTGCATACCTATTACGTAAAAAAAGATTAATGAAATCTTTTAAAGCAGAATCTTTTAGAACCTAATAACTTCCTTGCGTATTTCAATTCTCCCTAATGTATGCAGCAATCATTTTAACATCGTGGAGCAAATTGTTTTAAATATTTAATCGGACAACCGATCGTTCTTGTTATCAATTTCGAAACCATCAGAAGCGACGATCACTGTCACATTATACCTATTTCTTTACGTTCGTATTATCGGTATGATACATTGAGACAATAGTCAGTTTAGGAAAATTGCATGTCTAACAAGACCGTTGCCATTACTCTTATTATTTTGCTCTACCGCGTTTCTATTTTTGCGTACATCATAGTTTGCGTGACAGTGACTTATTCGTGTCTTATTATTCTGTACACTGTTTACTTCTGCAGCTACAAAGATTCCATTCGGCACACAAACAATTAGATTGCGTAGTTTCTTTCGAAGTGTCTCTACAAGAAATTAAAATGAGCAGGTCAGTATCTGAAAATGCTCTTCTTGTTATACCAGTCTGAGTTATAGAGAGTCATCTATAAAAAATAAGAGTAAGAAGACGCGTAGATGCAAGTGAACTTGACGCATTTAGATCGAAGGTAAAACTGGTAATTGACCGTGGGCGAAACAAAACGTGTACCAACATTACCAGCAGAAAGAGACAACCATACGTACGCATCAGTGAACCAAAGAGATTTATTGCCGACGAAATGGTGACTAATTATAGCCAATTATACTGACAAATACTTTTTAATGAACGCGTGAAGAGCATATTTACACGCTTTAAGAGTTTGATCCACTGCTTGCAAATCGAATCAATCGAAAGCATCTAAGAATGCGCAAGGGTAAAACGCACGACTTTTTAGTGTCATGGAAAATCCACATCCACAGGAAATAGTTTTTCAGTATTAGTACGTCACAATCAATTTTGCAATGTGAACGGTACGTTCGGCGCCGGTTGGGGTTCTCAACCCTAACTGCCGAGGTGGCGTCTTAGAAACTCGAGAAAATTTCTTAATCCGTTTATTAATAACACAGCCTTCATCTGATTATTTACTAAAAAATTATTTTGTATCAGGACAATTTAAGAGTGCGTTGAATTATTTACCCTGAAACGCTTCTTGAGGAAAAATTCACCCATTTTTTGGGTGATAGCAGTGAATTATTGTTGGTGTTATTTCTTTAATTATGTCTGAAAAACTGTTGAGTAGCCGACATTGTTCGAGACGGGTCGGGAAGATGGCGGGTCGAGATAAGTTCTCGAATAGGTCGAGATTAACAACAATTTTCAGGATTATTCTCGGGAATCAGGATATCTTCATGAATTCCCAAATTTTCGAGATTTGGATTTCTTGGGAATCCCCAAATTTTCGAGATTAGGTATTTTCAGTTATCTCCAATATATTCGAGAATCCCCAAATTTTCGAGATCAGATATTCTCGAGAATCCCCAAATTTTCGAGATTAGGCACTTTCGGGAATCCCCAAATTTTCCAAATTAGGTATTCTCAGGAATCCCCATATATTCGGAAATCCTCAAATGTTCGGGATTATTCTCGGGAATCCCGATATATTCAAGAAACCTGAAATTTTCAATAATCCACCTTGTCTCGACCCGTCTCGACACATCGGGTCCCTGACATTCTCGAGTTGCCGCACACTTCTGTCGCACACCACTAGTTACAATCCACGTCGGCAGTTAAGGGTTCGTGTGATCGGGGTGCTTACCAGTGCCTGTGCATCGGGGGCGAGATGTTGATAGGCTGTGTTCAGCTGCGTCAACAATTGCGCGCAAACAGGTCCGTTCGTGTCGCTGCTGCTGCCGCTGCTCGTCGACTCCACCATCGGATCGCGGGAGCTGGGTTCTGCAACAAATAACGAATCGACAATGGCTCGGCTGCAAGCACAACCAGCTTTCGTCCTCGTAACGATAAGTATTAAAGTCTCGCGTTCGGTTTCGCAACGGACGACCGATGATGACTGTCTCGAGACAGTCATCGACAACCACTATCGACTCGAAACCCGCATCGGGATTCAACGGCCGAACTCCGTCGCGATTAATTCATCGATGAAGTTGGAACTGGATCCAATTAAGCCGTTTTATTCTCCGTAAAAGAATCATGCGTACGACTTTAAACGATTACGTAACTCTAACGAACAATAAGCATATCAGGCGGCGGCACTTTGCTTGGGGAAAAAAAGGGCCACGTGTAGGGAAGTCTGTTACACGCTAATTGATGATACTTTTAATTCATTCAAAGACCCAGTTGATTTATTTAACGGTGTAGATGAAAAACGAACTGTGCGTTAGCGCTTTTTATAGTCAGTCGTAATTAGTATTTCACGCGTTTCTAACAGAAATTCAAAATACAAAACTGCGAAGATGTTACATGAATTTAAGAATAAAGTTATACAGAATGTTCTTCCTGAGAAGGATTATAAAAAAAATTAGTCTCGTCGTTATCATTATCCGAGCAATTATGCTTAAGCGTTTATATCTGCTGATGAATGCTTACCATCGTTCAGGATTCTGCTTGAACTATTCACTATACTCATGAACTCGTTAAGTCCATCCTCTTTATTAATGTTCTCGATTATCGGCGGAGAAATGGACTCCACGGGATTCCCCTCCAAAGAAGTAACGAAAATCCCGACGGATTCGAACACATTGTCATTGAGTGGACTAGACGTCAGAAGCGAACAATCCGATGCTTCTTCGTCCTGTCAAACAGATCGTTACCAAAATCAATTGCTTTCTATAAGACGGCCATTATTTTACCGTAAAAATTAGTCAATTAACAATGTCGCTCTTTAGTGCAATCCATGTGCATGAAATGGGTATACTGGTACGTAATGAGTTAAACTGAAGTTATTCGCAGTGTAACTCAAACAAAAACAACAAAATGGATACTTTGAAAAATTAGTATAAGGTACCAATTATTGTGGGGGCACCAATTACTGTGCCTATATTAACTTTACTCAGTTTTAAAGCTTAATGAATATTAAAAAAGAGATATACATGTATAACATATACATTAATATTCATTATGTTTTAAAAATAACTATGATTAATATAGTGACAGTGATTGCTACCCCCACAGTAATTGACTTCCCTAGACACTAATATTTTTATATCGAATTAATAAAACAAGTATTACTCTGCTACCCACATTTTATACGTCAAAACGATAGAAATCTTAACACGTTCGCTGCCGCCATTTCAAATCATATATTCCAAAGATAGAAAATCATTTTCTCTCTTCAAAATTTCAGTATGTCCGAAATAGAAGCTTGTAAAACATTTCGTATTCTAAATTATTTATATTATGCTCTATTTCGAACACTCCAAACAAAAGCGTTCAAACATTCCCAATTTATTAACTGTACTCCGATAATTTACGAAATGATTACGCGACCTCGCTATTATATCATTAGACTGTGGATTTGTATGCGAAATAAAAGTTACCGGCGTTTGTTCTAATAAACAAGGGCAGCTTAAAAATGTGTTCCTTCCCTCGAGAGTTCGAGTAGGTCAAATGTAATTTACAGTCACTCACAGTAATATTTGGGCACTTTTAAAAAGATAAACTTCCTAGGATTGGACTATACGATTTGGATTTCTTTGAGAAGTTAGAAGTTAGTTCAATTGCTGACAGAAACCTTGAACATTTTCTCCATCATTCTGACCAATTGAAAATTTTTCAAAAATCTATTTTTCGCTGGTAAACCTATAAAAGAAATCCAAATTGTACGATCCAATTAAAAAAAAAGTGTACATTACTATTCTGCAATTCCTTCAATTTTTCTCCCGTTTCGAATCATATGTGATAAACGCATAAAATCCGCAGTCTTCTCATAACTGATTTAAATAATCCCGAGAAATGCTCGATTACTCATAGCAAACATTCCATTTTCCTCGAAGCGAGGATCTGAGCACGAGTGTGCACAGATTACGCTGTCAGCCAGCTTGTTAAGAATCGTTTCCTTAAAGGGTTAGCGTACACGTGGCCAGTATAACGTGTGAACAGCAGAATAGAAAGGGGTGGGGAAGACAAAAGGGTACGTTATTTGTGTCGGACGCACCTGTTGGTCGTGATTTATAATGAGCTGTCGTGAGCTGGGCGAAGACGCAAGTTCAGTGGGTAACACCGCCGACAAAAGACCCTCGGGCTTCTGGATATTCATCTCTGTCGAATGTGAAAAGAAAGTCGAGATAGTTTAAACGATCGAGGAACAACCACTCATTCTCCGATTCACTGAGACGTTCGAAAAGCAGCGTCACGATATTTCTCCTTTTACAATGTCGCACTAGCACACGCCCGACGTCCCTGGCAATCAGTTCCGGCGAAACGACGCTCGTTAAAACGAAAAGCAAAAAAAAAAGATAACCGCGAAGAATATTAGTTATATAAGTCGTTCGTTGAAGACGGTGAAACGAAGCATTTTCGTGCTCGCTAAAATTCCGCAACGGGTGCTGACGTCGGGTAGTTTCGCGTTGAAACACGATCTTATGGGAGCACCGGACGGACAGAGTCGTGTCACGGAACACGTTCGACGCGTTGAAACGCAATCCGGCATGGTCGGAGTATTTACGAAGAGAGTGCGAGCCGAATGTCCGCCAGCCGAGGCGGCTTTTATTGATCGGCGAATTCTATGAACGACGCCTATGGCAGCGCTACGATTTTGCTCCCCTGATCCATTAAAATGCTCATGGCTGAGAAGGGCTGTCCAAACAACCGGTCGTACAGCACGCGCGTACCATTGTCCCGCACCGAAAGAATAGCACGCGATTACGTCATACGGCGTCCGCCATCCTTCGTAACGCCAACATGTCAATCGTTCTTGCGAAGTTCGACGCGCATATGACCCACGGTAAGATAACGAAGCACAGGTATATATTTAGACGGTGTTCGGAGAGCCGAGGGGACTCTCTTGGCGGCTTTGGAACGGCTCGCGTATATAGGACGCGAAAATAATTGGAAGCCCGTAAACATTCTCCTATTATTTTTTCAGTCACGCTATCGTTGCGAGAGCGGAACCGTTGTTGGACGTCGTCGGGGAAAATCAACCGATCCGATTAGTCGCGTGTAAGAACGGTCCTAATGCAGAGACGTTGCAATCCGTTTATGTTCGTACGATTGCCAAGAATAAAAGGAAACAGTCACGCGACTGCTCATGATCCTGCTTATTTAGATCAGAACGAAACAGAATTTGCGGAATAAACGTACAGGGTGGATTTACGCGCAACAAAAAGCCTCGGTGGTTGATTCTGCTGGACACGGAGCAAGACGAAAATAAAAGATGAATTTAGGAGGTTCGAGAGTTCCCATATAAATAAAGAATCTCCATGATCCGCCAATAGCGGCGCACGAGAAAAATTCGCAAACTGTTACTGGCAGATCTTCAGACAACAAGCTCATTTCGGCTTGCAGAACTACCCCTAGGGTATTGCTGTGATCGATATTTGTATCGCACCCACACCCTGTGTTTCATTGATAGCCTCGCGTCCAGCGGTCTTCGAGCACGCAACAGCTGTCGCAAATGCAACAAGATCTTGCAGAATTTATTTCATCGTACATTTATCGTGGGGCATCGTCTCGCAGAGAGAAGCTGTACCGACGCTTTTTATTGCCCAGTGTAGAAAATACAAATCGACGGAGAGATTAGGGGATTCCGTTCTTGACCAGTTCGAGATTAGTATCCGTGCGGCCCCTGGTAACGGGAACAGGTTCGCAGCGAACATGGGAGCGCGCGACGATTCGCGATCGGTCTCACCTGTAATTCAGCCGGTTATCACGTGACGGAGGCAACATCGGCAGAACACACGAAACACATATAGATTCGTCCGCGGGAATCTCGGAGAGCTCGTGGAACCACGGGAACTATCGGGCTTTTCTTTCGGGCCGGCCCGGTGTCCCCCACTTGTTCGACGCCTGGCGATTATTATTCGTCTTCTATGGTCCCGGCTTCTGCGCGCGAGAAACTGTCTGCGATCGGACGAAGTACAGCAAGATCACTACCGAGGACGAAGTTCGTGCTCGCGTGGATGTTGTTGACCGTCCTGATGCCCCCGGCCGTAAGGGAATCGCGTGCCTTCGTGTATTATATTTAGCAACTCCGTTACGTCTCGTCTCGCCGTGTCTTACGTCTAACCAAACGGTTGGCGTCTTCGGCGAGTCTGCGCGCTCGTGACCCGTTCGGTTAGCAGAAAACTCGATAGACCTAATATTCCTGGAAGCTCGCGTTCATTCTCGTTAATAATAATTATGCGCCGACACCGACGTCCCTAGAGGATTCTTATATAGATTCGATTTCACCGTTAGAGTGATATCGCATTAGCTATTATAGGACCGTAATCAATACGTATCCAGTATCAAAGCCACATTGAGACACGAACCTTGTTGGTAAAGAATTCCAATTCTGATACGATGAACATATTTCATGGCTTTTATTATACTTTATCTTGCAAATTTATTAATAATGTACATAATGTGACGTACGCAATTAATTTCAAGGACAAGGATGGCCAAATGTTTAAACAGCCCCTTGAATTATGTGTACGTACTATCACGTGTGTTTGACGTACTTATTTTGGTACTTACCGACTGTACCCGGGACGTGCAACAATCTGCATTACCGACGTTCTATCACGTCCTCTAGGTTTACGGACGAAAAATTTTAGGACTTGTCGAAGTCGATGAAGTAGGTATCTTGTAATTATTATCTATATCTGATTTTGTTATTGAATTTTCCGATCTGTACCAGAATTACAAAAATGTTGTACTTTCTTGAAAACAATGATTCCTGAGGTCGTTTAAAGTAATTTTTTCCTTTGCAAAAATGTTCTCCGCGAGGAATTATCAACGAAAGCCGCGGACCAATTAATGCCACGCTCGGCGCTCAGTCACGCTGATTGGTCCGTGTTTTTCACGGCAAATGTATCCCTACTCCTCGACAACACATTGAGTAAGCCTGCTGAAACTGCTGCAACCTGCTCTGGCATTTACTTGTCGCTCACATGTGTCGGTTGTGCGCTGAACATATTTTCATCTATTTATTGTGAATATTTATTAACTTATTAGTGAAAATGATTATTTCGACGAACGAAGGCAATCCAAACGCGTTAAAACTGATAGTTGCAGCTAAAATAGCTCAACAATCTGTTAACGTGCAAGCGGTAGAACCAAGTGGTGAGTAACTTAACCTCTCAGTTCAAGTTTAATTTCCCATTACATGATGAAATGTCAGGTGTTTGTTTCACCTGAAGTGCTCCAACACGTGGGTGATGCACTAATATATATTCAATGAAAAAGTTTCGTGTGATTACGTACATTCCTATTTATTTTTATGATTGTTTATAACCAATCTACAATGTATTGTTCCATTTATATTTTCGTGTTTCTTTCCATTTCATCTGTCAGAAAATAATTAAACATTGCGTTTACATTTTTTTAAATATTGAACGTCGTACATAATTTACGTTTATTAATTTATTATCTTTAGCAAGTTTTCTGGGTCGTTTACCTGCTATTGAATTGTCATGTGGGTCAGTGCTATTTAGCACTAGTGCAGCAATGCAACTCTTAGTACCTCTACCTGAAGAATCGAAAATTGTTAATAACAAGTGGTTAGAGTGGGATGTTTCTCAGTTGCAGGTAAGTCATAAAAAAACTAATGATATATATTTTAAAGCCCTTGTAAACATAACTAAATCTAATATTATAACTATCGTTCATATTAGCCAGCTATAGTAAACTATGGCAATGCACCCAATGCGAATAAATCTGGCTTATGGACTTTATTAAAACAATTAGATGGTGCATTAAAAGATAAAAAGTACTTAATTCAGGTAATGCAAAATATATGTCTATTGTTAATAAAAGTGCGTTAACATTTTTGATAGAACTGAGATTTAATTAACAATATTTTAGGATAAAAATGATTTATCATTGGCAGATGTATGCATTTGGGTAACTATATGGTCTACTATATTAGTTACAGAGATTGGGCAAGAACTATGCACAGAATATCCATCTATTAAAAGTTGGTTATCAAATATTGAATTATTACCAATTATTCAAGTATGGAATTTCTTTTTCATTATTACCTTAATATTTTATGTATATGTTATCACTAAACTGAGATTATTTTAATTTATACATTTAGAATTCTTTGAAAGAATACAAATTTGAAAGAGGTGTTAAGGCGATTCTCAGTATACAAGCCTCGTCATGGTTTCCTGTTAATACCACCATTCAATCTTCAAGACCCTCTAAACCAGTTCCAAGTAATGTAAGTTTCCTTTGATTAAATTATTCATATAACAATACACAATGCATAATCTTACAACAATTTTGATACTTTTACAGATTAGTCCCACTAAAGAGAAGGAGAAAGATGTCGAAGCAGTTAGTAAAGAAGAAATCCAGAATGTCACCAGTAACTGGTCTTCAAAGTCTTATCCTGTGGTGAAGGATTCATCTTATCCTATGTAAGATTTAATTGAAATGAATATGCATTTAAAAAGTGGTTGAGCTTTAATAAAAATTTTTTATGTCTAGATTGCCAAAGAAAGGAGAGAGAAACATTCTAATAACATCTGCATTGCCTTATGTCAATAATATTCCTCACTTGGGAAATATTATCGGTTGTGTACTTTCTGCTGACATCTTTGCCAGGTATATCATCTAACTATACTTCGACATTGCATTAAAGTATAACATATATTTTAATTCATTTGTTTCGTTTACAGATATTGTAGGCAAAGAAATTACAATACACTTTTTGTTAGGTATGTATGATTTTCTAAATGTTTATAATAGCAATGTCTGGATTTTGAATGTTATATGTAACACAGTTAAATTAACATTACAGTGGGACTGACGAATATGGCACTGCTACAGAGGCCAAAGCTTTAGAAGAGAAAACAACACCGCAAGCTATATGCGACAAATTTTTTGATATTCATAATGATGTATATAGATGGTTTAGTATAGGGTTTGACTATTTCGGTCGTACTACTACACCTGAGCAAACAGAGTAAGATGGATCTCGTACTAGCTGCATTATAGGATGTAATTTTTTAAGGTTTCTGTCTAAACTTTTGAACCAAATTTGATTAAGCTTTTTACCATTTTGTTTACGTTGCTGTCAATACGAAACAGTTGTCGATACTATATAGGTGCGTTCTTTGACTTCCAGGATTGTACAGTCATTTTTCTCGAGAATAAAATCGGAAGGATATGTGTTTAGCGAAACGGTAGATCAACTTCTCTGCGAATCTTGCGATAGATTCCTGGCAGATAGATTTGTAGAAGGTATATGTCCAAGGTGCAAGTATGAAG
Source organism: Seladonia tumulorum (assembly GCA_913789895.3). Taxonomy (NCBI): domain Eukaryota; kingdom Metazoa; phylum Arthropoda; class Insecta; order Hymenoptera; family Halictidae; genus Seladonia; species Seladonia tumulorum. The sequence continues at coordinate 10,104,855 of OU565268.1, forward strand.
ATGCACGTGGCGATCAGTGTGACGGATGTGGTCATTTAGTAAATGCAACAGACTTAATATCGCCCCGATGTAAAGTTTGTAGTAATAGACCAGTTGTGAAAAAGTCAGAGCAGTTTTTCTTGGACTTACCTAAGGCAAGTATTAGTGTGGTTGCTATTAGAGCATCCCATCGCTGATAGGATTTTCCTTGTATCAATTGAGATTGTTTTTATTTCACTTGCCAAAAACATGGTAGGAAATTTACGTTATTTATGCTATGACCTGATGTTTTATTTTTTGCAGTTAGAAGAAAAGCTGAAAGAATGGTCTGCAGCTGTGGAGAAAGGATGGTCGACCGTAGCCAGAGTAGTTTCGAAACCATGGTTCCGTGACGGATTGAAACCACGTTGTATAACAAGAGATTTAAAGTGGGGAATTCCTGTGCCAGCCAAAGGCTTTGAAAACAAAGTTTTCTACGTATGGTTCGACGCCCCGTTTGGTTATATCAGTATTACAAAGAGATATACTAAAGAATACGAACAGTGGTGGAAACCTGAAGGTGTAACCGTCGATTTATACCAATTTATGGCGAAGGACAATGTACCCTTCCATACGGTAATGTTTCCTGCTTGTCTACTAGCAGCTAACCAGGGTTATACGTTAATGAAGCATTTAATGGCGACAGGTAAGCTCAACAAAAAATTATTCATATTAAATGCGTTATTACTAGAGGTGGTAAAGCACGCCAGTTTCTAACATCCTACTTTCATTTAGAATATTTAAATTACGAAGATACAAAATTCTCGAAATCAAGGGGAATTGGAGTATTTGGCACTGATGCCCGAGATACAGGTATACCGGCCGATGTTTGGCGATTCTACCTTGCATACGTCAGACCAGAGACACAGGATTCTAATTTCAATTGGGTGGATTTAGCGACTAAAAACAATAGCGAATTGTTAAACAATTTCGGTAACTTCGTGAATAGGTATGTGAAAAATTAGTCGAGTTGTTGACTATCTTTATTTTCAATACAGTATTTTAGAATTATTTTTTAATAAATAGGGCACTAATGTTCGCGGAGAAGTATTTCGATTCAAAAGTTCCACCGATGATACTTCAGGAAGATGACTTGGTGCTGTTGGCATTGGCCCAACGTGAGTTGTCGTCTTATATTCAAGCTTTGGAGCAAGGGAAGCTGCGAGATAGTTTGAAACATGTATTGGCAATATCCAAGCATGGAAATCAGTACATGCAGTTCCAAGAACCATGGGTGAAAATTAAAGGAACGGCTGACGACAAGTAAGCCACTTCTCAACAAAATAGTATCGTAAGATGTGATGCTGTAGATGCACTTTTAAAATTCTTTTTCATTCAACATTAGTCATCAATCTTTTTAGAGTAGTATTATTTAATTGTAAAATATATAATAAGTTTTTTACAGTTTTGTTGGTGTAGAATTGTTTACTTGCTAAAAAGATTAAAAAAACTTGATACATCAAATTACGTTGCAGGTCTGTGTCCCAGCGCTTGTGTATAATATCTATTTGGTGGTGTGATCATTTGAAACGTAATAATTTATGTTTCTCTGTTCGCAGGACAAGAGCTGGCACAGTGATTGGTATATGTTGTAATTTGGCGTGCCTGTTAGCAGCGCTGCTGGCTCCATTTATGCCCAATACGTCACGGGAACTGAGATCACAAATAGGATTGGACAAGAGCAGTTATGGATACATTCCTGACATTATTACTAACATACTTCCGTCAGGTCACAAAATTGGTAAACCTTCTCCGCTGTTTAAGAAAATCGAAGATAAAGATGTGGAAACATTAAGAAAACAGTACAGCGGAAAACAAGAGAGTGCAATTAAAACTGACGAAATGAATGGTGCGAGTTGCAACGTGAAATCTTTGGAAGCTGAAATATCGGCGCAGGTGAATAAAATTTAGAAAAAAAATTTTACAAAAAAGTGTACTCTATTTAAGGATCATGTTGTTTATATTCTAGGGCGTTAAAGTCAGAGAACTGAAATCCAAACATGACAAGAGTGTCTGGCAACCGGAGGTACAGATTCTTTTAGACTTGAAGAAGAAGCTTGCTGATCTCATAGGTGGAGGAACTAAATCTCCTGAGCCTGTAAAAAATAACAAGGCAGTAAAAAATAATAAGCCCAAAGCGGTACCTGTACCTGAACAAAATGAAGATGTCTTAATAGACGCGGCGGCTTTAGAAGCGGCTATAGCTAAACAAGTATGATAAAAGAATTCCATGTCAGCGATTCTATTTAATTTCAGCATTTTCTAAACTTGACGGTTTCTCTCAGGGCACTTTGGTACGCGATTTGAAAAGCAAGGAAGCAAAGTCCGTGTGGCAGCCTGAAGTGGAAAAACTATTGAAACTTAAAAAACAGCTAGCAGATCTCACTGGAGCACCTCCAGCATTGACTGACAAAAAGTCGAAAAAGAAGAAATAACTTAATCACTAGACTAGAATGTCCATTTTCCATCGACAGACAGCGATCATACTATTTTGTAAGAAACTTTCATCCTTCATTTTCTATTATCATACGATTTCTTTGAAAATGCATGGATACCGTGTGGTACTTCTCTTGCAATGATGTTATTAATACATTTTATTTAATAAAATTAATTTATACATCAGTGAAATGAGGATACCGCTACAATTTTCTATTTTTATCTCAGTTACAGCGATTGGTGTAAATCGTTGATAAGAAAACAAAAAAAGTATCACTTTTTCATCGAGGTTGTTAATATTTTGGTTTTAGGTTTCTTTTTATCTGCCATTATGACATTATTTTGAACATTCTTCGAAAGTTTCGGTGTTGTTATTTTTATTGATCTTCTTTTGGACATACGAAAAACAATATTTTCGATCACGCAGATTATAGTAGACAACACTAGGCCAATAATTAACAACATTATGACGGGTGCAGTTTCAAGAATGGTAACGCTTGACACGTAGCGTTTTTCTTCTTCGCAAAATGGTTTCCTCGGTGTCCAACGGTGTATTTGTCTGTTTCGAATTCCCGCGGTAGTTATCCTAATTAATCTGAAATTAATTGTTATCGGTTTACACCTTATCTCCCGACTTTTTCCACAGTTTCCTTACCCTATCTTTGCTATTTCCCGGAACTGACTGTTTCGCGCTGACCACAAGCCAAATACCGAGGGTCGGAGCAAGTGTACTTCGGTGAGCTGACAAATCATTTCATTAGTGAACATACGTTCTATTACTGGGTAGGCATCAATGGGATTTGCGTGATACGCGTGTCCAGGAGATATAATAGTTCTTATGCCGTCGTGTAATTCTTGAAATTTCTTCTCCTCCGGTACATCGTCCCAACGTTTTTTGAAAAAATGAACGTCCGGATCCTTAGACTACGAACAGTTTCGTTTGACAGTATTAACCCTCCACAAACCGGGTGGGGTAAAACTAACCCCAGCGGTTTTAAAGCTGCTATATTAAAATATACTAATAAAAAGATGTTTTTATACTATGAGGAATATTTTGATGATACTATGAAGTATATTTTGGTCGCGGAGCAATAAAATGTTAAGCTAAATTCTATCGATAAAACGAAGTGACATCTAAAAAATGAAAATAACAGACGTATGTAATTTGACAGTTATACGGGTATTATAGGGGGTTTAATAACATAATGACTGTAATGGTTAATCAATTGTAAAAATTTACAGTTATTAGGAGGTTGAAGAAGATATCTTTACGAGCCGAGAGTTTCAGCCTGCTTTTCGCCAGCGAGTACAACGAATCATTCATTTTGTTCAGAGGAATATTCAATCTACTTGACACCATAGCCGCTGAGTAGCAATTATATAGGAGCAGACCGAATATCATAGTTTGCAGGAAGGCAATGCGACCGGCATACTGATCGTTCTCGAACGGGAGCCCTGTAAATGAACAAAATTATCTCTGATGCGATGAAATACGCAAAAGAACTAAGGAATATCAATTAAATTACAAATTGAGGCCTAGGTAGAGTAGAATCTCAGTTGTCTGGTCTAATTAGGGGAATAGGAGTGTCCGATTTATACAAATCGTGTACAACATGAATCACAGTAGACAGATAACGAAAGTGCAGACGATCGAGGTTCTATTGTGTGTACAGTAGTGTCCGCTTAATAGTTGTTGATTCGGATTTCTGTGGTCAATATTATTGAGAGAGGCGTCTTGAGAATTGTTAGCTGTTATCTCCCCTCCGTTTGAGTAAAAAAATATGTCTCTTGACCGAACACTACAGTATCTCGTGAATGGTACAGTTGACAGACTCAAAACTGATAAGACAAGATCCGATTTGATATCGATAAGTGAAAAGTCACGATCAGGAGACACAATGCCAACAACTAGGTGAAGACACTGGTTTCGAATTGGAAAGTAATTAATCATCATGACATTTTGTAATGTTTTGAAGGATTTGGCTTCCTGAGTAATATTGCATCATAAGAAGCAACTCGTGATGTCACAGAGCCGCTTCCTATACTCTTCCTATATAGCTTTATTTCGAATTTCTCGAAGTCGATCAATATTCGACATAGAATTTACATAATATTTACAATCTGCTTATCAGTCTTGCGCCTGTATCGCAAACATTACCTTGCTGGCATATCGCGGCAACCAGAATAAGAGCACTTTCTTCAGAGTCGCATCTTTTATCTAATTTCCAGATCAACCATAACGTTAATATTATGACGAGCGATAATGCGAAAGTCGTGTACCAAACGCTTGCTTCGAATGGCCGAAAGACTACAATAGATTTGTCTTTATCTGACGGTACAGTACGAAACATAAAACATGTTCTACAAAAATATTGACAATTAGTTGACCATCGAAAATGAACATTTCTAACTAATTCCATGTTAACATATTACATTAGATGCAAGGTGAATGCAATATATATATGCAGACCTCCTAGGGCCGACGTGGGGCTAGCGCAGTGTCGTCAGATGAGGGGAGGGAGCACGAATCGAGGGGAAAAAGTTACCCTCTCTCTACCAGTATCGGAGTATGCACGACAAAATTAGCAAGACTGCATGTATTTATAACACGCATTGTCACAGCTACGTGGCTCCAGATTCCCATCTTCCGACTCTGCACGAGACACGTATCAGTGGCACGAGGGGATACGTGACATCACATTCACGGAAGCATCGAGCCACAGTTAGTGGTAGAGGGGGAAAGCATTTCGAGGGGAATACACATCGGCTTGGTAACGCTACCTGGGGCCAATCCGGGCCTCATCGGATCACCGTTAGCGCAAAAATTCCGTCCGAGGTATACATGACTTCCGTTGCGAGAATTGTTCCATCATCGTACCGGTAGTGAGGGTAACTAACATGAGTCGCGATCTTGGGCTCTCATCCCCACTATTCAAAATTTTCCGATGGCTCGCGCAACAGACTTGGCTGCTACTTTTCGTCTGCTCGGCGTGTACATGTACATACATGCTACGTGGTAGTGGTCGTGGACCTCGTGCCGTAGGAAAAGTTGGAGACATGGTGGGGACTGTCTTGCCGAGCAGGTGAAGAGGAAACGCAGCCACATCTGTTCCACGGGCCATCATTAGGCTGTATGTACTACACTATAGGCCTGGGATGTTACTCGATTCTGACTATAACATTTCCCTTACTATGTTCCGAGGCCGACTCGGGCCAGCTAAGTTCTCCGAGTTGGATCCGGCCCAAGTAGGCAGGTTTGACCAGATTCGTAATGCTGAATGGGTATCTGTGGACCCACTGAGACCCTCTGATAAGGAGACTGCGATATTGCGAACATCATCACGACGTAATTATACATGACGGTGGTAGAGAAGGTGTTAATAGGTTTACCTCGCGGGCCAAACTTGCAGCATTACATCGGCGTAACTAAGTCTCTCTATCGTCAGGACCGACGGATAAAAACCCACATCATACTTCCGTTGTTTCAGGCCAGCCATCAATGGTCCGTTCCTATCATCTTTTGGCCAAAAATTCAATTCTATCACATCGAGGCTGTAAATGAAATGTCCGTTTCTCGTTTAGAATGACGACGGAACACGAATCCTTCGGAACAGTGAATAAAGTATTACGTGAAATTGAACATTTCGGAGATGTGTAGCATGACAGCGTAGCCGAATCTCGCCCAATTATCTAGCTGCACGACATTTGGTTCTTGAAGATACGTTATCAGGTCACTGTCCTTCGGTCTGGACCCTACCTAAATAACATTCAGATTTTCAGATACCTTTATCTAATCCTGTCAATGGAGATCTGGATCTCGATCGATCCGTGTCTACATTCTTCCGTCGACTTCGACGTGCCCAGGAGCATCTCTGTCTCACAAGCAACATAACGAGCTTTTTGCAACAATTGAACAATACTTACAACCCCAGCAGCCTTGACCTTCACCTGGCGGTAGTTCCATCTTCTGGCAAACATGCTCTCTACTAAATTAACGCTCAAGCCAGTGTCGTTCGTCCAGGCACCGAACTCCGTGACAATCAGCGAACCGCCGCAATGTTTGCAATGATTGTAAACATCGTACAGCGCGTAACCATCGTCATTAGGTATAGAGATCACGAAATCTGTGATAATACTGAACGTACTTTCGTTCAACGGTTGCACGGTTTCTGTTAGCTCCTTTCCGTAGTCCTCCAGAATTAACCAATGATGCAAATGCCCGAATAAATACCGAGCCGAAGCCTGATATTTGTTTCAAAAGATTAATTAATTGCAATCGTTACAATATTTGTTTACTTGCTAATAAACGATCCATTATTTTCGCTGTCTTGTGTTTTTAAGATCGTTCATGGATCGTTCATTGGTGTCGCTGGTAAAGTGTGTTTTGTTTACTTGGTCGTGTATGTTTCTAACATCGCCATTTTTCTCCGAACAGCGTAAATCGAGGAAAACGCCCAAGTTTCCGTATTGCGTCCAAAGGAAACGCCACAAATCAACAGTCGTTCCAAACCGCGTTAACGAGACCGTGATTCCAGCGTCGTTTAATATTTTGGCGGTTCTGACGTCGCCTACGTCGAAGCAGGTTCGTCATGATAGCAATTACTTTTGTAGAAAATGAAAACGGAAAGCATTCCAAAAATTTTTCGCATTATTTCGATCAAATATTAACCCTTAACGGACCAATTTTACTTACTGGGTCCAATGTCGTGTATAAGGCGGCAAAAATATAATATAAATATATATATATATAAAATAAAACATAAATATTTTCCTTTCTATACTTCATGTAAAAAAGTTGAATCCACAGTTTCTCTTTATATGAAAAATAGCTTGGACCTGGTGGGAAGTAAACTTGAGATACTTCCGGACCATTAAGGGTTAATAATTATATCACGTGTTGTGATCAACGATGAACACGTAGAATTTGTCTGTTTGAAACGAGCTTTTGTCTGTTTGGAAGGCAATAATTTTGAAATGACGATGCCAACTTACTGTTGGGATCTCCGCAAGAGAATCCGGCGACTCTGTTAATTTTCTTGAAAACGAAATAGTCGCGAATTAAATCGGTATTACCGCAAGAGGCGACAATCAATTGCAAACCGAGGAACGTTCGAACGTACATCCCACTTGCAATCTATCACGTTCTATGTCGCAGCTTGCGGATCGAACAACTGCATGTAAAGCTGTTCGTGCTGCAGCTTCTTACACGTGAAGCGATTACGCTCTTCTATTTTATATGAGAGGCCATGTCAATTTTGACATGATGCCGCTTTTCACGGAAGAAAACTGGCTCTTCCGTAACGCGAAAATCGCGAACGGAACGATTTGTTTAGTCGTGACGCGAAGACGCTCGAAATAATCCGTGTTCCCGTGTATTAAATAAATTAAATTTTTATTCTTAAATAAGCATGGATCAACATGTACTATAACGTTCATCTAAGTAGCTAAAATCTTCGGCTAATCAAACTCTTGTGATATTCGTGTTTCATAGTAACAAGTTTATAGTTGCTCCTCCAGCAAGTTGTCCCTGCTGTTCCCACTGACGATGCTTCCCCTTGAACCGACCATTCTTCTTCGATTCTCTGATATCGCTCTGCAAAGAACAGAACAGGACTTCAATATGCTTAAAAGGCTTGTCTTTACGTTTCATTCGGTTCTACGGTTTTCATTAGATTGCGGATTTTGTGCGTTTATAACGAAAATGAGTGGCTGCAATTTCAAACGATAGTTAGCCCAATTAGGTACATAGTTGCCTAATATGGGGAGGGAAATTTTGCGATTATTGCTTCTAAAGTATGTGTTACATGATACTGTGATGTATTTCCATAAATATTTAATTTTTTATACTACGTTGCTTCCCATATTGGAAGCACAGTGTCCCTAATATGGGAAGGTAAGTGCTCTCAATTTGCTATAATATTAAAACCTGATTATGTACTTAAAAAATTTGACATTAGAATTTTGTAACGTTTATAGCCACCTTTGTCTGATCAGGATTTCATTTTTTCCTTTTCGAATGCATTTAATTTGAGGTATTTAAATATTTTATAACAATCCTTACAGGTCAACAAATTTATACGAGCAGTATATTCTAACAAATGATTATCTCCCCATAATAGACACACGGACTGTAGATATATATTTATGTATTTCTACATTATTTTTCTGCCGGTTCAATTGAGAACAAATTTTACTCACTTCATCGAACGTTTATAAATAATAATTTCTGCGATGCAAATAATACCAGCTGCGAAACTGCCGAACGCCCACAAAATCAGAGCCGGAGCAGTTTCATAGATCGTGATACTTCTCGTCGACAACGTGTCCGACTGACATTGAGGTTTTCTCGACGACCAGTGTTTGATCTGACGATCGCGCAGTCCGGTATTAAACATTTTCGTCAATCTTCGTCAAAAAACAGTGTATTAAAACCTGGCCTCGTATTCTCGATTTAATTCTTGATTCCAAAGATCAAGAAACGATAGAAAAGAATCAGAAAAATGCTCACCCTATTTTCGCCATCTCGACGAACTGCCCGTTGTGACTCGCGTACATTCCCATCACGGATTGTTTAAACAAATGTATCTCCGTCAGCGCGCAGATTTGGTTCGAGTCGAACATCCTTTCGACGTACGGATACGCCGTGTTGGGGTCCGTGTGATACGCTAAAACACCTTCGCTGACTTGTTTGATACCCTCTTCTATCGGCAAATATCTTTTCGATTCCGGTAGGGGGTCCCAGCGTTTTTTACGGAAATAATCAGATTCCCAGTTCAGCTTCTACAGATTAAAAGAGTATAATAATTAGACCGTGGACTTTCATGCAAGAGGAAAATTCTTCACATTGATCGCAAGATACAGAAGCCTCATAGAGATTTACTTCTTTTCCGTTTCGGTTTAATAAGTCAAAAATAATATAACACTAATTTAAAAATTCTTTGAATATTCAGTTTTTTCATAAATGCATAAAATCCGCACTTTCAATGCTTTCAAATTGCCTTGCCACCCAAAAGATTCGGTAAATGAACCATTCGTTCCTAATGCAAATATGCAAGCAATCGGTACTCACATACAGAAAATAGTTTAAATAAGGCACAGCCTCCGCCGCAATTTTTAAGTTGCTATCGGCCAGGACAGTGACCGAGTCCTCCATCATGTCGAGAGGCTCGCTCAACCGAGCCGAGACAATACTACCGGAATAGTAATTGTACATTATCCAGCTCTGTATAGTGATCTGGAACAAGGCGATGCGACTCGCAACGCGTTTCGTGGTCAAATTCGCACCTGGCGGGAGTGTAAAGTCGATGAAACAGTTCCGGAGCGGAAAATAGCGGTCATGTTTTATGCTACCTTGCTGCGATATTATCCCCACTGACAGCACAACTGCTCCAGAATACTTTTCCCTCTTTCCGATACCCTCGCAGTTCATGATCATCTTCAACACGAGGATCGAGAACAATCCGAAGCCTGCGAACGTGTACCATGTCTGTCTCGCGAAAGGTTTCAGGAAAATCTCCAGCTTGATTTTGTTGGTTGACGTGGACAGTAACATAAAACATGGTCTGATAAAAATAGTTAATACCTGCTCCCTTTTTTTTTATGTTACTTGAGAACGATTATATAGATTTTCGAAAATGTTGGATGCCTGGACCCTCCGTATACTATGCCGGAGTGATTGGTGACTCTTTATTTCGAAATAAGAAAATCGTTACTATTATTCTTCTTCATCCGAAATACGACGAACGCCGGTCCCGCGGCATCGCCTTATATCGAAAGGAAACTGTAGTGAAATAACTCCGGCGTAGAAGACCGAGGGTTGAACATGAATCTTTGATAAATGGACAAATGGTTTGACAAAGTGATCTCCACTAATTCTCCTCACCGTATCGGCCATGCTGCGCCAATGAGGGAAGCGTAATCTAACCGCTCCGACACCATAATCCTCGGATTACTGGCGAAGTCTATGTAATTCGATTGCAGAAATTCGAAAATCAAACCGTGCACGCTGTGCCTGTCCCAGTAAATGATCTCGGAAGCATGCACACTGGAAAACAATAGAATGCAATCGCAGGATGTTTAAAATTTCTTCGGTTCGTACAGTCGACTAGGGTAAGGGACTGAATTACTGTGGGGGTACCAATCACTGTGCCTATATTAATTATACTTATCTTAAAGCATAATTAATATAGGCACAGTACCCTCACAATAATTGAGTCCCTTACCATGTTAGACGTAGTGGACATTCAATTTAAGATTATCGATTTCACGTTCGTTACCTGAAGTTAAATAGATCGCCAGTGTGCAGGATCATAGCGTGCACGAATTTATGCATGCTGTCCAAGGACCTTGTGTTGACGTCCTGCATATAGTCCTCGAGTCGCATATCCTTCGGTCGGTATTGTATCTAAATCAAATATGACTTTTATAATTGAGAATCATAATATTAAAAGTGCACCCTTTGCACTCGAGTGGTGACTCTGAAGCGCCACTAGAAATTGTTGTGGCATTATTTCAAAGAAATTACAATCTAGAACCGGTCGTTTGACCGATGGTGGTACGTTTAGTGTTAAATCCGATAACGCACTCACCACACCGGATATTTTCAATCTCATTCCATGCATGTTGGCTCTCCTGTTAATCAAAGGCTGCGTTAAAGTGACGTTCAACCCTTCGTCGGGACGCCAAGTGCCAAGTTCGGTGACGTTCAACAAACCACCGCGATATTTGCAATGATTGAACACGTCGTACAGATCGTAGCCGTCTTTGTTGGATATCGCGAGGACCAAATCGGTCACCATGTTGTAAGTAGTATCGTTCAGAAGCGGAACGCTCAGACTGTAATTCGATCCCAGGACCAACCAGTTGTACGAATAGTCGTACATTCTGTATTTCGAGCTCTGCATTCCAGAAAATCCATGAAGCTTGATTTTCTTATCTGCTACTACCAGACTGCAGATATTTGTGCAATATACCGCGTCGAACACTGACTTGTAACAATTTTTTTTTTTAAGAGTTTCATTGGGTCAAAAACATTTTTTCCCTCCCAATGTTATCGACGGTTATTTTCAGTCTACTTCAGTCTTTTTGTACCTAGGATTATTCTACGCTATAGTCTGTAATGTAGGAGGTTTCCTAATTTAAAAAAAAAAAGAAAAATTGATAAAAATTTGTGACGGGAGATTGACCACTATAGGTGCACGGATATCTGCAGTCCAGTCATTACGAATTGTTGGTTTTCTCCTAATTGTTCCTCAGACGTTCCTGAACGACGAGTTGCGTATTTCATTGTTCTGGCAAACATACCTCGGCAAAAATTCGAACGGCAGTTTCGTTGAGGCAACGCAAATCAACGATGACACCGAGCGTCCACGTTTCGCTTCTCAAGAACCTGCGTATGTCAATCTTTATGGTGGGCTCCCTTATTATGGTAAATATGCCCATGGTGCTCAGCGTTTTCAAAAGGTCGAAATCACCTAATTCCAGTCACGCAAAATTAAATAGAGAAAGAAAAATTTACGGATTTAAAATTCAAAAATATTCTTTGGATTCCAGCTAGGCCCCAGTCCAGCGATTTTGTAAATAAAAATACACAAATCGTCCTCGATACTTTATAATAAAAGCTATAATCCAAATTTTCCTTTAACTTTGTTCTTACGTGAAGAGAAAATTGTAAAATGCTACGAAATTAACAGACTCAAAATGGCTCAACCCTTCCAGATGGTCTTATACCTTCTAAAAATTAGTTTACAGCGTGCGATGTTATATCGGAGGAACGAATAGAAAATTCTGAATTTTCAAAAAATTACCTACCCGCTGTGTCGCCGCAGGAAAATCCCACGACATTGCGAACCCTCTTGTGAACAAAATAGTCGCGGATGAACACGTGATCTTGTGCAGTGGAGAGCAGAGCAAACTGCAGGAGGGTGAAAAAAATAACGTGCATGGCCCGGGACAATAATTTGTTCACGACACAAACGCAAATTTCCCACACACGGCAACAAAGATTTTTCCAACGCTTCCCTGGCACTTCGCGAAGTCCTCGAGGGCCCCGCGCGCATTAGTTGCATGATTTTAATACGGTTTATTTATTTCATGCATCGAATGCATGCGGTCAATTCGTATGCCAATAGGAAAGACAGCCTGTCAATTCTAATTCGACGAGTTGCGTGAGTCACGGCATGGTCGGACAGACGAATGAATTTTTCATTGAAAGTGTCTACCGAACGCGACACACGACTATCGATGGCAACGTGATAAGTTGTTCATGCACAGAATAGTCCGGTATCGGTGTCATTATTTATTAACAGACTATGGATCTGCATGCAATTTATAACTTACAAATGGATAGTATAAGGGATGTACAGGGTGTATAAAAAGGTTTGATTTTGGCAAGCGTAGGCGTATTCTACATCTTCGGATCGATGAAGATCTGTAAAAAAAAGTTGCCGCAAAAGTGTCCTTGACCTTGAATTTCAAGGTCAACTTTTTTTTTTATTGCATTGTATTCTACTCATCATGAGGATAAAAAGTGTGAAAGGAACCATGGGTCAAAACTTGACCGTTCTCATAAAAAATAATATTACAGTTATTACTAATAAAGTAAGCAGTTACTATTATTATTATTATTATTATTATCAATTACTAACGTAATTGATCACAATCAATATTACCTTTCAAGTCATGAAAGATGTTCATCTTCTATTTCTTCTTCTAACCAAAGAACCGATCCATTCTGATTAATATTGCTTAACACATTAAGGACCGCTCACGAGTTTTCTCGCGTGTTTCGCGTCCCATCTGTTAAGGACCGCTCACGAGTTTTCTCGTGTTTCGCTGGGATCGGTTCTTTGGCTTATTGTTAGAAGAAGAAATAGAAGATGAACATCTTTCATGACTTGAAAGGTAATATTGATTGTGATCAATTACGTTAGTAATTAATAATAATAATAATAATAATAATAATAATAATAATAATAATAATGATGATGATGATGATGATGATGATGATGATGATGATGATGATGATGATGATGATGATGATGATGATGATGATGATGATGATGATGATGATGATGATGATGATGATGATGATGATGATGATGATGATGATGATGATGATGATGATGATGATGATGATGATGATGATGATAATAATAATAATAATAATAATAATAATAGTAACTGCTTACTTTATCAGTAATAACTGTAATATTATTTTTTATGAGAACGGTCAAGTTTTGACCCATGGTTCCTTTGACACTTTTTATCCTCATGATGAGTAGAATACAATGCAATAAAAAAAAATTTGACCTTGAAATTCAAGGTCAAGGACACTTTTGCGGCAACTTTTTTTTGCAGATCTTCATCGATCCGAAGATGTAGAATACGCCTACGCTTGCCAAAATCAAACCTTTTTATACACCCTGTACATGTTTCAGTAGAATTTCGATTCATTCGTCACCTCGAGCGACAATCCCCTCTTCTTCTTCATTCGAAATACGGCGAAAGCCGGTCCCGAGCCGTCGCTTTATATCGAAAGAAAACGGCGTGTGTCAGAAATGACTCCGGCGTAGGCCTAGAGCTCACAGGAGTCGGAGAGTTAACTTCATTTCAACTTGATGCAACAATTTCTAAGATGACGAAATTTTACAGTTCACTATACTGGAATTGTTAATTTTATCTTGTAATTTCTAAGTTGAGGAAAATTTACAGTTCACTATGTTGGAACAGTTAATTTTCACTTGAAATTTCTAAGCTGAGGAAAGCTTATGTTTACGGTTCACTATGCCGGAATAGTTAACTTTAACTTGCAATTTCCGAAACCGTGTTTTAAGTAATCTGCGATCTCGCCGATTCCCTGAACAGATTGAAATTCCTCAGCCTCTGCAAATTAATATCTCGCAGAGAGGGTATACTCAAATTCTTGTCGATTAAATGTCTTCCTTCCGTCATGGCGCTCAGAAATCTAAAAAACGATGTGTTACTTTTTATCTCGGTAAAAATTATAGTTCGCTAAGTTTAAATCCTATCTGTTCTAGAGCTCGGTTACCCCCCAACATCTTTTGTTCGGAGTTTCAATTACCGTGAATGCAAGCAGCAGTAAACCAAATTTTCTATGACGCAGATAAGAAGGGCGAATCCGACGGCGATACACAAAAAGACGAAAACAGGAGCTGCTTCGTGGATCGATAGCGGTTCGGCGATAAGCAGGTTACTGGGACAATATGGTTGTCTCGCTGACCATCGTTTTAACTCGCGCTTCTGGATCCCGACGTTTTTGATCTTCGTCAATCTGCGCGGGAAAATGGTTTTTACAGTCAGACGATATTTGCGTCTTGAATAATTCATCGGTGAAATTTTTACCAATTCTTCTTCATAAAATCACTGTAACGTGTTGCTTTCGTCAAATGATAACTGCATTCATGCAGATTTTGTGCAAGTTTTATCATCGTACAGGGTGTCCCAGTATTGATGGTACAACCGTGGATTCTACGTGGAAAAGTTATTCGAAAATACGGAATAAATTTTGTTCGTTTGAGGCTTTCTTGATTTTCTCAAAGACAAGGCGTCAAGTGAAAAAAAATTCATTCCGTATTTTCTCATGTACATAGAATCACCCCCTCCACGGATTGTACCATCAATACCTGAACATCTTGTGTGTGTGCGTGTCCAAAGAATTTTAATCAGAAATTGCTGTGAACTGGAAAGATTTTGTGCAGATTTCCCCGAGGTTCGTACCCTGTTCTCAATAATTTGGTGAAAGGGCTCCTATGTCTCGCGTAGAACGCCAGGTTCGTATTCAGCAGATGCACCTCCGTGAGCTCGCAAATGCTTCGATCGTTGAACGTGTGCTCGATGTAAGGATACGCGGAATCGACCATCGTATGGTAAGCCAAAGTTCCCTTCGCCACCTGGTCGAGTCCTTCTTCCAATGGAAGGTACCTGTTGTACTCGGGGATCTTCGACCAGCAATTCTGGTAGAAGTATTGGACATCCTTGTCCGGCACCTAACGTGTAAACAGATTCGCAGTAGGTACAGTAATGACACTAAACGTACCGAGCTATAAAGTAACAGGTACATGTTGCCTTATCAAAATGACAAGATTTAATTTATTTCATTCCTGCACGGTTCTTATTGTAATGCATGCACTACTAAAGATATTTATCTTTATAATTTCAATAATTGTAAAATACAAAATCTAGAAACGGTCATTTGACCCATGGCGGCACGTTTAATGTTAAACGTGTTACCGCGACTTAACAGAAATGAAATAAAATCAAGCTATCTTAGCACGGCACAATCGTATGTAGCAAATGGTCTCGGAAGTTACATGTTCGTGAGAGTTCATGCATTATTATTGATCACGCGAATACAAATGAGAAAGAGAAAAGATTCTGGCCTAGTTTTGGAAATGCAGGGCGCGGTGGCATTATTCTTGGCGACGCCCTTTGGCGTCAGCTTGCCGAGAGTTTGCCCCCAAATTAGCAACAGTTTGTGGGCGTT
Organism: Seladonia tumulorum; assembly: GCA_913789895.3. Lineage (NCBI taxonomy): Eukaryota > Metazoa > Arthropoda > Insecta > Hymenoptera > Halictidae > Seladonia > Seladonia tumulorum. Next base: position 10,120,813 of record OU565268.1, read on the forward strand.
GCAGAGTTCGAAAACAACCCTGAATTTTATCGATCAAGGTAATTGCCCCACCAACCTACTATTTCACCGTGGTGGTAGTTTTTCGCAAATACTCTTACAGTTGTTTCTGTAATTAAATATCACGTAAACCTTAACCCAGCTTATTAATTTATTATTAATTTATTGTTGGAGCAGGTGTCACATCGTGAAACGTGTCGTCGGTGACGCCATAGCAAATTCTGATATGACTTTCTTGGATGACGACCCCTCCCTTATTTGGTCATCATTATGAATAATATTTTCGAGAATTATACGTCCTGCACTTGGACAACACCCCCCATACTATACGTGCGTCATTGACTCGCCGGTTTCCAAGAACCTTGTATAAACAAAATCGTTGTGTGCGAATTACCTGATGGTTGCCAATAGAAAAAATTGCTCGTCGCAATATTGCTCGCAGTAAACGTATAACGTTAATCAAACATGATTATGGGGCCGTTATGAAACGTCAAGTGCTTCTAAGGCGTGGTACTGTTTTGATAATGCAGTTTTTTTTTTTAAGAAATCGATAAAGCAGCATTGCGTGGTATAAAACTGTAATCTGATGTCACAACAAGCTCGAATTCGAGTCTAACTTTATAGATAACGTTCACGAGTCTATCTACAAGACAGATGTGCTGGCGTTTACGATGAAGAAACTAAAATCGTGCGTCTGACAAAAATGGCGTGAGCATTTTGAATGTACTACCTGAAGAAAAGAGCGAACATACGGCGTAGGTTCCACCGCCATTCTCATACCACTTTTGGCTAAACTAATCAACGAATCGTTCATTTTTTCACCTTTGTTCTTCAATCGATTCGACACGACGCTCGCCGAGTAGTAATTCAAAATGATCGTGCTGAACAATAAAATCTGCAAGAACGCTATACGAGCTGCGCAACGGGTAGGCACGAACGCGGAACCTGTACGAAACAAATTTTGATTTGACAAATCAGCAAATTCTCACGAATGGCATACTTTTTTGAACGGTTCTCTACCTTGTTGCGACAGAGCGCCAATCGTTAACAAAACGGAGAGTCCGTAGTTGTCTGCAGGCTCGCGGACACCCTCCAGTCGTATAAAGATGATCAAAATCGACATTACGATCACTATCATCGACAGGACTCCGTACCATACTTTCACGGACAAAGGTTTCAGAAATTGGCCCGGTTTTATCTTCGTCGAGGAAATTGTACGGAACATGAAACACGATCTACGACAAACAATATGTTAGAAATTTTCTGCGTCCTTATTTAATTACTAAATATTAATTAATCAACGTGTACAAAGTTTTTAATAAACACCGACATCGATAAACGTCTAATACACAGCATTTACACGATGTATAATAATTTAACGTACCTATATCAGATCTGACAAATAGTGGAATTTTGTGAAAGAAATGAATTGTTCGATTGCATCAGAGAAGTAAAAGGAGATCGTTTCAATTTGACGATCTACAAGTGAAAATGGCTGCCAAGAAAGGGAAAATAATAGCATACCGAATTGGCCAGACTGGTGCAATGATGTCGCCATTATTCAAACGGTCAACTTTCATCGCGACTGGACTGGTCGACAGATCGATAGCCTTCTTCTTGAAAGCTTCGAAAACAGGGCCAGAATGGTCTAATCTACGCTGCGCTTTTATTTGGATGACGTCCATGCTGGAAAACACAAACTACAGAGTGAGAACACATCCTTGGATCAGTTTTAATGAGATAGTACAAGTCCAAATTATCTAATGCAGTCCTATAAAGCAATACTTGCGGCGGACAAGGGCGCCGGTCGATTATAGTCGCCAGATGAGGGGAGGGAGTACGAATCGAGGGGAAAAAGTTACCCCCTCTCTGTCAGCACCGGGCTAGTCACGTGATGTTGCGACACAGACATGACAGGGATGGAACGGGTTACGTGCGACCGAGACGTGGCGGAAGAGTGGGGGAATAGCGCGGTAGAAGGGGAAATTAGAGTGGGGGAACAAGTCTTGATCTGGCGAGTATGCCACCGATGCCCGCGGGCATAGCTGAGGGCAATGCAACGTCAGGGGGAAAAATATTGTGATAGGCTGAACCATCGAAAGGGGGCGTGGTTCGTTGCCCCCTCCAAATTGCTTATGTCCGTGGGAATCAAATTTTCTGCCTTCACGGGAGACGTGCCTGAACGGGACTGAGCTATATATAAATATGACCGTCAAATCATTATTTTCCTGCAATTAGAAATTCAGATGCAAATTCATAAAAGACGTTCCATATTTACGTAAAATTGTAGAGGGACGATAGATCCCACAGGAGCACGTATAGAAATTTCGATCGGCCATATTTGGCTTTCATGCTGTACTCCAGCATCGCCTCGTGCAGCGACTGATTTTCGGGTTTGGCATTCATCTACAATAATTTGTTTAGATTATACATATGTGAAATTGAAGTTGTTAATTCTTTACTAATTTTTTTGTTTCAGTTGCACGATTAAGAACAACTTACTACGATGCCGACTTTGAGTCTCATTCCGTGCAGGTTCGATCTTCTGTTAAACTTCGGTTGAGTTAGGGTCACGTTCAGACCCATTTTGCTGTTCCAAGTTCCGAAGTTCGTCACGTTCATGGTTCCTCCGCGATCTTTGCACGGGTTGTACACGTCGTACAGAACATAATCTTTCACCGTTGGTATAACGATCACGATGTCCGTGAAGATGCTGAACGCGTTGTCGTTCAACATTTTCAGGCTGTGGGTCAAATTCGACCCAAAAATCAACCATTTGTGCATCTCGCCGTACATGGAGTGTTTCGCTGCCTGCGCAAAAATCGAAACTCTTTGTCTCGCCAAACAAACAAAAATGCTGAACGAGACACTCACGTCGAGCAAGATTTTGTTGTAACGCCTATTGTTGCACCGGGAATCCAAAAAGATACCCAGCTGATGGTATTCGGCGCTCAAAAATTTTTTAACGTCGATGCGTTGCGCGCTTCTAGATCTCGTCAGTGAAATATACGTAATGTACATGTCGTTGAACGTTCTCGCGAGCATGATGTCGTCTGCATAAAACAGAAATGCCAGCACGATATAAATATAGAGATAGAATATTTATTATCTTTAAGTAACGCGGGTGAATTTGTTGTTTGTGGTATTCGTACTCACTTTCCAGGGTCCCGCAGGAGAATCCTGCGACCCTTCTCACTTTCTTGAACGCAAAATAGTCACGTATAATCTCATTTTCGTTCGCGCATAAAACGAGCGTCAATTGCGGCAACAGAAACAGAAAAACGTTCACCGGCTTCATCTCACCGATTTCGAATTAACCGCATTAAAATCGGATGAAATAATTCTCGGGAAGAACACCGCCCGAACAACTTTTCTCTTGCACTGACATTTTTCATCGATATTGAATCGAGACTCGATAATGCATCGCCTTATTTCTTAGTCATGACCCTAATCAAATATTACCGGACGTACTCCATAAAGTATGCGTGCAGCGCCTTGATAAAATATAACTGTTCTGTGAAATATGTAACTTTTAGTATTTTCGCTGGAGAGCAAACTGCAGTAGGCGTGCACCTCATTCATTTTTGTTTTTCTGAAAATGAGTGTCATTCTGTGAACGATAAAAAAAAATTAATAATTTCCTCTATTTATAGAAGCAATATTCAAAGAAAAAGAAGCCAGAATTTTCGAGGTAATCGATAAAACATTTATTATCCTTCTCGCCAGTGTTGCCAGATGAGAGGAGAGAACAGGAATCGAGGGGAAAAAGTTACCCCCTCTCTCTGCCAGTACTGACAGAGACGTAACGCGTCACGTGACCGAGGCGTGGGGGAATAGCGCGGTAGAAGGGGAAATTAGAGTGGGGGAACAAGTCTTGATCTGGCGACGCTGTTTCTCCCTTGCAATGGTACAACGATGAGGAAACAAGTTTCGCCTAATCGTTGTTAATTAATATAATTTGTACTATTTTCGGGCATGCACGCTGAAACGACTCCTCTTCGACCTCGTTTAAGGGCTGTTGTTTCGAATGGAACTGCTTGCGCTGCATAAATAAAAGTAACTTATAAATGACTAGTACAGATTGTGTAACATCGCTAAAACACACGATCTCCGGCACGTTGTCCTTTCCAAGCTCGTGGTCCTTCACTCTATCGCAAATGGGGATGCGTCGTTCGTTGTTAAGTAAAACTTTCCCCGCAATCTGTTCGAAAATTGAACATCTTAATTATATGTACATAGAGATCCTCGGTCTATACTTGTACTAAAGAAAAAAGAAACAATTGCTTACGAGGTTGGCGCGTCTTCGCCCATCAGTACGACCGGATTGTAATCGCAGCGGCCATCTTTGTACTTGTCCCAACTCTCGCAGGTCCTCGCCTTGAAACCGGAAGTGCTCCCGATGCTCTCTGTCATGAACTGGTGCGCCCTTGAGTGACTGCAATAAGCTGGCGAACCATTCAACGCCAGACAATTTTCATTGAGATATCATACAATGAGATACAAACATATTAGGAACTACTAACTATTGTCAATTCTTTGGCTCGACTGTTATAGTTTTAATTCTGCATACAAAAGACTATTGCTATTATCAAACGTGCGGAGGTAAGACAAAAAGCCGTAAATCATTCTTGCATTCGTATCTTTGATTAGAAAATATAAAAAATACATTTTTCTTGTATGGAGTATTTAAAAATATTATAGAGAACTGTTTCTAGTGTAGTGAGCTCAGTAACTAATTCTTGTAACCTATCTTCTTTCTTTTAGAGTCACAAGATCAGTCTTCGAGGCAGAGTCGCCAGATCAGGAGGATTGTACCGGATTCGTCACGTGACATTGTGACACATGCACAACAGAGAAGGAGTGCGTCACGTGACCAGGCCGGCCATATAGAAGCGGTAGAAGGGGAAATTAGGGTGGGGGACAAAGTCTTGATCTGGCGACACTAGATCTGAGAGAATTTGTTGTAATTTACGTCGTTCAGTCTTGCGACCACGTTGATATCGTTTAGTAGGCAATTTGTAGGGAAAATGTTACTTGTGGTCGGCACGAACGAGCAGCCAGGTTGCGGGAACTTTCCGTTGTTTGGATAGAAGTCGGCATGGCCCAGCGGAGCCAGAAATCCAAACGCGGATCCGCTTGTGTGTATCACGTCGACGAAACGCGCATCGGTCGGATCTAATCTGAATTTCGGGTCAACAATTCCAGACATCGTCTCGAACAGAGGACTCGCCGGATCTAGACCTATCACGCGATATTGTCGCGTTAAGTGATTATTTCTTACATATCGTTATTACATTCGCGTTTCGTCATATTATTCGTTGTGACTAGATTGAGCATCGGGAATCTCGGATGAGATAAAATTTCCAAAAATACAGTTCGCACTGATACGAGTAGACTGCCGATTTTTATGCAAAATAAAAATAAATAAGACGACAAAAATTGTCTGTTAATAGCACGATACGGGACATAGATAATCGTTTCTTTCCTAAAGAACATTAATGAATTAAAAATTCAGTTTTTGCTGTTCTGCATTCGATCCACTCATTTTTATCGTAAATGCACAAAATTCGCAGTACTATAGCACAGTGTAAAAATAATCAATTCATTGAAAGAATATGACAAACAGGAATGTGATAGCGAACCTGAATGGCAAGCCAGCTTGTCATTTAAAAAAGCTAAAAGATTAAAAGTCACAGATTAACAGATAAGAATTACTTAATCGGTCTTTCAGTGGTCATGACATTTTCATTGATAAAATTAGAGGTCAAAGTAATATAATTTAATAATTTCTTTCAAAAATCTATGCGAAAGATTTAAAATTATTTATATACCTTGCTGGCTCATGCAAGAGTTAACTAAGTTAACTGTACTAATAATAAAATTGCTGTCCCCGCTTCATTCGAAATAGGACGAAAGCCGGTCCCGAACAATCGTCTTATAGCGAAGGAAAACTGCAGTGGAATGTCGGCGTTGGTCGGAAATGACTCCAGAGTAGAACTCAGAGGAGTTCGAGGGTTGATAGCGATATAATAATAATTCAGGACGAAATGAAATGATTCTCATTGAGACAGACCTGTGATCCTGCCGATTCGTCCATTCAGGTAAGCACCGGCGCATCCGGCCACGTGCGAACCTAAACTGTGCCCGCTGATATGAACGTCCTTGTACTCGAGATTCGACTCGCGGTTCAAGAACTCGAGGAAGTTGCCGAGGAATTCGCCCACTCGACAGGTATTGTTCGCGGCCATCGGATAGACGGCGCTCGCGAGAACACCCCAACCAACGACGATCACGTTCACGTTTTCATGAAGCAGATACGCTGCAATTAAAGGATTTCGCAAGAATGTTCCATCTTCGCTGCCACCTCTCTCGAGCGAATCAAAGGGCAAATACGTTTTCGTACCGTCTATCAAACCTCTGACCCAGGCTTCGTTCCCGGTGTCGCTGTAACCGTGGATGATGAACTTCGTCGGACGACTTTCGTTGAAGTGGGATCCATAGAGAACCTCTGTGTTGTTCAAAGACAATTGCTCCTCGCCAAACGGATTTTCCCTGTCAACATAAAGATGGCAATTATTTGTTAAAAATTGCAACGCATAGATTTCCAAATTTACCCCTTCCATTACGATTAATTTTGCAGCTAGCGTGATCAGGAACGCTGTTCATAATTTTGTGTAAGAAGAATGAAGTTTAATGACAAAATAGAATTTCACTTTGGTTCACAGGAAATTAAGTAGGTAAAGACAAATTAAACACCTAATGTAGCTTACTAATTGAATTTTATATATACGATTGACATAATTTACTTCGATACGCTAAGTAAAAGTGAATTCAAAAATATAGTTACGATTATGGATGAACCGGTTTAAGTAGCAGAAGAATTAATCTGCTGAACTGTTCTTTTCTTACTTTAACAAAAATAATCCTTCTTCGACCAGTAGCTTATCTTATCCACGAAAAATAGTATTATCTTGGCTCCTCGCCTAAGTATGTACTGCTTTCTCAACGTCTGCGTTTAAAAATGTGCAATGTCACGTACTAAAGCTGGTCTTTTTAACCCTTGTGTCAATAACGGATACCGAATTTCAACCTGTATTTAGAACTTATTGTAAGTCCTCGTTGAGAAATAGCAGTGCTGCTGTATATTTCGCACCCACCCCCCTGACTCCGCAGAAATTTTCGTTCGAGAATGCTCTCTTTTCGACAATGTTCGAGCATTCGGTTAATCTAAAACAAAGTTCGAATGCGCGTTTAAGCACGTAGTTCGAGCGCAAACAATGCGATATCTCGTTTCTCCTCCGGTTCTCCGATCGGGCCGATCGCCGAAGAGATTGACGAGAAAAACGAGAACGAAAAAGTAGGAGCGTCCACAGATATTCACGCGTCGACAATAGCCAGTCGAGCGTCAGCGCTGAAAATAGAATTCGCTGGCTGATTGCACGTATCATTAAAAAATTTATGCATCGTTTACGGCCTGCGCACGACAAAGCGACCAGCAAAAAATTCGCGGCTCGTTGTCGAAGAGGAATTTTCCTCGCAATTTTCATTTGTCAGACTTTCGAACGCGCTGTCTGAAATTGTTGCATTCTCATTGCAACGTATTCGACAAGTTCCAGAATTTCCAAGTCCCGGAGATTATTTAAATCCCGAGTTCAATGTCACGAAATCATGGTTTCCTGTTGTTAAATATTTTTTGCGATGGACATCAACGCCGCTGCCCTGGCAACTGTAGGTGCGATTGAACAATTAGAATGCACGATGTCGCACGTACCTAGTATACAAATTGAACGTGGCCGGTTCCCACACAGTCTTGAACGCGGACTTGACATTTTCCGCACCGTTCAGCAGCGTGTTTTGCGGATACGCGTATGCTGGAATGACAAGAAAAATTTGTAGGTCGACGAACGCGTTCAATTGAAAAAGATTGCTTTTTTTCAAGTAATACTGTCGAAATCATCGAGCAGAAGAAGCAGCTTGCTGTCTAATAGTTTGATAAAAAGAGTCGTCCCTAGGTGAGGAACTCGATGATGGTCACAGGGTTCGAATAGCTGATTGTTTTGACCACTGACTATACCTGATGCGAGAACGATCGTCAGAAGGATGAGGGTCTCGATTGGTGGCATGTCTCTCCTCGTAATACTACCCGACGTTGCACTGGATTACTACTGCAGGTCGGACCACCATTCATCATACGCGATTCCTCGCCTCACGATGACCCGATAAACCCAGAGCAGCGTTCATTTGCTGAATTAATTACTCTAGCCGCTCCGTCGAAGTGTTAGCGGCGCCAACGTTCGAGAGCGTCGAGCTTCACCCCCTCGGGAGGGCTCGCCGCTCCTCGTGCATTGCCTTTGCTTGTCCTTGAAGTCGTAGCCCGATGCTATCAGGGAAATTCAAAGGGGACAATTGCCATTTAGTTGTCACATAACATTGCCTGTAAAGAAGGAAAAGTTTTATTTCTAAGCAACCTGCTCTTTTGTTTGAATCCGTGCATGGGTTCAAACAAAATTTTGTCTTAGGCACACACAGAACAGAAGACACGAAGCCACGCCTACATGGCCAGCTACGGCTGTGCTACTTTGCCCGTGGATGTGCCCAAGGGCATCGGCGGGCGCCCTTGCCCGCTAATGAGCATGTTGAACAGCTCTGCTGTAAAGATTTGGGCTGGCCCAAAAACTAACCTTCTGTCACATTCAAAAATAACGAGAAGGGCTCCTCTCACCAGATGGAAAACATTAGAAGAACTTTTATCAACTTATTTGTAACGTTTTTCTGATTACAATGAGGCCAAACATTGCTTAATTCGCAACACAATTGCCTATTCAATTGATGATACAGTGGAACCTCCGATGATTCCCTACTGATTCAAACATTGCATTCCAATGCCACTTCGATAAATAGTTTTTCAAATTGTTGGAAGAGGGCGCTCTGATCAGTCTCCAATTTCTACGCCGGTAAAATAGTTATCTCCTAGACCACTAAAGTCTACAAGAAATCTTATGTCCTTTCTTACGATTCGTCTGTAGTTGTGGTTACATTATAATTAATGTATTTCATTAGCGATTCCATTTTGCCAAGCACATAATCGCGAATAACGTAACGATAAAATGGTACGTGTTCTCAAATGCCCTAACTGCGGACATGTAAACAGAAACTCTCGATGAATGTCTGATCTATGTTGAATCCTATGTAAATTTTACTACAACATGATTTTCACTATATATATATATACATTTTCATTCAGGCATATTCTTTCCTAGCTGTAATCATTGACGACACGGTGAAGCGGGATTTTCGCTAAACTTAGTAATAGTATGCAAATGGGCATGAGAAAATTGATTCCCGTATGGACTTTAACATCTATACCACCACAGCTAATAATAAGTAAGGTTGCCATATCTGTTACTCTAAAAAAAACTCTAATCATGACTTAGTATACCCATAAGTTGTACGTGAAAAATTTATATGCATACGTATGTCTATTGTTTCTCAATACAGAAAACTATTGAAAATCAAGAGGACGTATATTAACAATAAACAGGAAAAATTGTTTGTATTTCGACAAATACGAACAGTAATTTGAATTTAATTATCTTTATAATGTACCTATTATGAAATTACGGTACCAAAAAAAATGGGTTTCGTTTTAAATTAAAAGACGGAAAAGCAATTACTGTGAATAATAGATCTAGAGCATACCGAATAGCGCAACAGTTATGTGTACGTTCCATAAAGTTTATGCTATAGTATAATGACAGTCGTGTTGGAACGTTTACAATAGGATATTAAGAGGAAGCACGGTATAACTATACACCGTAGGAGGAAGTAATACTACTCGGGAACGTCACAAACTATGACATAATTATTTTTGTAAGTGAAATCATGTTCACCACATGTAACAGTACGCAATCGCATTCGATGCCCAATTTCCTGGAACAAATAATTCTTTAATTCTACTGCACTACGAAATTACAAAAACTGTCCTAGTATAATATTGATCGAGTTCTCTCAACTTTGTAGAAAGCATGAGTCATGTCATTTTTATGTCAAGGTCAAACTCTCGGATGTACTTTCAAAGAATTATGATAGAATCCTGTACGCGTATAATTTGTGACTCCGAGTTGATTATGCAAGTTTTTCAAATTTCTAAACGCCGAAGTACCTGTAGTCATTCTATGTACATAGTCGATTTATATTCTACGTCTTCATTTTCGTTTTTGGGCGGTACCGTGAACTTGCATTGATTCATAACCTGTATCGTGACAAACTACATATGTGGATCGATAAAATAATTGCATAGAAATTCTCGTATCGTAATCAACACGCAAAGCATACCGTTCATAAAGTAACAACTCGTTGAAGGATAGAATGTATATTATAATCGATGCCGACGTAGAGCTATAAGTAGATAACTTCTTATCTACTTATTATATTGAATTCAAAATGCGTTGTGAAATTTCAAGACAACAATGCGCGTCGGTTTCGAACATATGGTATCCTTTGGGAACGCGTGGACCCTACCCACTTGGCAATATAAATTATTAGGAATTACAGTACGATCTAGGAATTCGAAGGTTCTCATGGATCACCGCAGATTTCTCGAAGTGCTATGAGTAAAACGCGGCCGGTACGCAAGCGGCTGATTCCGCCATTTCATGCTGTACAATCATGGTGTGCACTGTTCTAAGAATTCAACCGTTGAAGGAAGATGGAACGATGAACGAGGAAAAGGGAAGACGTGACGAAATGATCGGTAAAGAGAAAGACGGAACTATTGTACGAGATTCACAGTCAGAATCGACAGATTAGGGGAATCGACTCGAATGGAGGGGAACAAGTTACCCTCTCTATCTCGGTAACGTGTTGGTCACGTGACATTGTGACAAATGCACGACAGAGATGAAACGTGTCACGTGAGCAAGCCGTGGCGGAAGTGTGGGAAAATGGCGTGGTAGAAGGGGAAATTAGAGTGGGGAGAGAAATCTTAGTCTGGTGACTCCACTCGGCTGCAGGCCACAGCACGCAGACGTAAACCAACCAGCCGAACGTTCGATTCGACGCTACTTGTACTCCTGAAACGAACCAATTTCCTACAACGAATAAAAATGGTTGCCGAAATTATGAGCGCCGTAAGTACTATAAATACACTTCATTCGTGCGACTCGTTGCGTTTTTAAAAACGATACGTGAGATTAATCGGCCGAGATTCCTGCGCGTTGAGAACATCTGCTTTAATTAACGTGGCACATGAAATAAATGGAATATACGGATCGTATCGCATCGCAACGTGGTCGATTATATCACACATTCTGCGAAACCGGTCGACCTTGAGCGAATTGATTGTAGTTCGGTTCGTTTCACGTGAAACTTTCTTCTAGCACTGTAATGAGCAGGCTTGTTTCGAACCGTATGTACATAAATTGTTCTACGAATTGGATAGCAAGTTGTGCCGGCTCCGCAGCGCCGCGACCTGTGCGTGTGTATGTGCATAAGTGCGTGCGAACAACGTTCACTTTTGAATGTGGCGTTTCGCAGTTATTATGTCAACCACCAACAATTCCAATTACTGCGTAGACGTACGTACATGGTTAGCGCGTTAAAATCATTCGTCGCCGTTTGACATACCTTTCAGCCAGCATTCGGTATTCATCGATAATATGTATCATTTGAACGATCAATCAGCTCTTGCGATTGAGACGGATCATTCATTAAAAATTGTAAGTTATTGAATCGATCGATGATACTAAGAACACGTTGACATTTTATGGAAAGGATTGTTTCCTGTCAATTTGTAGTTATTTGATACAAAGCTTTACATATTTTCTTACTGCTGCATTTACCAAGCTACAGTTTGCGTATTAATCTGAATTTTATCTGCACACAACCAGCTCCGTATCTTTTATCACATTAAACTATTACAAACCTACCCTTGGTTATCGATAATAATATACTTCATATGGTACAGTTTGATGTGTAACCACCGCTGTGTATATATATAATGAAATATTTAACTGACATTTCTTTAATTTTATTTATAGGAAGAGCTGAAGACCACTCTGGAGAATGCTGGAAGCAACTTGGTTGTAATCGATTTCTTCGCTATATGGTGTGGTCCATGTAAAATGATTGCACCTAAAGTTGAAGAACTCTCTAAGGTTAGATTTATTTTGTTTAAAAATGGAGAATGCATGGATGAAAATCATGAAAATATGTCTTTCATAAAATGATTTTTCTTGTTTGTAGGAACTGACAGATGTAGTATTTTTAAAAGTAGACATAGACGAACTCCCAGACATTGCTGCACAATATGAGGTCACCAGCATGCCTACCTTTGTATTTATCAAGGGTGGTAAAGTGGTATGTATTGTTTTAGCTTTAACTGTATCATAGGGATAGTGATGGTATAGGTAAAATACTGATATTTGTCATTTCTTTTTTTCAGTTGGAAACCTTCTCTGGCGCAAACTACGAGAGACTGAAACTCACAGTACAGAAGTACAAGTGAATAATTGATTTGACCAATGATAATATTGCTAAGCAAAATTGTTTAATAATTGGCACTAATAGATAGTACTTACAAAATTTTTGAGCTAGCTGCTAGGCTATTGAAAATATTCTTTTGTTAGCTTTATACTCTAGCAGCAAAGTTACTTTTAAGCCTTACCTCCTCTTATCCCCTATTTGAAGGAGTTATCTATCTTGAATACATATACCGCCGCTAAAACGGAACAATGTTCAAAATGTTTCTTGATGTTATACAAGTTGATCGAACTGGAAAAGTTTTTAGAGCGTATTTTAATTAATACGACTTGAAATGTTTCGACAAGACACAAAAAATAGAAAGAACATATAAAAACATCTAAGTATTATCTATTGGAATATAATTTGCTGAAGTACTTCAAGCCTTATCAAATTCAACATGCTTCAAAAACTTTTCAAGTGTCAAATATACCTCTATAATCTATGCTAAAGTCTACGTTGAATTCTCGTTCAAATTTAAAAGTTTAACTACTCCAAAATCTCCATGAGATACTGTGAGATATTCAAGACTTTATTGACTATCGTTGAATAATTTTGAAATGAATAAAACAATATTTCGTAAAACCAGGAGAGCTATCTGAAGTAGGATACTTTTAGAATGATGGTACATTAAGATTTCTCAGAAAAGTAAAAAAATATTAATTCTAAGAATTTGTCAAAGTTCCATCCAGTCTTATAATTTACTGAAATGCAACAAGTCACGATTCCAGGATTTGTTGCAACTGTTCTGACTTTCAACAGCACTTATACCTGTAACTAAAATTGTAAGGAAAGAGGAAGAGGAATAAAATTACCAAAATATATGGAGATATTACACAAGATTGTTAACATTTGATTAAAATCATCATTATCTTTTATTTGTATATTAATTCAAGATTTTTTATATTACATTTATTCTGGAAATATTACAAGTTTCACGTAAGATACAAGGGTAGTCAATTTTTCATTTAAACCTCAACATTATTTATTTTACAATAGATTTCAGATCTGTGCAGATATTGTATACAATTGAAGGATCAGAACGTACAGTCACAGACGAGGTATAGGAGTAGACTTTTTTCTCACAAAAACAATTCGTTTTCTTACGCCCTCTACGCTGTTAAACGATAAATGTTGGGACTAGATCCACGAAAACGCGATCAAATCAGATCAAATACAAATGATTGACGACTTGTGTCTGTGATGTCACAGACGAGTTATAATTGTCTGTGGTGTAATAGCACAGACGAGGTATAGGAGTAGACCAATCACCATATGGGGTTTTGTGTCTCACGATCTGAAATACCGACCGTCGGTGACTAGATTTCTTACGCCCTCAATCACCGACGAGATATCTCGTCCGTTACCGACCGCTCCCAGCACCCACTCAGCACCCACTTTAGGCCCGCAGTTTAACACGGGGGCTGGCAGTCTTTAAATATATCTCGTCGGTGCTCAAGGTACAGAATACGATAAGACAGAGTGCGACACGAAACAGCATAAGATGATCAAAATTCCTAATTTTTTACCGTCGATAATAGTTGCAATGTCGACGAAGTTCTGCAAATGGCGTTCAGATGGTATCAAGACCGTTTTCCACGGGTTCGTCCCTCGCTCAACAGGTTCTTTTTTTGTGGACTGGACCGAAAGTGGTTCTGCTGGGATGCTGCACAAACGCGGCGCCTGTGTTGCCAGTAATTGACAGCTGCCGAAAAGCGGCGACTCGTTGTATACGTGTGCGCGGATATTTCGTCCCCGTAACGAAACCCGGCCGGTACGGTTCGTGCCGTAAATTTTAAAACAAGTCCGCGAAGAGAGAGCCTGAACAACCATTTTCGTATTTGCTATCGGGTATCTTCGGTCCCCGATGCATTATGTATTTGCGCCAACTTGGTCGACCGCGGGCCGTCGTTTAAAACGACCCATGGTGTGTTTACAGTTTCGTGAGACGTGTTCTGGTGCGCTTTTCACCGCGGTCATGTAATACTTTCGTCCATCGAGCCTCTTCGCGCAAAACGAGTGTGTCCACCAGGATGCGAACGCGACATTCGATCGGAAAGTGAAGTTTCTGTTAAAAAATTTGGTCGTGGGTTCTATGGGGACCGTCATGCCGAGGATCCACATATGTTTGGCCCTACCAGCACGTTGAAGATTCCTCGGTAAGTCACGCATCGAGTCCCCATATCATTCTGAATCTTTAAAGTTCACATCCTGATGCGTTCATACTGTATACAAGTTGATATAATATGGAAATACGTCTATACGAAAGTAACAATCTTCAAAGTCTAAGAATTTTTCTCTGGGCTAGACTTTGGTTAAATAATTCGTGAATATCATTTAGAATCTTTAGACTGCTGAACTTTTGTGGTATGTATAAGTTGGCAAACCTTAAGAAAACGTGTATATGATGGTAAAAATCTCTTAAGTCCAAGAATTTTTCTCTCTTTCAGGTTAAATAATTCATGAAAACGAGCATTTGCCACAAGGCTTCAATTGACGTAAGAGGTCTTTCTTTTGTTCAAACGTTGGTAAAATAATTCAGGAAAATGAGAATTTAATACCGGAAACCGTTTAATTGATCTAAGAGGTTCTTCTTTTCTTCAGATTTTTGTAAAATAGTTGTGGTCCTCGGAAAACACCTAAAGCACGTTCATAATAGCTGCCCGCTACACGTGAAAGGATCGAAGGAATATAATAATGTCGAGATTTTCACCTAGTTGAAATTATTAAAGAAGGAATGACAATTTTATTTGGCTCTATTTGACAGACACTTTTCAATTTTGCTTAACGTCGATTAGAAATAACACAAAGTTAGCGACTCTCGTGACATGCAACATAGGACGAACGATCAGGATGTTCGGGTGTGTTAGAAAGTTCGCGGACTCTAGCTTCGAACAAACGGCGGGAACCGGTTTTCCCGAAAAACCAATTTTTCTCGGCGAGCCCACGGGCGACGTTCCGGACAGGTTCCAACATGTTCGTCCCCGGTGAGAAGGACAGAGCCGTCGGGAACGATAACGTGGATCCGTTGAGGAACGATTTGGGCCTCTTTTCAGAGGATTTACAGCTAACCGGTTGCCGCGTAGGCTGCTGTAGTCTCGTTTGATAGATCGTGGATCCTCCTTCTCGGACTTTCGCCCGATCGGTGACGTACCAGACATTGATATAGCGTCCTGCAAATTTCATTTCCGGTATGGGCATGCCTGATTTATTCGCGGGTAACGAACCAGGATTTTATTCGAGACATCGTGCGTTATGAATGAAATGAATAAAATAAATCAAATGAATGAATGACTACCGTTATTTGAATAATTAATTTTATCTGTTCGAACTGATTACATGACGAGTGACAACAGATGTTTGTCGACAGTCTAGAGATCTAGAGCATGTCCTGGAGATAATATAGGAAGTGCACCTGTGAGTAGAACCGGTTGACGAGAGATCTGTGTATGAACGACTAAAAAAATCTTCCCTCTTCAAATTTAATTAGATTTAATTCATTTAATGTGTGCTACTTAATTTACGAAGTTTATTTGCTTTACGTTAGGGTAAAGAGTCCCCCCACTGTGCTTAAATATTAATACCTAGTTTGTTAACGACCGCATACTTATATACAGTCTAATTACAATATTTTTAGGTAGATATACATACATATGGTTTGATATTGTAATAGTCTAGAGTCCTAGAATTAAAAATACATACGTAACCATTTTATTTTGTAGTGAGAGCATACAACGCAGGAACAAACGCGTATTGGCCTGTCAAATATTTATCAATGAAAATGTGGTTATATTTACAGTAGCAATCACATCAGCTGTCCAGGTTACGCAACAAGTTCGACCATAACCCTAATCGGTATGAATGTGCGTGCCACCTGTTCCAAAATGAACGAAAAGAGAAAAACAACAAAATGGTGTCAGAAAGCGGTGTCCCGTAATAAAAAGTGTCGCGAAAAGTCGCGTATCTCGGGACGTGTCTTCGACCACCGGGGACATATGTAAATCGAAACCGGTAGCCATATTCGGGACACCTATAACCTGAACGCAGGGAAATCATGCGAATATGCACGATACCGAATTGTAGTTATTCACAAAGATTATTCGTGCGATCGTAAATACGGTGGCCGATATACTATCGTAAACCTAGCCAGCCGCGTGACGGGAATGCTTATATGCCGTGTGCGCGCTTATTAAATCGTCGGCTGTTTACTTGCACGAGCCGCTTGTCCTGCCGATCTTCCGACCCGTAACGATCTCGTAAATCGTGCCGACCTACGGCCAATAGGGCACCGTTTACACGCGTTCTCTCGTCTATTTTTCGGTGGGGGAAATCCGGGATAAACATTGGGCGGGGCTAAGAGTTCGAAATCTTCATTCCTAAACAATCGATCGAATGTGGTTTTGCACTTGACGGTATGGTGTAGCCGGTAGCCAGAGTTGCCAGATCAAGACTTGTTCCCCCACTCTAATTTCTCCTTCTACCGCGCTATTCCCCACGCTTCCTTCGCGGTCCGGTCACGTGACGCGTTTCGTCTCGCATACTGGCGGGGGGAGGGTGACCTCTTCGCAATATAGTCACTTCGCAATACTATTCGGACACCCTAAAAAAATCTAAAAAAATTCTGGTATACGTATCGAGGTCCCAGTTTTAAAATAGTGTAATCGTTGGAACGTCAAATGTTTAATAACGGAGGAAAAATATATATTGGAAAGAAAGAAATTCAAGAACGAAATTTCGCTCTGGATATAAACGACCATAAGACTTGAATTTTTTTAGGAGTAAGACCAATTAGTTCATTACACGAAGTGAACAAAAAAATGTTTTTTAATTCTAATTAGTCGAAGTTGCATCGAACGAACATTTTAAAAAGATAGTTACAATTTATATAAAATAAAAGGGTACATCTGTTAAATTTTGCACAACTTTGTAAAACGGTACTTTCACCCCATCCTATACCAAGTTGTCCATCATACTTTAGATGCCGTGGCATCCTGAGCTCCTAGCACTATGATTTATTTTACGATTACAGTGATTAGAATTTCCTTGGTCGTTTATAATTTTCTAGAGGAAATTGAAACTATATAGCGTAAACGTAGCTCATCAGGAAACAAGTTGCTCAAAAATAAACATCTACCAACAAACTGCTATACATTTGAATGAGCAGAATGATCTTGTTATCGATGAAAATGATAAAATATTTAGGAAATAACAACGCTTGAGATGACCGACTGCTGACCTGTTCTTGTATACTTGCTCTCAAGAACAGGTGAAAAATAAGCATAAATAAGTAGAAAGAAAAATAATTCTATGGAGCTAGGATTGCATATTAAACCACTGTGCGCTGGATCCTGCGCGGCATTGAATGCCCGGTACATACACCATACGCTTGTGCTATGGTATGGTATGGCATGGCGTACGGCTGTGCGTCCGCCCCGCGGCCACCGCATTCCAACGGCTGCCCAAACCGAAACCTATATCGTGTATTCCCGTCTTTCTCTTCTCTCTCCAGTCACTCTCTTTCTCTCACGATGTCCTCTCCTCGCTATACCTCCTTCTTCCTATCTTCCTCCGCGTTGTCTTACTCCGTACCTCCTCCCCCGACCTCTTTCTAACCCCCACCAGATGTCCTCTTAGGCCGTCGTCACAAGAGCGTTAACTCTTTCAGGGGTACAGAGGCCACCACGAAATGTTTATAGTCCCGTAAACATTCGAATGCTCGAGCTAGTTTCGAAGGACACCTCCAAGTTCACGGAACTCGAAAGTGCCCCGAGGTATTTCGTGTACCGAGTTTAGCAAACTGTTCCGAGCATCGCTAGTGACATCTTTGAGGTTCTTTTACACCACGTGTCCTCCTCAGCCTCTAGAGATTCATTTGTTTGTAAACTTGAAATCAATGGAACATCAATTCGTTCGATTATTCATTATTTTTTATTACCATTTGTTTCTTGCTTGGCAATCAATTTTTGGATTGTTTCGAGAATAACGACGTGGTCGATTCGTTCCCGAAGGACAATTTTTCAAATTGCTTCTCCAAGATGCATTCCATAATGCTTACGCAACAATTCCGGAAAACGTACTCCGACTCCTCGCATCCCTTAGGGTTAGTCATCCAACTGGACGACGAACTTATGACGCATCACTGTGGTAATTTGTGCTCCCTCTTCTTTCAATATCGAATGCGCATGATCTCATAAAAATTTATTCAGCAAAATAGAAATTGAAAAGTTACTGTACCAATAATAGGTACCACGGTCATTTCAACAATTTTCTAACAGTCTTCTGAAAGTATCGCGAAGCCGATCTGATTTTTTGTTCACCGCTACGTCGATTTACACTCACAAAATGAAAATGTGTTAAAAAGAAAAAGAGCGTCGAATACCGAAACTTTAAAATTATTCATACGTTTCATGTACCCACGTGAGTTTTTGTACAGCTTCATTAAAAATCGTTCTTTAATCAAGCTTCGCAGGAAAAAGCAACAAAATGGAGCCTCGAAAAAATAAGTTCATGCAAAAAAGCCTGAAACCCAATGCATCCCGAGTGCAAGGGGTTAATTAGTCCGCGCAGTGGGTCGGTGCAATTTAGTACGCAACCGCGTGTCAATCCGGGATGATTCTTCGCGCACTTTTGCTTCTATTTTGACCATTCTCGTTTCGTTAAGGGGCCCGGGGCCCTCTTCCCGTCAGACATTGTAGCAGTCCGTGGACGACGCGCGACGGATCGCGTTACTCCCTTTGACGAAGAGGGGTGGGGCCCCATCCGTGCAATTACTCCGGCTCGCAGCCAAAGTGCTTCCTTAAGCGTGCATATCAAGAACAGCTTTGGCCCCCTTCGCGCCCCCGTTTCTTCATGAAGTGAAAGCACGCGCGCAATGCCCGGCTGCCCTTTCGCAGAATTTTCATCCACGCGATGCTCTCTTCGCGGCTATGCATGGCATTCCCCGGGATCCGCTGTGTATTTTTACCATTCCATGGGGCTTTTTAAGATTCCCCTAACTGTTTCCCCCCTTTCTTCTGCTGCCTCGAAAACCTCCCCGACTGTTCCCACGGTTGTCCGAATCACTGGCAAAACTCTGGGCGGCTTTAGGAAACTCTGGTCAGTTCTAGCCAACTCCGTGAAGCTGTTGGAAGTTCTAGGGTGCACTAGAAAGCTCTAAGAAGAAACTCTAGGGAGCTCTGGAAAGCTGAATGAAGCTGTATAAAAGTTTAGGGAGCTCTGTGAAGCTGTATGGGACTCTAGGAAGCTCTATGGAACCCCAGAAAACTCTAGGAAGCTCTCTGGAGCTCTAGCAAGATCTAGAAAGTTTTGGGGTGTTCTTGGAGCCTCTAAGAAACTTTAGAAAGCTTTAGAAAACTCAGGGGAGCTGTACTAATCTTTAGAAAATTCTACTTGTGCTTTTGGAAGTTCTAAGAAACTTGTGGAAGTTCTAGGGGGCTCTAGGAATCCCTAGGAAGCTCTGAGAAGAAACTCTAGGGAGCTCTGGAAAGCTGAATGAAGCTGTATAAAAGTTTAGGGAGCTCTGTGAAGCTGTATGGGACTCTAGGAAGCTCTATGGAACCCCAGGAAACTCTAGGAAGCTCTCTGGAGCTCTAGCAAGATCTAGAAAGTTTTGGGGTGTTCTTGGAGCCTCTAAGAAACTTTAGAAAGCTTTAGAAAACTCAGGGGAGCTGTACTAATCTTTAGAAAATTCTACTTGTGCTTTTGGAAGCTCTAAGAAACTTTTGGAAGTTGCAGGGGGCTCTAGGAATCCCTAGGAAGCTCTAAGAAGAAATACTAGGGTGCTCTAGGAAGCTCTAAGGAACTCTAGAATGATCTAGAAAACAGTAGGTACATATTTCTAAGGAGCTCTAGGGGAGCTGTTGCACCTGCGTTGATTTTTTGCCTGGTGTTTTTACACCTGTAGATTCACACCCCTGGTGCACTTGCCCAAACGCTTTCCAAAGTTTAATGATCCCATAATAATAATCACAATTTGGAGAACCATAGAATCATAGAACAGTTTGTAAACTAGTTCTACTCGAATTTATAGAGCTAATAATTTATCGACTTTATGAAACAAAGCGCATATAACGGCGAGAATTGTTCAGCATGACAAGCGGCAACGCGAAAATTGTTGGCGAATCCGTCGAACGCCCACGCGATCGAATAAAATATAATTCGTATGATTGACTAAACGAGCACTCCGTGCTCCCTCGTCTCGCTGAATTATGCGCTCGCTTATACCATTCCTCAGAGGGTTAATCGAAGTGCACTACCAAGTACTGCTATCCACTTATGCAACCGGCTACCGCGCCCACTCGTGTTTACTCCTGTGCATCGATGCGCTTATGCGATTCGCGATCGTGAACTGAAGATGATCCCCATGTGAACTTAGAAAGCCATTCAATGATCCTCGTGAAATTATTAACATTTTGTCCGCCTTCTGTTACCTGCAGACTGCAATCGGTGCAACGTGATCGTTCAAACGGATTTTTAATAGAATATTCAAAAGTTGTGTTCTGTTCACTTTTGCGTTAGTTGCATTGATACAATTATCGATCACCTTGAAATGATTATCGATTAAGAGCATTACTTTTCTAGAGGCAAACTACTATTCAATCGAAATCAATAAAATGCAAGTTTTGTATACAAAAGATGCTAGATGCTCTTTTTGCTTTTGTTAGCACAAGTATCGAGAATATTAGCTTAAAGTTAATATTCTACACACTGTATATTTTTTTTTATCAGTTAAGAATACAGTCTTGGCGAATACAATATTTCTATATGAAATTCTATGCGCTGCAGTTCAAATTTAGAATCTTCGAGGTGAATAATTTTGTTGTTCCAGTTAATCGAAAGTAGCGTATCTTCGAATACAACGTGTTCGACCAAACCTGAGGAAAAGTAATACAATAAAAATCGCTCTTCCACATGTCCCAGAGTTCTTCCCTATCATCGAACGGCATCGTTTAACTTCTCAACATTTCAGACGAAGGCTCGAAGTCCTACTTCGGGATTCGCTTCACGTTTCACTTCGCGCTCCTTTTATTTCCAGATCCGTTCCCAGTTCAGCCTTCCACTTCTCTCGATTACAAAATGGCCGGGCCTTTTATAGACTAATAAGACTTCCACCGATTTCATCTTAAGGATAATTGCACGGCCAGTCGCCATCTTCCCCTAACACTTTCGAATTTTATTTCACCCATTACACTGCGCAAGATTACTATCAAACTCGAGCTAAAAATACTTTACCAACCGACCATCTCCCTTACAATCTAAACAAATCTTTTCAAACACCACTTACTGTGAAATTATTGTAGAAATTATTTTTATAATCTCAATGAGATGATGCTAATTTTTTGACATAACTTTGTTACTCTTCATGATTTTTCTATGGAACTTTTAGCAAAACATTCGTGACATTTTTCCGATTAAAACGATACCAAACATGATACAGTTTGGATTGGATTTACGTGTTTAATGCAAGATATTGTAGAACCTCTTCTTCATGTTCTCACTTCATGTTCTTTTTTCTCAGTAACCATTCGATCGATCGAGCTGAAATTTTATGTATCTGTGCTATTCAGAGTGGCAAAGTGTTTTAGCCAAAGAGTTTTTCAAAATTCAACCCACAGCCGGATTGGCAAGTTTCTGTAATGAAACTGCGTACACAATTAGTCAACTTGGAAATTACATGGTCGCTTCCATTGAACATCCAAACTTGCAATATTATTAAAATTGCGAAAGGGCCGGCAGCATTGAAAATGATTAGACGGATGCCTTTATCCAAGCCCAGAATGTTATTAAAATTGCGAAACATCTAACGTCTTAACATATCGAACGAAAAGAAAAACGAAATATTTTCAGGAATGTTTCGAAGCAACATTCCAAAGATTGAAAGTAACAAATGGAAGTCTGCAGCAGAGGAACAAGACGAAACCGCGATGGTAACGGAGCGCGCCCGCAACATCGTCCCTTTAATTTTCTCATTTCGTCCCCTTCGGGCCCCCCGTTCCTCGTGTCAGCCGTCCCTGGAGGCGAACCGCTCTATAACTGGTTTTCAATCAGTTGCTGGCAAGCGTGCAGACCCCGATCACCTAGATGACGGACTTTCAGCGATAATTAACGTCGGTGCTCGCTGGTCCGTGCGCAAACGCGAATAAATTCGTGCCGCTGCTACCACGCGTCGCTATTTAAGAAAAACGGCACGAATCATCTGCGCCGAGGAGTCTGTGTCAGCAAAGATCGAGGACGCCGCGCGTGTTCCTCCACTTTGTTGGCGAGGATTGAGACACGCTCGATCCGTTCAACGATCCCGGTTCGATCGACTTTTTTCTCTCTCGAGGAGGAGGAGGAGGATCGAGAAGCTGTTCCGCTTATATAGACCGTGTTATCACGTGTTTTTCTTCTCTAGTTCGTTTTTTCTCACTCTACGGCGCGCAGAGTCCACGCAAATGACGCGACTAGTTTTCTCGTTCTACAATTCGCAATTTGACCGCGATTTATTATACCACGAGACGCCCTTTTCTTTTTCTTTTCTTTTTGCATTTTGTTGCTTCCCGTAGAAACCTCTCGAGCGTCTCTCGTTTGCATGAGAGCATTTTCTCTTTTAGAAACTGATCGGGGAAATTGATCCGAGATAATTAGATTGCGGATCTTTATGCAAAAAATCGTAAGGATTAATTGCAAGACGTAAAAACCAAATAAAAATTGATTTCCCTCTTCGGTGGTTTTAATTAATTTTGTAACCTTTTTATCGTCTTCAAATTACGCCCGAAATTGAATATTCGAAGTGTAGTTATTATTTTAAAGAGCGACACGTATAAAAGTTTTCTTCGCATGATGTACGAAATTGCGATTGTTACACACATGTGACTTGCACTGATTAATTCCTGAATCGTCAAAACGGCTGTTGTATGGTAATGCTGTGTATGTACAATGGCAGCTCGGTTTCGTATGAATGAAAGCAAAGGCGTAGAAATTCGTGCGTACAATGTTCCCCCGAAGAAATCGTGACGATTGGGAAAATCTTTGAAGGAAAGTAATTGCTCGCGAGAACTTTCTCGGGGCCCGAAGGTCATTAACGAGCGGCTGGATGATTCCGAGAGTAATTAGCGGGCGCGATAGGATCGCACCTCCTAGCAGGAAACAATTATTTGTCTATTTATTCGTGGAGCGTTCGTTTGTGTCGCACGGATGGCGTTAATTATTCCTGGAAACCAGCCGGCAACAACCGAGCGAACAGAGTGAACATAGTCTCCTCGAGAGGAGGGAAAAAAATGTCACGACACGTGTCTGTTCAACTGGCTTTTTTCGCCAAGATTCACTCGAACTTTCTCCGGTGAGACCACGGCGCAGCATCATGCTTTCGAGGATCACTTATGAACTAGTTGAAGAGAACATTTTTTCATTATTTTCCGGTTCCCTGCGGTATTCGTCAGAATAATTTCTTTTAAATAATTGCAACATTTTTTCGTTCATTCTTTGCAATTTTCTCGTTAAGGATTTGCTATTAAAATTCATAATCAGCAAACTAAACGCTTTATGGCGCACGTCTAGCGAATATAAGAAGACAAAAATAATTCTATAATTACCGAGCACTTGCTCTACGTTCAAATCAGCATTTGAGTGACAAAATGGCGTCTGTAATTTGCAGGTCATCGATCGTCAATGAACGTCGAGCGGCCCACGATGGACGGTTGCGGTCAGCAGCCGTTGTTCTTGACCGGAACTTCCGGTTCTGCTGGGATTTCCGGTCCCCAGCAGCAATCGGTACAATCCGGGGCTCCCCCAGAGCATTATGGGGGTCCTCTCAGCCTCAGCATCTGCATATCCGATTCCGGACACGAGATACTGCGACCGAAACCGCGCCGGTGAGTGTTACTTTGCCATTTTCTTCTTCCTTCTCTTCTTCTTCTTCTTGCGTTTCCCCTTTTCTGCTTCTTTTTCTTCGTTTCTTCGGCGAGTCGAGGCCTCGATCCTCGTGTGTTGTAATCGATATCGATCTTAACGAAGATCTGATTAATGGTCGCGTTCGACGGTGATCCGCTAGATCCGATAAGGATCGATTAAAGCCCGGCCTGTGGATCCTCGTCCTCGGCCTCCTCTTGCTGAAGAAGAGGAACGTTGACCCTCGACACGAAACTAGATATGTGTCCTTTCGATTATGGCGATACTGGTTGATGTACAGGGTGTCTTATTTAACCATCGCCAACGTATTTTTGGAAATGTTTATTAACAAGGGTGGGTCGGTTCGTGCACGTACTATATTTGTATCGATCATTTCAATGGAATATTCAACTAACGATTAGACTGCGGATTTGATTCATTTATGTTTACATATGATAACGTATTCTATCCAAATGTAGAAAATTTGTATCAAAGTTATTAAGAAAATTCTGCAGAAAGTTTGGCATAAACTATTCCA
Source organism: Seladonia tumulorum (assembly GCA_913789895.3). Taxonomy (NCBI): domain Eukaryota; kingdom Metazoa; phylum Arthropoda; class Insecta; order Hymenoptera; family Halictidae; genus Seladonia; species Seladonia tumulorum. The sequence continues at coordinate 10,145,735 of OU565268.1, forward strand.
AGCCAGCTTGTTTCAACCGAAGTGGACTACACAATTTTTATTCTGCATAAAGATCCGCATTCTACAAATAAATGTATTTAGAAGACATCTGTTCAACACGAAAGACAAAGTGCAGTAAATGTACAAGATCCAATAGCTTTCACTCGTAGAACCAACAACGTCAAATAAAAATAGAACGATTAGGCACGTCCTCGAACAAGGATACATACTGCCTCCAACGTTGCAGTTTTATTAGAATCACTGTGTACAACGTCGACCGGAGTGATTGACAAGGCAGTCAGGACTTTCCAGGTCGAGGACTTTGCTTCTCCTCTCGAACCTGTTCATGTTCGTTCGTCTGATCAGTATTCCGACGTGTGAGCCTGTCGTGTGCGCACTCGGTGATTCGTACGTGAGACTAGGCTCGTCATGTGTGTTATCAGTATGTACGACACCGGGTTATCATCGATTAAGAGTGACAGATCGCTCATCTTATTCCTCTAGATTCTGATCTTAATTGCAAACAGTTAACACATTGAGCGGTGGATCGGTAACAATCTTGTAACATTCGTCTCGGGAAACTTATTCGCTGTACACTCGAGTTCTATCACAAGACATTTGTCTCTAGACTTCTGTTGCAAAATAAAAATTGCTTGCAACAGAAGCCTGGTAGTAATTTATTTATTTTTGTAATCTTACAATTGTACATCGACACGAACAACACAACACATCCAACTACAGCAGAAAATGCTGCAAATCGCAATACATAAATCCCACACAGCTATTTAGGAATAGTTGATAAAACGTGAAAATTCCGTCGAGAGACCCATGGATGTTAAGAGATGCAAACGGGCGTGTGGCTACGAAGTCGAAATAATATGGCATTACGGAGGGGTTGAGAATATGGAAGTTAATTTTGACAGACTCCTTTTGGTGGAGGGGGCCCGAAGAATCCCGAAAATCTGGGTCCTTTGGCCATCAGGGCCCGAGGGCCGAATAAATCGCGAACTCGTGCATGGAAACCGTTCGAAGGCGGTAGCACCGGTTCCTTTTCAGCGTCGATGGAATATGGATCGTTGCAACGGTCCCAAATGTTCGGTCCAGGGCCCACGGTGAAATTTATATATTAGCACACACGTATATGTCGGAGACTCTGTACACATACATACACACAGAGAGAGAGAGAGAGAGAGAGAGAGGGAGAGAGAGAGAGAGAGAGAGAGAGAGAGAGGAGATGGGTGAACGAACCCCGAGATTTGTGGTGCTATTACGCGAACCCTTAAACTTCACCGCCTATTTGTATGCCGTGAGCAGATTCTTTTCGGTGGGCACACTGGCCAGATATCGAGCGGTGTCGATGGGACCAAATGACGGGCCCAACTGAGGAGTGGGGGCCCGGAGGGACGGGGGGAGGGGGCTGCGCACCAGCGAAAATATATGCTCGTTCGACATCGTTAATCGAATCGCCGGTAATTATGTACATCATAAATTTTAATGATCCTTAATCGGATGGCCAGCCTCGTAATGGCAATCTCCAGAGATCCCGCTAAACATCTGGAATGAAAATAAAAGAAGAAAGTCGGAGAACAACAAGCGAGGTGAATTTGGATGTCGCTCGAGGACAAGGATTTTTCGGTTTTCTGAAGGTTTGATTGGTTACTGTCCACTGGGGACGATTATTGGATTGGACATTTTTATGCGAAATAAAAATTTTCTGGATCGATTGCGGGATACGGGAGTTACAAGATTGATTTATTTTCTTGGGAAGTCTAATATAAGTAGTAATGTACCGGTGACATTAAATGTGACGTTTCTTCTATTTTGTGTTTTACACAGTCTGGTAAATGTATTGTTAGAACTAGTTTCAATTGAAGAGTTTGTGTTGGAAAAATTAATGTAAAAAAAACGCAGTGAAAAAAGTAAGTTTTGTCTCACCTTTCCGAACATAGCGCCAGTAGATTGCTGAGATTTTTCTGATTAAAACGAGCCCAAACACGACACAAATCGGACTAGCTTTGCAGACATGTAAATAACAAAATGGCGGACGAAGCTATCGCTATGTACGAAGTCTATAAAAGTAGTCCTATTCACGGCGTGTTTGTACTCATTTTACTCGGAAGAATCTCGACAATCCAATCGTGCCACTTTTGATCAGGTAAAACAAAAATGACTGAATTTGAATTTTTTTAAATTGCATACTCATTTTTCGCGACATCTCTTTAAAGTATCGAACCTCGGCCTGGAAGAGAAACGCTAGCCTGTAACGTAAGAATTTAACTTCCGGATCCCAAAGCTTGCAAATTTAAGTGACCATTACCGTACCACGTGACAGTTATATTGTTACCGTTCACAACGGATAAGTGACCGTTCGGAGAGCACACCATTCACCGGTAACGTCGAGGAAACCGTTCGATGCCAGTGCTCGCAGCGTGATCACGGTATATATGTATACGGTTAAACGATGCCCGCGGACGTAATTGTTTTACGTAATACAACGCAACGCCGCCGTATAAATACGTCGCCGGTATACGCGGTGTACCGTGGCACGCGCATGCGCGTTCCAAATGAACGGGACCCGAAGCCGAAGCAACACCGCGTCAACCGTAAATCGGTCAGTCAACGAGTTAAACACACGGACGTTGTTGCTTTCCCCTCGATTGCCTCTGATAACCTCTCGCCGACACGGGGCTATTTTACAAACCGTGAATCCTCCTCCTTTAACCGATCGCGTGCCGAGACCCGACCCCGACGGTTCCGTGATTCATCGATGATCTTCGATTACCTGGCGATTTGTCTAGTTCCCTGTTCTCCCACCCCAAGCCCATGCGAGCACTCCCGCAGCCCCGTCCGATAACTTTTGTGCACGGGCACATATCTGGACTGTGCACCCGGGGGGTTGCTTGCGTTTTTGCTATGGAGTGTCGCACATGTTTTCTGTGTGAAATTTTCTGCTCTTTTCGATGGGAAGTGTTATTTTGTTCTCAGTCATTTGGTTTTTTACTTTTTTGAAAAAGTTCGCGTTACATTAATATTCGAACCCTTTATGAAAAGCAACTGTATGTACAAACGTTATGGGAAATTGCGATTTTCTATTGATCAGTTCGGATCATCGAGGTTCTACTACATCGCGGTTTAAACAAATAAACACGATCCAAATTGTGCCATGTTTAGACTCATATTCATCAGAAAAATATCACGGATACGTTGACAAAAGTTTCACAAAAAGATCGTGATATATAACGGAGCTACGTCACTGGATTAATACTCTCTCACTGGTACACCGCTGTCAATGATCTGCTATTAATGTTCGCCTACGCACAAAAGAACGATCACGTCCGAAGTAGGTCTGAGAACTTCACCGGAAGCGCAGAACGATCCATACACCGCCGATCCCATCGAAAGAGCTGCAATCAAAATATTTCCCGTGGAATCCGAAGATTTTCTCTTTCGATTTCTCCGGCGCAATGGTTCAATCTCGCTCGTAAAATGGAAAATCGGGGAAACGCGTTCCATCGATCTCTCGACTCTCAACGCTCTAACTTAGAAGAGCTCGAAAAAATCTGACCTAAATTCATAATCTCGTACGCATGATCTTCAGAGAGAACTCTAAAAACTATCTCTAGAAACTATCTAGAAATTGCTGAATTCAATCGTTTTACACAAAATTCTAAACGAAGAACCTGATATCAATTATGCAAACGTAGGTTTAAAACTTGAAGCACGTTTCAAAATGTGACAAATTTAGTCACAGACTTCAAACCCGTCGGATCAAAACCAAGACGGATCTTAAGTCTGTGATTGGAAATTATTAATTAACCCCTTGCTCTACAATAACGAGCCAGACTCGTGATGAAGATTCTGAATAGAGTCTAATAAATGTGAACGTTATTAATTTCCTTTAAATCGAAATAAAAATCTATTTTTTGTAGTTGATGTATATCCTTTGAGGAAAATGTAGACATACAATAAATATAAACTATCTTTTTTTTCTATGAAATTCTGAACGATGAAAAATTTCTAATCGTTATAATCACAAAATAAATAGTAGTGCAAGGGGTTGAAAAGTCGCGAGACTATCCCGGGCCCTTAAAATTGCTAGCGTATTCGATTGTTAAGGGTTGAGCGAGGCAGCGCGCGTGTTAGGAAAATTGAATTTCGCTGCAGAGCAAACGTCCCTGACCTAGCGACGTTAACGGACCGAGTAAAAGCTAGTTAAGATCTTCCGTCGTGTTTGGCGGAAGGGAAGAGGATGAGGAAGGATGCAAAAGGAGGAGAGGCCGTTAACCCAAATATCTCTTGCGGATCTGTGGCCGTAAGGTTACAAACCGGGCGCGAACGCGCTTGTCGTCCTCTCACGCGCGCGTTCCATTATCGCGATCACCCGGTTCCCAGATAACGAGTTCCCTCTTGTTTCCGACTTTCGGATCGCTAATTAAATCGCGCGCGCGCGCGGACTCGCGGCTCGCGCTCCTTTCGCACGATCGAACCGCGCGAATATCATTTCTATTTCGTACCGATCCCAACCGACCGGAAGCGCTCGCTCTTTTCACAGCGCAGAGGAAAGTTCAGTGAAAGAAGAGATCACCGAAACTCTGACATCGGCCATTTTTTTTTTTTTGCACGGAATAGAAACCCGCCTCTAGACTACCGGACGTTTATGCAAAATAGTTGGGAGCATCAGTTTATGCGAGCTTTTGTTGTGACGTTCAGTTCATTTGCGGAGCTTGTTCAAATTATTACTCAACCAGTGAATTCCTAACATTAAAACTTGGATTTTTGGCACTTTCTCGTGAAAATTTACAGGTTTAAGGTAAATGCCACCAGTAGTTGACCACCATGTAACAGTAATTGACCATTTTATAGAAAAACAAAAAATAAAGTTTGAAATGTTCTTATTGTATTGAAATTTAAAAAACAGACGGCATGGCATCCGAGGTTCACTTTCAGCAAAAGTGCACTTATAAGTGCGCTTATAAAAACCTTTTTTTTTTTTATGTTTTTCTATGAAATGGTCAACTACTGGTACATGGTCAACCACTGGTGCCTTTACCTTATATGAAGGAGAGTTCAAAATTTCTTGGCCGCCAAGGTGAAGCTGAGCCAGTATTTTTTCAAAGTTGTCGAGTCTCGCTAACAAGTGAACTAATAAAGTTCCTAACATTAAAACTTGGATTTTTGGCACTTTCACGTGAAAATCTACAGGTTTATATGAAAAAGAGTTCAAAATTTCTTTAGGCGAAGGTGAAGTTGAGCCAGTATTTTTCCAAAGTGTCGAATCTCGCTAACCAGTCAAATAATAAAGTTCCGTTCGATAAAATTCCTTCTGACAAGAATGTCGATTCTTGTCGTGGATGCCAGCATTTGCATTGAATAAAAATTCTTATGCTCGCTCGTTTAGGATACACGGCGAACGTTGATACACGCAACTATGACAATAATTAAACCACCCCGTCACCATTTTCCACGGCATTATGGGGCTCTGGCTGGCCGAGCCGAAGCAATTTTGATAGAAAAAGCTCCTCGCGTTAGATGCGGAAGAGGGAACAGGTTATCCGATGTCGGGAGAAATGCAGAGATCGTGATATTTAACGAGCGAACGTCCCCAGATACTTGTTGGCAGCGGTCAGGTGAACGAGCATAATCGGCCTGCGGTTGCGCAAAGTGTAACGTTGCAAAACGACGGATCCTTTCGTGGCGCTGGCAAATATTTGCCGAAACAAATGCTTCAACTAGACATTTTAACCAGTTAAGCGTGTTCGACGTGTATACACGTCAATCCGAAACTCTATTGCGGTGCCGTTAACGTTAATGAATTGTTACATTCTTATCGAATAAAAATGTAATTTTTGAACCCTTGCCCTGCCCCCCTTTGAACCTTATTTTATTTTTTTTTTTTTCGTGTATATTTCGCATTGCATGATTTGAATTCCGCGCCGTGGGGGATTTCTGAAATTGAGCTCCACAGTTAACTGGTTAAACGCATTTCTCAAGAGTTCTTGTTTCAAATTTCGCAAAATTCTGTTCGAACGCATTTTCGTAGAAATACGAGATTCAATGCAGCTTCGATGCAAAGACATAAATTAATTTCAACAATTCGATTTCAGTTCGAATGAAATAACGAAGCAAACAATGCATTATATCGACCAGCTTATCGCCTCGAACGTTAACAATACAATTTTTGTAATTCGTAACGGCACCTTGGTTGCAAATGCAGTCGAACGTTAGCGCAGGTTCGAAATCGCAATCTCCACCAGTAAATAGCAAACAGTCGTCGAAGATAGCCGTGGAGAATGTGCGGAAGATCGCAAAACACGGGCGCTATCGGCGAAGTTTCTTGCCCGCAGCGTCCGTAGCAATGAAGTTCAGGAAGAAACCAGGGTTCTAAGAGTGCCATAACTCTAGGAACCTCCTAGAATGCTCGCCGCCTCGAAAGTGTCTATGCTTTTGATTAGCTCCGCCTCGTGTGTTCTTCGTGGTTTAACGCGGGAACTACCATCTACAACGACAAGCTGCGTAATTACTTTTATGTAGCATCAGTTGTGTAGCATTAGTTATGCGCGATTAGTTTCGTCGGGAATCCCTCGAAGACGCGCGCTCTCGAGAATCCTTTACCGGCTCCTTTTAACGCTCGCGTTTTATCCGCGATGCGATTTATCGATGCTCGAACCATCGATTCGTTGCTTCGTGCCTCGGAAAATCGAAAGGGAACGGGCCTACTCGTGTTATCCGTGGATCGATGCATTATCAATTTTTCGCTTCAAAATCGGGATGCGGAATTCGTGTACTTTGTTCCGGATCGATGGAGGCTGCTTTTGTTTGTTGCTGGATTGTTGATCTTTATGCAGAATGGAAGTTTTCATCAAGTGGGAGAGATTCTAGTAACGCGAGTAAACAGAATATCGATACCATCGGTGAGACGATACTAATTTCGAAACGAGGCTCTTTGGTTTTTCAATATTTTCGTACGAAACAGTAACTGGTCACATTTTCCCGATTAAAACGAGTCCAAACACGACACAATTACGAGCGTATTTACTCGTTAAATCCACGATTTAGTAGAATCTCTATTATCCGAACCCTTAACCCTCGAACGCTCCTTAATAGTTGTAGAAAACGTACTAGGATCGTACTTCACGGAAATACACTTCACCCTTTACAGGGGCGGGTATCGTTTAGAATTCTACAATTTCTAAAAGTATATTTTTAAATTACATTATGATATAACAATGCTTACACTGTAGTCTTATTTCGAAGTAACACGGACAAGTGTATGAATCGTTGCGTTATTTGGAAAAAAAAACCGACAAGGATCTTCGATTTATTTTGAATGTTACAGATAAATTGATACAGGAAGACGATTCTGCCGCGCCCTAAGCGCAATAGCATAACGTTCTCGCCCCCACAATAAAGAAAGCTTTGGCAAGGAGGAGTTCAAGGCGAGCATTGTCCGTGCTCGCCTGCCGAGACTCCGGTGTCAAGGGCGACACACAGCGCTTCCAGGCCGGGATATTAAATTAATTACCGAACCGTGGCCGCCATCGCGTCCGCTAACGATAACGAGCGTTACAATTTGTTACAACAATCCCCCGGTTGCGTCACGAACTTGCTGTCTTGCGAAAGAAACTGTTCCGTCACGCGAGACGATCGAAATCTTCATCCAATGCATCCCGCTTCCTACTTTCGCAAGCCATTTTGAACATTTCAAACGATTCCCTAATCATTCATTCAACGAGACCTGTACCGACATATTTATCACATTTTTCTGCTTAAAATGCGATAGCATGCGATTAGCCGAAACGCGATAGCATTCGAAGCATATTTGATCGTTTAATCCACGATTGAACGGAACCTCTTCATCAAAATCAAAATTCTCCAAGTCAATTATGAGAAATAGAGGTGAAACGAAAATGTGGATTTCCTCTTTCAATAATTTCAATAATTCGATAATAATATAGCAACAATATTCCATTCTTCTAATCTCTTCGCAGTTTTATATTTAACCCTTGGCACTCGAATGGCGATTGTAAGGTGCCACTAAACATTTTTATACCATTATTCAAAATATTTTTTACATTATTAATTTTGTTTGTATTTAATAAATTACTAAACACTTCCATTTTCATGTGTATAACACAAAAAGAAAATATGTAAAAGGGAAATATTCTAGGTTAAAAGAAATGTTTCGTTTTGGAGTTAAAATAGCTTCGAGTGCAAAGGGTTAACCTATCCATTTGGTTATCAGTTTCTGAAATCCGCAGTTTAGACAAATCACATTGAATAAATGGAAAAGTAAGAAATGAAATAAGAACAAAAAAAATATACGAAAAGAAATTTCTCATCGCGTTCCACAGTAGAAATAAATGCTCAACCCTCGACACGAGCATGAAAAGAGAAAAATTATGCATTGTCGGGTTAATTTCGCAGCACCCTCGAGATTAAACGTTTCCGTCGACGATATTCTTTCTCGGAAAGGGTCCGGTCATGAATGGCGAACTCTGGGACTACAATCATAAGTCTGTCTGTATGTCTGTTCTCTTCTGTTCCCGCGACAGAAATTCAGGGCGCACGAACGCCCGCCGCGGCTCGGATAAATTTAATTAGCCGTTAATTATCGGGCTGGCAGATGCTGGAGAGAGAGAACGGCCGCGTTGTTAGAACCGGAAACGCGTAAATTACTCGGCATGTGAATTATCGGGCCTACCAGCCCGAGGTCATAAGTCACCGGACACTTAAGCATACAGTCGCCCGCGGAAAGTAAGTCAACGCATTCGCCGACGGTGACGTAAAACTGCGCGTTCTTTTTACCCGTCGACTGCCGACAATGGTCCAGGAAAATTGATACGTTCTGCAACACTGTGCTGAGACTTGATGTAGTTTTACAGAGCTTGAAGTTCAAATGACTTTCCATAGAGCTAGCAAATGATTTTTCACAAATGATTTTTTCCAGCGCCTGTTTCAAATGATTTTTTCCAGCGCCTGTTTCAAATGATTTTTTCCAGCGCCTGTTTCAAATGATTTTTTCCAGCGCCTGTTTCAAATGATTTTTTCCAGCGCCTGTTTCAAATGATTTTTTCCAGCGCCTGTTTCAAATGATTTTTTCCAGCACCTGTTTCAAATGATTTTCTATAGAGCTGGTTTCAAATGTCTTTTTGTAGATTTTATGTTAAATGCATTTCTTGAAGACTTCGTTTTTCGTGCATTTTAGTAGGCAGTATTTTTAATACATTTTTTAGAAATTTTTTAAAGACACTGCCTATAGGCTACATTTTACGGTTCCTTTCCGCAGACACTGTTTTAAGACGACTTTGCTTGGACGTTATATCATAATATTAAAATGCATTTTTGTAGACAGTATTTTCAATACATTTTTTAAAGACACTTTGCCTATAGGCTATATTTTACATTTCCTTTCTGCAGACACTGTTTTAAGACGACTTTTCTTGGACATTATATTACAATATTAAACTGCATTTTTGCAGACAATATTTTCAATACATTTTTTAGACATTTTTTAAAGACACTTTGCCAGGCTATATTTTACATTTCCTTTCTGCAGACACTGTTTTAAGACGACTTTTCTTGGACATTATATTACAATATTAAACTGCATTTTTGCAGACAATATTTTCAATACATTTTTTAGACATTTTTTAAAGACACTTTGCCAGGCTATATTTTACATTTCCTTTCTGCAGACACTGTTTTAAGACGACTTTGCTTGGACATTATATCATAATATTAAAATGCATTTTTGTAGACAGTATTTTCAATACATTTTTTAAAGACACTTTGCCAGGCTATATTTTACATTTCCTTTCTGCAGACACTGTTTTAAGACGACTTTTCTTGGACATTATATTACAATATTAAACTGCATTTTTGCAGACACGATAATGGGGGAAAAATGGACGCACTATTTTCGGTGCATACCTTAAGGACAATGGCTTGGAACAGCGTGTCGGTCACTCGGCTCGCGAAGGGGTGGGAAAAGCGGGGAAAAATCGCGTAGACCGGTTTCCCCGCCTATGAGTAAAATTGCCTATGACTTTCACGCGAATTTATCGTACGTTGTGTGTATGTGTGTGTTCGAACCGAGAACCGCTCGTCGATTCGTGATCAATTAGAACGGTCCCGGGTATCATTCCTATCGGCGCGGATTTTATCGAGCATGGAGAGCTGGTGCTGGTGGTTTTTAAAATCCGCGGAGCCGTCGTTTTGAAACGGACAGGTCTTTGGAACCGGCCTGTGGCCTAGTTAATTGTGTCTGGCTTCCGCATTGTGCGCCCTGCACCTTCGCCCGTTAATTACCAGATAGAAAACTCCTGAGAATCCTCCTCTCGCCTTTGTGAGGACCGTGCGCACCGGGAAACGGTGACACTGGGCGCTCTCTGTGCGCTTTCCTTTGCTATTTTCTCTCCGAGACACCGTGCAAATTGTGGATCTTTTTTTCCTTCGCTGCTTCTTTAATGAACGCTTCAATTATACTGGTTCGACGGACGCGACGCTTGGATTGCGGATGGGAATGCTTCTTGTGTTTGCGTTGCGGTGGAACTTTGAAATTCAAATTGATGGAATTCTGTGACGTTATTGTTGGGATAAAGCCAATTTAACGCGTTGACTGCCATGTCAGCCATACGTGGGTGACGGAATTATTTGTCCAAGTTTTAAAATGAATTTTTACGCTGATATATTAATCGTACCAAATTTTATTCGAATCTGTAAAATGCCAGGAAGTTGGAGGACTACTCAACATCATACATATAATTTTTTCAATTTTTATTTCATTAAATAACTTACTTTGGTTTTATGGAATTTTTGAGGTTTCTAGTTTGGCAATCAAAGTGTTAAGACGTGCAAATTATTGATAGGATCAGGGATATGCTGGGATTTCGACATTGAAATTTAATTTAAAATCCCATTGTGATGCGACCAGTTCAAACCTTAGGACATAGTGTATCTTTGCAACTTCAGTTCAATTTAGAATTTCACAAATTGTTCATATTCAAGACATACAAATCGTTGGATTAGATCAACGACACGTTGGCAAATAATTGATTTGATTTAAACGTGAAGTGAATATAAATTCTTCATGCTATTTCTAAAGGACATAACAAAATATTTAAAATAAGTCTAATCAAATGAAATGTGCCCAACGCTGATTGTACGCTATCTGCGAGTTCGCTTTAAAAGGCAAAGTTCAAGGAAGTTATCGTACAAGGTACTGGCAAAAGTCCGAGAAACCGTCATCGTCACGGAGCCCCGGTTAGGGCGACGACGTTCATGCTCTGTTCATAGGAAGTAGGATGGCCGCCGGAAGTTCCTCCCCCGAATAAACCGCGATTATTATACTGGTGGGGCGAGAGTGTACAGGCACAGTTCGTTCGCGGCTCTCCCGTTTCCTGGCCGGGCCGGTGAAAAGAGCATAACAGTTTACGGAGTGGCAGCCGCCACTTAACTCGAACCTGTCTGTTCCCTACGAACAAGGAAACGCGTGTGACACAAGCTCGATTCGCGGATCAAAGTGAAACGTCCCCTGTGAGACATCCTTCCTCTGCACGCGACATCCTTGACTCTTTATTATTCATCTTGACCTTGTGATTTAACAGAATAGTCCTTCGAACACTTATGGAGCACCTTCTTCACTCTAATTTTCTTTGAACGTCGCCCGTGTCGTTTTTATTGATGTCCTTAGTTCTTTGAACTGTGTCAACATTTGGAGAAGTGTGTAAACAAATTTTCAAAGGTTTGGGAGTATTTGAAAAATTGTATTTGCTAATTTTCGTTGGTAACGAGGGACATTTTTATGTTGTTTTTGATTTTCGAAGGTTTGGGGGTGTTTGAAAATTTGTATTGTTACATTTTTGTGCAAATTTGCGTTTGTATGAATCAATTTACAAATACCTGAAAAGTCTCTTCCACTAACCAGTAGAGTTCTCACGATGGGTGTAGAATAATAATGCAATTAATATTCATTGACATGCATCCTGTATTCTACAATGTCGCTAACGCCATAAACGCATAAATATCCGCTAACGAGTTCAACGATGAGAAAGGACTGATGGTATTTAAGGAGGAAATTATCGAATCGATTCTACATTTACATACCGTATGTAAAATGTACATCTACATGTAGATAGAATGCAGTAGACGGCGGACCAGAGAGATACTCGTTTCGGAATCAATTTTACGCAGGTGAAAGTCGCGCTTGTACTCACAATCAGCTTTGCGAGCGTAATTGCCCTCCCGCGTTCTATCTTTGGACCCCGTTGTGCAGTAAACACGAGTAAACGCGAGTAAACGTGCGAAGACGCCAGCGTGTTTACCGATGCCTTGCAGGCAAATCGCGATTATGACTCCTGGTACTTCATTTGACTAATTGTAACGGGGAGAAAATATGCCTGTTGGTGATTAGCGAATTAGATGCTAGAACGTTTCAACACGTTGTTAACCAACGTAATTGGCTGGTTAATTCCCTACACGAATTTCTGTGACCAAATGTTTTTCACGTTTACAGTAGACTCTCTTGGTAAAATCATCAATTTATTTTAAAAGACTATGTATTTCATGGAAGTGTACAGTTTTTTATACTTTGCTACGTAAAATACATTTTTTGCATGTTTACTTAGAAATCAAGCAATTTTGAAAATCACTTTGATCTAGTCTGAATTGCAGTTTTTGTTGTACTTGGATTAGTCAGAGCAATAAACTAAGGAATTTTGTTTGCGAGGTTGGTAGCTCCCGGTGGCCGATTTACTTAATTGCAAGAAAAACTCTAGAGAGAAGAAATTCTTGCCAGTAATTAGAACATTAAACGCTGAAACGCTTTAACACGTTGTTAACTAGGAAAATTGCCTGCGTAATTCTGTAAGCAAAACCCAGTAACCGACTGTTTTACACATTTATTCATAATGTTCATTCACAGTTTCCACGTCGGTTAAATCTCGAGAGTGATTGACATAACATATCCAATTTTGATGAACGAACCACTAATATTTTATATTCGCTTAGGTATACACATCTAGTTTTGAAAATCAGTTTTATCAAGTGTACCTTTTAGCGTTCACTCGGACAAGAGACCCAATTACTGTGCCTACATTAATTATACTTATTTTTAAAACATAATGAATATTACAAAAGAGATGTCAAATGTTTTTCATTAAAATCAGTTAATATATACTTGATATATCTATTTTTTAACACTTTGCACTCGAAGCTATTTTAACTCCAAAACGAAACATTTCTTCCGATCTAGAATATTGCTCTTCTATATATAATTTTTATGTTACCGTATGTTTACCGAAGTACCAAAATGTTTAGCAATTTATTAGCTGCAAACAAATGTAATAATGTAAAAAATATTTTGAGTAATGATACAGCAATTTTTAGTGGTGCCTCGCAGTCACCATTCGAGTGCTAAGAGTTAATATACATTATGTTTTAAAACTAACTGTAATTAATACAGGCATCAGGTGGTGCCTCACAGTCACCGTTCTAGTGCTAAGAGTTAATATACATTATGTTTTAAAACTAACTGTAATTAATATAGGCACAGTATATCTTTTTTTGGACCGTGCTATTTCAAAAATGGGTAAAAAAGAGTTGGGTGTATTATAGTCCCAGGTAACAAAGTGAATCGCGTGATAAGTGAGGCAAACGTTTCTAGGCCCGGTGAAAAGTGTCCCGGATCAGTGGTAACCCCCTGGTGTCCTCCATTCGTCAGGTGTTCAGTGGCATCCTCGGGCAGGTGTGGGACCGTGTCCCGTGTTGTTGGGGTGGTGGAAAAGGTGGATTCGCATTTCGCACGCGATAAGCCCCGGCGCTCGTTTGACCACGGCACACCGTGCCGGTGAAAAGAGGAGCAACGAAAGGAAAGTGATACACAAGGAGCGGTCTCTTCTATTCGCCGACGCGACGCCGCGCCGCGTCGAAGGAAGAAGTGCGCGTTTCACCTGCCGCGATCACTATACCACGATTCAGTCGCGTGGCCCGAGCCATGCTCGCGCCGGACTCGCGTCGAACCACTCTCGAGCAATTAAAATTGTCCGTGTACCTGAGCTGTCCTTCGGGAAACTGTACAGACCTAGAAACTCCTCTGGTGCTGTTGAGGCAAAATCATAAAAGCTTTATAGTGGCCTCTGGAAAACATTGATGTGGACATTGTGTACTTTGAAAAAAATATATATATATATAGAATTCGTACAACAAGCGTCCTTTCGGAAAAAATACGGATATTTTGTTGCGTTTATGGAAAATTAACGAGGCTCTGCCAGTCCTTTGGAAATTCAAGCAAAATTTGAGAACGAAATTTTTGTCTTCTCTATCAGTTTTTGTGTTTCGTCAAAAAGGATGCTGTGTCCAGGAAGGAACTATAGTGACACGACCTGGTTTTTCTCCTTTATAATTTTGTCGTTGGACAATCTCCTGTGGACGAACCTCGTCTTTTAGTGAAAAATAGAGGACGTGACAATTGTACTCGGAATTGTTGAACAATCGGGAAAATCGTGTTTTATCAATCGAATCTGTTAATTAAAATAAACTGATGAAGCTTTTCCTAAACCAACCCACATGAAATCACAACATCCAAAGAAGGAGCAATAACAATCAAGTTCAGCAATCTAGATCATCGTACAGCAATCAAGAACCAGATCCACCAATCAAGATCATCGTCTACCAGTCTCAAATAGCCCAATAAAAACCACATACACACGCGCACACTTGCTACCAGGAATCCGGTTTCCTCAAGCTAAAAGACCGGAAGTGCGGTCAGATAAAACGCTCGAGCGTCATCCTCGAGCCCGTGACTGGAGTTCCGGTCACCAAAATAATTCATCATCAGCGCACAGTCATCCTAATTTCTCACTTGTCATTAGACTTTTACGCAATTATAACCAAAAGTAGTGAGTGTAATTTCAAGCAGTGGAAGAATCAAAAGAGTTTGGGGACATCAACAAAATTTCTCACGACTTCATAAAACTAAAAAGAGTAATAAATTCCTATTTGATTCCCACGCAAGATAATTTTTATTTCGCCCAAGGACCCGCAAAAGAATTCAAGGATACCACAAAAAAAAAAAAAAATCGCACAAGGATCCGCAGTCGACTCGAAAGAATTTAAGAACACCGATAAATTTCTCAGGAATTCACAAAAACCTACTAAAAAGAGGAATAAATTCCCATTTGGTTCGATACGTGTTGCAATTGGTTAAACAATAAATCACTGGCGGAAAACCAGGAGAAATGCGTCCGAACAAATGAGATGCCGTCGATAGCACCCAGCTCCTGCGTGGAGGACTGCAGTTGCGTG
Source organism: Seladonia tumulorum (assembly GCA_913789895.3). Classification (NCBI taxonomy): domain Eukaryota; kingdom Metazoa; phylum Arthropoda; class Insecta; order Hymenoptera; family Halictidae; genus Seladonia; species Seladonia tumulorum. The sequence goes on from OU565268.1 coordinate 10,161,017, forward strand.
CTGTGTCGTGAACTGACTGACTGCAGGATGTCGAGTCCGAGTCCAGAGAGTCCTGCGGGACGTCGTGACGCGGTGAATTTCATCTTACGTCGTGGTCTACCGTTCCCGAATAGAACGTTGTCGAAGGAGTGGCTGGAGACAGAGGATCCGAGGTTCGTTGGCTACGAAGATAGCGCCACGTTGGAGGACAAGAGCCAAGGGCCGGAAACGGTGGCCGCAGTGTCCAACAACGGTCCCTGGAGAACGGACAAAGACGTCGGTCACAAAACAGTGATCTACTTTGGCGATTCCAGCCAGAGACAACGGGAGAATAATAAGAGATTAACGGAGAAATCGGAAAAGACAGAGAAAACACAGCCGATTGTTGTTGTTAGAGAGGACGCAAGGATGATGGAGAAGGATCAAGAGCCTGCGCAGGTCGAAGACGAGAAGCGGTTTGGAAGGAGCAGGATCGAGAGGCAACGATCCACTGTTAGCCTGCTGGAGAACCAGGACGCCAAGGTCACGCACGAAATCGTGGTGAACATCAGCCCCAGCAGAGAGGACGTGCTCAGGATCGAGGAGGATGAGAGCCAGGTCGAAGATTATTGGTCCTTGCCGGGGGACAACACCGGGTTCAAGGCGGACTGGAGCTTTGTGCAGCAATGGCGCCTGAGGGGGTAAAGCATGCTCGCGTTTGTTTGCCGTGTCGATGAAAAATTAGTGTTGCGCAGCCAGAGCGGGCGAAGAGGCTCGTAAGAAATGTCTCTGTGCAGTCTTCGACGCTAGCAATACCGATATACAGGGTGTACCATTATTGAAAGTTTCCTAAGTTTTTTTCCTCATTATAGAAAGTCTCTTCTGGAAAATCGATGAGATCCGTCCTTTAGAAAATAGAAATAGAAGAAAATTCCCTCAATTTTTTTTGGAATTTTTAGGTTCAACGTTCAGCACCTACCGCGTTAAGTATTAACAAAGTGAAATTTTTCTTCGTTCCACGGAATCCACGATCAGATTTTTCGGTCGGCCGAATAGAAAAACGTTTCGACCCGCGCCGGAAACAGAGTGGGCCGATCAAGATCCACGGTGAGCGGCACACGTGGATCACGATTACGCCTCCCCTTCGACGCTTATCGATCACGTGAATCTCATTTACGTTTCGTACGACGCCTACTGTTAATTTGCACGGTGGAACCGCGTTTGCATGCAATCCGCGGGCCCGCGTTATGTAACCGAGACACCGCGGTTCTGAAAATTAAAGGATAGAAACCTGCGAGAAACCGGGCCTCGATTTTTCACTTTCGGGCCCCTGTCGGGCCGGCAGGCCCGTGTACGATTTTTCACGGCGATACCCGGTGAACGTGTTTACTCCCTTGTTTGGAAAGCGATTCGCTCGACGGATCGGGAAATCGATGGACTTGTTCCTTTGATCTGTTTGCTCGCAATATTTACTTCTATTTCTGCGTGACTGTCCTGCTAAAACCAACGTTTTATTACGAAGCAATTGCAAAAGATCAATTATCAAAACATGTGTACTTTTATCGGTGCTTACAGGAAGAGTTTTAGCAATTTATTTACCAGAAATGTTCTAACAGATCTTTCGACAATTGAGAACTTCTTAATGAATTGCGACAAGCAAGAACCACAGCAATTTCTTACATAAACCGGTAAATTATTTGAATGAACTTCTTCGGAAATTATTACTCGAAAGAAAATTTGATTGAGCTTCTTTCAAATACAGCTCACAGTTTTCAAAATCGAATGAAAATAAAAGTTGAATGAAGATCCACAATCCACCGATACATGGAAAAGAGCAATAAACCTGTCAGATTAGAAATCGAGTTTCTAAATTCGAGTTGCGATTAATACGGTTTCGGAACTGATCCTTGAAGCGTGGAGATCGAAATCGTCGGATGTGCATTTCACGAAAACGGAGCAATTAATCTGATAAACAATAAACAAGACTGTCTAGTTCACGGTACACCTTTCATCGTTACTAAAAACAACCGCAGTAATCGTGCATCAAGCTTCAAATATCACTATAAACATCACAGTTGCTGCTGATCGATGAATTTTCACACGAATGTCAAATATATGTAACATAATCGAATACGGGTTAAAAATTTTTTTAAATTGTACAGATGCATTTGAATTAATTAATTTCTGGAACCCTTATGTTCGTATATTGGTATCCGATTTTCAATCGATTTAAAAATTTTGATAAATCATTTTGTTGACGACTGATTCTCGCGAACGAGGATTTTCATATAATTTCCCACATTCTGATTAAGCCACGATTTTCCTTTTTCTATTTTGCTGTTGCTGGCCGATGAATTACGGGAACATAACTTTCCTCGAGCCGGCATGTTCTAACGGAATACGAGCCTCTGGGAACGGATTCCTTATTATGTGCTCGCTTTCACGAGACAGTCGAAAAGAAAGGATCGAAAGCGAGTCGGCGGAATTATTTGGTGGGCAATTAACGTGAAACCGACCCAACCGGGGTATCAAGTATCGTTTATTCAACGATTTCGGAGGGCCCGGTTCCCTCCGATCGATCCTTCATCGTCCTCCACGACCCATGAAAAATACATTCGCCGCCTCGTTCATTTGGGAAACGAACGACCACACGAGATCTACGTCTTTTAGGAAGAGGATATGTCGGAATGTCCCATAAATTCACCATAATCGATCTTTTCGAGAATTTTTCACTGTTTTTAATTTTTCACGACTAGGATTTCGCATTAAAAAATATGAAAAAATTCTGTAATATTAATGTAATATTTTTCAGAATTTTTGCATGCAGACTCGGAACAAATAATCTGAATTTTTCCGACTAACCCTTCAGTCAAGATAAATTTAATTTTCTACAACTAGGATCTTGGATCAAAAAATTTGAAAAAATCCCCTAATGTAACTATCAATACCCTCCATCGACCAGATTTTTTTCAAAATTTTTACATGCTGTCAAAGAGATAACATAGACCATAAACCGATAACCTGAATTTTCATAACAATATTTTCTTCACCCTCCCAGTGAGGATAAATTTAATTTTCTACGACTAGGATTTTCAACGGAAAAATTTGAAAAAATTCCATAGTATGCGTACGAACAGTAAGCGTTTGTCAAATTTTTTTCATAATTTTTGAATGGGGACAATGATTTCTTGTTTCAGGCCAGGGGGTAGCAATGGACGGGACCTGTATTGTCCCCCGTACACGAAGGACTTCACGGAGAGTTCGCCGAAAAATGGCGTGCACAATACAGTTCACATGGTGGCAGAAAGGGACACTGACAGTGTGGCTCCAACACCAACTCCTCAGCATCCCCATCATTCTCAGCACCATCATCTTAGCTTGCACGAGATCCGAGCGCTTCAGGTATCTCCATTAATAATGTTATATGATCGTATATACAATTTTCTAAATCATTACAGTGACGATGATTGTCTGTATCTTATGTACACTACCGGCCATAAGTGTTTACCCACCCACATATTTTTTAACATTGTAGTCCACGGTTCTACGGTTCAGCTTCAATAACTTTGCTATTTCTCTGTTACTTTTTCCGATGCTATGATGGGACACTATTAGAGCGCGCGTTTCAATCGATAATTCTTTTCTCCCTGACATTATTAGAAATTTTCGCAAAATTCTTTAGGCACGTGAAAATCAACTGTTTACTGTATGAAAGCTTAATGCAGTATGAAATTTGAGAAGACTAAGATACCTGTATTACCTGCGTTCATATTCCCTACTGACCGTTATAAAAATTTCAGAAAAATGGGTTTCTTTACCTGAACTCCAAAATTGTCATTTTTTATAAAAAGCTGTAAACTCATTTACAGTACCTGATTGTGTATGTACAGAATATTTTGGATGTTTTTTATTAGCCTTATAATTAGGATTTAATGCTACGGACATTTTCATAACAATAAAATACTTATTATTTGAATAGTAACGAAATTTGAAGGTGGGTAAACACTTATGGCCGGTAGTGTATAATCGAACAGTAAAATAAAATAAAAATGCGTAAGCATAATAAAATAGTATAACCTTGTAGAGAGAGGGTGGGGGACACGATGATTAACGAAAAAATCTCGATGACTCTTACAGAGGCGACCAGAATGCACCGGGAACAGCTCATCAGACGAGAATCGGTCGTCTGGACACGCGAGCATGTCGGACACAGGTGGTCACACGAGCAGCAGTTCGCCTCCGCATCGTCACCACAGAACACACAGTCCTCAGCAACTGAACTCTGTGCCCGAGGACGATCGTTTATCGGCTTCGGTCACCCAGAGAAATGGCAGGAGTAGATCCGGACAGAACCGCAACAGACACAGGGCCACGCCTGCCAAGGTGTCCTCTTCTTTCCAACACGTTTTTCCATTTTCTTTCAACACACAACTCGACCCTTTACACTTAAAACTATACTGGATAAACAAATTATTATTCGAATCACTTGCAGAAGTCAAAGTGTTTACATTAATTTTCAAATAAACCCCCAGCTTCGTCAAACATTTTTTTACTTTTTTATGCAATATCTACAAACGTTTGTATGTTTACAAATTGAAAATTATTATAATTTGGCAACTCTGTAGGCAACATTATCTGTCACATACGGTGATAGTTACAGGTGCCCTGGTCAGGATCAGGTTTGGAGGACATCAAGCTAGCAATCCAACAATTGACGATGCGCTCACATAAGTCCTCATCTACTTATTCCTCCTTGAGCGGCTCCGAGAGCTCTGAGCCAGCAGTAAGGAGGCTAATGCGACATTCCAGCTTGGAGACTATCAACACCAACGTGACGAGCGCCGACGAATTCGTCTGGGTGGACTCGCATAATAGATTAGTGGAACTGCAACAGTTGCCTTGGACGCACCATGATGTACTCAGGGTGTTGCAGAACGGTAGAACCAGAGAACACATGGATCAAGTGTCTATGGAGACTATACCGCGGTTGTCTTATTTACTGCAACGAGCTTTGGTTCGAATTGGACGAGAAACTCAACGATTGGCCAAGCCTGTTGGTCTCTGCAGCAAGCACGAAGTGTACAGCGCGTTTAAGATTGTTCTTTGTCCTGCCTTGGCTGATTCTTGCACCAAGGTATGCTGTGGATGTTAATAGAAATTAGTATAAGTTAGAATTAATGTACTACAAGCAATAGTAGGAACTATTTTCTAATAACTGGCAATGATATACATATTGAGGATCTGTATGCATTTATACAAGCCCTTGGATGGTGAAGACTAGGTTCATTTTGACTGAACAATTTAATATTACTAATTCAATTAATATTACGATTTTAATTGTTTCTTCTCAAAATGCGCATGTCTTGCATTGAACTATTAGTGGACCATTCTTGAAAGGTAATCATGAATACTCTTAAGTACTCTGTGCTGTACTCATCAGCCGTATATGATTCGATGAAGTTCAGTCATACAATGAAGTACAATGAAGCTCAGATACTATTAACAACTCATAGTCCTCTAACTGACGGTTTATAAATTCTTTCTCAGGCCTGCCTGCGAGCCGCAGCGATGTTCGCGGTCTCCGGCGATCAACTAAAGCAATCAAAAGCATCCCGGTCAGGGCTACAGCTGCCAGTGGGACGTTTTCTCCGTTGGATGTCCGACGTCCGGCTAGGAAGAATGATACACGAATACGCAGCCATATATTTGACCGCCGGGATCGAAAATCTCCTCGAGGAAATACTGTTACAATGCATACCGACTGACCCGCACACAACCCTAACGGCGACCATGTTGGAGCACGCCATAGCGAACAGCGGAGATTTATGGGGCCTCCTTCAGCCGTACGCGCATCTGAATGCTGGACGAACGGCGTCAGGTAGAATTATATCGTTAGGTTCACAAACGAAGTTACAAGGGAATCAGTCTACTTCGCCGAGAAACGATCTGTGCCATTTGCCTGATGCGAAAATAATGTCTCCTTGTACTGACACAAAATTATTTTGCAACACTATGACGCTGAAAGCATTTGGTACCTCTTGGAAAAATGTTGATGACCTCCGGGTGACCTTGAAAGTAATGTCGAACAAGAAACTGATTTTCATGGGCATGCTTGCGTCGACCAGAGGAATTTTTTATTAGGACCGTTTTCTTCGTGTTCAATGGCAACATTGACATTTAATTAAGGCCATTTAATTAGTTACTCTACACACACTGCTCACTAGACTACGAATTTCTATGTAAAATAAAACTTGTCAACGTTCATAACAAGATACAGGAGCTAGAAACACATTTATTTGCTTTTTTTAATCATTTTAATGAGCTAAGAGGAATATAACAGTAGTTTTGAGCTACTAATTTTTGTCAAATGCATAAAATCCGCATACTTCGGTAACTTATAATAACAGCGGTACACTTTTCGTTTAAATTGCAATAAGACAATTTTGAATCAAATAAGATTATTTTACACGAAGATCCACAGTCTAATGATGATCCTCTAACTTTTAAGAACGCAAGATAAATTTCTAATTGCCATCATATGGTAAATAATGATACTAACTATATCCAGGTGCCCTGGCGATGCCTCGATGGGCCAGCGTCAGTTCCTTAAACTCATCGTCATCCTCTCGAAGCGGAAGAGACACAGCAGGCTCTGCGTTAGAACCGTCGTTGCTGACCACGTGCGTGGGATCGATGTCGGAATTGATAGATCTGATCTCGAAAGTAGCCCAAGCGGGACGCTCGCCCATTCCCCTAACCGGCAAGGCATTGAACGCTTTGTTCTATTACATGAGGTGTTCGCAGGTTTGGTCGCTAGATAATTCATTGCGGAACGGTTCGATATCCCTTCTGCAGCATATCCTGACAAAAGCATTCTTTTTTATAGTTGGAGCACGGTGAACGGGGCTCTGGGATACAGGAGCTGGCGTACGAGAGGGCTTACGTTGTTCTTCCTCCTCTGGTCGAATGGCTTCGTGTCGCGACTGCTCATGCAGAACATAGGCACGGTCTCGTTGTAGATCAGGACGATATTAATCAGGCTGCTAGATTGTTGTTGCCCGGCGTCGACTGCCCCGTTAGGCCCATATGGTAAAATACCACCGACTTCTCCATAAACGCTACCGTTCAAGCTGGAGCATTTAATACGTTCGCTACCAACATTTCTTTCGCTATCTTCGTTGTTAAAATGTCTTGTCAAATGCAATTCACCTTATATATTATGCTGTTTATTATAACGAAAAATATACCCGTCTCGCTTAGGGCTCGGTTGTTCTAATATTAGAACGCGTCATTTCGACACCGTCCGTAAAACTAATGTTAATGAAGTACCATAGGCAGTTAACTATTTTTTGCTAATAAAATGTTGTCCAACAGCTTCGAGGAAGTAGCAGTCTGTTCAAAACGAATAGACGACTCGGAGTACGTGCGACTCTTAACAATGGACATGGCGTTCAAGCTGCTAATCAGTGGACGAGCTGACCTAATCGCCCAAGCTATGCCACTCTTGCCATCCACGAAGATCAACACCGTAAACGACAACGGCTTCACCGCCTTGATCATAGCGTGCATCAATGGCGACGAAACAGCAGTACTAGCTCTTCTAGACGCAGGAGCAGATTTGAACATCGAGAGTCCACCTCCGACAACCGGTCAATCAGCCAACACACCTTCGAAGGTACCAGGAATGCCAGGTGTATCGAATACCAGAAGCCCAGTGACACCGTCAGCGATGACGTCTCCAGGGAAGAATATACAATCACCAAATTCATTGTCTGGCTCGCCAGCATCTTCCAGCAGTGGTTCGAGTAACATGTGTTGCAATCAGACTGGGTTCAACGCTGAGACTCAGCATTGGACTGCTTTGACTTACACAGCTTTGTTGGGGCATTGTAACATCGCGAGAGTATTGTTGGAGAGAGGTGCTGCGGTCGAAGGCGGTGCTAAACTCAGCGAGGATAAGTGCACGGTTACGCCATTGCAGGCGGCCACGGCTTCCGGGAATAATGAGATGGTAGCGCTGTTGTTGGCTCATGGTGCGCAACCGTTTTTGTCAACGCTGATCAAGGACTCGTTTTCGTACTCTGGTTCTGCTCAAAGGGGATGCTACAGGCAAGTATTGGCTCTGAAGAAACATGTTTACATCATTTTATTAAATATTGCTGTATTTCTATAAAAATACTCCCATGCCAGATAAAATTGTGGAAGCAAAATTCCTGATGAAATATCTACATGAGAAAATATAATTCTAAAAAAGTCCTTGTTACTATTCACAGTGCAATATCAGTGGCAACAGCACACGGTCAGAGAAGTTGTCTTCATCAGCTATTGTCTCATCCCCTAAATTTCTCTACAAAACGAGGAGAAAAGGAAGTGTTATCATTGGAGGAGATTCTTGCAGAAGGAAGTGCATGTACGAATCCGCAGCAACAAACTGTGGACGGAAGAGGGAATCGAAGGGAGGGTAAGGAGCCAGTCTTCAACAAGGTGCAGACCAAAGCCTTACAGGAAGCTATGTACCACAGTGCCGAAAGCAATCATTTAGGTAAAGCAATCTCTTTGCAGTACTCATTAGTAGACTGCGGATTTTTATGCAAAATCAAAATTTTCTCCATCAATTCGAGCCAAATACGAGTATCTTTCTAGCTTTAATAATTCTAATACATTGAAAATAATACGTTAATATTCACAAAGTCTTTTAATCTCTGCACTCGAGTTACTTTCGAGTTGCACCGATTGATTTTTGTCATAAATCCAATTAATTTTGTCTGAAATCCTTTTTGTCATAAAATCTGCAATTTATACCTATTAGCGTATTTTTAAAAAATATTACCTTGCTGCGCAGATATCACTATGGAACTTCGTGGACTGAAAGTGGGTTGGACATTGCACTGTTGGATGCACAGTCTTGCAACAGCCCACGAAATGAGATTAGACTCGGTGATAGATCAACTACTTCAAGATTTCTTGCAAGTGTGTCCCGACGACTACTCTACGCAATTTGTTCAGGAATGTCTTCCATTGTTATTTAACATCTTCAGGTACAGCAAGGTGGGTCATTTTCAATCAAATAAAACATCCAAACAATTTGCTGAACATGAAATGCCCGATTCATAAAAGTAACTTTAAACAAACGTACCTTTTCTTTAAATTAACGCATTGATTAAAATAGACACTATTGTAATCGACATATTCTGTCAACGTACAACAAGGTTTCCGATGATACTAGTAGATATTTTGTTTCTTGCACGCCCTATTATGTTTGTCTTTTGTATAGAAGGAAGGGACGACGCTCCTCCTTGCCGACATTTTCTGCACATGCTTTGGATGGGAGCCAATAAAACCCATAAGAGACACCACGCTCTCCAGTGGATCTAGAATCGATCCTAAATTTGTAAATAATCCAGAACTGAGCGATGTACAGTTCCGAGTGGAAGGCAGAGTGTTCTACGGCCATAAAATCGTTTTGGTCACGTCGTCTCCGAGATTTAGGAACATGCTGAGCTCGAAACTATGCGAGGGAAATCCTCCTATTGTACAAATTAATGATATCCGGTATCACATCTTCCAGGTACAGAAACCTTCAATATAATCAATGAAACCGAATAATTCATGATTAATCCTTAGCTAGTCAATTCATGATTAATCCTTCTAGGTCACATGAAATGTTTGGTTTTCGAGTTAGAATAGTTCCAAGTGCAAAGGGCTAATTAAAAATTGTGTGAAACATGGAAAATTCATGTTTTCAATTTTCAGATGGTGATGGAATTCCTGTATCATGGCGGATGTGCTACGTTAGAAGTGAATCAAAGTGATGTGTTGGAGTTAATGGCGGCCGCAAACTTCTTCCAGCTCGATGGCTTGCTTAGGTATTGCGAGGCTCAGTGTTCCTCCATGGTGGACCTTGACAATATTGTCTCCATGTATATTCATGCAAAGGTAAACTATTCTACTTATTAAAAACTTGGCCATCAAGTTTCTCAGAATTTTAGTAAACTATTTACTGAACTGATTTAATTTAATTTTCCAGGTCTATAATGCGACACAGCTCTTAGAGTACTGCCAAGGATTCCTCCTTCAAAACATGGTCGCGTTGTTGACCTACGACGACTCGGTGAAGCGTCTTCTCTTCGCAAAAAAACTGCCTAATCACGACGTTCTTGCAGGACTGCTTCTCACTTTACAAGCGCGAATAAAAGCCAGACGATCTCAGCAACAGAATAAGATAAAAACATAGAGGTATAATAGTTCTTACTTTATGGTATAAAAGTATTAAACACTACTTTGTTCATTTCATTCGCTTTGGAAATGATCATTAATATATTATGTTCAACTACTCGTTGAGAAAGAATGACAGACAAACTCAATTAAGACTGAACGTTCAATGATCTGTTTGTAAAATCGTATAATTATTATTCACGATACACAATAGGGCATAGAAATTCGTGCTCTCGCATGAACGAAATATGTATTTGTTTTCTCCTTGTTGTATAGTTTTTTATAACATCCTTTTTATAAGCTACAAGATTTATAGTATATAAATGTATATTATAGTGTTCGGACTATACAGGCTCTCGTACAGTCGATATTATTATTCTTGTAAATGAATGTCTTGCATATATAACAATCAAGAAAGTGTAATCGCAACGAAACGAGAATATTTTGCCGAGGAATTTTTTTTAATTATTAATGTGTAAATACGGAAAAATTGATACTCGAAACATCGTAAAATATGCAGCATAATGTGTGTGCTATATATATATATATATAAGTTCTTTTTTTTATCTAATAGAAAACTAATAATATATACATATAAAGTGAACATACATTTTGTATATATAATACAGGCAAAGCAGTTTATGCTGAATGCGTAAAGAAGGATATAGTGTATTGATAACATAATTTTGTACATCACGATTACATACAAAAAAATTTATAAATATTGTGATAATAAAAACTTTGAACGACGATTGTTTTTAGTTCTCCGAATCTTAATAAAAACTATTTATATTTCTCATCACACATCTCCTCTTGCATAGAATCACTAGAATTCTTAAGGTTCTGTATCACAATCATATACTACTTTTATATAATAGCTAGACTGCGGATCTTTATGCAAAATAAAAATATTTTGTGTTTGTTATAAGATATAGAAGCCTCTTAAGAACGTTTCCTTTTCTGTAATAATTCTACTAGGTCGAAAGTGATGGATTGATGCTATTCAATTCTTTCAATTTGTACACTGTATCAAGTTGCAACTACTCATTTTTCTCACAAATGCATAAAATCCGCACTCTAATAACTCATTAAAAATTCTGCACAACGTAAAGAGAACGACTCATGCAAGAACGAAGCATTAGGCTATGCACAAGCTTTTCCAACTGGCGGTCAAAAATGTCTACACTATTTTGTTTTATTACCGAAAGAAAACAATTGGATACTCTTTAAAAATATTTTGTTAACTGCAAAATCGAAAATGGCACAATTAATTGCAGTTACGTTAATTGCGATACTCTGAATATTATTCATTGACTGCCAACTCTTCGAACAGCGCATTGCTTCTATTATTTTCACCTGATTAAAACGAATTAGGGCTCTTACTGTTACTGAATTTATTCGAATACTCACACATACTCAAACTCAATTACTTAAGTACTTAACTTCGGATAACTAATTGAGAGTACTTAAATCAAAATTCAAATATTAAAGTACTCAGATTTAAATTTGGATAATTCAGTACTCACACTCAAATCAGATACTCAGATGCCAATTCAGATACTTGAGTACTTGAATACTCACTTCATTTAGACCTGAATCTTAAATCAGATTGTCTGAATTTATTCGAATACTCAAGACATTCATTTTACTCGATATGCGAGTACTCCAATTTAAATACTTGGCACTTAACTTCGAATAACTATTTCAATCACTCGAGTACTCAAATCAAAATTCAAATACTCGAGTTTTCAGATTTAAATTCGGATAATACACACAGACAGAAATTTAAATACTCAGGTGCAAATTTAGATACTTGTGTACTCAAATTCACATTATAATGAGTGCTCCAAATGCTCAGATGCTCGGATCGTAAAAGTCCTAATAAAATTCGGCTGGTACGGAAATTTTACAAACAAGACGCAGCATTACAAAAGAAGGAGAACCGAACGAAACCATAAATTATAATACTACTTCGCGACGTACAGCTCGTTATCTTTTTCTCTTGAACGAAACTATTTGTCACTGATACAGAACGTAACGCTACCGTCGTTAACAATGTTAGTATATTATATATAATGTGATTTATTTAGAATGTCAATGGTTAGTTGTATATACAATATTCAAGTTTATAACCTTAATGATAATATAATCACTGGACTTTTTTTCGATTTTGGAATGCCTAATAATCATTATAAGAGTCGTGATCGATCCTTGGAAAATGGCTGTCTCAATCTGCCAGTTGTCTTTGTGGCGAGTAGAAAGTTGCGAAGCTTCGCCGGACGCATAAACAATCTTTATTAAATGATATATTTTGTATGTAGAATTCTATCAAAGTATAAATATCAAAATAATTGTCCCCCCATATGCAGTTCGATTATACGTTGTACAACGGGAGCTTTTTTTTCTTCTAACTCTAACATTTGTTCATAGGTATTGCAGTTTAAATGAATTTTTGTAAACATTCGATGGGAATTTCGGTAATCTATAACTCATGGCGAAAATGTAGCTTAAAGATGAAAATTTATTATAGTAGGCATTCTTTTTGTTCTGTCATGAGGGCAATATATCTAGTACCTGTCTCCGCCGAGAGTCAAGAAAGTGAGAAATCACTTTCGCAAATATACGCAGTGTAAATTATACTACGATCTTCAGACAATTTACATTTCACAGAAGGTAGGAAAGAAGGAAGTTTTATATTTGAAACGTTCAACAGTGGAAACAAAAAGGCTACACACGTACATTATAGTCACTTCGAGAAATTAGTATTAACATATACACAAATTGCAATAATTCATGGAAAAGTAAACAACTGCTGTATAACATAAATATATTTTTGATTACTGTAAGAGTACTATTTCGCAATATTTAGTGATCATTTTGTATGGTTTATTTTTTTAGACTGAAGATCTGTGAACAACATAACACGTGCGATAAAAGAGAAGTTGAGTAGAGCACAATTCGAGAAAATGATATTACGTATTGATCAGAGTATTGAATTGATTAATCTATTAATTGATTAATTGATTAATTCGTCGTTACTCGATTAATATTCAGATAATTTGGTGTCTTCCGAAGTTATTTCACAAATTGTAATCAGTAGATATAATTAAATGAGCTTGCTCTTCTGAGTTAATTAATTATAAATCACTGTCTCGTAACTGTAAATATTAAACATAGATTACAGAGTGTACCTGAGCAGTAAAGCATATAGTTTCAACATGCATCTTTAACAAACAATATACATTGCCATAGAATTTAAAGTTATAAAATAACATTAACAATTTCGCTTCAACTTCATTATTTTAAACTCTTGTTGCTGTTACAAGGCTATACAATTTATCGAGAAAATAATATACACTCACGCATACAAACACGCATACACATACACACGCACGGACGCACGCAAACACATAGATACATACATATACATATACATACACACATATACATATACTTATATGTACGTATATACAAAACAACTAAAATGATTCATCGTTTGATTCCCCAGAATTTACTGATTCAACGGAAATGACAATGAGTGCTTCAAGATTATGCCAATCGTCTGATAAAACGGAAATAAAATTTTTCTGTCACCATAAGTCTGTTACAACGACAAAGCAGATATAGTATACCTTTGTTATATTTCACAGCAATCTGAATTTAATAATCCAGACCAAAAGAGAATAGAATAAAAACAATATTTATATATGTATATATGTATACATAATATACATATATATAAATATATTATATAAATGATGTAAATGTATGTATATATTTATTTATATAATTTATATAATATATTTTTGTGTGTGAAGGTGTGTGTATGTGTAGATAGATAGATAGATGGATAGATAGATAGGTAGATAGATAGTTAGATAGATAGATAGATATGTAAAGAGAACAGTATAAAATGTGTGATGTGAGTTTAAAAAGTAAAGAAGAGTACGCTCGAACTACATATTGACCGCGCGTTTTACAAACAAATACAAAATAAGTCTATCCTCTCCCCGTGTTGTGTCCAATACACAAAACTGGTGAAATTATTCGTTTCATCGGTAATTATTATCTCTACAGAAGGAGTCGGTACGAGATAGATTGAGACAACCGTTTTCATTCACTCGCGACATTTACAAAGATTAGGAGCGCTAACTTAATTTAGTGACTAGAATAATAATTAATATAACAACGACTATGATCGCGAATAACAACAGCATAAAAACTTTTCGCCGATATTTACGTAGGTAATTACTTCCCTTGACTAATTCTTGCCCGCCCAGCTCGACGTTTGCGTGTGTGGTCTCTACATTGTTCTCTATCGTATCTGTAACGCAATGATCCAGTCTTTGTGATTCACCATTTTAATTTACTACGCGCATTGTTGGAACATGAATGCACTTACTGATCATATCGCCCTGCTGGTACGACAGCGCAGCTAGATCACGCATTATTTGATTCACATCCAAAATGTCTCCTTCGATCCATTTTATCCTCTCTTCCCTCTCTAACAGTAAACCTTGTTGAAACTCAAGACTCCTGGGCATTGTACAGAAAATAATTTTACTTCCGACCTGGTTTCAAATGGTCCATACTATTCGCATTCGATCGGGTATCGGTGTAGATCGAACAATGACTTACCGTACACACTCAAAAGAATTTTGCTGAGAATACATGTGTCAATTATTTTATTATTTAATAAGATCACCGAAATTTTAAGTTCGAACTAGGATTGTTTATTAGTCGTGTACGGTTCTTTCGGAAAATTATTATTTAGAAAACCTCATTCGAACTTTTTCATAATGAAATTTTAACATCAGCTGAACCCATCACTTGAGTGCAAACTGTGAGAATTAATTTCGATTTTGTTCACTGCCTCGAAACGTGTGATTACAGTAATATGATTGATGCAATTTCAAACCTTAGTGTTGAACGGTGCTCATCCTCTTGAACCTGAAGCTGACGCTGTTCATCGTCATCCTGATCCATTGGGCTCTCTATACTAGTTGTACGCAAAATATGTCTCTTCATTTTCTCCGCAACTGTCTGAAAACATTTGTTTGCTAAAGTAAATTCCAATCCATTCTATACACTTCGATTGTGCTATTAAATTGCACTGTCTGACAAATTGAGTCTACAGAAACACAAGGAACATTCGTTTATCTTTTATGGGTGAAGCAGAAAACATTTTGAAAGCTGAAAATTTGAATTTTTTCGTAATTTCTCAAAAACTGAGGATTATAAGTAGTGATGGACACCAAAGGTATAGCTGGATAAGATCCCAAAGATTCCAATAAAGATTCAAAATTCTATCATCTTGAATTGAATTTTTAATTACGTACATTATTTCTACACAATTCACCACCTTATTCGGCTATACCCTTAGTAGTACAGAGGAAATGGGGTATGCAGTGATTCATAGATGGAGAATGTATGCAATAACTTTATAGTAAATAATGAGGTATTATATACCTTCTGCATGTCGGAATATCTTTGCATAGCATCTGTAAAATCGGTGGTGAGTTTTTCAATTTGCAACTTCTGCTGTTTATCACCTTTCCTCATTAGCACTGTCAGTCTTGCAATATCTTTGCTGGTTTGAGTAATTACTTGATTTGTGCTTAACTGTGTTACATGCCTAGAGAAATATAAAAAGTTATCAGCACTACGGATTGTAGACAGATTACTATTATAACTAGACCGTGCATTTTTATATGAAATAAAAATTTTCTGCATCAATTGCAAGCCAAAGGAGCTGAAAACAATACAGCAATCTTCTTCGATTCTGTTAATCTTTCTACTGTTTTAAATTGCATCTCCTAATGTTTGTTACAAATTCATAAAATCTGTAGAGTGCACTCAAGATCACTAGACTGCAAATGTTTATGAACTAATTTGCTGTAATCAAATCAACTATTAAGAGTTCCTTGGAGGCCCAAATAAATTTTAAGGCTTATCAAAATTGATCGAAATAAATACTGTGGAAATGTATAAAATTGTCTAATAGTCACAAATCCTGACAACAATGCAGCTATACGATTAAGACAAATATTGCATATAATTACACTACTTCATATAAGAAGGAGAATACCTACACCTTATCTCTTAGACCCTGATTATCTTTATTGGTTCCAACATTTTTGTATGCATTTTTCAGTGTTCTCCAACTTGTGTTAATTGTATATATGTTAGTAGTAATATTCTCGCTGAGACTATAAAGTTCAGTAGGGCTAAATCCCACATCAGGTACATCCGTCCGTTGATCTGTGGACCCGTATGTTTGAGAACTGTGAGCCATTCTACAAACAAACAGAAGTATTTACAAAATTACTCACGAACCTAGAAAATATGAATGAAAGTTTGAAAACTCGCAAATTGTTAAAAGTACAAATATACACATAATATTTACTAAACAGAGAAATTATTAAAATCGTAAAACATAAATTTTCGAATTAAACGATTTTCCGTATTTTTCGAGTAGATTACATCAGAAAAGAAAACCAGCAATATCATCTGTTGTTTCGTGAGGTATTGACTTACAGTGCGATGTACCTTAAAGTCTGTGTCATAAGCCGAGTTTATACTTTTCTATCTCGTGTCAATAATGATATTATTACTAAATGCAAACTTTTGTAAGCTGAACGAAAACGGCGTACAAATATCGATATGTTCCCGTGATTGTCATGCAAAAACCACTCGAAGCTACGCGATAGTCACACTGACATTAAAGAAAGAGCACGATAAATGGCAATTTGTGGAATTCTTTAAAACCATTTCACGATTATAAGCAGCTCAACAGAGCAGTCGGATCTAATGGTCTACAGTCGAACAGTTCAAATTAATGAATACGAAAACGCGCAGAGAGACATTGAGCATTGTCGAGGAACAACAAACCTGGTTCGTTTTATCATAAGTGTTTTTAATATCTAAATAAAAATTGCTTTATTAATTCACATTTAAAAACCAAGAGAACTATTTTTATGTGTCGAATCTTAGAAACTGACAGTTGCCTAAACGGTCTAATCTACCGTCCGTGTGACAATAGCTTCTTTATACTCTCTTCTGTGCGTATTGACAGGCATCTATATTACCGACGGGTTACATTTTTTCAATACAATTTCATTCCCTTAGTGTCCCGCAATTTGGGAGTCACAGCACGATGCTAGGGAGTTTGAAGAAAGATTATTTTTGCTGTGATTGGCTGGCGAATGATTGTTGCGACAGTGCTGCCAGCATTGACACACAAACACAGGCATACACAGAGTGAGAGAGAGAGAGAAGAGAAAGTAATCGCAAATGCATGTGTAATCCCAGATTCTTTCGCGCATACGCTGAGCTTAAAACACGAAATTTATTCTGCAGGATGTCCCAAAACTATTATACTTCCTTGAAAGTGATGATTCCTGAGGTCATTTGAAGTGTCTTTTCCTTTGCGGCAATGTTCTCCGAAAAAAGCGGACCAATCAAAGCACGGTGATAATACAAGGATTCCGGCTCTACCAATGCCAACGTCACACTCACCTATTCTGGGCTTTGATTGGTCCGTGTTTTTTGTAAAAACTCCCGAGAACATTTTCGTAAAGGAAAAAATTACTTCAAATGATCTCAGGAATCACCCCTTTTAAGAAAGTACAACACTTTTGGCATACACTGAATAAGACGCGCCATACGATCTGCCCATTATTACTGAAACATTGTATTACTCAAATACGTTTAATTTGCTTGCGGTAGAGTGAGACAAGTTATATCATTCATATGAAAACTTGCACATGAAAACGTGTTTGCTTTGTTCTATCTTTCTCACGCACCTCTTCTTCTTTCGCTTCAGACCTGCGCAGAATCGAATGCGCAATAAGATAACGGGGTTGAAAATTGCGACGACGAGGAAATCACAAAATGCGACGTTAGAGAGGTAATGTACTACTTTCGACGACTTGGCTACACAATGCCATTGACGAATATTAAAAATTATGCTATTCTTGTGTAGTTAATTTTCAATAACCTATGATATTTTCTAATGTTTCTACTTGAATTCAAATAAGAGAAGAGTTTCATATACAAGGTGTTTCCGAAATTGTACAACCGGAAGGGAGGTGACTCCTCGTACAACAGTAAGTCGAAAGTATACAGTAAAATGTTTCCCCATACATCCCTCTTTTCGAAAAATTTAAACATAAGAACGCATGTTACTCAACACGGCTAGCATAACATATCAGTTCATTAATTATCTCTTTCTTTTATAATAAACACGAATGCACGTGCATCCGACGAATTTTTAAAGTTGTTCCGGTGTGCGAGAATTTCGGAAACACCCTGTATAGCTTAATGTGTCTGCGGTAACGTCGGTACTACGTAACTCAAACCGATGTCCAAAGGTCTTTGTTATACCTTACAATTATACAATTATCCGATAAATGATTAACAAAAACTGTTTAGTATTCTGTTCTCAGAATTTTTCAAATTATTATGCACTAAACATCCTGAATAGTTTGGTAATAAACAAATTTTCGTGGGCTCATATAAATGTGTCTAAAGCCCCGTCTAATGTGTTACTACCGCTAGAATCAAGAATAAATTTAACAATAAATTCAATTCAGCGGTAATTTAGGCGTCGGTGGTGCAAAAAGCTCAAGAAAATCCAAAGAAATTTTTTTCATCCGACGGTCGGCATTGTCGAGGAGCCAGCTTCCTGCTTGGCCAGAGGTTAGTCGCATGGCGGACGCTGGCTTGACAACACGTACGGCACGGAAGTTCCCGAATACGACCGACAGATTGCGAAAGCCTTCAGAAACAACAACCGTCGGCCGTAAGTAAACGCTATTGTGATTTCTCATCGTTTTATCCGCTAAAATAATCGCCTTTCAGTCGCTCACAAATTGTAAACAGCAAGCCAAACGTTCGATTACCACGATCCGCTAATTATTTTCTCGGAATCCCGTCGGGAAACCCGTCAAAACTCGAATAGAATTTTCTCGAGGGTTGCTTCAGAGCCAGTCAACGCTGCACGTACATAGGTCGTGCGTCATGTCGGCTCTGAACGCATCTTCCATCGCTTGGTTTGCGCGAATCCTTCCCGAGCCTCGAGCCCCATCTCCTCGACTGCTAAAATGACCCCGGTTTCTGAATTTCGATCGGAAAAAAAAACAAAAAAATGCAGAACCTATACGCGGGACTGGGGTAATCGAGCGTTGTTTGCGGCCGCCTACGCAAGTGCTTCTACTTTTGACATTTTAATCGGTGCAACTTTTCAAGTAGGTTGATCCTCTACGGCTTCTTGCATGCTCGCTTGAACCTTCTTCCTCGAACGCGCTTTATCTCCCGAGAAAACCTTGAGGTCGCTGACGTTCACGGCAATCGTGTCGCGTCCTGTGCGAAGAGAGCCCCCTTTTGCCGAGGAACGTCGTGTGGAATTTTATCCTCTTTTTGGTTTCGCTTGTTTCCCCAAACGCGCCTCTGCCGTGTAGACATCGCTCGAGACCAACGCTCTCCTCTTCGCTTTCGAATCCCTAAAAATTTGCTCGCGTCTCGAAACAGCGTTCGTTTCCGCCAGTTTCCCCGTTTTCATTTTGTCACGGGATGTTCGACAGCCTCCCTCTTGTAAACACACGTATGCAAGCACGTCCGTGTGTCTGTCGATCGATGTGCACGCACACGGCCCAGCCGTGCACGAACCTCAGCCAGCCGTTTATTGTCATGCTTCCGACGTTTCCACGAAATTTTCGTGGCCTCTCGAATCGATATTGTATTGGGGGAACCTAGTGGCACACTGAACGATCTTTTCGAACGTGTATATATTTTTCTATGATCGCTTTTTACTCGTCGCTTCGGTTCAGCATCTGCAGCGTCCGTCCAGCAGAAATTTTCGAACCTCGAATTTCTGCTTAGCTCAGCCGAGAACCTGGACTCGCATATAGCCGTGTTTTTGCAGCTGGTTTTCTTCGTTCCCTGCTTTCGATTATTTTCCTTCGACGATTCATACCATCGCCAGAAGAAATCACAGGCAATTTCGTTTACGGGGTCGGAGCGTGATTGTTTCGAAAACGTGATTGCAGTAATTAACGGCTCGGTGACGAGCGGGGGAAAATGGCGGTTTTCTCGTGGCGTGTACGCAAACGACGCTCTTTCGGTTCTATCGTTTTATGTCTAATTTCTCGAGTTGGTATCCTGATCGTTCTGATTTTAGCCCGATGAAGCGTAGAATTTCTTCGTTGTAAAGTCGCGCTCGAAGAAGGGGTTGCCGGGACTTTGAGAAAAAGTTGTTCATTACGCTCTAGATGCGCGACTCGTTTCATTGAAATTATAATTTTAGGGTTGGATGACTTTCCTCGCGAGTTAATCTAGTTTCTCTATTAACGAGCCCCGTGTGTTCTAACGATTTACAATCTCAAAACGTTTAATGGTCGGGTCACGCATACAGGCTCGCGTCAGTGAGCGCGTTCGCTCGGCTGCGCCTTTAAATGCTCGCCCATATGACTGTTCCTACGTCGAAAGTGTGACGGCCGTACGCGGCCTCTTTGTCACAGGGGCAGACTTGAACGCTTATCGGGCTATGAATAGACGTACTGATTTCCTTTCAGCTGTCCACTTTGTTGGGGGCTGGTTTACACCTTGCCACGGAACTGTGACACGCTCGAATAATCCCGGTCGACGCGAGACCCCCTACGAAATTCGGTGACGAATCCCAGGAACTCTCCTCTCGCAAAATTAAAAAAAAAACAACAACAATACTCGATTGCATATAAGGCCTTTCTGAGACACATTAGTATTAACCACTTGAACACTGGGCGAATGGGAAACATAGGGCAATTGTTCTAGTAGGCGGCCATTTACGGCCAGTAGTCAGCCATCTTATGCGTCGTTATTATTAATGGATTATTTTCGAAATGTTCTATAATAGGAGGACATGAGGCTACACACTCGAGTAAACTTAAAGTAGAGCATTGTACTCATTTAGATCTATAATAATTTGTTAGTAGATATTTATTTTTAAGCAATTTCTTTTCGGGAGGGCTGATTATTGGGTAAGGACTGAAATAAATAAATTGAAGTTTTGAATGCTAGGTAAATGGAAAATGTACATAAGGCAAATTGTTTTAGAAGTCGGCCATTTAAGCGGTCTTATTATTAATATGACATTTCCTAAATTTTTTATAATATTGAGTCATGAAGCTTCACATTGAAAATGAAAGTATAACAATTTTCATTGTAATACTAGGTTTACTCTATTCCTATATTCCTCTAAAAATTAGAGTCGCGGTAAAATAGGTCGTGTGCTTTTTGAATCGTTTTACTTAGCAAGAGTACCTAATCAAGCTAGACAGTAACGATCATCCCGGTCGCAAAAACAATTTTCACTAGTCGCGAAAAACGATCCGCTCTAGTTACATTCGCGCTGGACGAAACCTAAATTATCCCCACCAAGATTCGCCTGCTGGAGACTGGTGTACGTCGCCACGTAAATGCATCGCACGAATAAAGGCGATTCATATACGGTGGTACAAAGAACGTTAGTTGCATGACAATGAGCCCGTTGTGTTCGGCGTGTCTCTGAACGTGAAGAAATATCGATGACATATGAAATTGTGTGAAGAAGGAATTGACTTGCGCAAACACGTGTTTTCCTGTTTTCCCGAGTGCCCACGTACACATAATTTCTTCCTTTATTTGGTAATAGCCGCCGCCGCCGTCGTCGTCGCCTGTGTCGTGGCCTGATTTTCGTTTGCCATGGTTTACAATAGTTTACACTCCACGTATTTTAGTTTGCTGCACAGTAGCACAGCTAACCATCTGCTGTTTAGAGTAGCCTGCGGATGTTTATGCACTTGGGTCTGTTCTTCTTGAAAAGAAACTCGCAATACATTTACGGTCATAATTAGACTGCGGATTATAAGCAATTCTGATAAACACTGGTACGTACAATTTAATGTGGTGGACATATTAATTAAAGATTTAATAGAGAGCGTCAACATATTAGTTTCAACTTAATGAGATGATTAAAAGAAATTTTTATTTGACAAACATTTTTTATTTTGCTTAAAGATCCGCAGTCTAATCGTATAATGTGCTTGAACAATTAATATTATTATTCGCAGGTTTTTTCTTTCGAAATAGTAAATGCAGCTTAATAATTTAACACTAGAAATTACTAAAAATGGCTAAAAATTTGAGCAGCGCATTTTTATAAAATAATGTAAAATAGTCACTTTTAGTGCTCCATAAACCTAGTGTTAATATCTGGATTTGGTGGTACATCTACAGTGATAGTAGATGTCCATCGTGCATGTACAATGTGATTGAGTGGAGCGGACAGTTAATATGACCATTCACGGTACTCCGGTTTTTGTTCTTCCGAAAAGAAATAGTAAATGCAGTTTAACGATTCAATAGTTGACTGGTGAAGTTGTTCACCGAGCTGTGAATGAGTCTCTGTTTAGTTAACGATGAAATGGTTGGTAATATTGTAATTGGATTGTGAATATGTAAATTTGTATGAGCATCCGCAGCTCGGTCGAGAGTATCCGCTGGGTCTCGAGTGTTATCGGCCTTCGGAAGTTGGCAGCCTTGTTCTAACTCGTAGAGAGCAACCGTCACGGCGCATCTGTGACGTGTCACAGGGACACACGAGAGTAACATGGAGCGTTCGAAGTTGCCCAGGGAAGGATAGCGACAATTCGCTTTACGTCACTCCATTGCTATCTCTTTGTTCGCTGTCGTCACGCGTTTCCATATCGTGGCTCGCTCGCGCAAAAATTTAGCCACGGCTAAAACACGATTGTTTACACCGTGGACCTTATCGAATATTTCGGGGACACCCACTAAAAAAATAATCTATGGTCTATATCCCATCATACACCTCGTCTAGTCTTCATAAAACGAACGCTAGAATTTGCATGCAATTTTTACAGAAATCGTAACATTGAAGCTTATAGTCTTTTCTTTTTTTAGTTGAAATTAGATTTTTCAACACGTCCGGATAGTATAAAAATTTTATATAGGTAAGAGCCATTTACTGATTTAAATGTTTGAATGTTGAATCTTTTGAAGGTTAGGGTCAAACGTTTCATTGGTGACTGTTCTGAACCGGAGTTCTCGTCCTAGCTATTAATAGTGCTGAGGTGACAATATTTTTTCGAAATTGTACGTGTAACTCATCGATTAACTTGTTAACTAACGATTCGTAACATAAATTCATTCAAACACAATTGTATATATCCCTCTAGGTTAAATCGCTAGATCCGTGTAACCGCGGGATACCAACATTCCCATAGAAAACCAGTAACGTAACTGTTCCTGTGGAATGTTGCATTTCCGGTGTCGTGATCCCAGAATTCCATAATCTGAATCGCGGGACGCGGTTATCTCGGGCACGCGTAGTGCGAATTTTTATCTGTATAAATTGGTCGTTAACGTTCTTCGTGAAAAAAGAGACAAGGAGTTTATCGAAGTTATTCGAAACGGCGAATTTGACGTTGACCGTGACAGAGTAGGGCAACGGTTACGAAAATATTTACACGCGACCGTGTTGTCGTATGTATCCGATCGGAACACGTTCGACGGATACGTAAATTGAAATTCTCGCCGTGATAAATTTAGACGAAGCGATTTTGATCGTTATTTTGGTAATTCGACTAGTCCGGAGAGCCCGTGAGCCTTCGGGGAGGCCTTCGTCCGAACATCCTCCGGCGAAGGCAATGTAAATTTAAAAGGAAACGAGGTACCGAATACCGGTTTAATGCACCGGAGCAACATTTTCAATGTCGGAGTGTGTTTCTGGCGGCGACCTTCGCTCGTGCAACCTTAGAGCAACGTGACTCGAGACAGGCCACGAATCCACTTGTGTGCGCCTGTAAATTTAGCTTCCGCCTTGTTCGTTGGGGGTAAGCCTTGTCTTCCTTCTGTACACATCGATGCTAACGTAAAAAAATCCATCAACAATATATAGATTAAACATCGAACATTTTAACCCATCGTCGAACATGTATTTTCGTTCTGTTTTTTTAAAACACGTTCGAATTTCCCGTCCGCCGTTCGAAACATATGAAAACAATTTCGCCCTCTATTGATATTCGACAACTTGCATATTCGCGCCAATACTTCGCATTCTGGTAACACTGCCAAGAATTCTAATTCATTTTCCGCAGCTCTTTTGTTCTCCGATCGAGCCGTGCTTTTTGTTGATGCATTTATTTGATATGATGCTGCTCGTTATTTATGCGGAACGACCGCATACGTGAATAGATAATGTCGGTCATACATATTTTCATATCTGATAAACGAGAATACTAGTTTTTGCTGCTGATCCATTTACATTTACGTGATCGACGATCAATCGGACATTTTTTCCGAGTATTTCTTGCGATTTTAATTTTGAAAAACAACTTCCAATTTTTTACGATGCAATTCAACGTATAATCGTAGTTCAGTAAAAATGAAACAAAACAT
Source organism: Seladonia tumulorum (assembly GCA_913789895.3). Lineage (NCBI taxonomy): Eukaryota > Metazoa > Arthropoda > Insecta > Hymenoptera > Halictidae > Seladonia > Seladonia tumulorum. The sequence goes on from OU565268.1 coordinate 10,185,629, forward strand.
AAATTACTAACATTACATAAAGAAATTCAATAATTCATATTCATAATTAGCAATTACTCAAACCAATCGTGATTTTCTATAAAAAATTCTCTTCAATTACATACATTAACGAATCAATAAAATTACAAATTTTAAACAGTTAATGCTTAACTCTGGTAAAAATTCAATCGTGTCAGACAGTTAAACGAATTTATACAATTATTTTTTATCGTAAGATTAATTTATTTATAGTTCATGTCAAATTTGAAATGGAACATGAAGTCGTTCTTGAGACAAAACCATTTTCCCGTCAGTTTCGAAACCGTGGTGGTTGAAAACGCACCCGAAAGCTTTTCCCAGGCTCCGTAATCCTAAGTGCACGGGGGGACACGCTCAGCCGAGGCGGTCAAAGACGACCTTAGTCGAACCGCAGCCGAAGTTGCCCGACCTCGCCCGATCCGGCTGACGATAGAAGCCGAGATCGGTCGAGGTGAGACGACGGAAGGTTCATTGACCGTCTGACCATGAGCCGCGCCCCACATACGCTCCTCTCCACGTTCATCGTCCACGGCTTTCGGTTGTTTTGTTGCTCGTAACCGATACCTCAAGATCAAAGCCGTTTCTTTGGAGAAGGTCCTCGTCCTGAGCCCCGTTGAAGACCTTCACCTGTGAGCGCGATAAGCCCGCACGCGTTACTCAGTGCCTCCTGGTGCTGGAATTAGAATTTCTATATATACTATATATACCGAAACAGGAATTGATCGTTTCTGTTCGCTTCACTATGCCATGTACTACCCCTGGCAGAAAGTGTTTGATCGAAACCGTTCCATTTTCATCACTATAATGATTTAAGTTCATTTCGATTTTTGGAAATGGTAAATCGATGATCCTGAAATAAAACAATAATGCAATAAATGCTCTTTTCTCAGAAAATTATTAAAATCGAAATATTATTAAAATTGTCGTAAAATCACTTTAACCTTTTGTTTACACTCTGTGAAATTTTCTTGCATTTTTAAAATTAAATATTAACGTGTTATTCATTTAAGAACAACAATTAAATCGATTGAATATTTTTTACCAGAGGTAACAATATTATATGTCTACTTAATGAAAAGCCAAATAAAATTTTGATACAACTGCTTGCACTGTTCTCACGGTGGTAAAACTTGTCGCCTTTCTTGTTGTCGTTTGGATGAATGTTGATTGATGTTTCTATCCTGCATGACGATACTGTGGAAGTACCTATACATTGTTTACATACATTGTAATATTAATGAGCAATAGAACACCTGAATATTTTGTATTACTTTATAGAATCTTTGGAAATAAATATGTATTCTATTATTTGCATGAGTACTTTATATATTTGCTGTAAGATTAACGAATTGGTGTAAATCGAGGAAAATTTCAAGTGATACTTGTTACCAAAGATGCAGAAATACATGTTGCATAGTTTGATTCTCAAGTAAGCCTTTTACATAGGTAAATTTCTGTTGCATAGACTAGGATAGTTTCAATTTAGGACGAGAAATGAACATTTTGATTGAAAAATGATTGATTAATGTCCAGCGGAGTGGTAGAAAGAAAGGGGTATGACAGAATAATGCTATCGAGTTTTGCAGCGCAGCATTAGTTGTGCTTCAATGCAAGAAACTTGACACGAATAATTGCTAATACATTATATTTCTGTATCATCAGGTGCAAAGGCTGAGTATTAATAATGAAACGTGGAAGGAGTAGCATGCGTGTAAGCAGTTAATCACCTGGCGGATCGTTCAGTATTTTGATCATGATTTTTTCTTTGTTTCAGCTTCCTAAAGGAAGATCTGTGTGCTGTGATTTATCACTAAGGGGGCCGAAACACGCGCAACAACGGACAACCCCACAGGACAGGGGGGTGCTTCTCGTGTCTCGGGAGGAAGGTCAGGGTCAAATAATAACCTTGACTGTAAACAATTCATACACGAGCCGCTTCTCTTTTACACCCCCTCAAAAACAAGTCCACCGTGTTACACTTTCCAACTAGTAACCACTGAAATTAAAAGTAATTCGATGCCTTCCAGGGACGATATTCGCTCCCTATCCACTGAGCAACGCTGGATCCCTCCTTCAACTGTTAGACGCGATGCACGCACCCAAGAAAGCAGAAATGATCTCATCTTTAGAAAGGTTCGGGGTATTCTTAATAAGCTTACGCCGGAAAAGTTCGCAAAGCTGAGCAACGACCTGCTCCACGTTGAGCTCAATTCTGATCTGATTCTTAAAGGTGTCATTTTCTTGGTAAGTTATTCATTCAGTTTTATTAGTAACTACACTGTGGATTTTTATGCAAAATAACTATTTCTTTAATGATACTTCACTTCTTTATGGAGTGTTTTAAGTCACTTCTTTGGAGTGTGAATTTACGTTTATGGAGCACTAAAAATAACTTACATTATTTTATAAAAACAACGAGAATATGTCTATCCACCTTTTTAAACATTTTTTAAATAATATATATTAAGAGAACTATGTGCAATAATTTCTCTTTACAATCTCTGTAATTGTAAATTAAAAGTATTCAGACGCATAGATCTAGTGCTAAGGAAACATAGTATTGAATTTAATTGATTGTGTATCCACAGTATAGTAATGCCTATTTTCTTCTTAATGTTCCCAATTCTCGTTCTTGATTGTGTAATACATCTTCATGGAACTTTGTTGACTTGTATTTAAAACGTATCGACGATTTTGACGTGTGATTCTAACCTAAAAAGTATTTCGTATAAATACGAGAGCGATACAGATAAATTTGTGCAGTTTATTCCGTGGCAGAACGAGAAATGGGAATACAGTTAGGTGGAGTGCTAACGAATTTTCGTGTTGGTGTTGCAGATCTTTGAAAAAGCGCTTGATGAACCCAAGTACAGTTCTATGTACGCACAGCTGTGCAAACGGCTGTCAGACGAAGCTCCAAACTTTGAACCACGAAAAGCTCTTATCGAAAGTCAAAAAGGCCAGAGCACGTTCACGTTTCTTCTCCTTAACAAGTGCAGAGACGAATTTGAGAATCGTTCGAAAGCAAGCGAAGCATTCGAGAGCCAGGATGAACTCGGCCCGGAGGAAGAGGAACGCCGACAGGTGGCCAAGCGAAAGATGCTCGGCAACATCAAATTTATCGGGGAACTTGGCAAGCTCGGGATCGTATCGGAACCGATATTACATCGCTGCATCCAGCAGCTACTCGAGAAGAAAAGGCGAGGGGGATCCCGGGGGGACACCGCCGAGGATATCGAGTGCCTCTGTCAGATCATGCGTACCTGCGGCCGTATCCTTGACTCGGATAAAGGTCGCGGACTCATGGATCAATATTTTCGACGTATGAAGTCACTGGCAGAGAGCAGCGATCTTCCTCTACGCATCAAGTTTATGCTGCGTGATGTCATTGAACTACGCCGCGATGGCTGGGTACCTCGCAAGGCGACTAGCACCGAAGGTCCAATGCCTATCAATCAGATCCGCAGTGATAACGATGAGTCTTCGAGGGGTAATGGCTTCCATAGACGAGAGGATCGCCTCGGAGCGGAGTTCTTAAGGAAGATGGGACGTGGCGGACTAGACATGGACATGATGGGAAGCATCCCGTTGACTTCACCGTCGTTTGGCATGTCATCTCCATTCAGCTCGAACGGATTCTCAGGAAGTTCCGGGGTCGGCTACGGCCGCCACAATCAACGTAACCAACCGGGTTACTATCAGAACCAGAATCGTCACCAGAATAACTATCAAGGGAAACATAATCAACAGCAACACAACTTGCCGCAAAACTTTAACAACAGTAAGCACTGTCTCTTTCACACTGGGTGTCAGTCATCGAAATTATTTTAAAAAATTACTAATGATTTGCGAGATTCAGGAAGTTATCGGGTCGAGATTTTTTTTCGGGATCTGAACGGGTCCCGAAGAAGTACGTTTCTTAGACCAATTTTTCATAGACCAATAAATGTGTGTGTGTGATGAGACACTTGGTACATCATTTACTAATGAGTTCACCGCGGATTTTTATGCAAAATAAAAAAATTTCCAAGTCAATTGTGGGGTACCGAAAACATAGATTAAAATGCATTCATTCTTTGGATCATTTTATCAAGCCGAAAATAATGTAATAACACTCTTAAATTCGTTTAATGTCTTCACAGTTTTGGACTTCACCTATTCATTTTTGTCATAAATACATACAATCCGCAGTCTACTAATGAGTCTGAATGAATTGCAGGTAGCAATAAAGAACAATTACGCTTCAACAAGAATAAGATGTTGATCGGACACCCAGAAGAGGTGTCACTTAGACCGTCAGCTAATTCCATGATGTTCAAACAAACTAACATCAATCCCAACCTACCTCTGAACAGTGGTAAGTATTTCATCGATCATAGGATCATAGATTGATCGTATGGATTTAGTCATGACTAGGCAGCGGATATTTATGCAAAATAAAAATTGTTTGCATCGCTTACAGGACACAGGAACCAAACACGACTTTATTTCTCTCTTTCGTAGTTTTATTAAGTCATAAAACAAAATGTGTTGATATTCTCAAATTCTTTTAATCCTGCTACAGTTTTAAATTACATCCTCTCATTTTTGTGATAAATGCATAAAATCCGCAGTCTAGTTCGTAGTCTATATAACTCATTGCGTGTGCACGTGACTGTTATTAACAGGAAGTTTTTAATCAAATTCAAATATAAGCGCACTAATTTACGCTACGATGGAATGCGATCAGTGTTGGGATTCAGTCCGTTCTCCGTGAACAGTTTCTTCGAATTTCAATTCGATCGAACTATTATCTAAAAGCACCTACGTTTTGTTATCATTTTTTAGCGCGCTCACGATATGGACTACACAACATTCCCCAAATTTTCTGAATCCCATCACCGAATGCAATTAGTGAAAGTAGTTGCGCAAAAGCATGATTTGGTTGAACAGTTACGACCTCAAATATGGATCGACCAAATCTGTAGAAATTAGAAATCATCCGAATTTGAGCAAAGTAGTTGGAAAGATAAGAGCAGGGCTTGGAAACTGATATAATGTCGGCTTTGGTTCTTCAAACAGTTATGGATAGACTCCGGATCTTTATGCAAAAGAAAAAGTTTGTGCATCATTTGCCAAACACAGGAGCAAAATAATAATTTGAATGTAACGAAAATAAAGTTCTTCACATAACTGTTTTATTTTGAACCTTACAGTTATAACAGTTTAAAACCGTTATTTTCGGAAGCGTGTTTAAAGCCCTGGATAATATTTCTAATTATCGAAACTGTAGATCTGTTCCCAGGAAGAGCATCAGAATTGCCTCTATTACGTACTACCACACTGAAGCCCAGCTCGCCACTACTACACAAGGAATTGCCGCCAGCGATCGTGATCAAACAAGGTCCAGTGGACAAACGGGAGAAAGCCAGGGATAGGAAAGATAAGGGGATTTCCAGGGAGGAGATACTGAAGAAGGTGAACGCGTTGGTGGACGACCTCGCGACCCCTGGGAACATACAGGCCACGGTCACGGCTTTCCAAGATCTTAAGATACCGGAGCGTCTGTTACGACACGCCGTGTACACGTTGTATTCGAATACGTTGGACCGAGGCGATACAGAACGAGAGCTGGTCGCGAAATTCGTGGTCGAGCTGGAGAAAGCGGAAGCGGTCACCTCGCAACAGATACTTGAGGGTTGGAAGGAGCTAGTGTCGAATATACCAGAAAAAGAGAGTACCGTGCCTTGTGTAGCGTCTCACGTAGCCTATCTGACAGCCAAGGCTATCGTCGATAATTTGATTCAGTTGACCGACCTGGTCGCCGTCACCGAGAACGGCCAACACCACCCGTTGTTCTTACTCACCCTACAACAGTTGCATAAGAGCCAGGGCAAAGTGAGGCTCACCGAGATCTTCAACGAGAGCAAAGTGAACCTGATCAGCCAACTCCCGGAGGCGGACAAAACGAAGGAGAGGCTCGCCGAGATTCTTGAAGACCGTGAGCTCACCTTCCTCTATCCGCTGCTCAAGATCCAGGGAGATATCTGGCGCCAACTCGAGAACGACCCGAACCCGAATACTCTTTACAAATGGATCAAAGAAAAACTGGAACCCTCACATCACACCGACTCCGAATTCATTAACGCTCTGATGAACGTCCTTCTCAAATACATTACGCAGGTTAGTCTTCGACATAATACCTACTCTATTTCTGTTTTTTCCTTCTTTTTTTTAAAGAACTACATTCTCCCAACGTCCACTGAGTGTTTCACTTAAAGGGGCCATTCCAGTTTCCGAGGCCGTTTTATTGCGAACTTTTAGGAATTTTTAAAAGGGAAACTATACTCTTTAAAAGGCTTCTGTGTCCTCTAAGCATTCGCCTTCAAGAAAAGTATTTAATTTTTTTTGCAACCATTTTCGATATCATCAATAATATATACATTTGATAGTATTGTTTTAAGTGTGGCACTCTGTGCTTTAAAAAATAGTTTGTAATACCCTATATGTGTAATGTTCGTCTTTTTTTTTAATGGTGGCATTAGAGGTGTGCGAGGAACCAGAAATTTCGGGATTTTCAAATATATCGGAAGAATTTTCGGATTCTCGCACAGCTTTGGTTGGCATGCTTAACTAAAAATTCATATTGCACCCTCTCGTTTCTGTAAATTTTCTTTGTCGCTTGATAGACGTATCCGTGGTCAGTTCATCTGAATAACCGGTGTGTTCTTTTTTTTTATTTATAACAACAGGAAACAATATTGGCACCTGGCGTTGATCCATCTAACGTAGGCAAAGCAGCGATAGATAAGGAAAAGGCATTACTGGATAAATACGCACGCTTGATGCGCTTGCTCTTTGTCAATATAGAGTCTCAAATGACAGCTCTCCATGCGCTTCAAGCATTTTGGTTCTCGCACAATTTTCCAAAAGGGATGCTACTGCGATGGTTCGACGGGCTTTACCGGCTCGAAGTGATCGAGGAGGAAGCCTACTTCAAATGGAAGGAGTGTGTCACCGACGCTTATCCGGGGAAAGGAAAAGCTCTATTCGAGGTAATTCGAATCTATCAACTTGTTCACTTCATTGTAAAAATGAGTATAGCCAAGACAATTTTTTTCTCTTTCAATTAGTCATTTTTTCTAGTGCATAGTTTTCTAATGGTGGTACCTACCACCTTCTGCCGGCCAATACTAAAAAAAAATAGTGGAAGTTGCTTTCCACAACATTTTTATTTGGGCTTGTAACGGAAATTTAAAGAATTCGTTTTGTAGACTCGAATAAGTTCTATAGATGCTGAAAATTTCATTGAAATTAATCAATTGGTTTACGAGATACAAACGATTGAAGATTGAATTTGTTATTGTCAGCTTAAAGATATATGAAACACTATTGTAATTTTGTTTGCTATTTGATTACTTTTCAAAATTATATGCAACAGGAAATTTGCGTTACTCATAGTAGGAGATATCTACATATTTATCAGGTTCGATTTGTTGTCTTCGCAACGTATCTGACGCCATAAGACAATGGGTTAATTAATTCATAAAATCCACACAGTGTAGCTATTACATAAGATGTGTAGATGGAACAAGTATAGTGATTCTGTAATGTCTCGGAGCTTCTGAATATTCAGTGCTCAAGGTACACCAGTGAACTTGGTATAAACACTCTTCCATTTCCAACGTTACTGCATGAATATCATTAAATACACAGTGTCAAGGAAACAACTTTGACTCTTACACTAATCAAAAAATATCAATTGATTTATTATTTGTATTACAAATTAATTTAATCCTGATAGAGATGATAGGATATCGCTAGAGATGATAGGATGAGAAAAAATGTAAAACAGAAGACTTAAAGAACACTGTAAGGTTGAAATTGACTTGATGGTACGAATAGAGATGATACAATGATAGAAAATAAAGGTCACTATACTGTTCCATCGACAGCTCTGATGAAATCTAGAGCAGACAATTAATTAGAGGCAATTGAATGGTGTAGGTGAACAATTGGTTAACGTGGCTAGACACCGCGTCCACAGAGGAAGAAAGCGACGATCATGACGACGACGACAACAATAAAAACTACCGGATGCAAAAGCTCTGAGAGGGAAAACTACGCTGTTCAGGCTACCACTACCTATAATTTGGAAATAGGGTTTTACTATTTATAATTACTGAGCCAGGCGGTTTCAGTTCACTGCTAATTGAGTTCTCTCTCCATCCAATGCCACAAACGTCTTGTTAGTCTGTGTGTCAAACCCTCGCGCAAGCAAATCGAGAAGAGAAAGGAGGATAAAAGAGAAGGATACAGAACGATAAAGAGAAGAAGGAGGAGGACTGTTTAACAATCAAAATGTCCGACAGAGGGAGAGGAGGAGCGGGGGCAATTAGTTTATGATTTTTTTGTTCGCAGCCAATCGAGTGGTTTGCCGACAGACTTTAATCGAAGCAAGAATGTTTTAGAATGTTTTTAGATAATTAAATATTCATATATATACATACATACATACATATATATATTTATATATATATATGTATATATGATTTACAATCATATCGGGCCAGCAGGTATCTACATATACAACACTCACGTACACACACGTGCGTGCACGCGCACGTCCGCTCGCGTGCACGCCGCTGTATGAACAACGGTGCAATTCGAAAAAAAAGAAAATAATTGAAATGAGAAAGGAAAAAAATATGAATTTAGTCTGGTGAATTTGTGTTGTCGAAGTTTTTCTCTAGTATTGTGCATGTGTCACGTTTTTGTACGTCTTTTTGTCTGCGGCACCAGTGAGTCGCTTGTTATCTCTGTGTACCAGCTTTTACATTTATTATGAAGAATTATTATTATTATTATCTATTATTATTATTAACTATTATTATTATTATTATTATCATCACTATTATATAATTGATCGCCAACAATCGAAAGAAAATACATCATTCTACCTTCCAACAAAAAGAAAACGACAAAAAAATATGCTAATACATATATAGGGGAGGAAATAAAAAAGAACGGTTTGATCAGAAACGGACAAAAAAAAATAATTGTGAATTGAAACAAGACAGCAATATAGTATATATACGTGCATATATACATACATATATATAAATACATATATATAATAATAATAATAATATGTGAAGCGTGTGATCATCGAGTTGTTCTCTTCGAGCCTCGGAGAGACCGAAAAAAGAAAAAAAATACAAAACTGAATTTGTAGATATTGGAAGTGGAAAAATGAAGGAAAACTGGAAAATGACAAAAAAATTGATTAATAACGCTGAGTCGCGAAGCTCTTAAGTAACGCCAAATGAAAACGACAAAAAAAAAATTATAAGTAACGAATACCATTTTCTTCTTTGCCAATGCGCGCGTATTACTTATACCGGTCCGTCGATTTTCTCGAGGGGCGGGGGACTATATAAACAGGCGATTTAACGACCGTTAAATAACAACCATCGGATGCAACACCACAGGAAAAAAAAAAGAGTTCGCTTCGGCGAGCGGCCGACAGAGAAAACGAGAAAGTATAAACGATAATGAAATGGAGAAGAAACAAAAAAAAAGAAAGACGATGAACGTTTAGCGACACGACTTTTAACAATCGTATTTAAAAATGGAGAAAAACGGAATAAACGTACCTTGGTGTAATTTATTACAGATGGCCCCCTGGTTGTTCTGTCGATGACCACAGCAAAAAACACACTCTCTTTACCTTCTCATCTCCTATAGTTGTCCTCTTAGAAGACTCTAACGCCGATATCGTCACGATCATCTTTTCTTTAGCGATGGACTGCGGATATTTATGCGAAAACTAAAATTACATCTGTTACGGGAAATAGTTTTATCAACCTTTCGCGGACGAGCAGTTTTTAAAATAGTAAACTTACCAGAGAACTATATCAAGGTCTCAAACAGTATGAAATAATAGCTGATTCGTTCACAGAAACTTGTTACATTTATTCGAATTGCATAAAAAATTTCAAATTCTTTGTCGGAATATAAATGCACCACGAGTGTACGTATGATACAACAATTTTTATACTAAATGTTTATTTGAGAAGCATTATGAATAAGTGTGCGAGCCATTGTGTGTACGGATCTATTGTTATTTAAATTATTTATTTCGAATTAGATGTGCAGATCCTGATGTTGATAGTAACATTCGTCTTCGAAGGGTTAATTTTAATGTTGATGACGATGTAGTAATATTCCGACGTTGTTACCGTTTTGTGTTCATTGTGAACACATCAAATCCGCAGTTCATCTATCAGCGTTTGCGTGGAAAAACCTTCAGACCGACGCAATACTGTTCATAGCGTTCGAAGAAACATAAAAGAGAGAGAGAAAACCGTTTAGTGCAATATCGCAGCTCCTGTAATCGGTAGAAGACAGACAAAACTCTCTTCCTCTATTGTATCCCGTTCTTTTCTTACGTGTTAATTTTATTTTGCCGCTTAGAGAAGCTTTAGTGTACATTATACCGTTGTTTTACCTACCAGAAGACCTGTAATAGATTTATTAATGATTATATTGTTTTTGAAAAAAGAAATGAATTGAACTACCAATCGAAATGATATTCTAGATGTTCGATTTTACGATCATTGAAATTATAATAATTCCTCTGTGGAGAATTTGATTAGTCAATGAAATGGTTATCGAAAGATTGATTGATCTCTCCGGTTTAATTGATACATCGCTGGTGGGTAAAATGATACCATCAATCAGTTCGAATCACTATTTTCTTTCTTTTTTGTTAAGCCTGTACGTGTCACGTTTATATACATATAAGAATTTCGATAGATTTTTTCTTACAGTTTACGAGCGATTCAGAATGATGTGTACATATTATTATTATTTTTCTGTTCACGCATACAAACGCACGCGCGCGCACACACACGCTTGTGGTTCGACGATCATGTGACACAGGTCTCTTATCGAGTCACATGCTCTCTTATTGTTGTAAAAATTATTTATCTGTTACTACTGTTTTTGTGTCTGTCGATTATGTTTTCGGGTTCAAAGTCGTTTTCTCTGCTGTCTTGTCGTGGTCCTGTCGATGGTTGTTTTTTCTCTTTTTTTTTCTTCTAGTTTTGTTAATATTTCTATTTTGATTATTTGTACGATTCTCATTCATTACTATTGTCTTTTTCGGTTAGTCTATGTATTCTCTCGAATGTTGTACTTCTAAGATTATTCTACGAAGTTCTGGTTCGAATCCTGTGTGGTCGTAATAGCTATTCAATTCGCCAGCTACATATGTTGCAAGACTGAACGAAGTGGACAGCTATTATGACTGTGATCGTATTTTAGGTCTCTTCTTTTGAAAAACAGACTGTAGCTTCCAGTTCGGAGGCTCTGTAATAGATTCTTTTTCGGGAATCATGTTTACAGGGCCCGTTCTTATTGTTTCTTTTTAATGCTGGACTTATATTTATAGTTCTATCAATCATCACTTGAGCCTCCATTCCTGATATTACCTATTCTGATTTTTCTGTGGCTTTCTTCAATTTTGAACTACTCTAGCAAAGGTCACCTTTGCAAGCGTTGTCATCAAATCGTGATCATCTGAATTAGGCTTGGGGCATTATGCAACTATCTCCCGGAAAATGCGGAAACATTTTTTCTTGCATTAAGAAAATTTACGGAACCTAATTTCAAATATTTTTGTGGTCCATATATAAGAACATTCGCTATTTTATTTAAATGATTTAATTAACTTGTTTAAGGAAAAGATCGGCTTGAATTTTACATAAAATAAATACTGCTGTCTCTTCCACTTCTAAAATAAAAATAGTTGCGATAATTAATAATTTCTTAATAGTTAATTAGTTGAGATAATTTCAAATAAAATGTGCCCAAGCCTGATCTAAGCAAGCCAACATAACGAGTCTAGAAGATCCCTATCCAATTAACCCAACAAGTTGTGTCAGTATGATTGACTTTGAGTCATTCCTTAGTGCAGTGACTCCCACATTTGTTAATACATTTCTGTACCCATTTGTTCATATCTATTCTCTTTAATTTCGTCGTAATAATCAATTAATTTTTAATTTCTTCATTATAATAAAATTTTAAATTCTATATATAATTCTAATAAATAAATGTAAAAGCTTGATGTGAACGAAATGTAGGTCACTGTATGTAATGTGCATTGTCCTGCTTGTACGTAGCAATAAACACCACATGTTTTTTCTTTAATTAGAAACTTCCATATACTTTGTCATCAGTCCTATTATTACTGTTAATACTGTTGTTATTATTATTATTATTACTATTATTATTATTGTCATCATTGCGATCGATTGTCACCAGTTTTCAAAGATTTGTTGCCGAAAAGGATATTCACATTTCTCTGTTTTCTTTCTCTCATCGAAGTAGATGATTTACAATAGCGGAGCGTCATCGATTCCAATACATAATGTACGTGTCCGATCGATCATCAATAGGTCACCCTGTTTCTTCCTCGAACACCGACCCGCCGTTCGGTACGCATCTTGACCCTTGGCCGAGTCTGTTCTGACCCGGAGCGAAAAATCGACAGTTGACCACTTGGTTCCTGGTAATTAAGTTAAATCCGTTCCATTAGGATCATTAGAAAATGAACTTTGCAAAATATGGTTAACACTAGAACTACCAGATGAGTCTGAATCATTTATCGAACCTACAAAATTTGACGAACAACAAAAATTGATAAACAAATAAAGTAAGCGTGTTTATGGAACGGTCCTGTACTGTGTAGGGTAAGGAACCCAATTACTGTGCCTATATTAATTATACCTATTTTTCAAGCATACTGAATATTAAAAAAGAGATTTTAAATTTTTATCATGAAAATCAGTTAACATATATGTTACTTATCTCTTTTTTAAATATTCATTACGTTTTAAAAATAAGTATAATTAATATAGGCACAGTAATATGATAGCCTATCAGCAAGGTCCCTTACGCTAGTTATTGAACAGCTCTGTTGAGGGTTAATGATCGCGTCTCGAAACTAACAAATGAAAAATTGTCTTTCCTTTTGCGGGCTCGAAAGCCTAAGCGTATCGGACGTGTGAGTCGTTCATTTTTGTCATAGTGTATGTATCTCTTTCTCTCTTTGTCTCTCTTTCTCTCTCTCTCTTTCACGAAGGTAACGACTCTCGACACCCCCGCCAGCGGAGAACATATTATTAATTAATTTTTGCAAAGTAATAACGATCCTTTGTACGCGAGACGACATTTATAGCGACAATTAGTGTGTATAATATTTAATGGGTATTTGTGGTATACTTACGTGTTTTGCTCGTTCCCCATTTTTATTCGTAGATGCAAAACAAGGACCGGGATTGAAACGAGAACCGAACGATTCAAAACGCGAGACGACTAATTAAAAGAAAATAATTTAGCCCCGCGGCCGTCGCCGTCGAATATTAAATATTCCAAACTTTCGTCAATCAATGTCTCATACACACTCACATGTATACACATTCTCTTACAGACATAGAAATACACACACGCATATACACACACTCATACACTACGTACATTTGCGATATTGTACTTCAACTCTATTAATTTATTTTTTCTCACGCGTGTTGATTGATTAGAATTCGATGGAAACAAAAAATATGAAGGGAAAATGAAATCATGTATAATATCGTCAGTATTATTTCTCTCGTAACAGATTACATTATAATCGTTTTTAATTCATCATAGACATTAAAACTGATACAACCCACAACCGAAATATCTTTTATCTTTGTCAATAAAATGTATCTGTCTCCTAGGACTCTCATTTTCGACGATCCCGCACCGCTTTGAATTAAAAGGGCTGCGGATTGTCGATTCGCTTTTATTTCTTCAACGAGCAGAGTGCACGAAGTGTATTGACACTAATTAATTACCCATCAGTTTTTTTTATGGGTCTTTTTTGACCCATTCATATCTTTTTACTAGCCAAATGCTTATTTGTGTGTGGGCACAGATTTTTTAAGTATACTTAAAAGTGTTAGGAAGTAACATTGATAATTATTTTCGATTAACTTGAAATCTATAGCTTAATTGACAACCGCAGCAGGGTTAATTAAAGTAGAAACTAGCATAAATGAGTCTCAAAGTCTCTTCCCCTGTCAATTTTTAGTAAATAAAAAGAAAACTGTTTGGACGTAATTAATTCAGAAAATTAATTTCAGTTCAATTCATTGAACATATTTAACACTTGGCGTGCTCTCCTCGTATAAGTGTGCACTCACTAACGCTCTTAAAATATGTCTCCCATCATGTCCAATCTCATTCTTCATCTCCACCATCATCCTCCAATGTGAAACACCGAATCATTTAAATCGTTATTTAATTCATCAGCCAATTTCGACCGGTTCGCATCCATTGACCGCCCGATTGTGCTACGAACTGTCTTTACGTAATTAACCCTTGAATGGCGGTGCTCGGGTTCATTTTGACCCACTATTCCAGAGCCACCGTGTATTTACTCAGCAGCGGGCAATTAATTTCAATTGAAGAAACGAAACGAGTTCTCGACTCTTGTAGATAAAATAGCTATGAAAACAAACTAAATTAAATAAGTAGTTATATAATTATCTAAATGGACCCAAGTACTGTTATCCCTGTAATTATTAACAGTGTCCGCTTACTGAGGGTTAAACATCAAGAACCCCGATCCGACGCAGCTTTCTCTAAAGCAAACATGATTGCAATACTGTCTCGACTGACACGGATATTGTAACGCTATTTCAAGCATACAGTTCTTGAGACAAGCGAAGAGAAACACGCGAAATCACGGGAAGATGTTAAGACGAACAGTTAACTGATCTTCCCCCGGTTAACAGGCTAACGTCGTCAATCTTCTTTTTCGCTTTCGAAACCGCATCTGTTTTGTCTATCAATGGTGCATGATTAATTACGATATGTATACGTGTGTATCATCCCCAAAGCTAGGCGTAAGGAACGCTCGGTTCGTTAACAATGAGTCAACACATTGTTGTGTACGTACAAGCTGTCTTGGTACACGGGACTGTTAAACGCTGCCAAAAGTATGGAATAATTACAATAATCATCTTTTATATTCGACTGTTCGCGACGCAAATAGAGGACCACATATAATCGACACAACTACACGTAATGATCGTTCCGAATTCTTCTGCTGATTGGAGCTCTTATCGTCCGGGTATCAGAGAACAGAGAAAAGAAGAGAAACGGGGCGCGTGGTCGTTAGAAGGTTTCGTCTAAATCCGGATGATCTACGATCGAGGCGTTCGCGTCTGTCGATGACGGATCGATCGGCTATCCGAAGTATTGTTCTTTACTGTATGCATCGCGACAAAAATAATGTGACGTTGATCCCTATCGTCTCCGATAACGGCTAATAATCGACAGTCTGTCTAACGAGGGCCTTCACCGGTCGAAATTTTCCACCCGGACAGTATTTCAAAAACGATATTTGAACTGTCAGGTGATTTGAACCAGTCTCGGTGACGCACCATGATGGTAAACTTCCAAAACCTAATTACTGAAACTCTATACATTTTTTGAGCAAATGGAAAAAGAAAGCAGTCCAAACATAAAAAATAAAAAGGTTAGATCTTGGTGAAAGCAGAAAAATGAAATAACGATTTATTCAAACATTTATTTTGTATTTATCACTGTGAGGAATATTATGAAATGTAAAAATTCTCTACATTGATCGCCAGAAACAGAAGGTAAGTAAAAATTGATTTCGGTCCATTAATAATTTTAATAAATTGAAAATGAAATAATATTTTTGGATTTATTCAAATTATTAGCGGGCGAAAGAATTTTTATTCAACTTCTGTATCTTGCAATTAAAAATAATAGAAGTGGCAGCTTAGTTATGAGTTATGTTCCGAATGATAAACTCAGAATCACAAGCGGATTATTATTTAGGCTTGTGCATAGTGCTCTTGTTAGACAGACTATAGCTTCAATGGCTTCTTGAAAATTGTTCGAAGGCGACCGTGAGCGGAGAAACGGACCAGGGCACGAGTAAATTCATCATTCACACGTATACTGGTGAATAGTTTGTTTAAGAATCGACCACGAGGCTTAGTATCGTTGCATATGTTAACAAAAAATTAACACAAAGTAATGGCACTCGAGGAAGACGAGTTAACTAGCCGTTCTTGTTAAACCACGGATAACGAACAAAAATAAATACACGGTAATATACAGAATAATATTCTACTGTGAATTAAAATAAGATATTGATAACATTGAGTTGAAATAAGATAACATTTTGCATAAATGTCCGCAGTCAAAACATAAATGTTAAGGAGCATAACTTACAGAATTGCTTGAAACCAATTTTTATTTGTCCTTCAACGCTTGGCTAGTCAAGTAAAGAATGAACTGTATAACAATAATTCAGAGAACCTTGTATTCTTTCAAGAAATTATAGTTTAATCCCTTGGAGCTGAAAGGGCAAATGTTTCTTTAGAGAAAGGCTAATAAAACAAAATGAAATAACAAAAACAGTCATCCGAGTTTTTCATATGTACGTAAAGGGACTATGCATACGTTGTACTTTATTATTAAAAACAAACAAAAAATAGAATCGAAAAGAAAGCAAAGGAAAATTAAGGTATTGTAAAACTAGAACAAAGAATATGATGGAAGATAATAACAAACGTGGTGGGTTCTAATAAACAGCGTTTATTCGGTATACGTGTTAAGCCTTTTTTAAAAACGCAACTCCGTACGTACGAACAAATTACCATAGTTATAACTATTACAATTTGAAACGCTATTTCAGCAATTCTTTCTCTCTCTCTCTCTCTCTCTCTCTCTCATACATTCATACAAAACATTCGCTCTCGCGACATTTCGTTCTTGCTCGTCCTCACCACAAACATATTCCTATTATCTCGCTATACGTACATATATATATAATATATATAACACTTACACTAATAGACGTAATGCATTACCAACTGCCATTAGTGTTTATCTAATTAAGCGAAAAACACATACTGGTCTCTTGTATCGTAAAAAGTTGCCTCGTGCACTTGAGGCGTCGCTTTTAAATCATACCGTGTGTTCCTTCCTTCTTCGTAGGTTTGTTTTCCTCCTTTTGTTACCGACCCCTTACGACAGACTTTCACCGTGAACGTGAGCAACAGTAAACGATTTCGTGTCTTGTGCGAATCCCCGTTATATCGCGGTCGAGGACATCGTAAAACCAGCCTTAAAGGGAGTCGGAAAAGAACGTATCCAACGTTCAAGCACGCATCGAATACGTTCTCCGATTTTTCAATCGATTCCCAGTCGTTTTTCCTCCATTCTTGCCTACCTTTTATTTTACACACAGACAAGTAAACGTGTGACTAAAATTTGTATTTGACATCTCCTATAGTTTGCAAAAATAGCGTTGGAAAAATTCGGGAAACAAAATCATCGAGCAGAAACGGAATTCTGTACTCTAACGCGAGTATTTCAGTACTCGGATATAAATTGAGTACCTCAGTATTTGGATTTAAATTGAGTGAGTAGCTCAGTATATTTGGTTGTAAATTCGGTATCTCTGTATTCGACTTTAAATTGAGCGAGTACTAAAAATTATATCCGACTACTCGGATCTAGATCGAGTATCCGAGTATAAAATTCGAGAGCCGAAAAATTTGGAAACGTTGGAGCAGTGTAATATTCTATACTTACCTGTAACGCGTGGAAAAATAATTCGTTGTATTGTATGTCGGTTTAGAATTGCGGAGAATTACGTTTTCTGGAAAGCGTGGTTGTTTTTTAATTAACAGCATCTCCGACTCCCCTTAAATTTTTCGAAGGAGAAAATATTTCGATCGGCGAGACGTGATACAGCGAGCATAGTATAGGAGTTGCGTACTCTCGATGGAAACGATAGAATGTGATCAATTTTTTTGTCGAGCGTTAACCCGTTAACTGGGACACTTATCGTTTACGGGCAGATGTACTCTAGATGAATGAAATTATTCTCTTGGTTGCCTTCTTTTGGACGCGTTTATATGTCCACGGTACTGAAATGGTATGGCGAGAAAGAAAAGAACGTATTCATACATCTTCAGCTCTAAACATACTGGAGTTTAGTTATTATTAGATCTAAATGTTAATGAAATCATTTAGTACGAGGTTTCCGATTGAACTTTTATATTGTGGCACTCATAGATTCTTTATTCGTTATTATCGTCCGCTTTTACAAGGTCGGTTACTTTTTACTTTCATACTGTTTGTTATTATAACGCTGGAGGGTCAAAATGGACCCTGACTTTGTTAAACTAGGAGTAATACTGTTCTCAAAGTAACACAGTTACACAAATCACACGAGAAATTAGTACTTCTACTAACTCTGTACTCAAATCTTAAGCGAGTATCCGAGTATTCAGATTTTCGGAACTCAATTAGGCGAGTATTTCTGTACTGGGGTCTATGTTTAGTATCTGAGTACTTGAGTACTCGACCCAAGTCGGGTATCTCGGTACTTGAGTACTCATCTCTAACTTAAATATCTGTGCACTTGAGCACTCGGTACTAAGCTGAGACTTTGAATATTAAATACCTGAGTACTCGATTACTCACATCGATATCGATCGAGCACCTGAGTACTAGGAGCTACATCGAACAATTATCTGAGTACGCAAGTGTGAGTACCTGTATATTCAAACAATTGTAGAGGAACTTCCCAAAAATAGGTCATCTTTAGAAATTTATTGCAAGAAAGCTAGACGAACAACAGCTAAAAAACATTGTTACATCATACGTTCAGGTATGACTCAATGTTACAAATTTTTGTTGCATACTGTACTCAATCATTCGTACCGCATTAAAGTTGATGTGACCTATTTCTGTGTGATTCGATGGGAAGATATTTCATGACAATTTTTAGGAATACTATAAGTTCTCGTGGTAATTAATAGACAGTGTATGAATACATTTTTGTCTCTCTCTCTCTCTCTCTCTCTCGCTCTGTTTTGCGAGGAAAGTACTAAAGTTCCGCGCAGCATCTTTTGGTGTTTGTCGTGGATCGACTGACTAATTTAAACCTAACTTTACTAGACCACGTTACATCATTTCCAACGAGAACACCGACGCTTTCCAAACCGTGTCCCATAACACACAATGCAAATACGCAGTTGGACACGAGAGATAATCGGAGATATGTATGTACGAAGCAATGTGCACGATAACACACGTCGCTTTTGTCTGCCCTCGAAAACTATAGTTTGGAAAACGCTGCAGCTACACGTCGCCATTACGGAGCAACGATGACACCTCCGCGCAAAGATGATTTACCGAAACTATTAAAAAAAAAAAAAAAAAAAAAAAAATACTTGACAACCAACTCGATCGAACGGAACAATCGTCGAACAACTTAACACTGGAACTTGCAGTAGTATGACTCATTCCATTCTTGTTAAATTCACTAAAATCGTAAAGGTACCTCGTTGCTAACCGCCTCACAATTTTTGTCAAATAACCTACAAGTCATTTTTTATTGTAATCCTAGCGTTAATCATTTGAAAAATCTCTGTTAAAACGTCCGCTTCGTTCTTCTCTCGAAGACTTTTTTAACCGTATGCACAAGCCTCCCAAACACCGGGTGTTCCGGAAATACAGGGTGAAGAAAATTTTATAACAAGCTGAAGAAAAAGCCTAGTTCCTTCGACTATTTTCGAATTTTATCAGCGATGCAATCGTTCCTCCGAATCAGCGACACTTACATGCGAACAACAACACGATTATATTATATGCGTTTTTTGTAATCTCTGACTTGTACCTATATTAAGAGGAGAAAAAAACGAGAAAACCAAAAAAGGAGAAGGACAAGCTGACCAGCAGTCTAAACGTATTGAACTAATTTTTTAATGGTACCTTGCGATTTGTATAACTGAATACGCCGGTCATCGCTGAAAATACAAGTGTAATAGAAAATAAAACTAATCACAGACCCATCTCGATATACATATATATATGTATATATATATATATTTCCTCAAGTATTTACACAGATTACCACGGGAGATCGTGATAATTCGAAAACGATTGCTATAGTCAACACGTAAGTACACGCCACGTCACCAAAACCGCTTCCTGACCGAGAAACGTGTGCACGGATCAACACCAGACTGATGATCGATCGAAATCACTGGTCTCGAACGCTTTCGAACGATCCAAGAGCCAATAAATAAATTCCTTCACACTTGTGCTACAATAGAAATCGCATGAAACATCAACAAACGGGCTCTCGCGATTTTTATTCGAATTGAGAAACCAATCATTTCGATCGTGATTCATTAACAATTATATATATTCTCAATAGCAGACTGTTAACACTCATAAGCTCCTCACAGAGAAAAACACCGAAAAATTCTAACATTTTATTCTATCGTTCGTACTTTAAACAAATATAGTTATAACATAATCAAACCACAATTTATCTCGAAGAGCGTATGAGCGTTAAATTATTCGATGGATATTCAGGGTGAGGGACCCAATTATTGTGGTGGGTACCAATGCCTATACTAATTATACTTATTTTTAAAACATAATATGAATATTAACAAAAGAGATATATAACTAATTTTAATGACAAAAAAATGTAATCTCTTTTTTAATATTCATTATACTCTAAAAATAATTAATATAAGTACAGTAATTGGGCTCCTTATCCCACTTGTTTCACTTCAGAGATGTAGAAATTTTGGGGCTGGAAAATTTGTGTTCGCGGGCCCCTAAAATGCTTAATCCGCCATTGGGTATTGTGTTTCGAAAAATGGAAGGGCGTTGGTAATTCTCCCTTTGAAGAGCTGTGGACTTCCGCCTGTCGTGTGCAACTGTCCGTATAATGAGTCGATTGCGTAACAAGCCTACGTTTCCGTTACACGCGAATTTTTTTTTCTCTCTCTCCCTCTCTCGAAAAAGAAGAAAAAATATCAATGTGCAACACACGATGCCTCCGACGCGAATTTAATTCTCGATGTTGTCCGAACGCGTTACGTAAACAATAACTGTACATTCGCAGGCGAGGAACGAGCAGCTCGTAACCAAACAGACGTAACCACGATAACCTTGTTTCCTTTCGACGCTTTTAACCTGCCAACCGGTTGATTTTTCGATCGTAATCTGGTAGATCGTGGATCTTCGTGCGTTGCCGCCCTTGAAAAATTCCACTAAACTAATAGAAAGCACTACAACAATATCTACGCGATCCTTATCCGACGCAAAACCATTGAAACAGTACAGACAAGAATTTCATTGAAATTTTATTTCTCATTTGCTGAAACCATTTTGATGATGACAATTTTACAGCAATATCTTTGTTACCTTAACACTAGAGCTGATGACACACGAAACTGCTTCTCCGAGAATTCATATCTTATATGTTACAATAAAAATTCATTGAAATCTCTACGAAATCCAGCCGTTGAAGACAATAACCGTTCCGGTACATCTAGTGTTAAGTTTGCCTGACGATAGTCGAGCTTGTACGAAGATCCACGGTCTGATTATTATTCGACGAAGTAAAATTGCTCGAAAGTTTCCTTCACAACGGACACAAATACTTTAATGAATTTATGCTAATACACAGTTGTCGGGTTACAGTTGAGAGTACAGGTACCATCGTTTAGACAAGAAAAAAGAGGGGCGGCTGGACACGACGAGTTAACTCGTCCGAGGCCGGTCAACAGGTTAAGAGTTCAGCTAAAAGGTCCGAGTTTTCCTTCGACAGGCTTCTTCTCCGGTTCGATCTCTGTTACGCAAAACAGACTTCCAACTCCGGCGACGGTGTGTAGAAAGCATATTATATATGGCTTTGTTTTTTTTTCTCTTTTGTTCTCGTTAAATTGAATGGCAGTGATTAAAGATGGATTCGGCCCGCGAGCGATTAAAGGGCGTTCGCAACTTTGCGCCTAAATCGAACAGGGGAAATCTTGAAAGTTGGACTCTTAACCTGTTAACTGGGACAGACGAGTTAACTCGTCGATTATGCTCGTATACGGCTAGGGCTCGTTACGCGTTTGAACAACTCTATGTATTTATTACAAGACAACTCTCTTCACTATTTATCTTTAATTAGGACCGTGCGGGTTTCTCATGGTAGAAAAAAGTCGCCCTGACAACAGGTTAAGGATCTTGATTAAAAAAAAAAGCGTCCCTTAATCACTCGGACCGTTTAATATGCACGTGTATAATTTGTGTGTTTCTTTCTCTCTCTCTCTCTTTTTCGTTCTCTCTGCGTGTTATGTTCTTTTGGATACGTGTATACAGCTTAGGTTAACTTCCGATGATAAAAGTGAGTACTGATACTTTGTTTGTCCAAATTAAATTTTTATTAAACACGGTTTTTTCTGTAACATCGAGGACGAATCATAACATAAATAATAATTATTATTATTATTGATCAGTATCACTTTTTTGCGCTCAACAATATGAGTCTATTTTTTTTATCATTTTTTTTAGTAACACTGGAAGATAGTACATGGGGGCGGCGGCGGCGTCGGTAACAGCGATCTCTACATCTGCCAGTACTTCAATTATGTTTTTACCTTTCATTCGTGCGCTATCTGCATACAAATTCGCTCTTTTTCACACATACACACACGTACACTTCTACTGCACATCAGTGTGATCAATAACTTTCTCTCTCAGCTACACAAGGTTTTGGTATACAATAACACCTAACCTAATCTAGCCTAACTCTTTCTTTTTTCCAGGTTTTAAATCGTACAAGTGTGAAGCATGGCGGGTGATATATACATTACACGCGCTCAATTTATGATTACGTAGGCTGCGGGTGCATATGCAAAAAGAAAAACGATGCAAACTCTTGATAACAACCAGGATAAACGTTGCTGCAATGAAAAAACGCAGATGCAATTTTTTTACATGTAGCACGAAGGAACAGGTGTCTACTTAATGTAGTACAACGAACATTCGGTGTTTGAGGGATTTGCATAAACATCCACAGCCTAATGATTACACAGCAGATGTTTAATTATCTCCACTAGACGTAGGTGGGCGAGGAAAGGGAAGATTGGTAGTTGGCATATAGTATATTCGTGTGCTTGCATCTTTGTCGAATATATGTAAACGTTTTTTAAGTGATTCCTCTATGTGAAAATCGATCACGCATTCCTCTCTCTCACTCTCACTCATAGTAGAAAGCCACACCACCACCGCTCCCTGGCTCGCTAGTTACGAGTTCTCCCTCGAGAGGCTCTCGACATTTCTTCCACTTCCACTACACGTTTCATGTGTATATATGTGTATGTGTGTTGTTCCATTTCGTTTTTTAATCTCTCCTTTTTTTTACTTAATGAAATTGTCGTTGTTGAGAATTCGAAAGGGTAATTGGATCGAATTAACTGTCGGTTACCTGTTCGATCTTTTTCACGATGACGACGATGATATATATACGTGTATATATATATTTATATGTATGTATGTATAGAATATATATATAGGTGCATTTTCAAGCGAGGTCTACCGGCGATCAACGAAAAAAAAAAAGGAACGGTACCATGAAAGCTCGAAACGACTTCCGTACTCCTGATATTCATTCACGGACACGTTCGTTGCGAAACAGCGTACACTCGCGATCGTTATCCGAACCGAAGGTTGTCCCATTATTTGGTGGAGTGTCTGTTCAACGTAAGACAGAGCAAGACAACTATTTGAATCGCGCGCCGAAAGGGAAACAGTTTAAAATTGATCTTTATCATCTAACCCACAGCAATTTAATAAAATCGAACAATATATTTATCCAAGTTAAATTGTGCGCCGTCGAGGAACAGTTGAAAATTTATTCCCATTATTTGACGTAGACCAATTTAATAAAACCATACTTTAACCGATTCAAATTGCGCGCCAAAAGGGGGACTGTCTAAAATTCATTCTCTGCTTCCATGAATTAAGTAATAACCAATGAAATAAGATAGAACAATGTCTGGTTACACAGCGAACACAATTAAGAGGAAAACGAAGAAATTTATTTTCTGTTCTCCATTGTTTAGGTCAGTTGTATGTTTGGCGGGAATAAAGGATAAACGGGACCGCCATTTCTGTTGCTCCAGCCTTACGTTTAACAAACAGCACGCTTTTTCCTGGTGCTCCCCCGGAAATGCGCCTACACGTTGAGCTCGGTTGTTCTTATTTTCTCGTTAGATAGAAAATACTGCGCAGTCAAGAAAATTCTGGCAAGCGGACGCGACTTTATCCGGCTGTTCTCGGTTGTTTCTGTTTTTCTTCTGGGGAGAGGTGGTGGCCGATCGTACAATGGCAATGTGGAGATTCACTGTCAGCTCCCACGACAGTGAACCCCGCGTTTCGAGAACACAGTGTTTGCATGTAACTATACCTCCCACTCCTTAGAACGCACTTGAATCTCTTTTTGAATCTCTCGATCGATTATTTTCCTCGAAAAAAAGTAATAAGAAAACAAAAAAGAAAAGAACAACGATTTATACTTCTCCCACTCTCATCGCGCGCCGTTACAAGCGCCCGCTCGCCTGCACTGAACAAACTTATTATGGAATGTACAAATTATTATTTTATTTTGTTTTTTTTATCTTTTACCGTATCATCTCGTAACCCCTTCTCTCTTAGGTAGTCATTATAACACCGCTGGAACGCAAAGAATCGGCTTTGTTTTTCAGTTTTGTAATTTTCGGTGTGTGTGTGTGTGTATCTAGCTTCTGTTCTGTTCTCTCGCTTCATCGTTACATATATATATATACATACACATGTGTGAATAATATCTATATATATCCCGAATGAGACGCGAGATTAGTATGTTCAGCTCCGAGAAGGGAATCACCGCCGGCCTTTGCGGTCATCCGAACCAATTTTCTTGTTGAAATGTACACTGTGTGTGTGTGTATGTTGCTCATTGTAAGATTTCTTGATACGTCCAGCAGCCACTGAATTGACTTAATACTATCATGTATCTGTCCATTTGTCTACTCACGTTTTTCTCGTCTCCGCTCTTTCATCATTTTTTTTTCTTTCTTCCTCTTTTCATCATCATCATCATTCCACATTACTATATTTTGTGTCTTGTTGCTTCGATTGTACAATGTCTGTGGCTTTCTTTCTTTTCGTTTTTTTTTGTTCTCGCGCAGAAGGATACAGTTTTTGTACAATCCTCGCGTGTGTATTATGCTGCATCCTATACATGCAACTAGCATGTCCCTTTAGTTCGCTTCTTCCATTCCGGATATAATCCTTAATTCCATTTCCTTTGTAAGATTCTCTCTCTCTCGCTCGCTCGCTCACTCTCTCTCTCTCTTTCTCTCGTAGAGACATATATCTGCAATATCTGTATGCTGTCGCTTCAATTGCATTTTAATACATAATTGTGCTAAATATTTCTTTTATCAATAACATTTTTTTCCTTTACACACTCAGTAGAGCCGATTATCTTACTTGATAATTCAATGTCAAACTACACTACAAATGATTACTATACAGTGAAAGAGAAATGTTCGGCACGGGGTAACGGGGTCTTTTTTTTCTCCTCTCAGTGTAAACTCCCTGTCGCCTGTCGCTTTAGTTTTTCTTTTCTTTTTTTACTATTCGTATCTTCTGTACACACGCATCCTCTTCATGCAAGACTGAATCGATGTTTCCCTCGTTTCATTTTGTTTCTTATCGATTGAAGGTTTTTTCGTCAGCACTCTTGTTGTTGGTAACTCGCTTTCATGCAGTTTTTTTTCGTGTAATGAATAATGTTTTTGTTGTTGTTGTTGCTGTTGTTCCATAAATGCTCGGACTCTAATATAGATCTCAAGTTATTTTAATACAGAATTACAGAAGGATGCTTGGATGACTCGATGTGAATATGCATGGAGAAATGTGTTTTTTTTTTAAGTAAAATGTCGAAACAAGTCGTAATTTATATATTTATATATATATATATTTATATTTATATATATATGTATAAATATATGTATATATATTTATAACAGACGGGGAGCGCTGTTGATTGCAGGCGACGAGTCTTGCATTCCTGCCACTAACATTCGTTTACTTGGTGTACAAGTAGATGGCAACGATGAGACCGTAGAGACCCAATACTTCCGCGAAGATAAGAATCAAGATCATACCGACAAACAGGCGGGGCTGTTGAGCGGTACCTCTCACACCTGCATCACCAACAATACCAATGGCAAATCCAGCAGCTAGACCAGAAAAACCTACGGCTAAGCCAGCACCCAGATGAACAAAACCCCTAGTGAAAAGACCAAAAAAAATTCCTTTTTAACTAGCTGAGAAAAAAGTCAACCGATTATTAACAGAGGTGTGCGAGAAAGCGACAATGTCGGGCCGGGGCGGGCAAAAAATTTTATTCGGGATCGGATCCTCGAATAAAATCTCGACCGTCCTGAAATTTTCTAATACAATTTTTCGACCCGACATATTTAGGTTCTCGCTCACCTCTCATTATTACACCGCAGGTGTTTATGCAAACGCGTACTCTCATAAAAAGTAACAAAATCAACAGAATCGAGACAGCATTCTCTTTGTCTGTTAGGGGATCATAGAAAGCATTTCCTATTTTACATCATTTGCATGTTGGAACAACAATTTTGGCCTAGAAATTAATTCAATCTGATGGAAAGCATCAAACTGACGGTCAAAAACAACTTCTTCATGTGGGCCCACTAATTCTTTACATAGTTCTGTATTTGTCCTGTTCATTTTTATTATGAATGCATAAAATTGATCCTAAACGGCTTTCTTCGTCAATTTCTATTTTCCTGGACTACATTCAATCAGATCTTGTACTGCACACTTTCGTATAAAACTTATTGCATAAACATCTGCAGGTTATTAACTATACATCCACGCATCGTTAAATGAAGCATAAGTTAGAATTAGCGAAGCCCAGTGTGTAGTCAACTAGAATATTAATAGACAAGCGTTGCTAAAACTTTTTGTGACAGTTTGCGTTTACAATAGTGTATTTTCTAGAAAAGTACAAACTAAAAAATGTAGAACAAGTTTGTTTACGACAACTTTTTTTTAAAGTTATTTATGGCTGCTTTTGTCACAACTGCATTTATTTATGTCATTACTAGAGCTGTACTGCTATCAACATAAACAACTGAGAGACTTATTTCGAAGTGGAAATACTATATCTATAGCAGTTTATAACAGAATGAAACTACTATATGACATATAATACTATACTATATCAGTTATCTCGAAGCAAGAGCAACATGTAATCGCAACTTTTTCTCTATTCTGCTAAATAGTGGTTTCACTGAGCCTAGAGTATAGTCAATTATTAGTTAAATTAGATAAAGAAATTTTTAACGTACTTGAAAAGGGTATAAGTTTGGGGTTCCTCTAAACCACCAGCGATAAGGACCGCTACTACGAGACCATAAATGGCAATAATACCCGCCATGACAACAGGAATGATAGATTTCATGATAAGTTCTGGCCTCATGACAGACATCGCTGCAATTCCTGTGCCAGATTTTGCCGTGCCATACGCTGCTCCCAGAGCTGTAAGTAAAACAACCATGATATTGTATTTATTTCATTCATGACCGAGTATAGATGAAAATTATTTACTATGCAGTATATATAATTACTAGACTGCAGATCTTTGTGCAAAATCAAAATTTTTATCAAAGCTGTATCCCCTGAGTGACTAGAGGTACAGCAAATTTTTAATACCTAAAAATGTTATAAAAAATGTAATAAATGACATTCGTACATTATGTACACCACTTTTTACCTTTCTAAACTAAAAAATTATCATTTACCACTAATATCAACTTTTTGGACCATTTTCTTCATCTTCACGGATCATTTAAGGAATTAAATGATTTTATTCACTCGACTGCTTTAACTTGCACTTATTCATTTTTTCTGTAAATGCATAAAATCTGCAGTCTAATAATTGCACTGACAACTGTTGGAACACGATACAAAGTGTCCTGGTGTTCATGATACCAATAGAAGGAGGGCTCTCTTTAAGATTGTATTATGAATATTAGGACACCCTGTATATAAAGAGTCTAACACTTTCTTTCTCTTATAAATTATAATCATACAAAAAATAGGGACAATATTTAAACGTTGAATATACATAGAACTTTTTATGCTACCAAGAAGTGTGTTAGTCCTGTACCCTTGAAAATATTTTCTTTGGTAGACCTAAATAACAAAACCATGATGCTTTTGCTGAGAGCCTACCAAGATAGATAAGAAGCAAGATAAGGATATCGGTATCAACCATAGTCTAATATTTGATCTCCTCGAGATTGTTATCAACAAATGCTGTGCGTTAAATGGAATTAGTCTTGCAGGAATGGCAAAGCAGATGCCTCAGAAGCTTGTCAGAAGCACTTGGAACATTTATAACGGAGGCATACATTTTTCGAAAAGTTCATCTAATAATTTGGAACTTCAGTCTTATTCAGGACTTCAGATTTGGGAATCTGGTTTATTTGATTAAAACAAACATTATTATGAATTATTTTAGATAAAATTTAGTTTAAGCGTATTTGGTCAGAGATAAGATTCCTGTTGAATTATAGTATACTGAAATGATATTTGGCAGTTCAGTGAATAAGACAACCGATTTTTTTATCATCCGACCGGAATCGCCCCCCAAACAGCGGCCCCGTGAAGTGCTATCGATCTCGTTTAATATTGATCCCAACGGCGAGGTCGCGGACCCGATTTCGCCGTTTGATATATATTTCACTACTAAGTTGGGCATTGATCGATGCAAATTTCTAATTCGATCCATTTCTGAACACCTAGCCATTACAAACAAGCAGTCGTCGATTACTGAACAATGCAAAATAAAAATTTTCTGCATTCATTGCATAGAACAGAAACCAGGTCAAAATTTCTTTCTTTCATTAACGATTTTAATATGATAAAAATAATATATCGATATTCTTAATTTTTTCACCAGTCAAGCAATTAATGCAATCGTCCAAATTACCAGCAATTAAGTACCTACTTTAGTTAATTATTATTACAGCGCATTCACAATAGGCATAAGATATTTAAAATGAAAATCGCATGGACTGCAAGGCCCACGTTCTACATAAACATTCACAAGTTGAAAATAATATATGTATCTTAAAATTCTGTTTACTGTCTTGCAACGTTCCTGACATGACTCAAATCCGCATCGTGTCTATGAATCATAAATCGCATTAAACAATGCCCAGCTACGTTCTAGCGAGCAGGATTTCCCGCGAAAATTCGAACGATGGAAAAACGGAGGTGTCAGCGATTCGGTCACGGCGAATTATTCCGGCTGGGCTGGAAATCGCAGTCACATGATTCTCACGTTGGCAGTCACATGATAATCATGTAAGTCCCATCCCGTGAGTAGGGGGCGTGGCACAACCACGGGACAATGGTACTTTAACGATACTCGATTTTTCCCTTTGATCATTGAACATCTAAAGACTAGGATGAACACTAGACAGAGAGTGCGCGCGAGAGAGAAAAACTGATTCGAGAGCATCCGAAAGGAGAGTATCGGGCCGAGAGAGTGCCCGAGAATTTGCCAAGTCCGGTCTCTAGTCAGGATCGTCCAGTTGGCCCAGGATCAACATTTTTTCAACGGGTTTTCTGCGAAGAGTCCTCGGCAGCGGTTCGGGTCAATCTTCCGCGTGTGCCGCCGTCCATTCAAGACTGGCGCACACGGGAAAAGGGAGATTCGTATTGATTTCCTTGATAGGGACAGAGACGCTCGAAAACTTTAAGTACCCGCGCGCGCTCTTTACCCCGAACTCGTTCTTTTTACCGAGTTCACGTCGGGTTCACCCGATTAAACCCGAGGATAAGGGTTCTCATTCATCGATCGATCCTCTATATTCTTTCCTTGATCGATTCCCTGCATCCTCACCCGGAGGGACAGGCATTCGAAAAGGCTGGTCAACGAGGTCAGACATTATGAAATAGCGGGACGCGTTTCTCTCGTAATGTAAAATTAAGCTCGGCCTGCGTTGGACCGCGTTTACGGAACATTACGAAATCCCCAGATCTACGTGCCTAGAAAAATGGCGCTTCGAAATTGAATCTGTATCCTTGACACCTTCGGCGGCCGATGTCGCGTATATATCACCATTGCTTGACAGAAAGACGACGACGACGACGAACGGAAACAACGAGAAAGAGAAATAAATATACAGGACACACGGTCTTTGTCGAGCAGCAGTAGCAGCAGCAGCGACAGCATAGTTTATTATCGTCGATCGATTTTTCGGACCGCTTATCGGCGACCGTTCCGAGATAAACGTTGAACCTGGCGGTTCGAACTGATTCGATCGGGGAACGGAAAAAATCAAACGGATTTTCATGGTCTCGTTGTGTTTTCGATAGTTCACGGGCGAAGAAAATGGCGTGCTCGGAACGATCGTCGATGGATAACGATTGTGGTGATTATGTTTGGGATCGGTACAAGAATTGGGTATGGGGAAGAGTTTGCGATCGAGGTTCGGAATCGGGTTAAGACAGCGTGAGACTCACCAGAAAATATGATAGCTGAGGCGGCGCCCATCACACCGAAGAACGGTGCGTACACCGGATTCTCCTCGCCTAAGGGTTTGCCAGACATTGTTGCGTTCTTATTCAAGACCTCGCGGCGTCGATTGGGATTCTACACGAGTATTTACAGGTTGTCGGAACGCGACGACAGTCCGGAACAGGAGCGATCTTTGACTCACGCTCACTTCGCTAAACTAGTGCCCACTGTCAAATATGGCCTACCGTACAGTAGTGCGGGTCATGTGACGAGTGACGAGCGAGAGAAGAAGAGACCACCGTCGCTCCGGAATCTCTCTCCGCTTGCTATTGGCCAACGACTGCGGGCTACACCGTCGGAAGCGAATCCCGTCGCGCGTCTCATCTTTTATATCTGACGTCAAGCCGCTCTATAGGCTGAGCCGCGATACCACTGCGCAACGCCCATCGCGCAGCCTCTTCTGCCCAGCTTGGAGCGCGTGACAAGCGTTTCCTGTTCTTTTTCACGATTCGTGAACATTTTCGTGCCCTAAACTTCCTCGGGATTATGCTAAATATTCTCTGGGAAATTATGCTTGTTCCCCGTAACCGTTCCATCCCGAACACATATCGTTTTGAGGTTATTTCCACGGAACGTGCGAAAACACGTGACCAGATTCAAACCAGAGTTGGGCAATGTTTAATGCAATTGACAATTAATGATTACTATCTAAATATTTCGTTATCGTTTGCCGTTAATCGTCATGCATTTTTCTCATTCCGTTGACATATAGCCGCAATTAAATAGAGTATGCATTTAATCATTCATTTGATCGACCATTCAAGAAAATATTCAATCGTTAATGGATCAATTATTAACTATTTCAATTTTATCAAGTATTCTACTTAAGCTATATTTCCTGGAAACAAATATTACAGTATCCAACCATCAAATATACATATTCCATTGCAATATCGGTCCAATTTCAATTACAAATTCTTTTCAATTACTATTCATAATCAATAACTGACTGTGCAATCATAAACATTAAACAATTAGCCAATTAAAAATGTAGTCATTAATCAGTGAGATTAACGTTCAATTCTGATTTATAAACTTATCGCATACTTGATATGATTAACATAATCACATAACGATTATTAGTCATAATAAATAACTGATTATTTAATTACAAACATTAAACAATTAATGTAAAAATTTATTTATTAATTGGGATTAATGTCAAACTGTGATTTAAACTTATCACATACTCCATCTGAAGAATTAATTTTTATGGAGATTAGTTTTCAATTATCGTGGAAAACTTTGAATGGATCTTGACGGTTTTTGTGGATTACGTAGTTAATGTTTTTTTCCACGTTTAGCATTATTAAATGGATTCTGCTTTCACACATATTTTCCTGTTTAGATTGCAATTTTCGCAGTTGCATGATTGTTCATGCATAGTAACAGACATGATTATCTGTGACTGTGAATAATGCATAGAGGAAGTAGAACAGTACTTTGCTTTAATTTGTTTTAATTGGTTTATCACTGCGTAATGATTGCGTAAACGTCCGCAGTCATAAGTATTAAATTCTTTGTCATCGAAGACTTTCTATTCAGATTTGTTCTAAAGTATTGTTCTTTGTTATGATATATGTTGTAGAATCTATTATTGCTTTGTATCAGCTCTATAATTTTATTGAAAGCTCTATGACGATGTAGTATTTGTAGTTTTGAAACGAGTATTGTTGTTTCGATTAATGTTAATAATCTTTGATTTAGTATTCTCGGTAGTTCGAGCCAACACCTTAATTTCATACACGTGATCGGACATGCGTATGACCGGAAGTTGTGCCTAAACGACTGCAGCATGCTCGATTTAAATGTCATGATAAACGTGTTCAGTGTGATCGAAATATATTGTTATAAAAATTGTGTGTAAATAAATTAAGAAATCATGAGGTTCGCATATAAGGTAAATAAAGTATCTCTAGCAAACAATTATCACAATTATTTATTAATAATTTCATCGTAGTGATTGTCACTGTCATGTGCATCATATTCCTAACCTAATTTCATACTGTAATTTGTATTTACACTGTACTGTAGACGTTAATTTATTCACCTAAAACATTTTATATTCAATTTTGTTAAAGAAAGTACTGTCATACTTATTAAATTTCTTTGAAAATAATTTAAAAAAAAATTTTGTATCTTCCAAACTTTTGTATCGTTAATAAACTTTCTCAGAATAATGTTATGCTATTTTAAGAGGCATAGGTGAAAACAACTTCTTTCCATGTTATTTTTTTTAATGCAATTTTAAGGCCATCTGTATTTTCATTTACATTATCTTTTGTTAATAGTTTTCTAATTTGCTGGGCACAGTCTACCACAATGGAGATTTAGTATTTTCTCCTGATGGATCGACCGTTATCAGTCCTGTGGGAAATCGTATAACCATATACGATTTAAAGAAGTAAATACTATAAAACCAACAGCACTATATTTATGAAGATACATAAAAGATATTAAAATATCATTTTATTTTAGCAACAAGTCCAATACATTGCCAGTCGAGAGCTCATACAATTACACAGCCATCGATTTGTCCCCCAATGGAGCTCTACTACTTGCTGTTAACGAAGGTATAGCCATTATTCTTATGCGCATTCTTTTAGTCCTAAGGTTGTATAACTTTCCAAATTTATTTTACAGTGGGTGACCTGCATGTCATCAGTATGGTCAGTAAAATTATAATACATACATATAAGTTCAAGGGACGTGTTCGATGTATAAAGTTTTCTCCAGATAGCAAACACTTTGCAGCCTGTAAAGAAAACAACGGTAAATTTCTGATGTAACTTATATGGTTCTAGCATTCACCATTTCTTACATTTAATAATTGTTTCAGTATTTATTTTTAACGCACCCGGCTTGCAAACAGCAGAATATAATCCGTTTATCATGGAACGTGTGTACCATGCAGCTGCGGATGAAACAACTTTTGTTAATTGGTCTCACGACTCGAAAATGATCGCTGTTGGATCAAAAGATAATTCTACCAAAATATACAGCTTACAAAAATACGCGAATTTTAGGTATATTTCTCTTGCTAGTCATTCTGATGCTATCATGGCATGTTATTTCGAGAAGAAAGACTATGATTTGACCACGATTAGCAGGTGAGCACACTTAATAAAATGTTAATTGCTTCTACTTAACACATTATCTACCGGTGATTACATTCTAATTTTTGAAGGATGGAGTTTTAATCAGTAACGTAATCTAATAGTTTTGCTTAGGATTATTATACAAAATACGATTTTTAAGCTTTCTTTTGGTATGGCACAATCCGTGAAAATCCTATTAACAGGCTTTTGGTAAATAAAGTGTTAAAAAAATGTGATTGTTCTTATTTAAAAACATAATTGTACAGGAATGGCCAACTCTGTGTTTGGGAATGCACAATCGATCCGGATGATTTGGTACTGTGGGATCCCCCTGCCAAAAGAAGGCAACGAAAAGAAGACAGCGATGTAGAAGACGATGTAGATCTCGATAAAGTTGTTGAGAGGACAGAGAAACAAGCTAAAGCACATGAACGCAATTTACAACGTAATTCCTTAATAAATCACAGCAATTAGAAAGTTAAGAGTAGAAAGTTATTTCAAGGTTCTTTAGCTTAAAATTGTTCATATTTCAGGAGATTCCCCAGAGGAAGATGAAGACAAAGCTGTTGAAGTTAATCCGAGGATCAAGAAGTTTCAGTACAAAAAATTATGCCGTCATTACCTAGCCGACGTCGTCCAGAAGCAGCAAAATATAAATGTGACGCTCACAGCAGCTGCTTATCATAAGGAGACTAGTATTTTGGTAGTCGGGTTCAGCAATGGCTCGTTTTACTTGTACGAGATGCCTGAAGTCAACATGATTCACTCTCTCAGGTACTAATAACTCTCAATTAATCATAATCTTTAACCCCTTGACTGATTTAACTGCTATGATGAATAAAACTACTGTCTTGGTAATTTCTCTAAGTTAATAGTAGGTGCTTTTATATATTTTATTTCTTTTCAGTATATCGAATCAACGCATTTCATCGATTGCTATGAATTCCACCGGAGATTGGATAGCCCTAGGGTGCTCCACAGCTGGCCAATTATTAGTATGGGAATGGCAAAGTGAGACTTACGCCATGAAGCAACAGGGTCATAGTAACAACATGAACTTTCTGGCATACAGTCCTGATGGTCAATATATTGTTACTGGTGGCGATGACGGGAAAGTCAAACTGTGGAACACGTTGAACGGATTCTGTTCTGTTACTTTCCACGAACATACTTCCTCCGTGTCGAGTGTTTTATTTAGTCACAATAGGAAGTTCATTGTCTCAGCTTCGTTAGATGGAACGGTCAGAGCTTATGATTTGGCAAGGTACAGGAATTTTCGAACTCTTACTTCACCGCGACCGGTTCAGTTCTCCTGCGTTGCATTAGACTCAAGCGACCAGTTTATTGCAGCCGGAGGCCAGGATTTCTTTGAGATCTATCTGTGGAGCGCCAAATTGGGCACCTTATTGGAGGTACATACTGTTGCTCCGAACAGTTTTTGTACGGCAGCAACATATTCCATTAACTCTCTTGTGCTTCTTAGCAATATAAAAAATTTAAGAATGTGAAAAATATGTTGAGTTAAAGAATTATAACTGTGGTCTACAGAAACTTTTTGGAGTCATTGTAATTATGTTAAAATTGTGTAAATATTCTGATGTTTGTCACATATATTATTTAAACAGATAATGGGTGGACATGAAGGTCCAGTGGTCAGTATAGCGTTCAATCCAAATCCTACCAGCACAGAAATGGTGTCTGTGTCCTGGGACAAATCGTTGAAAATATGGAACGCGATCGAAAGTGGATCCTCCCATGAAACAATAAAGTTAACAGCGGATGGTTTGTATGTTACTTACAAACCGAATGGTGAGGACGTAGCTGTTGCTACTTTGGACGGTCAGATTTCATTTTTCAATTGTAAAACGGCAACGCAGATTGGTAGCATTGAAGGGAGGAATGATTTGGGCAGTGGGAGATCTGACACTGATCTTGTTACTGCGAAGACGAACCTGCGGGGAAAGTTAGTATACTTATCAAAGTCCACGTCCCACGTAATGCAATAAGATTTATTTATTATTTAATAGAAAGTATCCAAGAAAGAATATAAATGCCACTAAAAATATTTTCGGTACCTTCTATGAAACAAAATGAATAAACCCAAATAAATTATAATAACATGAAGAATAATGAAAAATATGTTTCTAGAGCTTTTAATACTTTATGCTATTCTGCCGATGGAACGTGTATACTGGCTGGTGGAATGTCCAAGAATATATGTATTTATAATGTTCAAGAGTACATGCTAATTAAAAAATTTGTAGTAACTCAAAACCGATCTCTAGACGCAGTTGACGTAAGTAATATCTAATTGAGGTATAATTTTTAATAAAACAAGCTGTGGACTATTACATTCCAAATTTGTCTGTATACAGGATATTATAAATAGGAGAAACCTAACAGAATTTGGTAATTTAGCATTAATCGAGGAACGCGAACAAAACGAAGGTGGAGATGTAACATTGAGACTTCCGGGAGTGAAGAGCGGCGACATGGCAAGCAGAAGTATGAAACCGGAAATCAGAGTGTACAGTTTACAGTTTTCTCCAACAGGTAAAATTTACTTTATACCTGGAATGCGGATGTTTATGCACATTTCTATTTTTTTTTTTAGTATATAAGCAGACTGTGCTTTCTTATGCAACATTTGCATTTTCTAATGCAATTCCAAGTTGTAAAAGTCGAATAAAAGAAAATTACATTTTTATAAAATAATCTTATGTAAGAATATCACATATTTTGCAAATAATTATTATTTAGGACAAGCATGGGCTGCAGCCACAACAGAAGGTCTGCTAATATATTCTCTGGACGTTGGCATGGTGTTCGATCCATTCGAATTAGAATTGGGAATCACGCCGGAAACTGTAAAAATGACTCTGAACGACAAAGAGTACACGAAAGGTGTTTAATATTTTCTATAAAAATATTACTAATTATTAGGTTAGTGGAAAAATATCGGTTAGTATTAACTGTCAAATATTTTCAGCGTTGTTGATGTCTATAAAATTGAACGAGAAGCTGTTGATAAAGCGGGTCTTGGAAAACATTCCGTACTCGGACAGTAAGTCCATGACTTTATAGTCGACAACATTCTTACGATTTTTAGTTATTTATTGCGGATTTTATTTCAGTTGATTTAATTGTTTCTGCACTGCCCGACATTTACGTAGAGAAGGTATTGAAGTTCGTGGCGTCGGAGTTAGAATTATCGAGGCATATACACTTCTATCTTCTCTGGGTGGAGTCTATACTAACCACTCATGGTCCCAGAATAAACTCCGCACTTCAAATGCCGATATTACTGATGCTGCAGAAAAATATGCAAAAGAAATACGACGAGTTGAGTAAAATGTCAGTTGGTCTATATTTACATCTAACACTTGACCGTCTGACAACACGCAGTAAATTAATTTTTTTTATTGTAATTGCAGATGTGATTTCAACCAGTACACAATAAGTTACCTGATAGAGTCAGGAAAACACAAAGCTGAGAAATCTATTTCCATGGAGGAAAATGCAGATTCGGAAGGCGAAGATTCCGATGAAGTATCTTTAGATGAACAGATGGAAATCGACTAAACGATGAGCATGACCTCATCGTTCTACATTGTTGTACAAAGTATATAGATCTCTCGAATTAAGTGTACGTTTGTAATAAATTTACCAACGATTAATTTGATAACTTAAATAGATTTAATTTCGTACAGATTTTTTTTACATAACTGAACGTGTAATTATGTACATAATTAAAATATGTAACTTAGATACTGCTTAGATAGTGTTTAGAGCGAACAACGATATTTTAACGGTGCGTGTCCATTTGAGTGTAAAATTGTCGCGAGTTACTCTCGAGAAACAAATTCGTCAGTGTTTCATTTTGCACGAAAGGAATAGTACTCTCAGTAGCGTGTACAATAACGAATTAGACTCTTGAGAGTAACTCGCGACAGTTTTACTCTCAAATGGACACGCATCCTAACATACCATGAAACGAATCAATCAACATTTTATCTACCGGAAGCCTATTAATAGGATTTTCAATAATTGTACCAAAAGGGAGCTTAAAAATCTTTATATACACAATAATCCCAAACGAAATTATTAGATTACGTTATTAAGTTTCTGTTGCTATAGAAGAATCTATTAAAAAATCCTTAACGGTGGATAATGTGTTACTTGTTGCCTACCTTGTCGGTAGTAATGTGTTAAGTTCAGAAAATTTTCTAATAACAATTTTCACAGATCTATCTACTTGCGTTACACAGATGCTTACGAGGCTTTTTTAAGCAACAATATCGGCCAGTACAAAATCGAGAACAACAGAAACAGTATGGGGAAACCTATTCTACTGTAATTGTCGATTATCTGCGACCGCGTTTTGTGCACTCGTATTATTTGGTACTCTGAATCCAACCACGCTGATTGCAGCAGGTGTCTGCTGCCAG
This sequence comes from Seladonia tumulorum, assembly GCA_913789895.3. Lineage (NCBI taxonomy): Eukaryota > Metazoa > Arthropoda > Insecta > Hymenoptera > Halictidae > Seladonia > Seladonia tumulorum. Next base: position 10,223,743 of record OU565268.1, read on the forward strand.
CTCTCTTCTTTTTCGTTTTTGGAATGTACGGCGAGTCGTAGTCCCAAATGTTTTGGCTTTTCTCTATTGTGATTAGTCGCTGAAAAATAACACAGACATGAAACATTGTCGATCAGAGCGAGAATATCAGGAATATTATAATTGATCAACACTAAATGCTTTTTGCGACCAAGACAACTACGTAATATATTTTTATGATGATAATCAATGACTCAAATACAGTATGGTATTAATAGTATTAGAGAACCTTGGTATTAAAAACTATTATACAAACTGTTGGGTAATGCCGAGACATTACTGATGTCTGTAAATCGTATTCCAACTGATGCTGCAGGTCGAGCACCTTCACCACCACGAATTCACCTAACGCAGCGAACACGAACATCATGCAGCCCGCCATCCAAACATCCAGTGCCTGAGTACATTAATTAACGTTCAATAATCAATTTTTTTTTACAATCAGGTTCCTCGGAATCTTCAACAGAGTCCAAGTCTTTGTAGACCCCAAAATTTTTTTGTAAGCCTTAACAATGTTGTAAATTATCACATCTATTTCTGTAGACCCCCAAAATTTTGAATGTGTCTCAATATTGTTGCAGGCTTCTATGTTATCATCAACTTGTTAAAATTTTTAAAGGGAGAAACGGATGTTTATTTGGTCTCAGTAGTTTGTAACTGATACAGACAATTCTTACTATGCATAAAAATCCGCAGTCTCTACTCATCGCTCTTTTGATCCCCGACTAAGAGGTCTTGAACCCAAGTTAAAAGGCCATGATGGGAAAACGTACTTTCACATAAGCTACAGGTGGAATGTCGCTCTTCAGACCGGTGAACATGGTGACCAAGGTGAGCATACTGGTCACCAACAAAGCCACCCTTCCAGGTATAGCATCCAGCCCTAACCAGAAGCTGAACCAAGACAGCATCACCACCAGAGTCGACGGTGCAAACGTCTGTATCAGATGATGTCCTATCTGCCTCTCAAAACGGAAGTAAACGACCAACCGAGAGAAATTTCCTGTAAGATCATAGAAGATAATGCTTTTCGTAGGGTCTTCAAGGTGCTAGGTATTGGAATGGACACGGTACCGCTTTTCTCCAGCATGTAGTCGACTGTTTCCTCTGAGACCATGGGTTTTCCGATATCGTACTGTAACAGCTTCAATTCTGGGTTGACTGTCACGTCGCCCGCGCCCCATCTCAAGCGCAACTTCTGTTTGTGATAGGAAACTGTCGCGGTTAACGCGGTTTTCGGAATTAATGCAGGGGTTCTGGCCAATCTGGCGTTGTTTGACAATGCTGATCGAAGGTGGTGAATAGATTATGCGAATGCGGGTCAAGGTCACTTCAAGGTCATAGTATATTAGGTCATTGAATTCATTGTGATTTCGCTTGCAATGCTGTGCGGATGAAGTTACTTGGTGACATTGAAAAAGGTCGAGGTGACCTAGACATTTCGTCAAAGTAGAATTTAAAAATTCTTGATATTGCAATCTATAGACAGAAACAGTGACTTCAAGGTGACAGGAGCGAGATGGAAAATCATGCGTGGGAACCATGGGCACCGGTCAGTGCACTTCAAGTTTTTTTTTCATAATGTACTGCGTGTATGGCGGTAGCAACTTTAGTAAATGCGAGTTTCGGTTTCGTCGTTGCTACTCACAGCTTTCTATGTAGATAGGGCATATTTGAATGTCCATCGGGTACAGCTGGAATTCCATCTGGCAGGCGATAATAGCGTGCATTCGAGCCGAATACTTGACAGTCTTGTTCCTGTAGAGCGTCACCGACGAGAATTTGTGATTTAGAGCTGCTATCTCTGAAAACAGTCAGTGCAAACCTAATCACAGTATACTGAAGGTTCATTAATTACTTGTGTAAATTATCACTGTGTTTCTTACGTTCGTACGCAACTATATAATTACTGTATAATTAATTATATAATTAGCTAGTTTAATAGCTGGATAAACACTTCTGTTTACGACTGTGATTACTATACTTGTATAAAGACGGACATAATCGTCTCTAGGAAGAAAAGGATGACATTTACAGGCTGAAACTGACCAGAAACTTTCGCGTTCAGGAAGTACAGGTCCGGTTGCCATAAGCTGTCAAAGAAGTCTGGTGGTAAGGTGACATAATCATCGCCCTCCTCAAAGATGTCTTCTGGCATGTCTAGTCGAGACTCTATCCAGCTCTCGCGCACGAACATGTCCACTCTATTTTGCAATTTTTATTAATAATTTCACGAAAGAACATAGCTGGCGTCATAATAGCTGTCCACACCACTCCTGTTAATTTACACTTGAGACATAAGATTGAATTGGACAGCTATTATGACTTCTGTATCTTATTATATTTTTATCCATATAAAAATCCTGTCTACAGTTTTCAATTTTACTAATTTTGACCCATTTTAAAGATTCAAGGTCCTCGTGACTACCTCAAAAATTTTAATCATTTTACTTTTGACTTGAAGTTTGCATAGTTTTTGAAATAAACCATTTGAACAATCAAATCGCAAATAATTTGAAATCTGGGATTTCGTATTAAACGACCTAACGAATAAATAGGAAACTGGGGTATGCATTATTCTGGAATGTGTCTTACCGGAAGTCCATGTCCTCGACATTGATGGAGTTGATGTCCGCCACGAAGATGTTGAAATCGACCAACACTGGCATACCCTGCTTCGACGGAGGCCTGATCTCTGCTTAGATCATTTATTTGCATATTACTTCAACTACTCCTAGGATCTGTGTCTCGAGATCGTGATCCCGAAGTTAGATCGTAACTCTTTTCTAGGTATATCGCGTTTCTCGCGGAACCGGCAATGTCCTCGAGGAACATAAGACTATGCTGCATTCGTCCTTCACGACTTATACAGCTGCGCTAAATCTGGATCTAGCTAGCAGATTCTACATAGATCCTAGCCTCTGCGCGGTGGCATTGTAAAATAGCTTGCTGTTGTGCTTAGAAAGTCGATTGATTTGTTGCTGCTCGATCCCAGTGATCGGATTCTGTAGGCCAGTTCTTTGCGGAGAATGTAGTAAATGTAGCTCAATTGCAAAATTGTTTGGTCCATTCGATTAAAATTAACTTTCCTTTTCTTGGTGAAAAGTACCAATTTTTTGCACCTTTTTTTTTTAAACGAAGCTAATTTGGAATACCGTACAGATTTTATCATTTACACTCTAAATTAATATTATTTATTATTGAAGAATATTATTTGGTTAATCGATTAAGAGTGGAATTCCTTTTTCTCGATGGAAAATATCGATTTTCTTGCATCGTCTTTAAAAATGGAAACTATCTATGTCTTCAATCCCTTCATTTGCATAGAGATCGAATTATTTATTTGCTTTACAAACAAATTGTAGAACAAGCTACGCTTTCTGCGACATTATCCTTTCACCAACCACAGTCCAACACCAACATGTCTTTTTTTTTACATCGGCGCATCAAACGCGTAGTATAATTATCAGTTTCTGCAATGCCACAGAGAGCAACAAATAAAAAGCACCGATTGTTAATCCACGGGGGACTTAATCTTGCCAGTTATCTCTGCCCCGGATCGAAAGTTTAATCTCGCGACGCGACGTATATCGCGTGCCTGGAAACGTCTCGTATGTACATTCAGTCGCGAATGATCATTATACTCGACGCGTGTGCAATGGAAAATGCGAATTTTTCTTCTAGCGAATTCTAGGAATGGAAAAGTTTCGCGGAGAGTGGAATACACTAACCTTTCACGTAATGCTCCGGCAAGACTATACCGGTCTTTATCGTCGAATCCTTCGAGTCATCGGACAGGGAGCTGTGAAAGGAATGAAAGTTATAAATTAAAGGCGTTCGTTCGATTGCAAAAAGTGGGAAATGTCCGTCAAAAATCAAGGATGAGATGCTTGGGAAGATAATGATTAAATTGAAGCGGAAGATTGTTAACGTTGATTTTGAAAAATGTGAGATCAGAAATTCGTAGAAAAAAATTTGCTGCATAGTAATTCTTCCGCTAGGAAAATCATCCACCTTGCAAGAATGTTAAAATTAACGCAAATAAAAATAAGAAAAATGTAGTTATGATAAAAATTTAACGTTTGCGTTACCATAAAGATCGAATGCCGTTTTGTGCCTTATGAAACGGTGCTGTTGAGATTATGTTTATTGAGAAAACGATTGATTTGTTTTTATTTTTAATAGTAACGTGGGAATGGTGGATGAGCGTGCAAACATTTTTGCAAGATCCAGATGGGCGGATCGATTAGGTTTACCTGGCGTTCGAACGCACTTCCGTGAACAGGTTCAGCCATAAGTAACAGAGTACCGTCAGGACCGCGTTCTTCATCATACGATTTCGACAACTGGCACATCGAGTTTCGAGCAACCATCCTCTCGCGTTCGGTGCGTTCCAATTAATCTATTACCTAGCAGTAGTTACACGCAATCTACTTAATTGCAAATATCGTCGGATACTTCGGCCCGGTTATTGCTTTCCTACGGTTATTGCGCAACGATTCGGCTGTGAAGAGGAAGCCGGACGTATTGTCCGCGTAATTATCCACGAAACCACGTTGCAATCTCAACGGTTGCGGAAAGAAACGTGTGCAAACCACCAGTTTTCACTTCCGATATCGTCTTTATTATTCCAGCGTGTACTAATCGATTTGGAATATTTACCTCGGCTGTAGATTACGAGGGAATGCAATAAAACGTTTTTTTTTTGGCTGTATACTATATACCACCGTACTCGGGAGAGTTCGCAGAATTTTTCCTTGCAAAAAGTATTCCCCTAACTTCCATACTTGAAGGACAAAAAATTCCGAAGCGTTGAAAAGTCTGCGCTCCGTCCGAAATTAAATATTGCCACAAACTGAGGACGATAAATTCAAACAGAGGCTCCAACACGGTTATAAAATTATGCAATTAGGCCACTGATAATTAAAATTGACCTACCTGCAGCATGTTCAAGACACTCAGTACGGTTTTCTGCTTCTTGGCCCGTTCTCCAGGATTTGACCATTATGAGAGGAAAACGGTACCTGCATCATCCTCAGACACCAGGATTAGGCGTCACGCTGGTCTAAAAGTCGACCTCGATCTGCGACCTCGATTAGACCTCCCGTCCGCAATTCCTTCGATCCTCTAAAGGTTATGGCTGCCGATCGGTCACGGTCACACGCACGCGTGCAACATCTGTGAACACTATGCCGACGGGACTATCAGTGGTTTGTACGCCGATGATCAGTCGATATTCAACGATCCGGAAGATCGTTCCGGTTATGTTTCTTGTAAATTGTACGGGGCACCATAATGGCTTTCCATTGTCTATCCAGCATGCTACTGCTCTGGAATTAATTTCTGCGCTTCTTTATCATTGTGTAAGTTACTTTATATTGTAAATTAACCCTTTAAGGGGTGTAGAAATTTTATTTCATTTTTTTTTATTGTATAAGAGACAATATTTGGAGCTGGAATGTACGAGTAAAATTGAATTACTATGTACTTAAATATATTACGATTAGTATGCTCTAGTATTTCACGATGCAAATTAGTTTTGAAGCCTGATCGAAAAATAGTCTCCGGTTGAGAGTTGTTCATACACATGACTAATTAAGAGTTGTTCAGAAACGACGAGCAAATTGTCTCATTAGTGACCATAATCGTTATACTTTGCGTGTGAAGCACGATTTAACATAAATATTCTCAGATTCAAGATCTAGGATCACGAGTTAGCTATTGAGAATGTTGTTAATTTTACTAAATGGCTCGAATCATCGCGCTGAACAAAATTCTCTGTTCAATCAATAAATCTTTTGAAAGTAGGCTTCGAGTGGTGAAGATAGTAACAAACGTGTTCGCGATTTTCCGTATCCTAGCGTGACTCAGCATTACAAAGTAGCAACCGTTTTCACTGTTAATTATGTTGCAAATAGAATTATCATATGTTAATGATCAGTTTATTAAGTGCAAATTTCTATTTATGTTGCGACAAAACCCAACCCAAAACTGTGCCCATTCGTGAAAATTCTACGACGTGCAAAGTGTGAAGTGTTGAGAATTGTTAGTGTCGTTTGAAGGTAGACGACTAATTGTAAGCTAGTTGCTAATGAAATTATTACTGATTTTATGTATCTGTGGCAAAAGTCAACAAGTGCAGCAGGAAATATTCGGTCACGACACAAATATGTTCGGCTATATTCAGTATCTCTGTTTACTTATTGCTCAAGCACATTCACTTGATAGTACATGCCATAAACTGCAAGTTGCACCTTTTCAGTTACAGTTATGCGCATTCACAAGGAATCCTAGCTAAATTGTTCGAACTTCAACAACTGTTTCAAAACATTAACGGTAGAGTATGGATTTTATACATTTGAATACGTAATTGATTAATACATTTAAGAGACTACGGTGTACCATTTCCAACTCATTAAAATAATTAAGAAGAGAAATATCTACGTAGCTCCTGTTTCTTGCAACTGATACAGAGAATTTTTGATTTTGCATAAAAATCCGCTGTCATTGGGCATTTTTTAGTTAGAACGGTAGTTCTAGCGTAAATTCCAGCCGCTGTACACAATGTATGGCAACCGCAGCATTCTAAGCGCGCTAATTAAATAGAAAATTTTGCGATTTCGTGCAGCTACGGTTGCGTAGGCGGAAGGACAAACCGCGGACAGTTACACGAGTCGAAAAAATCCACGCTGACGGATAGAAAGTCACCTTCTGCTGCCGTGTAGCTTGTCCTATTTAACCTCCTCAAATGCCGCGTGTTTATACATGCACGAGCCTCTTTTTTCCCCCATGGAAATAACTTCGCCGCCGCCGGCGTCCGGACTTTTTTATTTTCACGGACCCGTAGAAACCGGAAATCGAATCGGTCCGACGGGCGAACCAAGGTGAAATCGTCGTACCAAGCAAGAACCGTTCGCAAATTGCCGTCGATGATTTTAAAGATCCCCACAATTTTCTTTTCCAGCGGCGTTTTGTTATCGTAGAAACGGCGGTTTTGCTTTTTCGAGACAGTTTGCCACAATGCGTGGCGCAAGCGAGTGCTGCTGCATCGATAAGGAAGAGCGATCGACAGGAAGCGAGTTACGGTATGTTTATGATGCTATGAACGGTCATTTCACTTTCTTTTTTTTGTGTCACTTCGAAGATAAGTTACTTAGGAAGTCATTTAGAAAGGTTCGGGTATGCTTCTTTTTGCGTGCGTTTTTTTAAATTGCTTTCGATGAGTCTTTCTTTGAATAAGTGCACTAAGTATTTTTTTAAAGAAGGTTCAAGTAGGTTCAGTTTTAAGGAACACTTAGTAACTCCGTTAACTTACATGAATTTAGTAAGGTCCTCTTTGCACGGGTTTCAGTATAAGTTCTTCTTTAAGTACTTCTAAATAAGTTCGTCTTTAAGTAAGTCTAAGTCAGTTCATTCGTAAGTGAGTTCATCTTTCAGTCAGTCTAAGAAAGTTCATTTTTAAGTCAGTCTCAGTAAGTTTATTGTTGAGAAAGTCCATCTTCCAGTCAGTCTAAATAAGTTAATTTTTAGGTAAGTCCAAGTAAGTTCGTTTTTAAGTGAGTTCATCTTTCAGTCAGTCTAAATAAGTTAATTTTTAAGTAAGTCCAAGTAAGTTCGTTTGTAAGCGAGTTCATTTTTCAGTCAGTCTAAGAAAGTTCATTTTTAAGTCAGTCTAAGTAAGTTTATTGTTGAGGAAGTTCATCTTCCAGTCAGTCTAAATAAGTTAATTTTTAGGTAAGTCCAAGTAAGTTCGTTTGTAAGTGAGTTCATCTTTCAGTCAGTCTAAGAAAGTTCATTTTTAAGTCAGTCTAAGTAAGTTTATTGTTGAGAAGTTTATTTTTAGGTAAGTCCAAGTAAGTTCGTTTTAAGAAAGTCAAAGTATATTGATTTTTGAGTACATTTCAGCAAGTTCTCTTTTTAGCGAGTTTCTGAAATAAGGTCATAGAAGTCCTAGCACAGCAAGTTCATGATAATCAACGTTCCCAGCAGCAAATAAAATAGAATCAACAATACAATGACGTTTAGAATATCCAGACGATTCGCAGAGGCCTACCAAGCATGATTGATCATTGGAAGTTGCACACCTGAGGAACACGACTGTAGGTTTTCGCGGTGTTGTCAGCTGATGCTTGGAAAAATAATCGACGGTGTCATTAACGGAACTTTCTTCGCAACGTTACAGCGCCAGCATACATTGCGCATCCGTACACATCGATAACAACTATCTATACATTGTAATTTCAAACGGTTACGTATTCGTAACATTTGTATTGATATGCATTTGTGTAAACGAAACGGTTTTTAACAGAAAAAACTCTCAGACTTTGTTTGGTCTCTTGATCAACTATAATTAACGTTACGGAGATAGGACCGATTTTCAGTGCGCCGCGCCGACCGCGATCGGCGCCGTTCTTGCACGCATGTTTCATTAATTATGGTCTCGGAATAATAGCGAACCACGGGGCTTTCCTCGGTCTCTGAGCAAAAAGCGAAGCGACCGTGAAAATCAGTGAAACTCGCCGCAAGAACCGGACACCTTGCGAGCTTCACGAGTTCCTGAGCGAGCGAGCGTATCCTCTCCAAGTATCAACCTGTCCGAGTATTCTTCTTCTTCTTATCCTCTTCATGTTCCCTACCTGGTTCCATCTGGTACACCCTGAATTCGGTTTACGGTGTCGCTCCAGTTTCATGGACACTCGCGACCCACATATCTTATGGTTATGGGCTGACACAATGTTCGGGTTCGGGACACTTTGACAGTAAAGCCATCAAGGTGAAACGACCGGTTTTTTATTTTACAGTTAATTAAATTGTCGAACTGCATTTGGGAAACGTGGCTGAATGAACTTCTTCGTTCAAGCATTCAGAAAAATCGAAGTAAATTTCAATGGTGCCATTTTTCCAAGGAGACATGTTACTGTCAGATTTTCCATTTACAATTTTTTATTAATGTAGCATTTTTTCTTGCCTGTTTGTACCATTGACCGGTTTCTACGTATAATTTTTTGGGTTAGAGCTTTGAATAAATTTTTACAAGAATGTTATGGAGTTAATTATAATAAAAATTGCAATAAAATGTTGTCCTCTATACCTATCAAAAGTTGTACTCTCTGCTGTGTAATGAAATGGTATGGGGAATCGGTTAGGTGAACAACACATGGCCAACATTGAAATTCAATCGACTGTAGTTTGAAAAATGGCGGATCCCCAGCATGGTTGCATACAATACGTAGACAACTCAAGAATATGTGGTTCAAGAAAGCGTAACGTAATCCGTGATTTTTTTAATTTAAATCACCTGCTGTTACCGTTACTTGCAAATCTGCACTCGAAACAATAGCGCGTAAATTACCTGCGACTCCGCATTATCACCATAGTGTTCCTAAAACGGTGAAAAACAAAATAAAATTCCAGAATACCATGAAATAAAATTACGTACACAGTACATCAATATTAAGTTACCTGCTCATGAATGTAATAGTATAACGAATTGTTTAATGCGTTTTCACTTTCTGCCAAGACGAACCTATGAAATAGCCTGCCTAAAACTTAAATTTTCACTGAAATCTATTATTGTAAATACTTGATCATTTTTAAGAAAGTTTCTATTATATTGTTATAATTTATTTCCCTTTGATAGAACACAGTACATCTATGTAAATACAAATATATTTATTAATAATATAAATCAGTTTTTGAAATTGTATAAATATAGGTAAACGAAAAAATACAAGATGTCATTAACAATACTAATAGCAGCTTTCAGTAATTTCGTTCTGAAATAATCTTAAGTTCCTTTCTAAATGAGTTTCAGTAAGTTTATTTGTATGTAACTTCAAGTAAGTTCTACCAATGTATTTAAACAACTAAAATGTTCGTTGCTTGGAATGTTTCACAAATCGTTTATCTGTTACCTAGAAAATCCTTCGCACACATTCCACCAGGTGAAATTGATATACGTTGAATGCGCGTGTTCGATTTCTACGAAATTTCAAGTGGAAGCGAATCGAACAATCTCTGGTTTAAAAGTCAAATGCGGGGAAAGATGTTTATGAAAATTTGTGGAATGAAAAATCCCCGCGTAACTTTCCGGGACATCTGTTGTTGTTTTTATGGGAACGGTCTACGGAGACAGACGGATTTCTTGTTACACCTGGTTTCCAGCGCGACAAAAACAGTTTGGGCTCTTTTGCCGGCCAATTATCGCAGAAATGCCCTTGTCGGAAGTCAAAACTGTCGGGAAGTCGCCGAGGAGACGACCATAACTAGGATCCAGACATGGACAATGTATCTTTGAGACCACGAAGCGATCGTAAATCAATCGTCGGTCGTAAAGTCTTCGCGTTCTAAATACGCTATGCGCACTTCGTTTTGTTGCTCGAGTTAGGATACTCGACCAAGTTGACACGACACAGTGAGTTAGTGGCGTGTCGTTTTGGAACTCGTTACAGGTGCCGTGGAATTTTGATTTGCGACGGAAAAAATGCGAATTTTGAATCATTAATTGGGACTGGAAATTTCAATTATTTTAATATCAAATCGCAATGACGATGATTCATGATGGATCTGAATTTTTAGCTGTTGTGAAAAAAGCATTTGAAAACTTGCTCGGAAGTTACAGATATTTTAATCTTTTTCAGAAGCAGAGGAGACACTCAACGATGCAGTGTACATACTTACCAGCAAGAGAATGTCAATCAATAATCATTTTTGTAAGATTACAAGTTTTTCTCGGTCTGTACTTAAAAAATCGTATACTAAAATGCTAATAGCTTTTTTCAAACTTTTACGCTATATCATCGCTATAACATTGGAATTGTTTATCGCCTTGTATTTGAAAAATCGTCGAGAACGATCTCCTTCAAACATAGGAAAGAAAATCAGCGAATCATTGATGAGCATCTTCTCCTCTACAAAAAGAAAATACTATTAACCCTTAGCACTCGAATGATGACTGTGAGGCACCATTAAAAATTACTGTATCGTTATTCAAAATATTTTTCACATTATTAAATTTCTTTGTATTTAATAAATTACTAAACATTTCGGTATTGCACTAGTAAATTGCACCATTTTCGTATGTATAACATGACAAAAGATATATAGAAGGAAAATATTCTGGGTCGGAAGAAATGTTTCGTCTTGGAGTTAAAATAGCTTCGAGTGCAAAGGGTTAATTAACAATATTTCCCATAACATTGATATTTAAAAAATCGTCACTATACAAGGTTAAACCCAGCTATTTCGTTGAAAATTGGAAAAGGAAACAAACTGCTTCTTTCAACACTATCATTCCAACTCGAGCACCCTTCCAAAGGGTCCGAACAGACCCAGCCTCCGCCGGGCAAGTCTGAAATCTCTCTCGCACACCTGAACCTTCGAACAGACCCGAAAAAGGAGCCCTTGAAGCAAGGTTAAACAATGCGAACGCGAAGGTTGGCTCGCAGATGGGAACTGCGTGGATGAGCACCGGGTCTGAAGGGTTGTATTGATTTCTATGATGGCGGCCGGCCGGCGCCTGCACCCTCCACGCTCGTGCCAGCCGGAACAGGATCGCTCCGCCGTATTTTCCGGCGAAATACAGCGATGATCGTCGCGTAATCGTCGCTGTGCCGCGTTTCTTTATAAAGTATTCACCTAATGGTGATCGCCGGGTCATTAATTAGCCACCAGCGACGGTGAAACGCGTCGGAAATCAACGTTGTAGCCGCTGAACAGAACCTGAAGACGATGCCCGTGCCTTCGAGGTCCTTGACGTAGAAGTGTCAGTGTTCTTGCGATGACTCCGTGCTAGACCGACACCAGTGAGTACATGATCAATATCATTTCAATGGAACACGTTCTCGCATACCCCCTTTTCTGTTATCCACCCCCCTCGTCGAGTCCTTTGATCCGATAGTTGATTTTGGAAAATTAAATGCTGCTACAGGGAATGTTTGCAATTGCTGATTCTCTTCAGGATTCTGCACACAGGATTTTTATAGTGCTTTCTGCGGAATATTTGTATTTGCAGAGTTTCGTTGTATCCTTGAAGACACTCTAACCTATCGTAGAATCGAAAAAAGTTAGGTCCTTCCAGGGGATGAAGCTAAGTGTGTTGCTGGATTTTGATTTTTTGATGTACTGACCGTGTTTTTTGTGGGAGTTTGATGTTTTTGAGGGTTGGCGAAGGTTTTTTATATGGTCAGTGTGTGTGTAGGTTAGGTCTCCGGAAGGGCTGATGCTAAGCGCGTTATTTATTCTGATTTTTGCTCTATTGTACGTAACAGCAGGGTAATACTGAAAGGAACAATGAGAAAACTTTTTGGATAATCTAGCGTGTTATTAATGAAACGAATAACTTTATGAAGGAATACATTAAAACTTTTGATAGAAGGTGATGGGAAGGTCAGGGGCGTTGATCTGACGCGTCCTAGTGGCTTCCTTTCTCTTTCTATGTGGGTGGGTGTTGGAAGGAGGAATAGGTGTAGTTTAGGTTATGGAATCACCAAGTATCTGGGAACACTATACCATTTTAGTTTGCTAAACAATCTCACAAAAACTCCACGAAAAGGAAATAATTTACTAGTCATAGGGTCAGCAGCTTGAAAATTAAAAATTAGATTTGAAACTTTGCACAAATGTAGCTCACGTGAATAGATTGAACAGGAATTGTTTAAATAACTAAACGAAGGGTACATTAACTGCAATATGCCAGGACGACTTAACTCGTTATTGGCAGCTCGGTTACATCCTTCCCCTTTCTCTTTCTTAATTAATGAACCGGTCGGGGCGAGTTAACTCATCGTTTATCTTCGATTTCTCTTATTTGTCAAAATTTCTGTTTCTCTTATGCTTTGTTATTCTTAATTAGCCTTAATTGTGGAAGCCGATCGTGATAATTTCTTCTTCATTGATTTTTACGAGGAGAGATCGAATATATTCAGCGGGAATGAGCTTTTTCGAATACTTTCTAATATCTCCGCGGTGAATGGACCGTTAAATGCTTGATCGAGACTGTTACATGTTATGGTCTTTGTTCTATTGACAACGGTGTTACGATGCCATTCACGATGCCAAGTATACTGTAACGTGTCATTGACGTTTCAGAAGTGCACGACGACTTTTATCGACAGTGTTCCATTTTTCTCATTCGGTGTTCTACTTTTTCCTCACGATTTCAATTGCTGCTAATCGCTGAATCTTGTGTTTTAATCACAGTTCTTTAGTTATATCTAAGTTCTTTATTTATATCTAATTTAATAATCCTTGAATTTTTCATTATTTTTATTATTCCTTTTTTCTTCTCGCGTGTCCTTATTCTATTTTATTTTTGTCATGCAATAAATTGTCTTTTATTTGTTGTGTTTACATTTTATTTATATACATTTATATGTTATTTGCAACCTCAACCTTTTCAGAAATTAATTTTTTTTAAAATCAACAAGCACGATTTGAAAAAAAAATTAATTAATCTAATGCATACCTCAAATAAACGTATGAAAATATAATGATTAAAAAAGAAGTGTTCAGCTGCGAGCAACAATTTCACAATCTACCGGATCGGTTCAAACACGATCGAAGAAATTAGAACAATGACAAGAGTATATTCCAAATGTCAATAGATATTAATTATTGCTCAAGTACAAGTGTGGGTGTGAAAGTTAAGATGTCGACCAGCTGCCCCACCATGTTTTCTATCAACTGGCATTATCTGACAGTCCCGCTGTTCCTATTACCTTTTCCCGTTTCCCATATCACGTTCGAATTATTATTTCACGACTGCGAAACTTTCTCCGGTGATCACCGTACTGGCAAACGTGTTCCCGAACGCAAGAACTTCGCGAGACCGCATTAAAATCGCGACTGATCGATAATACGAGATATATGGCAATTATTATAGCCAGGTCGCGAGAGCGAAAATTCCCAGGCAGGGAACGTTCCCGTGCTTCACGATCTCGAACACCGTTGCACACCTTTACTGACAAAGAGAAACGTACGTTTTGCGAAATCCACTTTTGTGTGAACAGTTTAGTGTCACCTAAGCATACTTGCTTGACAAATCATTTTTCTTTTTACTGGAACCACGATGGAAGAAGAGCTTGCTTTTTATTACAATATTGACCTGGACATTTTTTCTGACAGTTTTTTCATCCTGGCGAGATAAAAAATATCGACAATACCGTCATTTTTAGAAATATTATTACACAATTTTCAAAAATGATGAAAAGAAGGAATACATTCTTATTCCAGACTCAGAAAATTCGTATTTTTTGCATACAAATTAATATTGATAATATTTTTACTATACACGATAGTCTCTCAATCACCGAAAGAAATTCTTCGCTAATTAACACTTTGATCGCCAAACAAGAAAGCTCAAAAATTCCACGAAATCAAAGTAAGTCATTTGATAAAATAGAAATTTAAAAAATTATATGTATGATATTGTGTTCTCCAACTTTCTTGCATTTTACACATCCTAATCTGGTACAATGAGTATATTAACGTAAAAATTAATTTTAAAGCCTGAACAAATAATTCCGTCACCCATATATGGGTGACATGGCAGTCAACGTGTTAAAGAACAATCTACAAGAAATATCGTTAAATTTCTTGACAGCCTCGGACAATTATCGAAGTAGTCCAGTACAAACCAAGTGTCCAAACAGTTTCCAACTGGTAGATTTCGCGGTTCGGCCGCTTTAAGTAACTTTCGATGTCCAGCCACCGGCCCGGAACGTTGCAAGCCGGTTTATTTAAACAAATTACGTTCTACAGATAAGATATTCTCCCACTTTTACTCTCTTTCTCCACAGTGGTCTCGTGTAAAGATCAGAGTTTCACTTTCGCTTGACTTGTCCGACCGCCTGCACCGATGCAAATGCAAATGGCGGTCCAGGGAGGAGAGATCCATGGATCGAAAAATGCAAACGGAGAATAATGGGTAGATCGATCGGTGACTGAAACACGCTTCGGACGTTGTAATTATTGTGTAGCGTGATTGATACTTGATTTGGTCCTGTAGAAAGCGTGCTTCGTGCTTTCGATCGATGATTATTATTATTATCATTTACTTTCGTTGGGAAATATTAATGTACTCCTGTAGCCTGAATTTTTGTTACGAATATATACCTGGAACCTGTAAATATCCTCCACGTATTGTACAACAATTACTCCACGGTTCAAAAACAAAAATTGAATTGATTTTGGAATAAAAATTTACAATGAAGAAGAATTGGCAATTATAACTTCGTTATAAAAGAGTGTGGCCAAGAATAAAATTGGTTTGTATTAACAATTACACGTTAAAGCAAGGAATTGTCAAAATGAAATTTTTGCAGTCCTGATCGCCTCTATAAATAAATTGACACTTTTGCGAAACTTGTGAAGCATAAAATTCTCGGTTTTTGTGATTGAACGTGTTATCGAAAATGGGAAACATGGTGTTAGAATACTTTTACTACAGTCAGAGAAGCAGTGTTGACATACGTCGCCAATGCCAATGTCAGCGGGTGATTATGGCGGATCAGACGGGCGGCTTTTCCTGCGATTAAACGCGCGTGTTGCACACATAGTTGCATACACCGGTCGGAGGCTGGCCTGCACTTTCTTCTCGTCGAACGCGAACCCGCTGCGATCACCTCGCTTTCGAGGTCAATGTCTAGGCCCGCCGAGAAGCATAAGCGACATACGATCATGAACGTATCGCGGCGGCCGCAAACTTTCCATGGTCGTCCATCAATTTGCCTCGTGCAGCACGTGCAATTATGCTTGTACATATCATCGACGTCGCGTCGCGCCTCCGGATTATTCCGTCAGAGGAAAGACGAGTTAACTCGCCTGATCCACACTTTCCCGAAGATTATCGTAACCGCTTAACTTTTACGAATGAACGGTGCTTGCGCGAATTTTTTTACGTATTGTTAAACCACAGAAATTCTCATGCATTAAAGACGTAATAGTAATTACTATTGTAATTACAATAGTAATTTTACTATTGCTGTCTTTAAACGTGTGTTTAAACATAAACGTTCACAGCGTTAAAAATATGTACCATTGCAATTGGAAGAGTCTACACAATCGTTCTACACGAAAAACATTCATGTGCCTTTTATTGTTAAAGCACAAAAAATTCTCAAAGTCGAAGAACATCCTAGAAAAAAGTAGGTACATTAAAGAGACGTAAGGCTGCTTTTAATAATTTGTTTGATCATACTTAATAACTCGCAGCGTTAAAAATATATACCATTGCAATTGGAAGAGTCTACAGAATCGTTCTACACGAAAAACATTCATGTACCTTTTATTGCTAAAGCACAAAAAATTCTCAAAGTCGAAGAACATCCTAGAAAAAAGTAGGTACATTAAAGAGACGTAACGCTGCTTTTAAAAATTTGTTTAAACATACTTAATAACTCGCGGCGTTAAAAAAATATACCATTGCATTTGGAAGAGTCTACAGAATAAAAAGACATTTATGTATTTTTTATTGTTAAAGCACAAAAAATTCTTAAACTTGTCCGACTATGTATGTGCATTGATCATTTTTTAAAATCTTGCGAGCTACAATTTATTTAGAGGTTTCTGCGTTTCGTGAATGTGTAAATATTTGCAAATGCCTGGTTAACAAAGTTTGTGAAGTTTGTGAGGTTCGGTGGTTATAAAACAGCATCTTAGAAGATTATGGTTCGGGACGGAAGAATGGGTTTGAAAAGAAAAGTGTTGGGACCAACACTTTTACTTTAGCGGAGATAACTGTGTGTGAAACTGCTCTTTGATCTAGGCGTTTCCTTTCCAACGGTCTCTGTAGATCGTTAGATCAGCCGAGTGTAATGATAACGAGACGTTATAGTCACGGGCTCATCGCTTTCTGTCTATGTAGAAAGCGAAATTTCTTCGAGAATATCAAATATGGCGGCGGCCATTCTGCTCACGTATGATTTATTTAGACATTCCTATTGCACAAGAATTCATTCGAACAAATTATACGAGAGAGTAAAAAATTTAATTATTTCGATGCTACGTTTAATGGAACGCAACGAAACCTAATCAGATTAACTTGAACATAACTCGTCGTCAATAAAAATTTAATCCAGCATAGATAGGGATCTATTGTGTTTTGTTACGACCGTATCGGTTACGCAAAAGTGTTCTTA
The DNA here is from genome assembly GCA_913789895.3 of Seladonia tumulorum. Lineage (NCBI taxonomy): Eukaryota > Metazoa > Arthropoda > Insecta > Hymenoptera > Halictidae > Seladonia > Seladonia tumulorum. Next base: position 10,240,899 of record OU565268.1, read on the forward strand.
TCGATGCCGATTGGTAATCTTCACAGCAATTGATTTTTCTGTTTCAAACATGTCGAGGCCCACGTATTGATAAATTTTGCTTGGTAAATTTCCTTCAGCGTTTCCTCCAGTGTGTTGCACTGAATTATGGCAACGATTATTAGTGGAATATTTAGTACAGTGACTTCGATCAGTACTTATACGACATTTTTAATTTTCGAAAATATGCCGATGTTGAGATCGTTCGATTCAAGAAATTGTTGTTTTTGAACTGTGGATGCAAATGTGTCTCCTACAAGACGATTCGAGCCGGTTTAGAACTTTAACAAATTTTTGCGCTGTAACTACGACAGTTACATGGATGGACCTTACGTAGATTAATTCTACGGACTAGCTCACAATTCAATTTTAATCAATTTTGAACTTTAAACATTTTTTATGCTATAACTACGACATTTACATGGATGGACCTTACGTAGATTAATTCTACGGACAAGCTCACAATTCAATTTTAATCAACTTTGAATTTTAACCATTTTTGCGCTGTAACTACGACAGTTACATGGATGGACCTTACGTAGATTAATTCTACGGACAAGCTCACAATTCAATTTTAATCAAATTTGAACTTTAACAATTTTTTATGCTGTAACTACGACAGTTACACGGATGGGCTTTACGTAGAACAATTCTGCACACTCTCCCAAAGACAATGGTATATTTATTCATAACATTTTCATCGTTGAAATATATTTAAATATTGTTCCAAGTTGAAATTGTTCACTTTTCCCACAACGGTTCGCAATGATTATAATCCTACTTGAAGGATTTGTGAAGCCACTGTATACATACGTTTGTCGTCTTATCAGCACCGGATTATTTCGCAATTGAACCTCGGTTAATCGTTCTCGAGCAACGCGAACGATTTCGCAGCCAACGACACGGTGAATTCCGATGATTACGATAGGCACGGGCATGGGCGCAGAGTTTAGTCGACGCCAGAGAAAGGAAGTGCAACAACCACTCTCTAGAGCCGACAACTTTTCCCTTCGTTTCAGGCCTAACAGTGTGTTCGCGACGTGTATCGAGTATCAGTACGAGAGCTCGTCTCGTCTCGCCGCAGAAGCGGTTTCTCTAAACTCGCGAGAGACGATTTAGATCGCATTCCGGATGCTGATCGAGCAACGATCGCGCGATAGAGATCTTGGAAAAGATCGTACGCGAATCTCGTGTCTTGGTAGTCGGTCGAACCCTCGAATATTCACGCAAAGAAGTTGTAAAAACCAACCCTTAGTATTTTCTTTGCGATTTCAATCGAAATTTTTTTTCAAAATTGCATCTTTTTAGATGTAATATAAAAAATTCGGAAATTTATCAATTTAGAGTTAATCGTCTATAGATATGTAGAATTGTATAAAATAAAAGTTTGTAATTAGTCATCATTCGCAGACTCGATACTGTTCAAATATTTTAAGTGCATATTCGCACAGTCGAACGAAAAAATACAGTTTTTTACGATACTGTAAATGTTATCGTTCCATAAAGATAACTGAGGCTTTCAAATGAATGTGGTCATAGTAAATTCTTTCGAGATCCACACGATTGTAAATTTCTTATCGATGACGTACGTCTGATAGCGACTATCTTTTATAGTAATAAATCAGTTAACTGCGAGTACTACCGATCCACGACTGATTATATTTGTTTATCGCGAGTGTGGATCACAATCTGTAGACACACGAACAATGCTTCCGGTGTTTTACTTACGTAGTATACGGAGATCAATGGATCTGTAAATGCAGATACGTTGTTGGACCAGATGTTTCTAGATCTACGAAATTAATTTGAAATTGTTAAATTAATCAACCTATGACTTCGTGCCTCTATAGATCAATTAATTACCTGTAAATAAACTACTCGATGAATACACAAGTTCCTGAACCAATGAATCCACGCAACTAATTGCGAACTAATCAGCCAATTAATCTTGCACCATCATGCTCATCATGCTTATCATACTCATAATGCTGTTCATTTATGAACGCGTGCAAACTTCTCTGATCTATCGACTACGGTGATCCACTCAAGATCAAGACCTCGATTACGAGATTGTAAGGAATCTGTGCAGTGCCGATTTGCAAACAATGAAAAGTTCATGATCCAATGGATCCATACGATTAATTGCAAATTGATTCAACCACTACAAGCGTTGAATTATTCAAATTTGTTAATTGATTTTTTATTTTACATACAATTAATTTATTTTTGTCAGATCTATCGATTGCATTGATTTGATCGAGATCGAGATAGATTATTAGATAGAGATTGTAGGAGTGTATGCACTGTCAAGAAAAATGTTAATTATTATGCGATCTCATCGAGGACAATGGCGCGGGACGATTTCCAAACGTCGAAACGTTTACGCTTTAGCGGCACGCTCGATTCCCGGAACGTTCGCAACGCTGAACAAACGTTTGCCGAACACGTCAAATATTATTTCATAGATGTACGCTTGGCCAACATTCCGTAACGCACGTTTCCTCGATACGTGATGACGAATCCTAGGGAAATGTGTGCCAGCAACCAGCAACCAGCGATATTAAGGTGGCTGGAATCGCTGCCGGGTGAAAATCAGTATGGTCGCTATCCTACGGCATCCATCGCCGAGATAAACATCGATTGTGGACAATGAGCTCCGCTACTGTGCCAATTATCGGATAAGAATTAGTCTTTTTAATACTATCTGCCTCTAGACTGCAATTATGGCATCCATCACTGTTTAGATTTTAATACAGTGTAGTAGCCAATTGTTATTTTATTGTAATTTATATTTTCATAATAATTAAATGTTATTTCATTCGCTAGATTTGACGATTATATTATATTCATGGTTTAACAATCATTCTTATTAATACTATCTGCCTCTAGACTGCAATTATGGCATCCATTACTGTTTAGATTTTAATACAGTGTAGTAGCCAATTGTTATTTTATTGTAATTTATATTTGCATAATAATTAAATGTTATTTCATTCGCTAGATTTGACGATTATATTATATTCATGGTTTAACAATCATTCTTTTCAATACTATCTGCCTCTAGACTGCAATTATGGCATCCATCACTGTTTAGATTTTAATACAGTGTAGTAGCCAATTGTTATTTTATTGTAATTTATATTTTCATAATAATTAAATGTTATTTCATTCGCTAGATTTGACGATTATATTATATTCATGGTTTAACAATCATTCTTATTAATACTATCTGCCTCTAGACTGCAATTATGGCATCCATCACTGTTTAGATTTTAATACAGTGTAGTAGCCAATTGTTATTTTATTGTAATTTATATTTTCATAATAATTAAATGTTATTTCATTCGCTAGATTTGACGATTATATTATATTCATGGTTTAACAATCATTCTTATTAATACTATCTGCCTCTAGACTGCAATTATGGCATCCATTACTGTTTAGATTTTAATACAGTGTAGTAGCCAATTGTTATTTTATTGTAATTTATATTTGCATAATAATTAAATGTTATTTCATTCGCTAGATTTGACGATTATATTATATTCATGGTTTAACAATCATTCTTTTCAATACTATCTGCCTCTAGACTGCAATTATGGCATCCATCACTGTTTAGATTTTAATACAGTGTAGTAGCCAATTGTTATTTTATTGTAATTTATATTTTCATAATAATTAAATGTTATTTCATTCGCTAGATTTGACGATTATATTATATTCATGGTTTAACAATCATTCTTATTAATACTATCTGCCTCTAGACTGCAATTATGGTATCCATTACTGTTTAAACTTTAATACAGTGTAGTAGCCAATTGTTATTTTATCGTAATTTGTATTTGCATAATAATTAAATGTTATTTCATTCGCAAGATTTGACGATTATATTATATTCATGGTTTAACAATCATGCTTTTCAATACTATCTGCCTCTAGCCTGCAATTATGGCATACATTATTGTCTAGATTGGAATGAAGTATAATAATAGTCGATTGCTATTTTACTCACATTTCTGACTGAATAATAACCAAATGTTACTTAAGACGCTAGCCATAAATGTATAAAGATCCGCAGTCTAATAATTATTGAAGAGCGTGGACAGGCTAAAAAATTGTTATTCAACAAAATACAACTTTGAGAGTGTCAATCGTCAAACATATCAATGAATCACATCAAAACATATCAATAAAAAAAAATTAAACAACAAAAGACATATCGGGAAACAATACACATAATAAACAACTCGAAGAGTATTGTTATCAAACAATGATACGTACGCGCACGATAAACACCAGAAAAGTTGTACAGTGAAGTATAATTGACGTGGCTCGTCTGACTATGTCTCGCCTTTTCCACTTACCGCGAATCTAAGTTAGCCTCGACAGCTTCTAATTCGACCGAATGTATCTCGAAACGTTCGAAACTGTCCTAACGCATCGGAAAGTAGTATAACGCTAGTCACCCGGCCAAGAATCCCGAGCATGTTGCATAGAAAATCTAAATACACGTATAACGCGATCGAAAAGTGGAGCGACCGAGTGTTATGCGTCCGCGGCGGGACATAAACGTCCGTTGTTATTGTTGTAAACGCGGAGGAATAATAGTAGAGTAAATATTTAGAAGCCGAGCTAACGAGATCGTCGCAGATAGTCGTAAAATAAATGACGCGGCAGTTCATCGGCTGAAAAGCGGAGAAACGATCAGCCGCGACGAACGAGGTCGTGTAACGAGTGGCGTTCCACGATACTCGCGTCTCCGATGACGAAGAGAACGTCGTGATTCTCTACCGGGTGTCCCCCCAAAAAATATATCCGGCAAAAAATATCAGACGTCGGAATTTTTCACACACACCGAAACGTCGTTTCCCGGAGATACTGATCCTCTCCGGTAAAGAAGAACGCCGAATGGAAAATAAAATGCGATTTATTAATGCTTAGGAAAATAAAGTATTTTTATTCGGGTAACTTTTGCAACGGCAATTCTTCAAACCTAACTCGATCGTGGTAATACGATGAACGAATTCTTAGGAAAATAAAGTATTTTTATTCGGGTAACTTTTGCAACTCCAATTTTTCAAACCTAACTCGATCGTGATAATACGATGAACAAATTCTTAGGAAAATAAAGTATTTTTATTCGGGTAACTTTTGCAACGGCAATTCTTCGAACCTAACTCGATCGTGATAATACGATGAACGACGAATAGTTTGATCGATACAAAATAAGTCTAACTAGATTAATTTATGTCTGCGTTCACACCGAACAGGTTAATAAACCTTGTTAACCGTCAATGACTTATTGTCTCGCTTGTAAAATAAAATGTTTTTATTAATTTTTAGGAAAATAAAGTATTTTTATTCGGGTAACTTTTGCAACGGCAATTCTTCGAACCTACCTCGATCGTGATAATACGATGAACGACGAATAGTTTGATCGATACAAAATAAGTCTAACTAGATTAATTTATGTCTGTGTTCACACCGAACAGGTTAATAAACCTTGTTAACCGTCAATGACTTATTGTCTCGCTCGTAATTAGTCCATGGCGATCGTCGAGCAGCGTTAAAAGGGGAGCCATAAATTTCGATCGATTCATTTTACGAACCAGAAGAAGAAAAAAAAATTCCACGTCGTCGTCGAGTTTTTACCGAATCATCAGAAAATTGTAGGATGATCTAAATTTAGGAATGTGCCGAGTGTTCAGGTCATTACGAAAACTTGGATGCCAAGGAATCGTTCGTAGCGTTAAGGAAAATGTTAATTGCTCGATTCATGGAATTGAAAAATGTTGCGCTCGAATTACGTCCCGTCTGTTTCGACATGTTCCCCGTTTGTCGACTTTCGGTCAGCAAATTCATAGCAATCGGGGACCAAATCCTCGAAGAATGGTTTTGGCTCCAAAATGTCCGGCTTTTGCTCACAAAGTACGATCGCGAACATTAACCAAAATTTGCTCGAAGCGGGTTTAGCCGACTAGGTACTTTCGCAGCAATGTAGCGGTCGATGTTTTCTCCGATTGTGAATATTGTTCGATCATGTGAATTGATCACAATCGTAGGAAGAGGATCAATAGGACAACCGCCTCGAGCGAACTTTCATCCGAAGCCTCTTCTCTTCGGAGAATACGAGAATCGTGGAGCAGGTGCCGTGACCGACGATAATGTAACACTTGTTAGTCGAGTGTAATAATTAGCAGTGGCTACGGGGAAATCAGCGACGTGAAATTGTAATACTTTTCCTGCAGTAATCGCGCGACAGGATTGCTGACAGTTTTCATCTTCTGCGAGCGAAACTTCCTTCGAATGAGCACATTTTGCTAATATTGATGACATGCTGCCTATGCACTATTACTTCCATTGAATTATAATTTTCTTCGATTTTTATTAGTTTTTTAAAAACACTTTGTACTGGTTAACTTTTAGTACAATATATTTTACTATCACACTGTCACTATACTATTTTACTATTATGTGAAACACAAAACTGTAAGCTTACAAGAAGAATTTCAGTACAATATATTTTACTATCACACTGTCACTATACTATTTTACTATTATGTGAAACACAAAACTGTAAGCTTACAAGAAGAATTTCGAAGCATTTCTTAAGTTACATTTTTCTTTAACTTTTGTTTTTCACGATCGTCTTAGAGAATTTCTCTTGTGCATAAAAATCCGTTCTCTAATGATAATATAAACGTCGTAATAAAATATTAAATGTACTGTCTCCCTTTTACAAGATATCGAAAAATGATATAACACAAAGCAGCTTGAACTTCCTGCTATGTTGTTAGTGACGACGATAAAATTCTCTTTATTACATTTTCTGCAAGATTGAGGTCACCGCGATTATGTAGGTAGCGATCATGTTAACCGTCTTAACAAGCGAGAAATAATCCAAAAAGACAATGGAATTTGCAATAAAGCTTTTGTTGCACTCTTAATATCCATCTATTAAATATCTTCCAAAGTCATAAATGCATCAGGATACCGCAGCCTACAGGCGGCGCATGATTTACAAACACCTTCGCCCACCATTAGCTGATTTAATCACCATCTTGATGAATGTATCGCGTTGCTCGAAAAGACATTAATAAACTTCTTTTAAACGATCCCTCCGGAACAAGTTCTTAGATTGTGCTCACCTAGGATGACTTTGCGTCGCAAAGTTTGCGAGAAGGGATCGTAAATTATTTGTTATCGTCATTGAACAATTCATTAAGACATTCTCGACTGTCAGTCATCGGCTTTTTAAACACTCCTTATGGTCTTCTTATACTGCCATTCATGCGCCTTCTTATGCAATCACGACGAAAGATCCAAAGCCAGTCAGAGATGCAGCAATCTACGTATTAATTTATCGGTGCAAGGTGTTGAAAAATTACATGGTTAAATAAATCCGTTGCAAAGTGCTTTCAAAAATAAAGATCAACAATTTACGTATTGATTCGCATTAAAGTTTCGAAAAATTACATGGATAATTAAAGTCGTCATAAAATCCTTTTGGTATTAATACTAGGTTTACGGGGCACTACTATTTTACATTACTTTATGAAAATAACAAGAATATGCTGCCCAAATTTTTACTCATTTATTTTTGTATAGCCAAAGAAATAAATGTGTTGAATAGTTCCTCGTAGATGTATCTTTAGAATCTTAATAATTGTAAACTAAAAATATTAGAACTCGTCATTTTCACGGGTCCCGTAAACGTAGTGTTAAAGATCAATAATTTCTGCATCGATTTATAATTGCATCGAAGTGCAGAAAAATTGCCCGATTAAACGAACTCAAAATATTTCAAAGAGCTCAAGGAAACATATAAGAATCTTAATAATTGTAAACTAAAAATATTAGAACTCGTCATTTTCACGGGTCCCGTAAACGTAGTGTTAAAGATCAATAATTTCTGCATCGATTTATAATTGCATCGAAGTGCAGAAAAATTGCCCGATTAAACGAACTCGAAAGGTTTCAAAGAGCTCGAGGAAACATAAGAGTCTTCGTTCTCAGCGATTAATGATAATGATTTTCTTATAGATTGTTTTTAAGGACTTGAAGACTCGAGGATTTCTGCGAACAGCCTCACCAACAAAAGCTTACTTTCTTCATTTAAAATACGCGCGCGCGCGCGCATACATCGATCCTGGTATCAAATGATGAATCTGTCCATTTGTGGGCGAGAGTAACCGGGTTCGCTTTCTCCGTGCGCAGCCAGATTCCTTCTTCGACTTCTTTTCTTCGTTTTTCTTGAATGGTCAGGAGACATTGGCCGGGGCCGGGGCAAAAAGTATGAAAAAGCCACGATCCGAGGGGGATAGTGACCAGGAAGATCGATTTTTAACGGAGCCCTCGTTCGAGACCAAGTGACCCACAGATCGTTCGAACAGGTTTTCGCCGGATTCTGCTTCCGGTTTCTGTAAGAGAGGCGTTGTCTGGCTCGGTCCCTCGTAAGATCAACGAAATTTATAGTCGTCTGCCTTTTTCCACCGACATACTTCGCCTCGAAATGAGCCTGCCGAGAATAAAGACGTCATTAAGCTACCCCCCACTCTGCGGACTCGTGAAAGGATCGAAAGAATCGCGGCGAGATTCACAGTTAGTTTATTCCACGATCCTTCGCGTCTGTTCGATTCGTTGTTCACTAGTTTGTTGTCCTTGATCGAGAAAGTTGGGATTTTACAGGTCCTCTTTATCGGGCACTTGATCCTTTTTGAGTTAGGTTCGTTGCCTTTCTTTTTTGGTAGAATTGTGGAGCAGTTGTTCGACACCGAGGATGAATGCCACCATTTTGGTAGTACCAGGCTTTTGTGTACAAGCTTAAAAAGTTGAGTTGTGACGAAATAGGTATTAGCAAGTATCATTGCAAACAATTCATATTTTAGACTCGTTACCACATTTTTCATTAATTAAAATTGTAGTGTAGTTGTTTTCTTCTGAAGACGAACGACGCTATAGTGATAATACTAGGCTGTCATGTGCAAGCTTGAAAATTCTGAACAAAAGAGTATCAACAATTAAATTTCCAAACAAATAATATTACAGGCTTGTTACCAATTCTTTCACTGTTCAAAAATATGTATAACTTTCTTTTCAGACTTTCGATGTCGATGGCATCCTGCTATTAGATTCCACCATTTTCTAAGCTTAAAAATCGTAAATAAATAAATTAACGACACAACCGGCGCGAGATCGCTATCCGTTGTCCCTGCTAAGACCTAAAACTTTAAATATTCTATTAGGTTTTTAGGAAGATCACTTTGAATATTTTAAAAAGTGAGGAAGAGTCCTGTAGAGGTTATTTACACGTTACGGTGATTCATAACTATGTCCTGGCCACGATTAGGTCTATTTGTATTCAAATTATTCAGAAATGTTTGCTACATGCTTTCTCTTTTACAATTTTATTCGTACACGTATACTGCGTGTACATTTTTAATTATCTCTGTCCTGTTAGACATAATGACTGCTACTGACGTGCTTCGCCATGACACTGCAAAATATATGATCGTTAAAACTGCTCCTTAAAGTCCTTAAGTATCGGATATCATTATCGAAATACTTTGAATAGCACGCGAGATTTAGACGCTATCTTTCCTGGTAATTGATTTTTAATTTACCGGTTCATCTTGTACTACTATTAGTAGCAAATTTCTATTTTGTCGTTTATTTTTAGACACTGGACATTTACACGAATTCCAACCTCTCGAGCGAAAGATAAATGAGAATTGTACCAGAAAATTATACCGGAGATCTATTTTGAAAATATATATATTTTATTAGAGATTATCATACGCAGAGGACATACGAAGGTCAACTTAATTTTCTTAAATGGAACCATACACTTTTCACCGATCGATGCAGCTAAAAACCGTTAGTTAGATATTTTATTTCATGTAAAAATTTCAGTGGGAAAACAAAAATTGATGTGTTAACCAAGATTGAAACGTCACGATACTAGATTTTGAAACGTAACGCAGAATGCAAAGAAGATTATGTTTTCCGGGAGCAGACGTCACGCCATGGGATGTCCATTTAGGTGCGTCCGCCGAATAGGAAATGTAACTTGTTGTAGGTTTGAATAAGATCGGCCTAACGGTGTCGTCGACTCCATTCACCAACGAGCAAGGCAACATCCAACGGGTTAAGCCTACTTCCAGCCTCGATATTTGGGTTATTATTATTCATGAGCTACAGCGTTCATAGATCAGGATCTTCACGCAGCATTCGGAACGCGTGTTCGACGTCATCTGTTCCACCTATTATTACTTGCTTATCTGCGAAGAAGTCGACCATCCCAAAGTCCAACTCATGCTCGACAACAGAAATCAGCTTCTAAAAATCAGATCAACGAGAGAGGCCAAAAAATTGTCTGCATCTATTGCAGGCAACAGAGGTGAAATAAAAATATATTTCGACTCTAAATAATTTTAATAAACAGACGATAAGATTATGATAAGCTTCGATTCTTCTAATTTACTGTCTTATATTCTACCTATACAATTTTGTTATAAATATATTCGAATGCATGTGATCGACAGATTTTCGAAATTTTTTATGCAGATGGAAAAGGCTTTAAAAATTAGCTTATAGGTATTCTCTTCGCGATTCTCGAGTCGAGGACAATTGACAAATTATGCCAACACGAGAGGCATTTTGCCGACACGAGAGCATCCACAACGGCGGCAAATAAATTTTACGCTTAATTGTTGGCCATTCCCTAAACACTTACTACATTCCACGCGATAGCGGGACCAAACCGGGATCCTTGAAATGTAGTACCGTTGTCGATGTTGAAAAAAATCGATCCCACCGAAAAAGAATCTGAACGAACGTCGGCTCGGCCCCTGAAACCGGAAACCACAGTTAATCCAGAAATTTTATCATAAAACTCGGCATTCAGAAACGCGTTCGCAGTCCGCGGTTAAATAAATAAATTACGTTATGTTATTTCGTACAAGCTTCAAAATTCATTCAGTTTACATCGCAAGAAAACTAAGGAAAATTGTTCAACGAACTACAAGACCTGTTTCAAGTTGCTCACCTCATTTTTGTCACAGGTGCACAAAATTCGCAGTCTACCGAGTCACCATTGTTGCAGGGAATTATGTTACTAAGTGTAACTTTAGTTTGCACAAGAATTTCACCAGAAATATTGTTCCGAAGAAAATGTATTAGTTTGAACAGATCTATTCTCATGAAAGATGAAATGTATTTATTTTGATCTCGTCGATATCCATGAAGAAAGTTATTTTGCAATTTGTATTTTGATGAGTTTACTTTAATTTTTATTTTCTTTAAGATTTGCAATTCGGTTGTAACATTTACGGTGCTCGTTCGATGCAGAGGAAGCGAAGATTCGCTCACCTTGTTTTTGTCACAGGTGCACAAAATTCGCAGTCTACCGAGTCACCATTGTTGCAGGGAATTATGTTACTAAGTGTAACTTTGGTTTGCACAAGAATTTTACCAGAAATATTGTTCCGAAGAAAATGTATTAGTTTGAACAGATCTATTCTCATGAAAGATGAAATGTATTTATTTTGATCTCGTCGATATCCATGAAGAAAGTTATTTTGCAATTTGTATTTTGATGAGTTTACTTTAATTTTTATTTTCTTTAAGATTTGCAATTCGGTTGTAACATTTACGGTGCTCGTTCGATGCAGAGGAAGCGAAGATTCGCTCACCTTGTTTTTGTCACAGGTGCACAAAATTCGCAGTCTACCGAGTCACCATTGTCGCAGGGAATTATGTTACTAAGCTTAACTTTGGTTTCCACAAGAATTTCACCAGAAATGTTGTTCCGAAGAAAATGTATTAGTTTGAACAGATCTATTTTCATGAAAGATGAAATGTATTTATTTTGATCTCGTCGATATCAATGAAGAAAGTTATTTTGCAATTTGTATTTTCATGAGTTTATTTTGATTTTTATTTTATTTAAGATTTGCAATTCGGTTGTAACATTTACGGTGCTCGTTCGATGCAGAGGAAGCGAAGATTCGCGAATGTTTATCGAAGCGGATGCAGGTGAAAGGTGATTTCAACCATGCCGAGGAAGGTGCCGAAGAAAGATGTCCGAGGGGGTTTGGCGAAATGGGTTCGGATATTTGGAAACGCGAGTTTCACGGGCAAAGGATCCCCGTGACCGGTTTTAATCTGTCTCTCACCTGATGCCAACTTTTACGTGCGCGATACTTGCATCGCTTTCTCTCGGATCCGCATTTACATTCTTTGTTCTGCGTTAACGCGACCGCTCTTTAGCCTCTGCTCTGCAGAGCCATAAAAGTTGCACAATTCGATGATAATAATAGCACCAACACCTGTAACAAAGTGAGAAACATAGACTGCGGATTGTTATTTGCGAAGAAATTGATCGAGTGAAATATAAAACGCTAAAAAATTAGTACTAAATCATTAAAGAACAAAATTACCTTTTGTTTGATTCCTGCTTCTCATAATCGACGCAGAACATTTTTATTCATTACTACAGACGCAATCTATAAAGATTTTTGAGTTAAACAAAATATCATTTCTTTTCTAAGAAGCATTGATGATCAAACTTCCTTAAACCTTGCATTTTAAACAAATTCATCCTACACGATCATTAGAAGCGTAAAAGGAAATGGCAAAGGAACGAGAGGAAAAATATTTATGCTAATCGACGAACGTGTAAGATGGCAAAAACACCGATAGTACTAGGATCACCTCGTTTCAACGTCATTAACACGAAACCGTAATTAATCAGTCGGCGTCGAACGCGTTAATAACAATGTCTGCCTTCCGCTTCACAAACAAGCTATTCTTCTCGCTATTAATTACTCCCGAAAAAAAGAAAAAAAAAACAGAACGCGCACGTTCGCCATACTCGAATGGATTTCTAATTCGGGTCAAGGTCGCGGGACTCGTGCTCGTCTCAGAAACCGTTCGAAAGATCGGCTTTCCTCGGTGACGAGTCCGAATCCCCACAAAAACCAGCTCCACCGTTCCGTTAAAGTACCGTTTTGCTTTCTATTAGGTCACTTCGTCCTAACTATCCGCGGCTTCTCGTTTATCTCGCACTATAGCCCGCCGCCATGTTTATGTTTATTCATAAACTGGGGGCCTAAAGTGTGTACCATTCTAATGGTCGCATTTGTTTCGTCACTTTGACCGTTCCTCGACCATGTTAGAAAATGGAAGATTCGTGCCAAATTAATCGTTACATCTTGCCGTTGAAACGGAACGTAGATCATTCTGGGATTTTTCTGGCTTCCTGATTTTGAAGGTGAAGCATACTTCGTGTTAAACTTGTTCGACATTTTTTCCATTAGAATTTCGTATGATTAAAAATGGATTTTTCTAGTAATACATATATTCAGCGTATTCGATGATCTGCAAAACAACTGAAACGTGGATCACTGAAGATCTTTCTGGCTTGTTGATTTTTACACGAAGTCAACTTCGTGTTAATTACCGAAATTATTTTTATTCAATGTTTGCACATTTGGAACCCCATTTCATTGTGGAATTGTTTGAACAAACATGTTCGTGTGTTCAATAACTAGAACAGTTTATGATTTTGTGCATCTACGACCATGTTGCAAAGTCAATTTGTGAATTTTTGAACATCTACCACGGACTACAAAAAGTATAACAAAATATTAAATGAATTACTTCAGTGTGCAGCCGACTCAGAAATTACAGAACTAGTTAACCGTATACGAATATATTTGTAAATTGTAATTTTTTCTTCAAATTCTTTGACTAATTAGCAAAAGATCGTAGACTTGCTTTCCATGGATCCCTGATCGATTGGCCGCCATTATCAATATAAATTACTGCTCGGCGTGTTGGTTATGAGGGGTTAATTGAGTGTAATAAATAACAGAGACCAAATTACTCGATGATTTGTAAAACGGATTGTTGGTGCCGATGCAACGCGGATAGCACGACCCCTAAGACAATGGAAGGTGAGACACCGTTCGCATGCTCGAGATCTAGATAAAGTCATGCGAGCACTCTAACTCCGTGTCCGACGATGCGTGAACGGAGAATAATCCATTTGCAATTCTGAGATCGATATCGAGAAGTTACTGCGACAATAGAGATGTTCGACAATTATGCAATTATGCGGTGACACATAAACCTTGTTCCTTGGAAAATATGATCCAAATGGTCCAAATCTATTGTTTATGCACCAAAATTGGCTGCCATATTGGATTACATCTTGCTGTGGTCTTGAATTGAACTGCACGTTCGAAATTGAGTTTTTCGTGGTGTTCTAGTTCAGACGCCATCTTGAATTTGGTTTTGTTTCTACATCGAGTTAGACTGAAATTCGACTAATTTAGCTGTAAGTATGGCGACAAGACTGTCGTCGTGGTCAGAATGAACTCTCTTCGAATCATCAAGACCTACTTAACAGTAGAGATGGCTCGTACAGCACCGATGCCGAGTTACAAAAATTGTTAATTAACTCTTGGTAAGCACTTAACATGCGGTTTCCATAAAATTCAGAGAATATGCAGATGATAGAACAGCTTGCGGGTCCGCATTGCAATCTCACGCTTTCTCCGAGTGCACGCGCAGGCTGTATAATCGTTTTAAAAATTTCCAAAAATTGCTTCGACGATTGATTACGAAAGATGAACAGGAACAAAGAATAGAAGAAAAATCTATGATAATCGACAGCCGCGAGAGAAGAATAGATCTCACCCGTACCACTTCCATCTATTGGTCAACGGTATATTTAACCAAGACATTCTAAGAGGACTTCAAAGAAACTCCCAAAAGACTTAATAGTAACCGCAAACACACAGGCATACAGGGATACAAATAACACAGGTCAATAGATCCTAACCTTTTCCAAACTTTTAGGAACCATCGGTTGAAAACGACCGAGAGAAATCGTGCTGGGGATCGTTGCGAACATTTGTAATCTTTAAATCTACGGCAGATTCATAATTTTCAGAAGTTATTTTGGAACACTTCGATTTTTTAAAGACGTACAGGCACTTTTGTCATAATTTTCTATGTAGAATATCACTGTGACAAAAAGAATATCTTTTCAAGGCTATGGTCCCTTCGTGTTCTTCAAATGGAATGCCACATTTTTGTTTCGATATTATGAAAGTACGAGAAGAAAAAACAACATGTTATTTTATTTATTCCGGTATTCTATATATTTCCGGTATTTTATTTATTACTATATTCTAGTATATTCTGGTATATTATGGTATATTCCCGTATATTCCGGTGTATTCTTGTATATTCTGGTTTATTCTGGTATATTCTGATATATTCTGGTTTATTCTGGTATGTTCTGGTTTATTCTGGTATATTCTGGTAGATTCTGGTATATTCTGGTATATTCTGGTATATTCTGGTGTATTTTGGTATATTCTGGTATATTCTGGTGTGTTCTTGTATATTGTGGTATATTCTGGTTTATTCTGGTATATTCTGGTATATTCTGGTGTGTTCTTGTATATTGTGGTATATTCTGGAATATACATATGTTCAACATACGTCTTTGAAATGACCTTGAGGTGATCTCAGATCTTCGTGCAATCCGAAAATTGTTTGGAACCAAATCAATATGTGTTTCTAACGGTTTAAGAAAGTTGAGGACGGTGTATTGATATTTCCAGATCCTTTCGATCCTCGTAATGTATGTTCTCTATCTACCAATTTTCGTAAGAAATGTTCGGAAATTCCGAAAACCCACAAAAACCGATTTTTGATTTGCCCTCTCTCATCTCTCAGTCCGAAACCAAAAAAAGATCCTGGCACCACTCTCTCTCCACCTCTCTCGCATCTCTCTCTCTCTCTCTCTCTCTCTCCCTCTTTCTCTTTCGCTCTGAAGAATCGGGGCCATCGGAGCGGCCGTGTAGCCGGTGTTACACAAACGGTGCCGGTTTCTATCGCTCCGATCGCTGGTGGTGGCAGTGGTACAGCAAGTGACGGTGGTACGGGGATCTCGATGGTCCCCATAGGTCGGCTGTAACATGCCCGACTGTCGTCAACAGCCTCGAGAAGGGGTATAGCTCAAAGAGACGGATGAAAAAGAAGAAGAGGAAGATGATAGAGGCAGGGATACATCCGTTCCCTTACCGATTCGGAATACGGATCTATCCCCTCAAAACCGATCGATCCCACCAACCACCATCGGTATTCGGACTGGTTCGGCTTGTCTCGTCTTTTACGTCGGTGTTTACCATCGCCGGTGCTGCTCACCTGCGAGGATCGGGTGAAAAAGGGTGGGGGAGGCACTCGGGTGAGGTGACAAGGTGGAGGATAACACCGAAACACAGGCAAAAGTTATAAAGCTGACCGGCGAACCGGGCGCGAAGCGCTGCCACTTTGCTGATCGACCTCGACGTATCGCGGTACACCTTCCCCCCTGTGTGAGACAAAACACCTGGGAGGATCCAGGTGTCGCCGACGCCGGTGTCCCGTTCGCCCGATCACAGAATTTAGAAACGATTTAGTCCGGGCCATGTTCCTCTGAGGTGCACCACGCACCAGTTCGCATCCGTGGTTTGAAAAAAAGAGTTTCGTTTGCCGGAGGATCGAGGAGTAGTGATCGATCGGGGGACGATCCAGAGCGATCACTGTCCCGCGGAACTTGAGAAGCTCCTTTGGCGAACCTGGGCCTGCTTCCTGACACGTCAAGGTAACGATTTTTCCACTTGGGAACGCGGTTCAAGAGCGAAGGAATTAGGTGTGTTTTTCATTGTTTCGAGAAGGTCTTTGAAATTCGATAACGATCGCTGGAACAGGGATTTTATTTTTGAGCACTGTTGCACGTTGTCAGGGTCGTTCTGATCCGAGGATGATAAACGTATAAAAATTGTTAACGAGGAAAATAAATTTTTACTGAGCTCCTACGGATTAAATTTGATGTATTAAAATTTTATTTCGCATGAAGATCGGTGTACCGATGATTATCGACTTTTGGGAGAAACGCACAATTTTGAAGGGCACTCGAAGAGGGCACAACTTTAAGAGTATTAATATATTATTTTTACCGAATTAAAATTATTAGTGAAAAATATATATTTATAGTTAGCTCGTGTGCTGCAGTTGATGCACAAACTTTTTATTTTGCATAAACGTCCAAATTTTAAATTCTGCTTCGACATAAAAAACACATTTTTCTACACAACTTGATTTTGTTATATATGCATCAAATCTGCGGTCTATTAATAATTAAAAGAAATATAGTTATTCTACTGAAGGTACTTTTTCTGAATCCTCGAGAAACTGTTTTTATTAACAGTGAGAAGTTTGATTTTTGTGAGTTAAAAAATAATTTACGTAACAGAACAGATTCCTGATTTGATCAAGGACTCGGTTTTACGATCTGATTGTAAATCCTTTTGTTACGAGATTTATTAATAATTTATTAATAAGTTCAGTAATAATTAACCGTTGGAGAGTAATTAATGTTTGGCAATGGGACAGAGCGTTGTTGGGAAAGAATCTTTGCAGAAGGCAACGAATTCGCATACGTCAGCTGTTTATGGCAACGTTGTGAGCAGTCTGCGGATTTTGTGCAGTTTAGACAATGTCGAAATGCAGTTTAATATTCTGCTAGATTGTGCATTAATAAGATTGCAAAATTCACGTGACGCACGGGGTTATTCACCTAAGTGTGCCACCTAAATTGCGAAATATTTATGGCGACGTAGTTCGAAAAAAAAAATAATGTGTGTCTTAAATACTGATTGAAAAAGTGTATCCTTTGATTCTGCCTTGAAAAAAATATTTGGTAAATTGAAAGTGAAATATAGAAGAGCTTAATTATGCAATTTAAATAAGTTCTGTGCAGTGTTTAGATAAACGATTCAAAGTTCTGACAGTTAAAAACGAATGAAAATGGTTCGGAAGAAAGTTGCACCAAAAGCTTAAACATTTGAATATTCTATCTTGTAAATCTTGTGGGGCTTATGGTCGGTTGCCGATGGCAAAAGCGCAGTATAATAATACTTCGAGAGTAGAGAGAGAGAGAGAGAGAGAGAGAGAGAGAGAGAGAGAGAGAGAGAGAGAGAGAGAGAGAGAGAGAGAGCAGAGAAGGAAAAAGCTTGATCTGCCAGTGATTTCACTCAGCCTCCGGAGATTATAAATCGATTTATCGAACTTTCACCGCGAAGATCACTCGTGTGCCCGAGAATCGGTGCCGTTTCGATGCACTCGTTGCGCTTGTTGCACTCGTTGCACTCGTTGCATCCTCTCGTTCCGATTCTATGCGCTTTATGCAATAAAATCCGTTTATGAGAAAAATGAACTGGTGGAATTTGGAACACTAGGAAGATTAATTTCAATATTCAATTTTTTCGACGTTCCCATTTTGAGGTTTATCAGAAAGTCACAGTTTGAACATTCTTTCTGTTTCAACCACGAAGTCCACAGAATCATTCTAGGTGAAAAACATTCGTATAATCGTCATAGTTTTGGCACAAAAAATTATCAAAGCAAAAAACAATTTTACTGCAACCATTGGGTCCACCCTCTACTAATTATATTGATACAATCTTCAATGAATTAACACCTGCATAATTGAGCTATAAAAACCTGGAAAATATTCAGGAAATAAACCGTAAAATCACAGAATCACGTGCGATAAACATAGGTGGCTGACGATAAACTCGAGAAATCATGGGCTGTAACGATAAATAACATTATCGCAGATCGTAAATTGCAAATGGACACAGTACTTCTTCGTTTCGCCGAGGGGACAGGTTTTTGCACTATAGGTACGCCTAGCCCGCGAAATTGCAGCAACGCACCTGTGAAAATCGAACCGGTGTCGTTAAATCGATAGAGAAATGTGTCGTCAGCGTTTTGTATTTACCGAGAGTTTCGAACATACTCGAGGATACCGCGACACGAGATGTAGCACGTGCCATTATGCCGAGATTCACGATCGTGTGACGCGTGTTGGTCATATACGATATATGTCCCAGAAATGTACTTCTTGACACTAAACGTACCACCACCGGTCAAATGACCGGTTCTAGATTTTTTATTTGACAATTTTTGAAACTATAAAGATGCTTTCACGAGCAACGATTCAATAAATATCTTTAGTAGAGCACGCATTGCAATACGAACCGCCCAAAGTCGAAATAAATTGAATTTGGTCATTTTTATAAGGCAACATGTATCTATTACATTTATAGCTCGGTACGTTTAGTGTTGATCGTCTATCTAAGTGAACGTAGAGCGGTACTGTTAGTCGAAGGTGTTGCGAAAGGTTGTTATCTTCGGTAACTGTCGCAAAGGTCTCTACCGTAACTGTCAAAGTTTTATCCCCACCACTGGGGCATTCCCCGAGGAACCAGTGAAGCGATGGGGGTCGAATGTCGGTGAGACTCGCACTAAAGCAAACCGAAGCAAAAAATTGAAAATTTTCTAATGTATGATTTTTTGTTTATCAGACTTTTACCATCGTTTCGTTTTTCTGATTAAAACGACACCAAACACGATATAGTTGCGATCATATAATTACTTGTGTAACAAGCGATCGAAAAGAAAGAGAAGCACAGAGTCGAAGCGAGTCGTATCTGTTTTTCTTTTTCGATTGTTATCCTTCTCTACATTCGGCAGACTTCAATGAATCTGTAGCATCTCCACTAAAATTGACAGACTCGTAGACGCGACAGTTACGGAGATGCTACCGTAAAAGGTAGAAGGGGAGTCGGTAGGGTGAACTTGCACTTGCCACGAGATCATGCAGCGAGGCCAGACCGCAAATGAAAGTTGCACATTCCATTCGATCTCCCGGGGGGAGAGTCATCGAACGTCTCGAAACTTGATCCTCGCGTTAGCACGATAGATTCGCGTACGAAACACGTTTTCCCGCGGATACGTAGGAGAGATAGCGTGCCACGGTGCTACTCCGGTAACGTGAAAGTTACATATGACGTTTTCATCCTGCGAGTGAACGACCGGATAACGGTACGTGATAGCGGTCGTGTTTCAGCTAATGACAATTTGCGCGCGCGCACCCGCTACCTTGAAGAAAGCACTGACACGCTCTTATTGGCATGATCCGCTCGGGATACAC
The DNA here is from genome assembly GCA_913789895.3 of Seladonia tumulorum. Taxonomy (NCBI): domain Eukaryota; kingdom Metazoa; phylum Arthropoda; class Insecta; order Hymenoptera; family Halictidae; genus Seladonia; species Seladonia tumulorum. Next base: position 10,260,976 of record OU565268.1, read on the forward strand.
TTTCCGTTTTATTCGATCGGATTCGCCGTGCTATATACAGTCGCCCGTAAAACTCGCCCCTCGTAAACCTAACTAGGATATTCCGCTTGATAATTAACCACTAGAATGCGGATTTTATGCATTTATTTAAACAGTGAACAGATCCAAAGAAATTTTCTTATCCTGGAAAGGTTAACCTCGTTTGTACTCCTGCTTTCTGTAAACCAGTCTGATCAGTAAACTGCGGATCTTTATGCACAATAAAAAATATTTGCATTGATTTGCAAGACACATGAGCGAAATAAAAATTTCTTTCCTCTTTTAATTATTTTATCAAGCTAAAACCAATACGCTGGTGCCCTTAAATCTTTTTAACATGTCCACTGCTTTAAATTGTGCTTAGCCATTTTTATCATAAATGCATAAAACCCGCAGTCTACTGATCAGGTATCAGGCATCATGATCGTCGTTGCTATTTATTTTATGGTATACTCTATTGGACCAGTTGTACATGTGTATTATATAAATAAAATTGATAGTGTCATTCGTCTTAATATAAATGTAATGAACACTCTATTTTGGTAAACAAACGGTGTTCTATGTATTAGTATACTTTACACTGTGATAGTTATTACTTTTGTCAGTGGATTTATGAAAACAGATTTAAAAAATGATACACACGAAAATGTGATCTTGTACGAGTGAACGGAAGATTAACGAAAGTTTGGTAGAAATTCCCCAATAATTTATACACGTTCACCAGCTGATTATAAAACATTATAGGCGCGAAGTTGCGATGCAAGTGAAAACGAGCTTTTTACTTTCAACTTGAACCGTGATAAATAAGGGAAGTCGTTTCCGAGTTCGTTTTCACCGTTGTTAACCATTTCCTGTCCAAGATTACATTCTTTTTACTCGTAATGCATTCCACGAGATATCAATCGATTTCACTGTTCGCAATCGCTGTTGTTATGATAAAGCAAAATTGTGTCGTATATTTACCAGCCAATTTCAAAATCATATCGGTTCCTTAAAAATCCACCATATTATTATTCAAGTTCGAAAAATTTGTTATAATTTTGCAATTGAAAGTCACATTCAGTAGACTTACATTTTATGATTTACGCTTTGTAATTACAATTAAAAATGTTTTTCAACTGGAAATTTATGGTTCTGTTTCAGGCAATGGCGGACATAATCAATTCCACGACGACGTTAATAAATGACGCCTACGATTACTACCTCTGGACCCTGTCACTCGCAGGTGAGACTATTATAGTTAATAAAGTATTGCATATATTATTGTTGTAAGATGCTTTGAAGAAATATTTTATCAATAATAAAAATTGTCGATATTAGAATGTTATGAATATGTAATAGAATGTTATACAAGTTGTCATAATTTGTTTTACGAAACACCTCTTTTATTAAGCTATTATTTCTCATAACATTATATAAAATATATTACGTATATGTATATACTTTTTCAAACACTTTATTATCAAACAAATGACCCGAAGAAGTTTCTTTTTGCAATCATCTTTTATCTTTCGACGAAGTTCGATCACTCACTGTGGATAAATATTTTTTTTAAATTCGGGAGACAGCTTCTCAATTTATTTTTCGACGATCTTCGATCAATTACCGTAGATAGATATTTTTTAAAAATTCGGGAGACAGAGTGTCTCGATTGATTTTTCGCTGGTGCTCGGATATGTTTCGATTTTTCTCAACAATCCTCGACTAATTGCGCCACGTTTAATTTTGTCAGATGAACGAACGAGAGGATGGATGCTGGTCGATTCGCCGAAACCTACTTTGATCTACACGATGCTGTATCTGCTGATCGTGTGGGCCGGGCCAAAGATCATGAGAAATCGTACAGCATTCAAGTTGACCTGGGCCCTCGTACCCTATAATCTAGCGATGGCCTGTCTGAACGCGTACATCGCCATTCAGGTACAGTCTCTTTGCTTTCCATCACTCATATTTCTCCTCTTGTCCCCGATTTCCACATTAATTATCTAGGATGTCTTGACAATCCTCACTGTCGCGAGTTTATCACCTGTACCTTATATATATATATATATATTAAATTCTAAATTCTTACCTAAATTCTTACACATTCAATTACTGTAATGTTTTTAGGAAAAATCGATTTTGGTGCAAATTCCTATTTTATATTATCCAGCTTTATGGAAATATTAAGTTGGAACAAAAGTTCGTGGCATTTTTAATTATAGAATTATGATATAGTAATAAAACCGAATGGAGAATATGTTATTGAATAAATATCTTAATTCTATCTTTGAATTTTTATTTAGAAACGCTACGATCTTTCGTTCCAACTGAATAATTAGCTGCTTAGCGATTTGTTAAGAAAATTGTTCATGTAGCTATTGTTGGTAACTAGGACTGTTATTCCTTCAAAATGGCGTTGATAATAAACAGACGTTGACAATCGTGTATTGTCTCCCATGATTAATGTTTTAATACTTTTATAAAAATTAGGAATATTTGTTGTTTCCAGTTATTCGTGGCGTCCACCAGGTTAAGTTATAGTTATGTCTGCCAGCCAATCAGGCAGGTGACGCGTCCAGACGAATTACAGGTACGTAAAAAATCTTTGGAATCCCTAGTGAACCCTTCAGGAATATTACTGATGGTCCGGGTTCGAGGTGTTACTACTGAAATTCTTAATTATTTTCTTCATTATAATGTATACATTTGTTTTGATGGCAGATCGCTCACGCAGTTTGGTGGTATTACTTCAGCAAGCTCCTCGAGTTCTGTGATACGTTCTTCTTTATCCTCCGAAAGAAGGACAATCAACTAAGCTTCCTCCATGTCTACCATCACTCCACCATGTTCTCGTTGTGGTGGATCGGTATCAAATGGGTCCCGAGTGGATCAAGTAAGTGCCCCGTAATTAATTTTTCTTACAATTCACGTTTACCTGATATGTCAACAATTAAAAATTGAAATTTCCACTGGCAATTTTTAACTGAGTAGGGAACGAAATGTCAATAATTAACTCTGTTCAAAATTACCTCAAGGTTACCTCAAGGTCGCTCAACATAGGCTCACTAGGTCATTGCCTGAGTTCATATAGTGAGACTAACTTCACATTTAAAAAACCGAAGACTTTATTGAAATTAAACTTTTTAGGAATCGATTTAGAAATTACCCAAGAATTTACGGGAATTAATTTTGGAATTACCGAAAACATTGTGGGGAATTTATTTTAGCATCGAAAGTGGAATGTAATTTTTTTTTCTGCTTTTTCTTTAGCCTTCTTGCCAGCAATGGTGAACAGCTTCATCCACGTGCTGATGTACTCGTATTATGGGTTGGCCGCGCTCGGACCAACTGTTGCCAAATACCTCTGGTGGAAGAAATACTTGACGATCCTCCAGCTGATCCAATTCACCACTGCCCTGATCCTCGGGATCAACGGTATTCGATCGGGATGCGATTTCCCGCTCTGGATGCAGTACGCCCTCGTCATCTACATGATCTCGTTCATCGTCCTCTTCGGTAACTTCTACGCCAAAGCGTATATTGCGAAGGTACGTTGCAGTTCCGATCGATCAACAAACAAATCGAACAATTTATATCGAAATAATCTTCGTTGTTCTCAATACGATTTTCTCCAACGATTCTTTAACGCTCAAATATCATTTGTTTCAATTTATTTTCGTCTATGATCAAGGGGTTCTACTAAATCGTGAATTAAACAAGCAACTTAACCCCTTGTACTACGATTTATTTCACGGTTTCAGTAATTAGAACTTTTTTGTAATTTATAATTTCCTAAAAAAAGGAGAAAATTTATATCTATTGTATGCCTATATGTTCTCCGATAGCTGTCAAATCAAAAACAAATCCAAACTTTTGAATTTGCGGATGGGGGGTGTTTGTAAAACAATTTTAAATGAAATATACACTAGCCTAGTATCTAATACAAAATGACGATGATGATGATTGTGCAGGGCAAGCAAGCGTACGCGGAACGGCAGCTGGAGAAGATGAAGGCGAACGCGTTGTTGAAAGCGGAAATGACCGAGGGTATTAAGAGCGCAACGCGCAACGGAATCATCGCGAATAGTAGTTATGCGAACGGGCACACGAATGGAGTGTCGAAAAAGATTCAGTAGACATCGTGCTCTTTGGCTGTTGGCTGGCACACCGTCGACGACAAATAAGAGAGAGAAAGAGAGAGAGAGAGAGAGAGAGAGAGAGAGAGAGAAAGAGAGAGAGAGAGAGAGAATTAAGAATAAAGAGAGGAAAAACAGAGATCGGAGATCCTTGAAGAGGATCGCTTCAGCTAACGACGAAAAACAACAAGAAAACCGGATATCCACGTTCGGCCCCAGAATTTTGCAGTGCTCGATCACCGACAAGATCATCGACGGATCCGCAAGCACGAGTCCGACATCTTCCGCGAACCGATACAACGCGATTGTAAACATAACCGGCCTGCGATTTTCACTTTTACGTTTCACACTTGGGACCGAGGAGCTGAGAGCTCGGATCTCTGGCCCAGCACATTGTAAATACAAATTATAGTCAAGTATACACGGTGTCCAAGGAAGTCCTCTGCCGATGGTCGGATCGTCAGTGTCATAAATCACCACGCAGAGTCGCAAAAAGGGAACTAGATCTTTGTTAGTTCTTCAATGTTATCAATTTCTTCCGTACGTCCTCCCTTTTCAAGGCCAGTTTCAAGGGCAGAGATTACAACCGGGAAGAAGTGGCAACACTGTTCATATATGTAAATCCAAGTTTTCGTTAACGTCAAGTTAGTCAGAAAACGGCCCAAGATAGCTCCACCAAGTCATTCCACTTCTGTATTTATACACCATAAGAAAAAATCGTTGAAATACGGCATTCCCCCCATAGCGTCGCGCGAATAGAGACATCGAGACGCTCGGAAGCAGTGACGGTACATTTTAGTTTGCTTCATTGTCACTCTAATTGGTCGCCGTCTCGCTGCTGGCTCGGGATTGGTCGTGCGGCGACTGGGCGTGGCCAGAGACGCGACGCTATGGAGGAAATGCTGTGTTAAACTCGAGCAAAAGAACACGGTGACCTGTATTCAATGTGTATCCGATAAGATCAGTGACTTTTGAATAGAAGTAATGCCTCTTTAACGGGAAATTTGTTGCTCAGAGTGGTTTCGGCGGACTGACAAGGTGGATGACTTCCGAAACTCCCTGTATAGAAATTATAGTCGTCAATAGGAGTGACGAGATCGCCCGTTCGATCTCGTACGATAGCGTCGCGTAATGTAAGCTTAAATGTAAGCGATCTTTTTCGTGGCCGACGGCGAGGATCTGTCTTGTAAAAAGATTATGGCAATGGATCGTCGAGTCAGAGGCAGTTGCAGTCAAGATTGCACCTTGTGCAGGGTGTCCAATATTGCGAACTGAACGTTTTCACAATTGTTTAAGAAAGACAAAAAAAAACAAAGGAAAACGAAACCGCGGGAAACAAAGCTGTTTGCCCGCCATATAAATATAATTTTTCTGCGAGGAGGTTTAGGATTGTTTATTGCTTAGATTTATCGGAATATTAACGGGGATGTGATTTTTTCCGATTCTCTATTTATTTATTTATTTAGACGCCTTTTTTGCCGCGCATGGAAAACGAAAAGAAAAAAATAAGCGATTTGTCGTGCGCATTTTATTTATTTTCAATTTACTGTTTCTCGTAATCTGGTGCATGCTGGGAACTGAAAGCTCGTTGCTGAAGTCACTGAGGTTTAAAATATATAGGGTGATTCGCGTTTTAATGAGAATTCAATTATATCGGGGACAATGGAAAATAATTAATACCGTGGTATGGTGTGAGTAGAAGTAGAATTAGCGAGAAATAGACAGACGGATTGTTTGATGGAACGTTTGCAATTATCTCGTGAAAATGATTCGCAATGCCGATTATTTGCGCGGCACTCGTGTTTACTGGACACCCTGTATGTAGTCGCACATTGGTCGTTTAGGTAGATTACCGTATCGTCACGTAGAGATACGGTTGTTCACAAAATACCTGCAAGTCTTCAAGCGATATTGTCAATTCTCTGCTAATTTATCGATTTCGATCAACGTTGACGATTTTGTGCGCATTCATCAATTTTTTGCATCATCAATTTTGTGCAAATTTATTAACTTTGTATAATATCATTGATCAAGCAAATTCCTCAATTTTTGTCGGAAATTATAAACATGATTGCAAATTTATGAATATTATCCGAGATTGTCAATTTTGTTGCAAATTCATCAATCCTGTATAATTATATAAATCTCGTGCAAAACTATTGTCTATGTGCGAAATTACTAATTTGGACAATACTTTAATGTGCACAAAAGTTTGTTGGTTTAATTTTCCATAAACAATGCCTTCCACTATTTGTTAACAATATATATATATCAATTCATCGGTTGTGCAATAAAAATACTGCCCTTGAAAATTTTCAGACAAATTCTGAGAGCTCATTAGGACAATACACATGTGATCAACTGTACTTCGCGATCGATCATTTAAAAAAAAAAGAAGAATCTCGTATTCTGACACGATCAAAAACCATAGATCAAGGTGTACGCGCGTTTTGCGAACGAAAAACAATTTGCATTTTGCAGACCCATGCCTAACATTGTATTTATAAGGGAGGATTATTTAATGAATATTGTTTATTAGGCATTTGTAGAATAGTAAAAGCAAGATTCGTTGTTAATTTCTCACGAAAGTTTTGTTTTTATTTATGGTATACGCGACTGTTTTATACATATACATATATATTTCGGAGAATGTTTCGTTACGTATTGTGTAGATTAGGCGAACGTTTACACGAAGAAACATTTTTCGACGATTTTACACACACGTATCACACACTTTGTAAATGTATGGAACATTTAGGCGTGGTTATTTAAATTGTAACAATTTCTGAGAACGCAGAAACTATAAACAACGCACAAATGGAAATAATACAACTGTCAATTTTTAGGGAGATGGAAAAATTTTTACATCCGGTTTCGAGCCGATACACGATCATTGTAAAAATTTATGTTTGAATATGAATTTCAAAGAAAATTCTTATTGGTTTTGGTGCGTCGGTTGTCTTATGGAATTGCAATGAAAAAAGAATGACTTTTCTTACCGTTTGAACCACTTTGCGGCGTGTGAAAAAGAATATTACAATTGTTATGAAAAAAGAAATGCATTGCTGCGCAATGCAACAAGTATAAAGAAGTATATAATATGTTCACCCCCACAGTTTTTGTTCATAAAACCCTTCCAGCCATCTAATGTGTCTGCCATAATTTAATCATGCGTGTACTGAAATCGGACTAAAAATTTTTACGATGTGTAGACAAATCTTCCTGTCTCCAATTTTTATGAAAAATAGAATTGTGAGATTAGTAGACTGCGGGTCCTCATGCGAACTCTACTGTTCATAAATTCATATTTTATAAAAATCATAACGAGAGAAAAATATCTTCCAGTTTGGGGCAACAATAAAATACAAGTATAATAATATATCACTAATTTCTATCAAAATACTCGTGTTTTCCTATATTTTACAAATTCTCATAAACGCATAAAGATCCACAGTCTAGCGATTAGAGTGCTTCAGAGAAACGAGACACGAATTTCTCACGAAACGAGTAATTGAATTTGTACACTAAGCTTTTTTACAACTTCATGGTACAATAACATCAGGCATTTTCGATTCCATATACAAACAACATGATACATCATTCGATATTAAGAAAACCAGACTCTCTTGTACAAGATCTTAGTCTCCTCGACTAGATTTGTTACCTAAACTATTTGTACTTTCTTATTGAGAACGTTATACGTTCGAAGTCAACGGAATAATTACCAACAAAAGATCATCGTAGGATTCTAATATAGTCTCCAAAGTGTTTCCCACACGATATCTTTTTATATGCGAGATTTTAACGAGGGCGTGTATTATATTTAGTGATCTGTATCGAAGGCAGTACTTTTCGCAGAAATTTTTTGTGATAAACACTAGTTATTTATACTCCTTTGTATGCATTGTAACGTTAATTTTAATGGAGTATACAAGTATGTAATAAACGAATACACTGACTTGTTAGTGTATTAAGTAACTCAATCCCGACTTCTTAAAATTATCACAGCTAGCCACATCGAACAGATCTTCCCAATGTAAGGCTCCATGTGGCAGACCAGAGCAAACTCAATCGGACCAGAAATATTATGAATTTTTGTTGCATTCAATTGTTCAGCTAGTTCACTTTTACTAGTGTCACGCTTGTTCAGCACGAAGCCATGCATGTGGTAAGCTCTGTGCAGTTGCTTCAAATCCCTCTTGTCCAGCTGATGCTCCGAGGAAGGCTCCATCTTGGAAATAAAATTTCTCAGAACGGTTATTGCGTGCCGATTGAATATTGTTGTCAGGCCAATCGTGCTACGCCACTCAGACAATTGATCTTTTAAATGCTGCTCTATCTCCGCTGCATTTCTCTTGAACTGCCTAATTTCCTCTTCTGCGATGCTCAGCTCTAATGGTTGCACAGCATGATCAGTTTTTAGTGATAATACTTCAACCGGTCGCCAGTCCTTACTTGATTTCACATCATACTTGATGTTATGGGGTAGAACAGATTTTTGTACATTTTCCCATATCTGTGGAGAAGAATAAAAGAAGAAAAATGTACGTTGTATTATGGGATAAAGCCATTCTAGAAATGTAATAAAGCAATACTAACACCACAGTGATTTATCAGACGAGACACCTTTATCAAGGGGCAGTGACTGTCGTCCAGTTTATGGTAGTTCCCTGTCTCCGGGTCCCATAGAGTGTAGATTCCATTTTCACTGAAACACAGGACAAACGCTGTCCATTTGCTTATCTGCGAGGAACCTGAAACAAGAAAAAAGACGATCAGGTTTCTTGTATCTACTTCTCAAATAATTTCTACAATACACATACCTAGCAGAACAAACGTCTGCAAGCCTAAACCTTGTAGCAAGGTAGCAAGCAAAGCAGCTCTCCCATAATGGTCTACTTTCTTAATATTCAATGCCTGGCGAGGAGTCACTGGTCCATAATGCGTTGGCAATGACGGCAAGAGCATTGCTAATTTTGCGACATCCTTTGCATTCTCCAAGTCATTGATTTTGTATGGTGTAACAAGGCATCTTGGGATTCCCTTTAGTATTGTTTGCATGGTGGTGCTCTCGATGGACTTGGTACTCGGGTAGTCCATTTTGATCAAAACATAAATGCGAGTGGATGATTGACCAGGACTGGCTTGCACGTATCCGAATAATAGCAATGGACTGAACAGAGGAGACAATGTGATCCATCGTTCGAGTTCCTGATAATTTCTGTGGTGATCCAGAGGGATTCTGGACTCTCCAAGCCACTGCGGACCCCAAACAGGATGCTGATCATATAAACGAAGCTTAATACAGTGTTCGTCATTTTGTTTTGGTAGCTCGAAGTGCATCGTCTGCTGCCAGAGAGGAGCTGGCCCCTCCGCTACCAGTGTAGTATGTACTGTGCTGCCCCATTCGACTTCCACAAAGGGCTGGACAAGCGCAGATTCCTCCCTGATGGGTACTTCTATTCCACGAAGGACATTCACAGTTAGAATTGTTTTCCCCATTCCGTGTCTTCTGGTGCTTGATGATGGCTCCAGCGGTCTCCTAATTTGAAACAGATCCATAAAGGAAATATCAAACAAGGAAAATGCTGGTTGCTCCATCACAACAATGTCTGGTGGCTTCACGTCATCTGCTTGGTATTTTGCAGGCTCCGCAACCTCTGCACTAACATCAAAGGTTAACGCTGTGTCCTCCAATAAAAAGTACTTGGCCTGCTTCTTATAAACAGGTTTGGATGATCTCAGTAAAGACAGACTGTTCTGCGGGTCATTTGGATCATTACTCAATTTATAAAAGTGTGTTGCGTAGGGCCTTTGCTCTTTGGTACCATAATTACTTAATGTGATTGTGCAAATTACTGTTCCACCATGTACTCTGCCACAAGCATCGCCTATTGCAAAGTCTAGTTCTAGTCTATTGTTCTCAATGTTCCGCTTGGGCAATGGTAATGGTATTGTACTGGATTGTCCACCTCTGGCATGGACTTGTATAGAGAAATTATGGCATTCTGAGTTTTTAATTAATATCTTGTGCAGTTTTCTATTGAACGGCTTAGTAGCTTTGCAAATGACTTTGTTTTTGAATAATAGATGAATGGACATAATTTTTATTATATCTGACGTGTTGATAGTGACTTCCCGGACCACAATCTCTACCAGCTTCCCAGAGAACTTCTGTTTGGTCTGGTATTCTAAAACTCGCATGCGATCAAGCTCTAGATCCATATCACTGTAAATGAAAGGATTATCTGATGTGTATAATCCATCCTCTGCTAACGTGGACTCTTTATTCAATTTTCTTAGACCTTCTTTTGTTGATCTAACAAGTACACTGGCCTCTTCCAACTTGTTTATTGTAGGATAAGCACAACAGAGACTGAGATCTTGCTCCGCTTTGCTTTCTGCATGTTGTGTGTACCCTTTAATAAAATCAATGTCCTGAGTGGACATATTAAATTAACACTATGTAAATTCAACTATTTATCACAAGAAATGAAAACTGAGTGGAGAATACTGCATATGTCTTGCTTTCATTAAATAAACTCTGTGTTTACATTCTCAGTTGCCTAGCAAAATTTTATAGCATTGAAAAGTTGTGAGAAAACCAGCTAACTGAGATTCAATGGTTTGTTTATAACTCCTTATTGCAAAATGATAATTTTTGCAATGGTAATCCTTAGTAATTAACAAATTTTTTATATACATAATAAAATTGAGAGAAAATATCTTTGGCGACATCTGTAGTAAAACCATCTAAACTAGCATCACCGACGAGGTATAGCCACAGACGAGGAATAGGAATAGACCAATCACCATATGGGATTTTCTGTCTCATACAAAAACAACTCGTTTACTTGCGCCCTCTACGCTGACAAACAATAAATGTTGGAACTAGATCCACAAGAAGCTTAAACCATATACCTATCATCACAGACGGGATAGGATAGACCTAATTTCGAGGCCAACTTTTGTGGGGTCACGTAACCCCATTACCATTTTCGTATCACATCCTCAAATTAGTAGATATTTGAAATTTGACCACCAACTATTACTATATTTGTTAACACTAAATAAAAGATTCGTCTTAACATCCGCTACAACAATATGTAATAAAAAATACTTAGTTATATATTTACTTAAAAAATTGGAAATTGCTTGTTATAATGCATGATTTGAAATTATTCTATTTGTAATAAATAAAGTAAGACAAGACAAGTAGATCAAGAATATAAACTATCTGCAGGAGAAAACTTAAACTGCTTAGAAATTCTTGTAAAAAACAATTAGTTAAGCAATTATCTTAATACTTTGTTATGTCGGAGAAGCATTCTAATTTGTCTTGATTTTAAAATTTCTTGCGAATCGTTCGATTCGGACCAATTGCAATAATCGAATCGTTCGATTCAGACCAATTGCGATAATCGAATGGTGAGATGCGCGCGCAGGCTTCCTAAGCAGCTATTAGTCTTCCTTGGCGCTCAGGAGAAATTAGACGAAGTATGTAAGAGAGCATATTATTTAGTTTGTTTAAATAATTGAAGTAAGCGTAGTCATCGCGCAGTCAAGTCAAGCGCAGTCAAATTAATTGAATTTGTTCTTTCTGTTACAGAGCCGGAGGGAAAAGAATATCAATAGCCGAGATCGAGTCGAGATTGACTCGAGATCGTGAAGGAGAACCGTCCAGCAAGCGTTAGCCACATAAACTGAGTAAGTGTACATTTTATTTCGCCAATAATAAATTATTTGTGTTTCTTTTACTTATTATTTTGATAAATGAATCCGGTATTCTAATTGTGTGTTTTATCAGTTATTCAGGTATATTGAGTATGATCGCACTGAATGCATCGCGGGACAAGTTCGAACGCCGAACATAATTTTTGTAAGTATCCACATTATTGTGTCATGTATTGAATTGAATTCATTTTAGTTTCTGGTTCGTTTTAATGGACATTTTGATTTCGGCTCAAATTAATTTTGATTTTATATTCAACGTGAATGATTTATTTTCTATGAATTTAGATTTATTCTTCGACTATCAATTGATTCAAATCAAATGAATTTGTTCTTTGTGCTACAGAATTCTTCGAGGCTGTCTACTTGAATGCCTGAGGCTTCTTACCACGATGACCAATGACGACATGGTTACTTAAGATCGAGAGCTGTCGTGTCGTGCTTTCTTCAAGGGAGAGAGAATGTAAGTATCAAAAGACATATATTTCGAATTAAACTATCTTATTGGTGGAATTATACGAATCGTTTTTTAACATCTTGTCCCTTTTTTTGATTCCAGGACTCTAACGCAGCTTTCGCATCCCCACCAATAAGTAGTAAGTGCACAAACACCTGCCTTTTTTATTACTACAATTGATTAGTAGTTGATTTTTTGACGAGTGTAGTGACCGTAGAAAACGCCTGGCGTTTTCCACGGGTAGTAATCTGTTTCCTAGGTAGGTAGGGTCTTTTTGTACGTCGCGTTCTTTTTTAAATGAAACAGTTTCGATAATGGTATCACCAACTTTCGAAAAGATAAAAATCTTCCGTAATTTGGTATACTATTAACTAGAGTCACTTTTTATTATCAAAATAATTATTTATCTTTGAAATATATTTGAAATGAAATAAAGTTGCTTTTTAACTTTAAGATAATTATTGATTTTTTAAATTCATTTAAAATTCAATACAGATCGTTTTCTAATATTATTTCGAATTGCTCAGAAGCACTGGCTCTCTTGCGTACAAAAAGACGATTCGCGACGGATAGATCCTCGAGACAAAGCATATACACATATCAATTTAACTTGGATTATTTTCTCGAGTACATTACATTTAGTATAGTACTCTTTCAATAGTTTCGAAACTTTGCTTTGTTGAAAGGATCGACCGAGGGCTCTTTAATATTTTATTAAAAATTTCAAATAAATAAATTAAATTAATTAAAATCTTTGTCTTTTTGCTTAACGATTAATGTTTTCTATTAATTCTTTGAATGATTAAATATCTTCAAATACCTTTAAATTTCAATTCAATTTTTTTTTGCAAGTTTGTATAAATATTAGCCCGTATACTAATGAATTCTTTTAGTTAGGATTTTCAGGATATTGAGGTTCCCTGTTCGTTGCTCAAATCCTCTCGCGTGCCCAGGTGCTACTCGGGAGGGTGAGAGCAACGGGCACATGGAATATTGTATTAATAATATATATATATATATATATGTGTGTGTGTGGCGACTGACAATGGCCAGTGTATCGTACACGACGTATTTTCCACTTGTGTGTGTGTGCGATTAGGCAGTGGAATTGCGTCGGTTCGTTCAATTAGATTCAATAATGCATATTCCTGTCGATCTGTGACATGCTACATAGATCTTCATGGAATATGTTCGCGAGTAGCTTTTCTAAAAACTACGTTTGTAACATTCAGAATTACACGTAGTTCAATTGAGTCTCGAAAATAGTTTGTTATTTCAATTTACCGATTTATATCGCAAAGGTCACTACCATTGTCAGTGTGCGTTGTTTGCGTGCGCTCCGCTGTCTCTTCTCACGGCAGAGAACGCCGTACGTGTGCCCGTTCGTGAATTCGTGTCCTTTTGTACGCGCCTACGGGTGCGCGATCCCACATCCATGCTCGCGGACCGAGCGTGCACCACCGACGGCCGACCAACACCGCGCGCGCGCTTCGTTCCTCAAACGGCCTGGTGTGTGCGTGCCTCTCCTCTCTTGTCTGTTGCTTGCTTACCTGGTTGGTTGGCTGGCAGGCTGGTTGGTTGGTTGGTTGGCTGGTTGGCTGGTTGGCTGGTTGGCTGGTTGGTTGGTTGGCTGGTTGGCTGGTTGGTTGGTTGGTTGGTTGGCTGGTTGGCTGGTTGGCTGGTTGGTTGGTTGGTTGGTTGGCTGGTTGGTTGGTTGGCTGGTTGGTTGTCGCCCGGTTCGGCTCGATTTAAATTTTCCGATATGCCTCGGCCGTCGCCGCGGCGTGTTTGCGTGCGCTCCGCTGTCTCTTCTCACGGCAGAGAACGCCGTACGTGTGCCCGTTCGTGAGTTCGTGTCCTTTTGTACGCGCCTACGGGTGCGCGATCCCGCATCCATGCTCGCGGACCGAGCGTGCACCACCGACGGCCGACCAACACCGCGCGCGCGCTTCGTTCCTCAAACGGCCTGGTGTGTGCGTGCCTCTCCTCTCTTGTCTGTTGCTTGCTTACCTGGTTGGTTGGCTGGCAGGCTGGTTAGTTGGTTGGTTGGCTGGTTGGCTGGTTGGCTGGTTGGCTGGTTGGTTGGTTGGCTGGTTGGCTGGTTGGTTGGTTGGTTGGTTGGCTGGTTGGCTGGTTGGCTGGTTGGCTGGTTGGTTGGTTGGCTGGTTGGCTGGTTGGCTGGTTGGTTGGTTGGTTGGTTGGCTGGTTGGTTGGTTGGCTGGTTGGTTGTCGCCTGGTTCGGCTCGATTTAAATTTTCCGATATGCCTCGGCCGTCGCCGCGGCGTGTTTGCGTGCGCTCCGCTGTCTCTTCTCACGGCAGAGAACGCCGTACGTGTGCCCGTTCGTGAGTTCGTGTCCTTTTGTACGCGCCTACGGGTGCGCGATCCCGCATCCATGCTCGCGGACCGAGCGTGCACCACCGACGGCCGACCAACACCGCGCGCGCGCTTCGTTCCTCAAACGGCCTGGTGTGTGCGTGCCTCTCCTCTCTTGTCTGTTGCTTGCTTACCTGGTTGGTTGGCTGGCAGGCTGGTTAGTTGGTTGGTTGGCTGGTTGGCTGGTTGGCTGGTTGGCTGGTTGGTTGGTTGGCTGGTTGGCTGGTTGGTTGGTTGGTTGGTTGGCTGGTTGGCTGGTTGGCTGGTTGGTTGGTTGGCTGGTTGGCTGGTTGGTTGGTTGGTTGGTTGGCTGGTTGGCTGGTTGGCTGGTTGGCTGGTTGGTTGGTTGGTTGGTTGGCTGGTTGGTTGGTTGGCTGGTTGGTTGTCGCCTGGTTCGGCTCGATTTAAATTTTCCGATATGCCTCGGCCGTCGCCGCGGCGTGTTTGCGTGCGCTCCGCTGTCTCTTCTCACGGCAGAGAACGCCGTACGTGTGCCCGTTCGTGAATTCGTGTCCTTTTGTACGCGCCTACGGGTGCGCGATCCCACATCCATGCTCGCGGACCGAGCGTGCACCACCGACGGCCGACCAACACCGCGCGCGCGCTTCGTTCCTCAAACGGCCTGGTGTGTGCGTGCCTCTCCTCTCTTGTCTGTTGCTTGCTTACCTGGTTGGTTGGCTGGCAGGCTGGTTGGTTGGTTGGTTGGCTGGTTGGCTGGTTGGCTGGTTGGCTGGTTGGTTGGTTGGCTGGTTGGCTGGTTGGTTGGTTGGTTGGTTGGCTGGTTGGCTGGTTGGCTGGTTGGCTGGTTGGTTGGTTGGTTGGTTGGCTGGTTGGTTGGTTGGCTGGTTGGTTGTCGCCTGGTTCGGCTCGATTTAAATTTTCCGATATGCCTCGGCCGTCGCCGCGGCGTGTTTGCGTGCGCTCCGCTGTCTCTTCTCACGGCAGAGAACGCCGTACGTGTGCCCGTTCGTGAGTTCGTGTCCTTTTGTACGCGCCTACGGGTGCGCGATCCCGCATCCATGCTCGCGGACCGAGCGTGCACCACCGACGACCGACCAACACCGCGCGCGCGCTCCGTTCCTCAAACGCCCTGGTGTGTGCGTGCCTCTCCTCTCTTGTCTGTTGCTTGCTTACTTGGTTGGTTGGCTGGCTGGCTGGTTGGTTGGTTGGTTGGCTGGTTGGCTGGTTGGCTGGTTGGCTGGTTGGTTGGTTGGTTGGTTGGTTGGCTGGTTGGCTGGTTGGCTGGTTGGTTCTGCTCGATTTAAATTTTCCGATATGCCTCGGCCGTCGCCGCGGCGTGTTTGCGTGCGCTCCGCTGTCTCTTCTCACGGCAGAGAACGCCGTACGTGTGCCCGTTCGTGAGTTCGTGTCCTTTTGTACGCGCCTACGGGTGCGCGATCCCGCATCCATGCTCGCGGACCGAGCGTGCACCACCGACGGCCGACCAACACCGCGCGCGCGCTCCGTTCCTCAAACGGCCAGGTGTGTGCGTGCCTCTCCTCTCTTGTCTGTTGCTGGCTTACCTGGTTGGCTGATCGCTTGTCGCCTGGTTCGGCTCGATTTAAATTTTCCGATATGCCTCGGCCGTCGCCGCGGCGTGTTTGCGTGCGCTCCGCTGTCTCTTCTCACGGCAGAGAACGCCGTACGTGTGCCCGTTCGTGAGTTCGTGTCCTTTTGTCAGAGAGGAATGAGAGTGCTCACGCCCGGGGTTTTAGTGTCCCCACTTTTTCTGCATCATCTTTTAGCCTGGAAAAGAACCTGCATCATCTTTTAGCCCGGAACAGAACCTGCATCATCCTTTAACACCGCCTTCGATACCAGATCCGAGGTTCTCGCCGGCGCGTCCCATTTGAAATACAATGTTGTACGGAGGTGTTGACAGCGAAACTCGAGAACCATCGCGTCGCGGCCACAACATTGTCGGCTATATCGGTGTGAGACTAGAAGACCACTACTAATCCAATTACAAAACTTCTTTATTTTTCATTATGTTTTTATGAAACTTTTACCAACATATTCGTGGCATTTTTCTGATTAAAATGATACCAAATATGATATAATTCCGATGACACTTGCTTGTGTAACGAGCGATGAAAGTTTCGAACGCAGAGAAGGACAGCGTATGGGGAAGAAAGAACCGCAGAGAGTCGTGGCCGCCGGCAGAGATTGAAGCTAGCGTGAGCGCAGGCCTTTAAATGAAAAATTTAACTTCTTTATTATTAATTATTTTTTTATGAGACTTTCACCAATATATTTGTGGCATTATTCTGATTAAAATGGTACCAAACGCGATATAATTCGGATCACATTTACACTAATTTTCCGTTAATGTAATTGTTATGTAATCCTCATCCTCATCCTCATCCTCATCCTCATCCTCATCCTCATCCTCATCCTCATCCTCATCCTCATCCTCATCCTCATCCTCATCCTGATCATCCTCATCCTCATCCTCATCCTCATCCTCATCCTCATCCTCTTCTTCTTCTTCTTCTTCTTCTTCTTCTTCTTCTTACCGACAATTAACTCGTATACGCTTAACGCGAGTATTATTCAATATTACGCCGAAAGCCCGCCTGGAGGCATCGAACGGCTGTTTTGCGAGCTGACCAGTAACCCCGATTCGAGCAGGCCAATGGGAGTAAGGCTTTCGCTTCCACTGCAGGCACAGTTGCCAAACATCTTCCGGAATTCTTCGCGGTGACTCCGGATAATTAACCTTTTCGCCTAGAACCTTTAACAACCTCGATACCGTGCCGCGCCGAGACCCGACCGTTTCTTCGTTTCGTGAACCGAAACCGAGCGCTCCTCCATCTTTCACGTTTCGATCTGTTTGGTAATCTGCTCTGTGTCCTCGCCATTTTCCTCCTCTTAACCCCGTTTATGTCGTTTTGCTTCGTTAAAAGAAAGTTCGATTTTCTAGCACAAAGTCCTAGCACAAGTCTTAAGTTTTTAGCACAAAGTCTTAGCACAAGTTTCAAGTTTCTAGCACATTCAGTCTTCTTAGAAACGAATGGCTGAGTGATCATCTTTCTCCTCCTTCTACGTTATTATTGCTGTGCAAGAATTTTTATATTAACACGTTGATTGCCACGTCACCCATATGTGGGTGACGGAATTATTTGTCCAAATTTTGAAATGAATTTTTACGTTAATATATTAATTGTATCACTACTCAATATCATACATATAATTTTTTTCAATTTTTATTTCATTAAATAACTTACATTAATTTGATGGAATTATTGGGGTCTCTAGCTTGGCAGTCAAAGTGTTAATTGTAAAAAGCATGTTCTGGAATATACAAGAAAACCACGCGCTTCAAGCTCGACGTCTTTGGAAAAGTATTCAAACTACGTCCACAAAGTAGGATTTATGTTTTACAGGACTCTATAAAATATTCTCGAAAAGTGAAAGCTTAAACCTCCTGCACCTTATAGATCATTTTTGACCCAGGCTTTGATTTCCGTAAATTTATTACGCTATTGCGCAATATTTTCTAACCGATCCTGTGCTTACTTTTTCAAAATGGTTTTATGTTTGTGAAAAGAATCGAAAAGTATTCTCAACCCTTAACTTTTCAAATGTACTTTCAACAAAAAATTGGTTGAAACTAAACCAACCATCCGGATTATATTCAAGAGCTTATGGTTGATTTAATCCTCTTCTTTTCAACGCTCAGCTTTGTTTGCTTACCACCGGAGTTTACACATACTCTGTTTTCAATATTAATTTATTCTTCGTTATTCTCCGATTTATAGCGAATTTAGATTCGTTTTTATCAGAAAAACATCTCCAATCGGCTGATAAGATTTTCATTACGATATTTTTTATAATAACACAGTTGGGTTCTGGTTGTTCATTATTAATAGGCAATGCGTTACAATGTTGCCTTTCGTACTCTCTTTCGATCGAGGTCTTGGGAATTTCAATGGCTTTTTGTGAGCCAGGCAAACAGCTACCGGACACAACAATGTAAGCTCATAAGCATTGCTTACTAATGAAAATCTAATTTTTGCAATAATTTATTGTTATGGTATGAAAATACGAACAATAAATTGTAAATATTTTTCTGGTAAAAATGAGTCCAAACACGCCATAAATAGAATGAAAAGGAAGTTAAGGAAGTGTGTAGGAATAAAGTGTAAATAAATACACATAATTAGGCTGATTATTTACCAAAAAAGTAACATTAATGATGATATATTTAAATATTAGCAAAAATTCATAATAATGTTTTTAATATGAATTCCTCCGAATGAGTGTGAATTTATGCTTCTTGATGCTCGCTATACATACATGTACATTATACAAGTATATGTATGCACATGATTTACTTGAATATAACCTTTCTCACGTAGAAATGTTTCCTTCGATGCAGTCGCGTTACAGGCATAACGAAATTAAAAGAACACAACATTTAAATTTCTATCAGCAACAGCGCCGTTCTAGAATATTGGTTCCACAATACTGCTTCTGGCCGTTACGGTAGGATGTGACACGGAATGGTAAGGGGGCTCTAGAGCCCCCCGAGCGTGAGACAGAAAAATACATTGGGTGATTGGTCTATCCTATACCTCGTCGGTGATAGCACCGACGAGGGATCTCACGATCTGAAATACCGACATCGTTAAGAACAACTAGACTTCTTACGCCCTCTACGCTGACGAACGGTAAATGTTGCAACTAGATCCACGAGAAACTTAGACAATATACTTATATTAAATGAAGGGACCTCCGATCGGAGGAATACCAAATTCCCAATTCTACCCCTTGGGGGGGGGGGGTATTATTAAAATTAATACCGTGCTCAAGTGAATTATTTATTTTTCGTCGATTTCAATTTATTCTCGAATCGTGTTGCCTTCTCGCGATAATTTACTGTTGCGTCTTGACGATAAATCAATCCAGGAAATGGATTTTTCAAAAATGCATTTCCTTGATTGTTATTCCGTCAAACGATACATTGTTCGGAAAAGGAACATTTTAACGAGAAAACTTCTTTACGTTGCATCGAGCTAACTTTGAAATCGAGTACATAGTTTACTACTAGAGTGTGTCTCCTTATGAAAAATAAAATAATTTTGATTATTTATTTTCTTTCTTTAACAATTTTAGTGTTTCCAAAATCATATAATATCGACACGCTTCGATTTCCACCGTTTTGAATTACAGCTACCAATTTAAAAAAAAAAAAATCGATAAACTTGGTGATCAATCGTAGTATAATTATTACTACAGCAAGCTTCGTTGCGTGTAAAAATAAATCATTTTACCAAATCAGATTCTGAGTTTGCGAGATTAGTGGTCAAAAGCAGGTTACACAGTGTTCTAAATTAAAGAAGAGCGGCGACATAATCGCGTCCGACTAATCAGCGGTGCAACTAATAATTCAATATTCCCAAACGTCACCATTCGTCCAGATATTGGGCAACCGTATGAAATATTGAGGAAGATCATCGGAAACACGTCAGGCTGCGACATCACAGATTGCTCTTTGATCCGTCGGTTGTCGCATTGTGCCCGATCGATGCGAAAACTTCGCAATGGAATTGATTTATGTAATTCTCATGCGGTATTTTGGTGATTTCTGATCAACCGACATTTTTTTTTTTTGGTCATTGTACAGTTGGCGTTTGATAGGAATTTTATTTCAAATTTTGAGAACGTAAGCTTATTTTCGATTCTGAAGAAATGGCATCGAAAATGTTTTCCAAAACGCGTGTTGTTTTCACGAAACAAACACTGTTACGTTGAAGGTCTTCGTGGTAAAACATGATCATTACATAAACTTCAAATTTTAATTATCTCATTGCACCATAATAAGGAAAATAAACTAAAATATTCTGACATTTTTATCAATTATTAGCTTATTGTACTATTGCATAAAAAATATTTAGCAAAATATAAGCAACCACTTTTTTACAACCCGTTTTTACAATTATTGTTGTGCGAATTCGCATAAACATCCTTGGGTTCTATCAACTTAAAGATATCTCGTTTTAGTTGAGACAATCTAATTGTTATCAGGCTAGTTTCTTCGGGATTTATAAGGGATTACATTTTTTCATAGTCCTCATAATTTTTCTATGAGAAATACACACTTTTCTGCAGACCTCACCATTTTTCTATGAACTCTACAACAATTTCGCACGTCTTGCAATTTGTTATAGGCCCTGTACTATTCCTGTAGGTCATGACCTTTCATTGCAAGGTCTAAAATTTGTTTGTCGACCCTACAATTTATTTATTGGGCCCATCACTTTTTCAGAGGTCCTACAATTTTTTAAATTGCTTCATGGGCCCTATGATTTTTTCATGGATCTTGTGAGAGTTGCGACGTCACAACGAACCGATACAAGTGTTTCACGTGTCGATAAAAGTCTTCGTTCGGGACCAGTCGTCTGTCTCAGACTCGCAGATGAGCCCGAGGGATGCTCGGTGTCCGTTAACGTCCGACGGTGAAGAGTATCCGGGGGCTAGTTGCTTCGACAAGGGGTTTCAAAGACCCAAGGACGATGGATCCGTGGATCTCGTGCAGACAAAAAGAATCCGTTAGCTTTGACTGAAACTCCATTTTGTTCAATCTGTCTATTTGCCTGTTTCTGCTTCGTGTTTCTATTATATTAAACCTTTGTCAGCTATTTTACCAAATTCGTTCACGATTTTTTTAACTCCAAGGCCTAGCCCAACCATGGAACACAAAATCTAGCACATCCATTCATCAATAAAATCTTGTTGAAGTATCACAATAATGCTTCATCTTTATTCATCTATTCACCCGACAACGCGTCAAGATTACGCTTCCAGACAGATTAGGTGTAAAAGTATCAACCACTCGATCATACTACAACATTGCAACGAAAGTTTTTGTGACCTTCAAATGAATTTAAGGGGTCATTTCAAACCAACTTTACTGCGTCAAAATGCTTTTATTCAATCTAAATTTACCCTCTCAAAATACTGAACACGGTTCATAAAATTAGAATGCGAAGCAAAGACAAACGAAAGATGATCTCACGCATTAATGTTAGTATGTCCGAAGAGGAATATATAACTGATCCGCCGCGGTAAAACGAAACGATCGAGTAAAGATTGTGCAACTCTGTTCGATGCAGTGTTTCCGGGATGATCATAATGCGCATAGAGTTTCATGACGCAATCATGCTCGTGGGCAACGTGGTCCTGCATCGGGATCCGTCGTCGCGTTCTTTGCAAAAAAACAAGAAGCGTTTGTATCAAATAAAAATGCAATGAAACCGGATACTTTGAGGCACTTAAATCTCGTTTGATTTATCGATTTCTCGATTTCGTGCTTTACTGCAATTCTGAATGAATATTATCATAAAATGCGATCTTTCAGCTTTAATGTGTGTTCTCAAAAAGTTACGAAATTCCCTCGGAAATATATTTCAAAATTGACTCTATCCCCCCGGAAGCAAATCAATTTTCTCCGAGATAGGGAGATCCGACAGAATTTACAATTTTCTTGCAAAATTTAATGTTTCTAAAGTGCAATCTTTCAGTAATGTGTACCCTCAAAAGTGAATAAATTCCATTTCCAAAAGAGAGACATTTTGAAATCGATTCAAAGTTCCCCTGGACAAGTTCATCATTTTTTCTCCGAGCTATCGACCGGGATTCATCGAGTTTTTGATATATTCTTCAATTTTCTTGGACACAGACGAATCTATCGTAAAGTGCAATTTTCAGCTTTAATTTCCGCTCTCG
Organism: Seladonia tumulorum; assembly: GCA_913789895.3. NCBI lineage: Eukaryota > Metazoa > Arthropoda > Insecta > Hymenoptera > Halictidae > Seladonia > Seladonia tumulorum. The sequence continues at coordinate 10,283,407 of OU565268.1, forward strand.
AAAGCTAATCAATCCCCTCGGGAATATATTTTAAAATTGATTCGAAGTAACCCCTTGAGGTTCAATCAGTTTTTTCCGATCTGTCGGTCGAGAATCAATTTTTCGAGACCGTCTTGATCGTTTCTGCAAACCTTTCTGCCTTGATTTGTGCTCTTGAATGTTAAGAAATTCCGTGGGTTAAATATTTCAAAATCGCATCGAAGCAACCCCTTGAAATACAATCACCTCACAATAGGCCCTACGCTACTGTAGATCTTAACATTTTTTTTGCAGGTTCAAAAATTTGTGTGTATACCCTAAAATTTGTTTACTGGTTCCTCAATTTGTTCACAGGTCCCTCAATTTGTTTACTGGTTCCTCAATTTGTTTACTGGTTCCTCAATTTGTTTACTGTTTCCTCAATTTGTTGACAGGTCCCTAAATTTGTTCCAAGGACCCTCAATTTGTTGACAGGTCCCTAAATTTGTTCCAAGGACCCTCAATTTGTTGACAGGTCCCTAAATTTGTGTTCACAGGTCCCTCAATTTGTGTTCACAGGTCCCTCAATTTGTTTACTGGTTCCTCAATTTGTTCACAGGTCCTAAAATTTGTTTCATAGGCTTTACAATCGTTCCATGAGCAGCATAATTTTTTCCACGGGCTTGCCATTTTTTCCGCGATCCCGTCACAACAGCTGATCGTCCGGGAGCGATTCACGGGTGCAAAGTGCAAGGGTGGTCCGCGTTGTTGGTGCGCCGCGTTCCGGCGGGTCAGTAGGTGTTGCAGGTGCATATCGGCTGCACCGGTGCACCGTTGCGGCCGTCGTCGGGGGTGGCTTTGACGCCGGTGCCGACTCGAGGCGCAGAACGTGTTCGATCGACCCGCGAACGCGGCCCGTAGCCTCACACTGCGACACAGAGAGTTCACTTCAGTCAGTCGCTGTTCGGCCACCGAGCGGGTACACGGTCGGGTCGTCTCGCAGTCTGGTCCCCGTTCTCGTATTCTTCGACTAGTCGACTCGCGAAAAAACGGCGAAAGAAAAACAATCACTCGAAGACCAGTGAACGTTTGCGTCACCCTTCTCTATCTCTATCTGTCCCTTTCTAACACAGCTTACAATAAATTCGCCACCAGCGAAACGAAGTTCCCTCGCGGTTTTTCCGCGCGCGCGAAAACCTCGCTGCGGGACACATGGACTCCCAGACACGAGGGATGGAGGAGGGATCAGCGTGATGCACCTTCCAGGTGACTTTCTCACAACATTCGCACCGACGCTCCCTCGATTGGCTCCGAGAATTCCGCGTCTCTGCAACCGTGTTTTCAGAGGATTTTTTGTTTTCCAGTCCATGGATCTTTGCATTTTATTTTGTGGGCTCGTGATTGATGGGCCAGTTACGGGGTTGCGGATTTTTCGTGGTCCTCGTGGTGGGAGGTCCGTGATCTCTAGCGTGGTGTTTGAAAGGTTACGGTTTCAGAAGTTTGAGAATCGTGAACTAATCATTTATATATTAGTTCGATACATGTGTCATGTCCTATTTTAGAATGCAAATTTAAGATGCAGCCTTTTCATCTGGAAAATGATATTTTAGTCTGCATGCGTTTTCATGGGTTTTCTTGTTATTTCGATTCATGGGTTCGCGACTGATAGCCCAGTTAGGGGGTTGCGGATTTTTGGAGGTTCTCGTGGTGGGAGGACCATGATCTCTATCGTGATGTTTGGAAGCTCGTGGTTTGAAAAGTTTGATCGAGTGACTTTTGCTTGGTTTTGATACCGTTAGATAGTGTTATTAATGTTATCGTAGGATATATCTGTGGCTGTGTATGGAAGAACGCCGCATGTCACATGCTTTCACTTTCGAGATATTGCCGTTTAAAGTTGCGATCACTAATTCCGTAGTACTAGCAATGTTTCCTTGCTACATTTTGTTTTCTTTTTGAGCCTGTCGAATTCGTTTTCATGAGTTTTTTTCTGGTAAATACGTAGATCATATATGAGAAAGCTCAATTAACGCATAAATGTAAATTTTTTGAAATCGTGACGTGCGGCGTATCTCCTTGCAGCCACAGATGTGAGATGTCCGATTTTGGAATGCAAAATGAAATCTTTTCATTTCATATACCACAACCAAATAGAATGTAATTAGAATCTCAAGTTTCCATCCCATTCATAATCGGGAATATATCGCAATTTTTTACCCCATGAAAAATCGGGAAAATTGGAATTTTTCACCTCATTAAAAAGTATTAAAAATTGCAGTTGTTTGTCCTTTTGAAAATGGTAGAAGTTACAGTTTATGTGTTTTTAAAAATTGTGAAAATCGCAGGTTTCCACCTACTAACAGTCTGAAAATCGAAATTTGTCATCCAATTGAAAATCGCAAAAAATTACTATTCAAAATTGTGAAAAATACAGTTCTTTATCCGATTAAAAATGGTGAAATTCACAGTTTTCACCCTATTCAAATTCCTGCGAATCTCATTTTTCCGCAAAATTAAAAACCATTAGAAAATCACAGTTTTTTCACCTTACTCAAAATCTGGAAAATCTCCATTTTCTGAAAAATTAAAAATCACAAATAATCGTAGTTCTCTTATCCTGTAAACAGGGCGGAAGCTTGACCATGAACTTTACACACCCTAAATCCGTCAAGTAATCCATTAACAAGATTAAAAGTTGATTAAGGTCGTGGAACACAAACGTTTGATCACAATTTCGTAAAATTTTTCACAACCAAGCACTTTTTACTTTTCCTTTGTAAAAAGTTTCCCTTGCGAATTTTCGATTTTGTATTTTTTTGCCGACTGGAAGCTTCACTATGAATATTATTAACCACCGTATATTCCTTAATTAATTTACTATCAAGGTTAAAGTTTCCATAAACAATGCACACGTACTTTGCTCATTTGCTCATACATTGCACAAAAATTTTGCAGAATTTCATAACGCTTCTCTTGCAAACTTGACCATGAATTCCACACGCTCCGCATTTTCTGCAGTTACCTATTGATGCCAGCTTTCCCGTTGACTCGTTCCGCGTTCCCTCGATTTTCCCCGTGGTTATATCGCGTTGTCGTCGGTTAGTGCGAGCGTCAAAGCTCGCTGGTCAGAACCAGACCTTAATCCGAATACAAAACACCGCCATTTTCTAAATGATCGATAGTTTTAATTCTGGTTCAGACTATAGTAACATGTATACTGATTCAAATGCTTCCCTATTTTTCTGTTTTCGATCAGCGCAAGGGCCCGGAATCATGGCAAGGGTGAACACATTTTTCTTAAAACGTGATGTATAAAAAAAAAAATATAAGTCATGTAGTTTTTATTATTATTACTTGAAAAAAATATTGTATGTACTCCGAATGTCCATAAATGTCTGTGCAAAATCCCAATGCAAAAATGGTCCTCCCGAAAAAAATTTCCAAAATAAAAAACGGCATTCAAGCAGCAGAATAGCCGTTTAATTCGCCCCGTATGCGATGAAAGTCGGGGTGTGGTGGTCGACATACAGGGTGTGTCATCTAAATCGAGCATCTATAATATCTCGCTTGTTGTTTATGATAGAAAACAAAGTCAGAAGAAAACATTAGTTTGAGACGAATCCAACGACCTATAATATTATGACCTTCACGTGACTCGGCTATCGTGTAGCGATAATAAAAATCATTATTCCATTTAAAAAAACACTTCAATCACCTTGAAATCTCAAAAAATATAACCTTGAACAAATTTTCTTCTGTCAAAAAAAAAAAAAAACAAGCGAGATATTCTAGATGTTCGAGTTTGGTGAAACATCCTGTATACAGAGGCTGATTGTAAACCACTTTCACAACGGTCGCGGCCCGCATTCCCGCGCCCCCAGACCTGAAAAACTTTTACTAAATTACTTTTTCACGGTATGATCAACTCGTAAATAGACTGCGGAGATCGCTGCGCATTTTCACCGCGCGTCCTCGGCCCTGCGAAACGACTAGCAAGACGTTTACGTTAACGAACGTTAACATCCAAATGGAAATTCGCGTAAACACTCGCGGGCCAATCGTAAATATTGTCGGGGAAAACAATTCGAGAGCCGGGAAACTGTGGAACCTCATTTTACCCAGGCAAAAAAATTCTAGAAAACAATGTTCCAAAACTCATTGGTTACTTCAGGGTGGTTGGTGTTTTCTTGCAGAGCGTATTATGGAAAACATTGAATTTGTATATTCATAACCGGAATTCTAGAATGTTCATTCTATTTCTGGCAGTATTTATTAATTTTTTCGAAATATTTACGAATTTATATTTACGAATTTGTTCGAAATGATTCACGATTTAGCTTCAAACTGTTTAGACTGAATTATCAAACATATCGGTGACGTCTTTCTGAATGAAACGAGCCCAAACACGACACAGTTTGGATCCCAGTTACTCGTTTAATCCAAGATTTAGTAGAGCCTCGATTATCCGAACCGATACCACTATTCGATCTAAAGCGATCCATACGCAGTACGTTGATTCTTTGTATAAACAAGTGGAGATTTACGCTAGCAGTGTAGCTAGGTAACCGTTCCACAGTTCAAACACGTGCTTCTCTGATAGGTTCGGATACTCGAGGTTCTACTAAATCGTGGATTAAACGAGCAAACATACCCCAAACTATGTCATGTTTGTACTCCTTTTAACCAGAAAAATGTCACGCATATTTTAGGAGAGGTGTCACGTAAAACTAATTAAGAACAAAAAAGAAATAAAATTTCGGTTTCACATAACAATTACTGGGAATAGAGGTTCTCCAGAACCAATAACAGTTCTCAAGCCCGACGTCCGTACCACAGACTGTTACAAATTGTTGCAAACAATCTCTCGGGGCGCAATGGCTGTCGAATAGGGCGGATAATAATTAAATTGCAATTACTCTGTGAAGAACGAGGGTTGTCGCTGATTGTCCGGCCGGCTAAACGATCGACCTTAATCACTGCACCGGGGCTCAGTGACGCAGACTTAGGTTTGCTCGGACACGGTATAATCGGCCGACATTTTCGCCGGTCCCATTGTTATTAAATCAAGCACGTCTCACTGTTCTCCCGTTGTCAAGGTGTTCGAATAATAGGCCGGGCACGTGATCCCCGGAAAATCCTCGTCCGGAAGAGGTCCTCGTTAAATTTCGCAATCGTTATATCGGGACACGGTTTCAACTTCGCCCTTCGAAACGAGCAATTAACGCGTGCCCGGCCGAACTAGTTAATTAAGTGATAACGTACAGAATTAATTAACGGTCGTGGTTGTTTTTGCGGGAGCGCGAGCACCGCGCCCGTGCTCACCGACGTTATGCTATCATCGTCGACTTTGATTTTGATGCACCAGAACTTCGAAATAATTAGGCTGGACCCCTGGTTTCGCGAACGATCTGACCAAACTTTTGCAATTATGGTCTTTTTATTATTTCAATTCTTTTTGTACGCGCGATGGAAATATTCTCTTTACGAGAAAATCCTCTGTGAAATCGATTAAATAGTGTCTGTGGTATTTTATGCAAAATAAAATGTTTATGCACTACTTGCAAGAACAGGGATACAAATTATTGATTTCTACTGTTAATAATTGTGATCATTATTCATATCTTTACATTTTTCTAATGTTTCTGCTGTTTTATATTCCACCGTATCATTTTTGTCATAAAATTCCACTACTTATCGGGATGGCGAAAATTATTGAAAGATCCTCAACGATCTTGAAAATTGACAGAAAAATGATCTCGGAGGAATGAACATAAATCGCAATTTTTCCTCGTACCAGTTTTGTATATTTGCAAATGCGACGAAAGGAAAAATGGACAAGATGAAAGAAACACTTTGTGTATGGATAATGTAAAGTGGGTTTTGTGTTGTTTAAAGATTCTGGGTATTCGAGAGAGTTGACTACTCGACGGTACGTTTCCGAGTTGTACGATCCGGATCAGTGTGTGTGGCTGTCTAGTTGCGCCGTCACGCTTTCAATTAATCCCATTAACGAGCGGTTTCCGCGACTGCAATAATTTCGGACGAAATCGGGCTATAACGACACTGTATCGGCATTGACGTCAGACTCACCGAGTTTCCGTATTAAGGTCGATTATTTGGGTTAAGAATTTCGTTTCCGAGGACCACCGAGGCCAAGAAAATTGTAGAACGCGGCCCGCGTTCGCGCTTCCATAGTTTCTGGCAGCGAACGAGCGAGCCTTTTTCATTCATCGACATAGCGTTGCACTTATGCCCGTGGGAGTGAAGTATACCATCGCCGTGATTCTGACCGTGTTGCTCTCTTGTTCATAGCGTTTAACCCTTCACCGAGCGCTGAATGTGATATCTCACTGTATAAAACTAATAAGCGTATTTTTATGGAAAATTAATTAATCGTTAGTATCATGAATTATTTAATTAGGACTCTTGACGTTAGTGGTTGAAACGCCATTTTGTATACCAATCGTGTCAGTGTTGCTCGCTTTCGATTAATTCTTTTTAGTAACAATAGTTTTATAGTTAGGGGTGGAACAAACATTTGACAGTGCCAGTATTATTTTCCTTTGCTTTTTGATCCTTAGATTGATATTGTGTCGAGTGACAAATGGACTGCGGATCTTCATGCATTTATGAATATTTAAAAAAATATTATAACAGTTGGCAAGAATTTGGTATGATTTTGATTTATTTTTTACTATCGAAAATAGAATTTAATTTGATCCGATTTTCTTAAAACTTGTCTGATAAACTTCGAAGTTGGGGGTTGAAAATACACTTACTATAGCCATTATCATATTACAACTTTTATTGTACGTTTTATTTTTGGATTCGTGTTATAAATTGTTTCAAGTTCATTTTATAAATATAAAAATCGATCCAGTCACTTTTATAGACATCTCGATGGAAACATATAATTACGTCTGAGGGTTGAAAAAAATCAAAGACTCTATTGGCCGTAACAGTTTGTACGATGCATTGACTATGCCAATAATACACCCGATTCAAGATCTTCATGAGAAAAGTAGTACAATTTTATCTTTTACACAATTGTTTTTTTTTCTATTTTACCTGCTTGATGTATCTTCCTGTGTAGAGTTGTAAAATTACCAGTTCCTGTTTTATCTGCGTACATAATTTTAATAGCAACAATTGATTTTTATATACTGTATCGTCCCTGAAAAATATTCTAATATATATTCATGTATTATGTAAAAAGGGAGTTGGGCGCACAAAGTTTATTTAAATGCTTACGGTATACAAATGGGGGAAAGTTAAATGTGACTTCCAGGGTCATATTGACCAGAACACGGTGCAAAGGTAATATTTCGCAAATTAAATTGGACCGCACTAGACATCCAATTAAAGAGAGACTTTGTAGCCCGTTCCACTATACAACATAAATTAGTGCTATCAATTTCGTTCATGTACTAAATAGTTACGCTGCCAACCAAGTATATCCTAGAATAAATCAGGATAACGTAACCTCTAACACGAAAGTTATCGAGCACTATAAATGATTGGCTCTTACGTAACTCTCTCACTAAAATGACAAATTATTATACATATAATCGACTAAGATTTTTTACAACTTATAATTAGTCTGCGGATTTTTATGCAAAATAAAATTGTTCTATGTCGATGACAATCAATAGAAGCTAGACGGGAATATATTTCTTCGTTCGATAATTTTAATTAGTCTTAAATAACCTGAAAATATTTTTCAATTTCTAATATATTTACAATCTTGTTTTTCATCCATTTTATGCATTTACGACAAAAATGTGTAGATGTAACTTGACACAGTAAAAACATTAGAAGAACATAAATATAATGCTATATTATTTTCAACTTGTTAAACATATTACGAAAAAATTCCAATAATTTTGCATGAATATCCAGTGTCTACTAATTGTAATATATATTACGTTCTCAAAGAAATTAATATTTTCAGGAAATGAAAGTGAAAATATATAAACTGGACAAGTAGTGCCCAATATGTGGAAAAATATTTTTTTCTTAGTTCTCTTTTTCACTCCAACTCGAAGGACGCTTTCTACGAAGATAATTTTATAGATTAGTCGGAACTCTGGTAAAACTGGAACAGTAATTTTGACCACTGCAGTTTTACAAAAATTGCCAACCTCAAAGGGTCAAGCACCTAAGGAGCCATTATGGCAGCGTTGGTAGTCGACAAAGTGGCAACGTCAGTCAATGGCAAACGCGTTTACCTAGTAGAGAATGTGTGACGCGTGAATAATGGAGCAGAGGGTGGCAATCGGCACGCACGCGAGTCCTGCCCGACATGGCATTAGGCGAATGTGCAAACTGCAATCATCCTAGCCAGTTCAAAGGCCGCCGATGTTCGAGGGTGTTCTCGCCTAAATTGTTTTTTAAGCGCCCGTGGCTAAATTCAATTCGTGTCTCGACGTGCATATGAAAGCTCCGGAAATGACACTGGTATCATAAGCAAACATTATTCAAAATCAATTTTTTATTCCCAATTATTCTTTGATGAAACTTTTAGCAACACGCTCGTCACGCTTTCCCGATTAGAATGAGCCCAAACACGATGCGATTTGGATCATATTTGCAGGTTTAATCCACGGTATAGTACAACCTCCATTATCCGAACTGACCAGTGGGATATACAGTATTTACAGTATTAGATTAGATTAAATCTAATCTAATCGTGCTGTGTATGAATCATTCTAGATCGAACTGTTCACATGTACTTCGATAATGGAGAATTCATCTATCGGTTCGGATAATCGAGGTTCTATTATATCATGGATCAAACGAGTGAATATAATGCGAATTGTATCGTGTCTGGGCTCGTTTTAACCAGAAAAATGTCACGAATATTCCGGCAAAAGTTTCGTCAAGAAATGATCATGCAGCCGCGTCTTAACTTTGTCGTCTCGATGCTTTCGTTTCGATGCCGTCGTTTCAACGAAGGTACAATAACAAAAATCGATTTGTCGCAAGGTAAATATACCGCTAACGTTCGTTTAGCTTACTTCCCTCGTGAATGTTTCATCCGGGGAAAGAAGGAATCTCCGCAAACAGAACCGATTGCGGATACCGCATTACGCGGCGCAGCAGTTCGCGTAAACGCGATTGGCCCTCGTGCAAAGACCTTAGCCGAAGTCGCAGCTGTTACGTTAGGCGTTTACATAACGCGGGAATTCTTGTAAAACTGCGGATAATACGGTGGTGGTAGAACGGTAACCTGCTGGACAACAACGCCGTTAACGCGATATTCGAGCTCGCGCGGGTTTTCGCTCGACAAATAGCCTAGATTCGTCAATTTCCACGGAACGTTGTCAACCGCGAACCAACACACAGCGAAGTAAAAGGGGACGGCGAGAAGTTCCGCCGCGGCGTTCATGCGTCGATAACGAAATCAAGTCTATTCTAGTAATTACGCGTTATTTTCAGCCTTCGCACATCGACTTTTCCGCGGTACGGTCGATCAGCAACCTCGATTTATCTTTACGCTTCGGAAAGCGCCGACGCCGACAGAAAATCGTTTTAAGAAATTATACTCGAACAGTCGAGTGGTTTCAGGTGGTTTTCACGCGAGCCGGGTCGCGTCGCGGGGGTGTGTTTCACGCGTGTAGCTCCGGCTCTCTCTCGAGAACTCGTTCGCCCATTTTTTCCCCCAGTGCGAAACCATGTCCGCGACAACGGGAACACGGAAATTGGGCTGATGACGATTCTATCGCGCGGCCGCAACGTCGCTCTTCTGAAGAATCAAACTCGTTTCCCTTTTCGCCATTCTATTAGGTCGGCAAGACAGTAATTTCGCTTTTCACTAATACCCGGCGTTACGTTTTGTTCGATTGACTTCTGTCAACGTTGCGTTTGTTTTCTTTTCGACATTTCGTAACTGCATCGTTTAGGTTACTTTTGAAGCAAATTACACGCAATTTTGATTAAAATTTTTAGTTCTGTGTCAGTTTGAACATGCAGTGCAAAAACGAACATTACGAAATTGAAACAAAAACAAAAAGAAACAAAGACAAAAACGAGAATTACACGTAATTTTGATTAAAATTTTTAGTTCTGTGTACATTTGAACATGGAGCGCAAAAACGAACATTACGAAATTGAAACAACAACAAAAAGAAACAAAGACAAAAACGAGAATTACACGTAATTTTGATTAAAATTGTTAGTTCTGTGTCAGTTTGAACATGCAGTGCAAAAACGAACATTACGAAATTGAAACAAAAACAAAAAGAAACAAAGACAAAAACGAGAATTACACGTAATTTTGATTAAAATTGTTAGTTCTGTGTCAGTTTGAACATGCAGTGCAAAAACGAACATTACGAAATTGAAACAAAAACAAAAACAAACAAAGACAAAAACGAGAATTACACGTAATTTTGATTAAAATTGTTAGTTCTGTGTCAGTTTGAACATGCAGTGCAAAAACGAACATTACGAAATTGAAACAAAAACAAAAACAAAAAGAAAGAAAGACAAAAACGAGAATTACACGTAATTTTGATTAAAATTGTTAGTTCTGTGTCGATTTGAACATGGAGTGCAAAAACGAACATTATAGGCACATGCTTGCTTTTTTATTTCCGTAGAGGTAAAAAAGCTGCCGAGGCTCACAAATATATATGTGACGTTTATGGTGTAGATCGCTTAACAGAACGGCACGTGCCAGAATTGTTTTAAAAAATTCCGTTCTGGAAATTTCTCGCTCGAAGACGATCAACGTTCTGGTCGACCATCTGAATCGTATCGTTTAAATCGGACTATGGATCAATATACTCTTCAGGAAACAAGAAATCGTCAGTGTGTGTGTGATTTATCTGATCCACGGGGAAGGTTATTGTGTAATGTTAGGCTAACTGCGAAATGCGATTGTATTATAATTTATTAACGTCGGTGGCTATACAGCTGGCTATAGAGTCGGTGGTTTCCTGAGATTCTTGTATTTTAAATACGCTGATTGAATTGTGGGTAGCTTTGCGAAGCGGCGGAGTACGAACAGCATTTTCGATCGCTGTAGCGTCCAACATTTTAGTAAATACTGCACTCATTATTTTTGGAAGGACCACGATTTTATATGTAAAAAAAAGGTTGAATTTTCCTTACTTTTTAAAGGAGTGCAACTCGTTAAGATTTCTCGAAGGACATTCTTATGAGAAAATGGCTCTGCCACGTTCTTCCCTTTTAAGCTACCGAGCTCACTTTCTCAGTAAATATGATTTAAACATCACGTAACAAGACGTATACGGGGTGTTTGGTAACTGGTGGTACAAGCGTTTTCGCTTTGGGGGTGATTCTACATGAAAAGAATAAGTCGAAAATGTAGAATAAAATTTGTTCATCCGAAGTTTCGTTATCGAGAAAATCGAGTTTGAAATGCAGCGAATACGCATGCTATTCGATAGGAATTGTCTGACGCGTCTGATCATGACCAACCAAATCTACTTCCTGCATATACTAAAGCACACAAACCTGACAGATCTTCAAAGTCGATTTTCTCGAAAACAAAGCCTCAAAAGAAAAATGTTTATTCTATATTTTCGACTTATTATTTCATGTAGAATCACCCCCTTTTCGCTTGTACCACCAGTTACCAAACACCCTGTATATTGATTTTTCAAAGAGCCACAATTTTGCATCATAAAAAAAAATTGACAATTGAAGGGGACAGGCAGGATAATGCGTCGCGAGTTCAAGAGATAAACGCACAATTCTGCTGGCACGAGTGCAAGTGATACAAAGGCTTCTATGAATGTCGCCCTCAGGTTTTCACCACCCCTCCCCCCTCTACTCGTTTTCATCCCCCTGGCCCATGTACGACGTGAGCCCCGTGGAGGGATCGCGCGACAGAGAGTTCATAATACGGAATCCTCTCTACTTTCGGGGCTTAGCGTGTCCGCTTCCTTCCTTCCTTCGTTCCTCGGGCCTGAATGTTTTCGAGCCCGATTACAACGTAATAGAAAGAAAATTCAATTGTTACACCTCGCCCGTCGACGTTTCCCGCCAGCCACCGGAACGATATTAATCTCGTTCGCGAAATTGCGTCGAACGGGTGACGACCCTCCCCCCACCCCACCCCCAATCTCCGCGATGTATTCCGCCGTCTGTTATAATAACTACGGGTCGTACAATGAATTTTAACCCTCGTTGTCGGAAACGGGCTTGCTCTAGCCGAAACGTTATTACATCGTAAACGTCACGATTCTCGAGCAAGCTGACTTAAGTCGTCCATATTGGTGCAACTTTTTAAGAACGTCGTATCGCAATGGGAAGATCGAATTTTGATTTACTATTCGTACTGTCCGAGGTACACTCTGGGAATACCCCTTTTATGCTCTGTGACACCGTTCATGCGAAATACAATCTTCTCGAGTTGTTGGAATACTGTGGACCCTTACATGATGAAATAAAAAATGATATAACTCTGTTGTTTTTTTATTATTTTTGAACGAAACTTTTATCAACGTGTCTGTGACATTTTTCTGATTAAAACGAGTCCGAACACGACACAGTTTGGTGTATGTTTGCCTGTTTAATCCACGATATGGTGGAACCTCTCTTATCCGAACTGATCGGTGGAACAGTTATCTAGCCACAGTTCTAGATTAAACATTTACAGTATACGGAGACAAATGCAGAATTTAGGTATCGGTTCGGATAGTCGAGGTTCTACTAAATCGTGGATTAAACGAAGAAACGTGGTCTTAGGTATATCATGTTTGGACTCATTCTGATCAGAAAAATTTCACGAATCTTCGGTTCGGATAGTCGAGGTTCTACTAAATCGTGGATTAAATGAATAAACGTGGTCTTAGGTATATCATGTTTGGACTCATTCTGATCAGAAAAATTTCACGAATCTTCCGACCACATCCTCGCAAAGAAGTAAGAAAAATTGAAAACTAAAAAGTGTTGTCATACTTTTTCGTGGGCATCTCTTTCGCGTCGAGCAATTGCTATAGGCACATTCGGTGCCCCGAGGAACCAGTGTTAAGGGTTGTTCCGTGTTATGAGGGTTGCACCGGATCCACAATATAATTAATCCCATTGCTGCCAGTTGTTGTCACAGTCTCGTATATGTGTACGTACATGGGTACGCGTGCGTCATTTACGTGGCGTTTGCGAGTGACGTGCAACGCCGTGCAATAATTTAACAGACAGTTGTTACGGCGGCGTATCTTGCGCGTACCGGTTTCGCCCTGTGTTTGCAGTGGACAGCTAATTTCATAGAATTATTTAACTGCCGCCGTGGAGACGGACGGAGAAAGAGCGAGAGAGAGATGGAGGGTAGCCAATATTAACGTTTTCTCATATTTTTAGAGCCGGCCGACCCCATTCACCGTAAAAGCTTCAACAACCGGTGTTTGGCTTTTCGCGAGACCGGCCTCGTAACTCGGGGAAATTGATCGCGATTACAAGAGCAAACACAAGAAGCAGGTTCTTGCGAATCGGTCGCCTCGACGACGTCCGATTGGTCGGATGAAAATGTTGGATGCGTCATGAGTTGAGTTTGAGCATTGTTCCTAGAAAGTGACTGTTTTATTCTAGGTCGTATTTATCCGTCCTTAACACGTTGACTGCCGTGTCACCCATATATAGGTGACGGAATTATTTGTCCAGGTTTTAAAATGAATTTTTACGTTAACCCTCTATGGGCCGAATTTTCTTCCCTTGATTTCTATTTGCAGGCAACTTGCAAGGCATATACTTTTATATTCCAAATTGTTGGTGCAGCTAGCCGTCATCAATATTGTTATTGGTTATCTCAGAGACATTATATAATTAAGACGTATACGTCATCTTCTGAAGAAACTAAAATTATTTACCCTGAAAGTTGCACGGGACCATAGAGGGTTAATATATTCATTGTACCAAATTTTATTAGGATCTGTAATATGCAAGAAAGTTGGAGGACTAATCAATATCATACATTTAATTCTTTTCAATTTTTATTTCATTAAATAAATCGCTTTGATTTTATGGAATTTTTGAGGTTTATAATTTGGCAGTCAAAGTGTTAAAAACGTTCGCTATTATCAAAGAAAGATGAGACAAGCGTGGGTCGCCAGAGACCCAGGCATCGCAGCGGGTCAAACATTGTTCGCTATTAAGTTCCCTGACAGACAATCAAAAAATCGTAATCTTCAATTACAAACAAATCGAAAAATCACGGAAAGAAGAAGCAACCGTGGGTGGCTATCAACGAAAGAAAAATCACGAGCGGGTCGTTGAAGACCCAGGGACCGCACAGCACGCTCGCTCACAAGCCCTCTATAAATTGTTTTTCAAACTGTTCCCAGTTCTGGGTCACGATTTCCTGTGGATACGTGTGCCGGCATAATCCGTTCGCGAAGAGGTTCGCGCGCCTAATCACGAAACAGTCATCCTCCTTGCGATAATGCGCAGTCATTTACGGGCAATCAAGCGGTTAAGGTCGTACGCGCGTCGCCGCGCAATTATCCCGCGTTAGGGCCAATCAGGGGAGTCCCACGCGAGAATCGAGAAAGGGAAAAACGGTGGCGTTATTATACTGATTTCTGTCGTGTCAGATACGATGCTCCTGGCCGCAGTACGTGGACGGTGGTTGCTGGAATAGTCGACCCTCGTGCGACACAAGCCAGGTGCTAATCACGGCTGCGAGACACCTTTGTCGTTCGCCCTACGCCGCATCCACGATCCGAGGACCATGGAGAGATCTTCGAGCCATCACTCGAGGATCCTCGCCTCGATTTTCTGCCTGTTCGCCGTTCTGCTGCTTCCTTCGAGGACCAGTGAGTAGCATAATACAACGCTTCGCGAGTAGATCAGTCCTTGGGACTAGATAGGGTTGCTGGTGTTCTGGATAGATGGCTGGGGGGTTGATGCTTTGGTCAGTGGAAGGTCGCTTGCTCTTCACAGACAGATTATCAATGATTATGAGCCTCCTGGTTACTATAACGATTGAAGATTCATTGCCGTAAACCTGGTAGCCCTTCAAATATCGAGGTTTGGCACAGTTGTTGAGGACCGAAGATTTAAAAAAAAAATCAACGAACTGAACCGAACGACTGCTATTAATTGTGATCCCAGCAGCTACAAAAAAGGATTCAGAACGACTCGATTCATTTTTATATGTAATTCAAATAGACCACTGCAATTCATTTTGATATAAAATCAAAGTAGAACGACTTAATTTGTTGTCGTATAAAACTAAAGTAGCGTTCTACTTAACGACTTAATTTGATGTTTCTTAAAATTGAAGTATATTTAATTTGTTGTTTTATTAAATTGAAGTACGATTTAATTTGTTGTTTCATGAACTCGAAGTACGATTTAATTTGTCGCTGTATAAAATTGAAGTGGAACGACTTAATTTGTTGTTTCATGAACTCGAAGTACGATTTAATTTGTCGCTGTATAAAATTGAAGTGGAACGACTTAATTTGTTGTCGTATAAAACCGAAGTAGAACGACTTAATTTCTCGTTGTAAAAGTTGAAGTAGAATATTTCAATCGATTTGAGCACAAAACGTGAGACAAAATCGACACATCGCAATCGACCCTACAATACGAACTAACTGAGACACATAAAAACGTAATAAAATTCGATTTCATTCCGATGATTATATTATCGGTTTCTCGGCTCGAGGTAGAAAAGAATTTTATATTTGAATTTTCGTGGCGTCCTAACGACTCGAGGACCAGTAATGGAAATGGAGTGAAAGTAAAAGTGCAATTACTCGGAAGGAATTAGATTTATTAGGACGAATTCCGAGGACTTGGTCGAGACGTGCTCGACCGTGGAGCTCTCTTGTCGACAGAGACGCCCGAGGTATCGCAAGAATGCGTAGACAATGCGCGGGATGCGATTCAATGTCGGACGGAAGACCATAATGGCGGCCACTTCGGTCACCGGCCATAGTTCGGGCAAGATTCGCGAAACACTCGTCCTCTTTGGCAATCTGACGGTGGTCAGCTCGAGCAATCGCCGGATTAGCTAATCTATTTCGCTGTGATCACTATGGAAGCCTCTGCAAAGACTTTCCTGTCAACACGAAATTCCACTTCTCCATGAAAGCAATAATTTACGCGTCTGTAGTTGTTAAAATTTTTAAATATTCTAATAGAGAAAAACGTACTATCTTCCTAGCTAGTAAAATTGATAGAATCAATCTTTTTCTTCATTTTGCTCGTGAAATAATCGATCGACAAGATCCATTTTCTTTTTAATATAGACAACTTACACAATAACCTTTTAAATTCTTTTTCAAAACACAATTATTATACACTACGGTGCGAACAGTTTATCGAGAAATTTAATCTTGGAAAACAAGTAAAATTCACAAATGTAAATCTGTCTCTCCGAGTGCGAATTTTTTGAGAAAAATTATTTAATTTTCTACTTTTATTAGTTTGTCTACGTAGAATCATTTCAGTGAAGAAAGCTTAAAATATGAAAGGGACCGGTACAACACGCTTCAGCTTATCCTCTCTTGTTCCGTCATGCGTTTTTGTATTTGCATAAGAATGATATCCGCATCGCGGCTGGAAATATTAATAATTCGCCGCTGATGAAAATAGATAAATAGATAGAGTGTTGTATAATATTTGGATTTCAAAAGGATGACACGTGTGTCATCGTAATAATCCTTCTATTAATTATACATTCGCATTATACATTGAACGACGGAAATTGAATCGCACGAAATTGAACCACTTATAGGCTCGTTAATTATTCTGACGCGTTGCTTGAAAATAGGCTTCGCGTCTTCCTCAGGAAACTATTCTTCTCCTAGTCCACGATCAGGTTCGTATTATCTTAAAAAAAGTCAAGGATCGCGTTCCCAACTTTAATAATTTTTCAAAATCGAGAGATTCGTAAACATCCGAATCTTCGTGAAACATAAAAATTATCCAAGTTAATACTGAAACGCAGAAATGGAGTGAAATTACATTTTCTTTTTTAATAATTTCAGTATATACTAATGTCCAGTACTGTATTCGACCTATTAATTTTGCTAATAATAATAAACAGTACTGCAAAAACCGCGGTATAACAGTTATGAAGACCACAGTTCAAAAAATCAGAGATTGGCATAGAAAAATCAATAATTATTCAAAGATTCTTCAAAGGCAAACTAACTTTACTTTAAAAAAGGAAAAATAAACAAACGGAACGCTTTAGATTGCAGTTAACAATGACCGCGCTAAGCTCCCTTTCAAATAAAAGTATTTCGCCAACCTAATAGAACGATTGACAACAATCTCGATCGCATAATCGATTCAATGAATCATTTACGAGATACCGTGCAATTTACTCGTTCAAAGAGCCCACCAATCGAAATTTTCGCGCTCGGCCAGCGATTCGGGCGGAACAAAAATTGCGACTGTTTCCGGTGGTCTGTAATTCGCGCAAAGCGTTTAATTTGCCTGTGATCGTCCGCAGTTGGAGTAATTCGGTGAACAAAAATAAAAAAAAAAAAGAAAAAACAAAAATTGTTTCAGATGCTAAGGAGGAGAACTGCACGGATTTCCAGGGCAATACTGTTCGACACGGCGAGTTGTACGTGCCGGGCCCAGCGGTCTGCAGTCTCTGCGTTTGCTATCATTCGGAGCCAATGTGGTGCAAAGCCATCTACTGTTCCCCACCCTACGTAAGTATCTTGCCGCTATCACCCTCTCATATAACACGGTTCCTGAATAACATAATTTACCGAATTTCCACTACACCCCCACGAACTCTTTCGTCCCCACATGAACAGTGTAATTTCTTGCTATGATCAGATTTATCTATAAAAACTGTTATTACCACTATCACGAATATTGAGGTGGAACGAAAGTTTGCAGCGTCGTTGAATTAAAATTCAAAGATAAAATCAAGCTATTTGTAGATTTAATTAATCAAATATTTTCTATCCTGTTCTATTATCTTTGCCAGCTAGCTTATCACTGAATAAACCTACGAATAAATATCTGAATTTTAGCTTTGAATTTTAATTTAGTATCTGTAGATTTATTTAATAGAATATTTTCTATCCTGTTCTATTATCTTTGCCAGCTAGCTTATCACTGAATAAACCTACGAATAAATATCTAAATTTTAACTTTGAATTTTAATTTAGTATCTGTAGATTTATTTAATAAAATATTTTCTATCCTGTTCTATTATTTTTGCCAGCTAGCTTATCACTGAATAAACCTACGAATAAATATCTGAATTTTAACTTTGAATTTTAATTTAGTATCTGTAGATTTATTTAATAGAATATTTTCTATCCTGTTCTATTATCTTTGCCAGCTAGCTTATCACTGAATAAACCTACGAATAAATATCTAAATTTTAACTTTGAATTTTAATTTAGTATCTGTAGATTTATTTAATAAAATATTTTCTATCCTGTTCTGTTATTTTTGCCAGGTAGCTTATCACTGAATAAACCTACGAATAGATATCTGAATTTTAACTTTGAATTTTAATTTAGTATCTGTAGATTTATTTAATAGAATATTTTCTATCCTGTTCTGTTATTTTTGCCAGGTAGCTTATCACTGAATAAACCTACGAATAGATATCTGAATTTTAACTTTGAATTTTAATTTAGAATACGAACTTTCGTTCCAAACCAATAATTTAAACCGTTTCTGGCGTTATTTTTACGTTTCGTTACGTTTCAATTAACCGTGTTGTAGGAGGTTCGATTGTGTTGTCCGGTTTTGTGAGTGTTTCCTTCGGGTTTTGACCGGTTCTTTTATTCGATTCCGCTGCCGCTTTTATCACCGACGGTTCCTCCGAAAGCAACTCGGACGATACGCGACGCTTCGCGAAAAGGATTGCATCCGTCGCAAAGGAGCGAGATTTCGAAAGTTGCGCACGATCGACGGCATTTCGAGCTACGAAATCGAATCGTCGGACGATAAGCTTCAGATAACTTATCTGAAAGGATCCTCGCGAGGATTCTTTCTTTTGTTCGGGGATCCCGAGCGACTGGTGTTGCAAGTCAATTTGGGGCTGGTATTGTTTGTTTTGAAAGATTTTTTCGACGGTACTATTAACACTTTGACTGCCAAACTAGAAATCTCAAAAATTCCATAAAATCAAAGTAAGCTATTTAAGAAAATAAAAATTGAAAAAAAATGAAATGTATGATATTGAGTACTCCTCTAACTTTCTTGCATTTTACAGATATTAATTGAATTCGATACAATGAATATATTAACGTAAAAATTCATTTTCAAACCTGGACAAATAATTCCGTCACCCACATATGGGTGACATGGCAGTCAACGTGTTAAATAACTGTCTCAGAAATAAGTACTAATGTCAGTAGATTCGTTAAATAGCTTGCGAATGTGTTTCTTCGATCTGACAAAAGTGTCGATAAAAGAAATTGGTTCGAGCCGTGAGTGGGTTAACGATCACCGTCGACAATCAACGAGACATTATTGTTTAAGTGGCATTAGGGGTCTGGTCGCTACATATTTTCCAAGTTATTTGTTTTCGAATGGGCACTTGCGTGAACGATCCGTGCAAACGTCAGTACGCGAGAGAGAGCCTTCATTCTAAAAAACATTTGATAACAAGAAAGGCTGACGTTATTAAACGGATCGATACACACCTCCAACTAGAACTGGGTTAACCATTTATTATTTACATCCACCATCCTTCTATATTCCATTAAGTCACCACTATCTCGCGCGTTCTTTAACTTCTGCGATCCGATGAATAAAACATTTCTCATTTTATGTCTGCGCCGAGTGTCCGAGTGATATCTGGATAACGGATTCATACAGGATCATCGGAAATCATTGTTTCGAGGACTCCGTCTAATGAATTAAGAGAAGAACGTAGGCGATCCTCGAATAACATGGTTTATTGCTCGTGTGTTGTTCAAAATCGTATTTTAAGGGACGTACAAATTAATTCCTGTTAATTGCACAGAATTTTGGACAGATTTTAAGAGTATAATTCTTCTTGGAATTGTTACGGTGGAAAAATTGTGTACCTAATTGTGAAGTACAGTAACGTCTCGATATATGTTGTCGCGACACCGGGCATTTACAGGCTCCAAGGGAAGGGTCCGCACAATAAAGTTTGAGACAAGGTTACGGCTCGCAGGTGTTTAATCAAAACGCAAACATAAGTACCGGTGAAGGCCGGCAGCGGTCAGTTAGGGTCGATCGTGGTGTGCAATTTTACCCTGGCAGATGTTTGACACGCCCGTGATTTTCTACTCGCGCAAACTTTTCTCGCGTCGAACCCAAAAACGCGAAATTTAGTGACATTTTGCCAAAAAATCAATTGTCTCGTGTTGACTTACGTTGAATACGTATTGCTTTCTAAATATCCATCAACCCTGAAAATGAAAAAATGAAAAAATTTAATAAATACTATTACTGCAATAAACGGTTAAAGTTGGCAGTTTTCAAGATAGCCTTTCTCATGGAAAAAATTGCTTTTCTTCTTTGAGATGCCCTGACGATCCTTTTTAATATTTTCCTTCCAATTTTTTTTTAAATGAAAGGTTTATCTTTAGGCTGTAAATTACTATTGTCGATTAAAAATTACTATTCATAATGTATTAAACATGTTAGACTTCGCTAGGAATATCTTTTGTATCATACGAGATACATACGAGATAATATCATACTTTCATCTACACGATCATGTAAGAATTATTTCCCATCTCGTCCCATATCTCGAGTTATTATTATTTAAAGTCGCCCGCGTGTTGGCTTAAATGTACAAGGGTCACAAATTAAATCGAATTTCGACGAATTCAGGTCACCCGTTCGGATACTGGAGGCTCCGCTACATCGCGGATTAAACGAGTAAACACGACGGAAATTGTGTCATGTTTGGGCTCGTTTTAATCAGAAAAATGTGACGAATATTTCGACGAAATATGCGCAACAAACAAATCAGAAGCAACAGTTTCGTCGTTGAATTAGCGTTGTGTCTCAATTACGAGAGTGCCTAGCAGAGGATCAGGAACATTACCGGGACGTATGTATGTACATTTGAAATTTTGCCATCTGGATATTTTCCCGAGGATTCGACGGCAGTGACGTCACCGCGCCCTTCACCGGAAACAGAGGCAGACCCTCCAGCTTCCGGAATTTCATCCGCGAACGCGAGCTCATTAAAATCATTTACACCGGTCGCATCCGTGGCGCGTAATCGATTCCGCGCGCTTCGATGCGGCGCAATTTCGTCACGCTTGAAATAACATTTCTCTTTTCTCGTACTCGCTCTTCCCTCCCCTCCCCCCACCCTCTCTTTCGCTTTTATTTTGCCGCTACGACCCATATGCAGCGCCATTCATTTGTCCCGCGCGTATTTCGACGATTAATAAGCGACCCGGATCGAGAAAATCGAGGAAAGCGACGGAACTTTTTGCGCGTCGACGAGTCTGACGCGCTAAAATACTATTTCGAACGGCGGATGATAAATAGTCCGATCCCGTTTGGCAATTCACTCTGCCTGACAGTGGATACTTTACACTGGAACTACAAATGCACGACTCCGGTAATGTTCCGGGAACAACTTGTCACTCGCATTGCTCCTTGATCCCTTACCAATAACAATAACTTGTTCCTATTTAATTATTTCTCTTTGAAACTTTCATCAACGTATCTGTGACATTTTTCTGATTTAAATGAGCCCAAACACGATATGGTTTGGATCGTATTTGCTCGTTTAATCCACGATTCAGTACAACCTCCATTATCCGAATCCAGCGAATTCTGATCCTAATGATATCGTGTTTGGACTCGTTTTAACCAGGAAAATGTCACGAATGTGCTGATAAAAGTTAAAAAAAAAATACTAAAATTAAAAACCAAAAAGTTTTGTAACATTATACTACAAATTTGTACCCAGCATTGGGATAATAGTTACCTAGTTGCAGTGTTAGATATATAAAAATTCTGATTGCTTATTTGAGAATTCAGGTATCGGTTCGGATAATCGAGGTTTCATCCTATCGTGGATTAAATAAACGAAATATGCTCCGAATTGTGTCATGTTTGGACTCGTTTCAACGAGAAAAATGTCACGAGTCTGCTGGTAAAATATTCGTAAACAAATAATTGAAAACCGAAAAAGTATGCCACCGTCCCACCGATAAAATGCAAACTAAAATCGAATCGACGTTTATTGAGAGCGTAGTAAACTGTAGCCTCGGGTTCTTTAGCAGTAAAAAAATATTTTTAAACTCGGCAACGGCGGGTGGGTCGATCCTTGGACCGACGGGACAAGGGTCTGCCGGTAACATCTTCGCCTTTGAATCGACGACGTCTCGGAGCCCGCAGGCCGTGAAATTGCCGGATAATTTAATTAAACCGGGAATCGGAGTGTCCACTCGACCCCAGAGCGATGATCGCAACCAGTCTTCTTTGAACTCTTCGACCGCCGAAATCGCGCGTGAGCCATTCTTTACACCTTTGACAACCCTCTTTAAACTTTCAGACTGTTGGTTACTGGGTCAACGTAGGTGGAACAGCATTCTCAGATTTATTCCCGCCAATTCGTCGTCGTTTCTCGAGTGTTTGCCAGAGATTGAGGTATTGCTGCTGGAAATGGGAGGGTTAGGATGTAGGGTGGGCCATTTTGTTCGACATTCGGGCATTTTAAGCTCCGTGTTTAGGGCTGTGGGAAAATTTTCGGGGTCTTGCGGAGAAGCTTTAAGCTCCCGCAGAGGGTATTCTGATTTTACACTCTGATCGCCGAACAAGAAAGCTAAAAAATTCCATGAAATCAAAGTAAGTTATTTAATAAAACAGAAATTGAAAAAAATTAAATGTATGATATTGTGTAGTTCTCCAACTTCCTTGCATTTTACAGATCCTAATCAAATTTGGTGCAATGAATATATTAACGTAAAAATTCATTTTAAAGCCTGAACAAATAATTCCGTCACTCATATATGGGTGACATGGCAGTCAACGTGTTAAGTAATATTGATCTAACAATTGTTAGGAAACTTTCTTCTGCATTACAATCTTTTGTAAACACGCTTACGCGTGGTTAAAGAACTTGAATTATTTTTTCCGAGTAAAAACTATCAAAATTAGTAATCTGACTAAATTAATCCTATGAATTCAAACTTTTTGTACACATATTTAAGAAAACTAAAGTTACAATTTTTGAAAAGTTTGTGTGCTACTAAAACAAAAATAGTGACACCTATAATGAAATTGTCGGACGCGTATAGAAAAAGCTAGTTTTCATTTTCGCAGAATGGCGGTGAAGCACGCCCGATCAAACGGATATTGCGTCGCGACATTTATGCCAATCGAAAGCATCGTTTCGCGAGCAGGATGCGAGGAACAAAGTGTGCAAAACCCGAAAGAATAATAATCACTCTTGATTAAGAAGAGGCCTGGGTCGAGAATCGCAATTAGCGGCCATTACGCGAATTATCTGTAGCTACGAGATTGTTAAGCGCTCGCGGGGGTATAAAAAAAGGGGCTCGGAGAAAATAATGAATATTATTCGTTTAACGAGGATTCGTTGCGGACCGGTGTCTTTTTTCCTTTCATTCCCCGGTGAACAGTCTCTCTCTCTCTCTCTCTCTCTCTCTCTCACCGTCTGTCTTTCTTTCGTTTTTTTATCGGAAAGGGACCGAACGGTGATTAAAGTTTGTTCTCGGAATTAATTACCGCTAGCAGGAAGTTGCATTACCGAGTGAACTTTCATTTACGCCCCCTAACGGGGCGCAGCCTTCTCTCTTTTTTTTTCAATGCTTTGTGTCAGTTTCAGAAAATATTCGAGTAATATTCGTCTTGTGAAAAACAAGAAGTAGCGACGACAAGAATCAACGAACAAAGAGTTCATTCATTTTCAATGAAATTGGTTAGTCACAATTTAAAACAGAGAAGAGATTCGAATAATTAAAGAGTGAGGATGCATTCGAGCTGTTAAAGTAAAGAATTAAAGCAATTTCGAAGTGGCTCCTGTTTCTTGCAATTGAAGCCGACAATTTTTCTAGACTGTTTTTTTTTTGTCATTCATTACAAAAATGGGAGCAATTTAGAATAGCGAAAAGATCAAGAGAATTTGATTTTAAAAAATTCGGGATTAAAAGAACATTTTATCTAGCCCCCTTTTTACACTTAATTCAGACATTATTTCTTGATCTTGCATTTAGTATTTTTTAAGAAATATAATTTTTATCGGTTTGTGATGTTCGCAACTGGACAGCTAGTTGTCACACAAAATGTTTATTTTTCTTTCAATCAAATTAAACTGACCGAACCAATGTTCTGTTCGACGCGATTTTTTATAACTTGGCCGGCAACGATTACCGTTCGCATAAACATTCACAGTATTCGTTGATCTCGCAAATAACCTTTGGTATCTATGAATCGAACCCGTTGGAAACCGCTGTTCGATTAACTTTTTAAGTGGTGATTATCCGCTCGTTACCTCCGCTTTAAAAAGGGGCCGTTTCTTCTTCGACGATTCGGCCAGCCCTAAACGCGCAAACACCCCTAAACCGGTGGAATTCGGCCGCGCATCGAGACCGCCGTTCAATTACTGAATTATTAGCGCGAACGAATTCCCGGGGTTCATGAATATCGCATAAGGACTCGCGGGAGTTGCGTGTGTACCGGCGGAAGTCGGTGTGTGTCAGAGAGTTTAAGCGGAATCATCGGGAACGGAAATGGTCGGGTCGAATCATTCTCGTCGGAGTCATTTCAATAACCTTATCGCAAACTTGAATTTCCTGCGAACGACAATTCTTTCCGGAAACCGGTTCGGAACCGATGCCTTCCGATTATTGGAACTGACCTAATAGTTTTGCTACGATGTCCATTTTTAATCGGTTCGGTTTCAGGGATCAGAATAATCTGGTCTGGCTTACGGGAAATTGAATCGGTTCGATTTTACGCGAATACGAAAAATCGCAACGATAGCAACGCATAAGGTAAAGGCACCAGTAGTTGACCATTCTATAGAAAAACATAAAAAATATGGTTTTTATAAGCGCACTTATAAGTGCACTTTTGATGAAAGTGAACCTCGGACGCCATGCCGTTTGTTGTATAAATTTCAAAACAATAAGAACATTTCAAACCTTATTTTTTATGTTTTTCTATAAAATTGTCAACTACTGATACATGGTGGTCAACTACTGGTGCCTTTACCTTACCTAATTTTAGGGATGAGAAAAGTCGCTACTTTAGCTTTTATTTAATTTTGCGTAAAATCGTAATTTATGCCTTTGTTGACCATCGGATCATAACCAACAAGCTTACCGAAGAATAGTCAACTGAAAATAACGATAACGCAAATTAATTTCTATATCAGAAATTGTCCCTACCCCCGAAGTAAATAGTGAATCAACAATATGCAAGTTGGAAAATTAGCAAAATTTTGCAGATTCCGAGGAGAGTGAAAATTGAGGGGATGATTGTTCGAGGGTGTATAGGACGCGAATCAAAATTGCGATTTCGCGGTTTGCGAAGAGTCAGGAGGATTCTCGTTAAGATGATTCGGTTAGCGTCTGTTCGAGCTCACCTTGAAATCGATACGCGTAGTATCGATATCAGACACTCCATCTAAAGTGTCGCTCTCACGCGCCGCGATTTCACATTTCAATTTTCCCGGCCGTATTTCACGCGTGCGATCCGAACCCCTATCGGCTGCTGAAAGTAACGACCGGCGTGTATAGGTTGCATAGAAATGCATTCGAGCTTTCACTGACGGTTCTGCGCACACAGTCATCGAGAAAGAAAATGCTAAAAATCCTTCCACGAGTGAACACTCGTCTCGATATCTGAAATTGAAACTTTTCCAACCCCTCCGCGGAGAATTTTCACTGTTTCGTCGAACGTAATCTGTTGGTCCATACATTTTCATCTGCAGATTTTAATGTTTTTGTTAATAAATAAATACTGCTGTCCGTCATTGAAACGAGGTTGTTGCTTTGCCATGTAAAACAAGGATTTATTATCTTGGCTTGAAATGCGCCTGTTTCGCTATCACGCGAAAGAAGAATTTATTTTACTCCTGGCAGTAAACATTCAAAGTAGACAATTTTTGTCTACAAATTCAAAAATAATCGATGTAAATACTAAAGTTAACTGAATGACTGAATTTTCACTGTTTCGTCGAACGTAATCTGTTGGTCCATACATTTTCATCTGTAGATTTTAATATTTTTGTTAATAAATAAATACTGCTGTCCATCATTGAAACGAGGTTGTTGCTTTGCCATGTAAAACAAGAATTTATTGTCTTTGCTTGAAACGTGCGTCTTTCGCTATCACGTGAAAGAAGAATTTATTTTACTCCTGGCAGTAAACATTCAAAGTAGACAATTTTTGTCTACAAATTCAAAAATAAATAATCGATGTAAATACTAAAGTTAACTGGAATGACTGATGCAAAATAAAAGTGACTAATACAAGTCCCTGTACACGCTTTCCGAAATTAATTATAGAAAAGATTGTTGGTTAATATTCACTCATTTTCGTTTGATGCTTTAGTTCCACTTTATAAGCGAGTAAATTGTATTTTATTCACTGTCTCATATTTAAAAGAAATCCATCGAATTTACACAGCACGGAGGAACAGCAAATATCGCAGTATCCGAAACAGAAAATGCATTGAATTTTTTTTCGCGTGAAAGTTAAAAAAGATTATTTTGTTTTGTGTTCCGTGGATGTTTCTCGATGCTCGAGAGCGTGTTAGTGTGGATGGGAAAAAAGGCAGCTGTTGTTTCCGGGGCTGATTAAAATGTTAAAAATACGGGAGTGGCTGTGCTCGTTCGCAAGCATCCGCCGTGAAAACGGCGTTTCCCATTTTTGCCAGCCCGGAAACACGACGTGCCCGGTAATTATGCGAGTCATGATCGGCGCCGTGTAACGACTCCCGTCACGAAACGCCGCTTTGTCTCTGACAAAACCGGACATTTTCGCGATCGAAGATTGTTTTTAATACCGAATCTACCACGGCCGGTCAAATTGACCTTTTCAAACCGCTGCGTACAATTTCGTACATACATCATCGCATCGCTATTTATCTTTACGACTTTTCCTAAAGTATGTACACAATGTATTTTTCAATATTTATTTCTCGTTTTATTTTTTTTTCCAAGAAATTCTTCCGAGTTTAGTCTATCACTGTTGTTACGTAATTGTATTGTCACAACACTGATGTATTCCACCGATTACTTCGGATAATCGAGATTCCACTGTATCGTGGTTTAACCGGGTAAATGGGATCCAAACTGTGTCATGTTTGGACTTGTTTTAACCAGAAAAATGTCGCGAATATGTTGGTAGAAGTTTCATAAAAAAATCGTATTAACACGTTGACTGCCATGTCATCCATATGTGGGTGACGGAATTATTTGTCCAACTTTTAAAATGACTTTTTACCAATTTGTTCCAAATTTTATTAGGATCTGTAACGTGCAAGAAAGTTGGAGGACAATATCATACATTTAATTTTTTTCAATTTTATCTCATTAGATAACTTACTTTGATTTTATGGAATTTTTGAGGTTTCATGTTTGGCAGTGAAAGTGTTAAAAAATTGTATTAGTATCGTGTCAACAGGTACATGCCGTATGGATTTTTGCTTCTCACTAATTTCTTCGCGTATTTAATTGTGGTGCGACTAGCATTGACCTAAACTTTTTTTTATGTTAAAGAAATTTCGCGACTCGTTTTTGACTTTCGATTCGCTAATTGAAATTGACACGCGGAGAAGACCGCGCGTTAAAAATGCGACCGCGGCTGTTAGCCTGATTTATCGCGGAGGAGAGTTACTTGGGAAACAGAAGGGAGAAGTTTCTTTTACGAGAGAGCCTTTGTTTTCGAGAAAATTAATTTCGAGCGGCTGAACACACGGTAGTTGAAGCGTCTGCCAATTGTTTTCACCGCGCGGCGCAAGAATTTACCTTCTGTGACGAGAAACTGCTGTTTAAAGTATACTATTCCAGTTAAAATGCTGCCGCGAGTAAAACGTGTTCCTGCGGAATTTAGTTCAACGAGTTCGTTAGCTGTCGCGTGCGGTTCCGACGACCGCCATTTTGTAATTTCTGCGAACTTGAAGCAGTTAGAATACGATATGTTAACGGTTGAATTTTTTCCGTGTCTATTTAAAATTTTCAAACGAGAAACCGAAGACCCAAAAATGCTATAAATTGAAACTTCTGCCAAAACATTCCACAGATTCGAAGATTGAAGCCTCCCATTTAAACTTGAATAAATCGAGTAAAAAAAAATCGTACATCAAGTTTTTTTGTCTCGCTGTAAACGGGAGATTTCAATCTTTTAATCTGCGGAGGATTCGTTCACGACAAAAATTTTTCAATGTTTTTAATGACGCTTCCATTGGTAGCATTCGCGAGAAAATATTTACTCCGTTTTCCACCTGCCGGGTCGTACGAAATTGTCTTAGGCGAAAATGAATGATGGTTGGCAAAAATCGAAGTTTGAAGCTTTAAAATGAGACCAGGATTATTATAGTATTATATCTAGTTTTTTTTTTTGAACCGTGTTATTTCAAAATTGCGTGCAATCACTTTAATGTTCCGTAAACCTAGTGTTAAAAAGAAGTGCGCGGAAGTTGTTTAAATTTTGCACCGTTTGCGGAAGAATGGCATATTGAAAGCGTCGATTCTCGACGGAGAGGTGAACAAAGTCCATGGTACACGTGTAATCTGCCTATCGGGAATAGGATTTCATCGATTAAGCTCGTCAGCAGGGAAACCCGTGAGAAGTATCAGCCGCTAACTAGAGTTTTCCACGGCGTGGGGATAACCGCCGGTTAATTTTCCTTCGACCTTTCTTTGCCCGACTTCCCCTCGGCCGTTTCCCGTGCGTCCCGTGAAAAGCACGTTATCGATCCTTTGGCTGTTCCCCTACCACCGACGGAAACTGTTCGATCAAAATCGTAAACGCGATCAACGGAGAAATTACAGTCGGTTCCACAAGTGTTCCTACTTTCACCGTGCACCGAGTTTGCTCGCGGTAGCTAATAATAGAATCGTTCGATTCAAATATTATTCATGCGTTTCAATTTCATTGTTGTATTAAGGAGAATCTGTAGAATTATTCGACGTTAGAAATATTCACATAACTATTTTTGCTTTAACGGTGTGTCGCTCGCTTCCAATATTATTTAAATATGTTTAAATGGTAACAACACTGTTAAAAAAATATCACTGTATTTACAAAAGTCTACGGTATCATTCTACATTAGAAAGATTCGCCTAACTATTATGGTTCGAGCACAACAAATTCTTAAATCTTCAAAATGCTCAAGAAAATTTTTGCTTTTTAACGGTGTGTCGCTCGCTTCCAATATTATTTAAATATGTTTAAATGGTAACAACACTGTTAAAAAAATATCACTGTATTCACAAAAGTCTACGGCATCATTCTACATTAGAAAGATTCGCCTAACTATTACGGTTCGAGCACAACAAATTCTTAAAGCTTCAAAATGCTCGAGGAAATTGTTGCCTTTACAATGCTCCGCTCGCCTTAAATATTATTTAAAAATATTCCAACATCCGCCACACTACAAACAAAAATATCACAGTCTTGGGAAGAGTCTACAGAATAGTTTCGCACAAGAAAAATTCCTCTATCTTCTACAGTTGAAGCATAAAAAATTCTAACCGTTACAATATGTTCGATAAAATTGTTACCACAACTGTCTAGCTCGATTTAAAAATTATTTGAACATATCCCAACATTCACCACGCTCTAAAAAAAAATATCGTATTCAGGAAAATCTACATAATCATTCTACGCCAGGAAGAGTCCTCTACGCTTCACAATTCAAGCAGAAAAAATTCTTGAAGCTCAGAAACGGCAAGGTGAACGTTCCGCGCAAAATTCGGTCAGAGTGTTGGTCCTACAGAGTTAGCAGCCAAGTTTGCGAATCCGTCACCGATTAGGCGAGCCCTGTTGCCAGCAAATTCGTCGACAGCGTGGTGGCAAGGTAGTGGGAACCGTGTCAGCCGAAGATTCGCCGGTTTCCGGCGACGTTTCCGTAAACAGACAGCTAATTTGTTTACGGAATCGGGCGTAACGCGATTCCCGTTGCCGGTTAATGCCGTTAGTAATCGCCTTATTGAATTTTCGCTTAACGGCGACATCGCCTAACGAGATTTTTCCGGGCCGGGACCGGGACCGGGACCGGGAGACCTCTCCGCGTATTTTCCGCGTGCCGACGGGAAGCGTCGCAACATTTGCATGAAATTGATCGTTCCACGAGCCTTGTTCCTCTAGGAACCGACAGAATCCGTTTGCCCCGCCGGCCGTGAAATTATTTTCGACTCGAGCCGACTCCGGAATTTTCCCGGAGCCTTTTGTCCCCGAAAGATAGTTCGTTTAACCGTCGCGTCGCACCGGCGCGACGCTTTCTCTCCTCTGCCTGATATTTTAAACACCGTCGATCCAATATCCAGCGACGACGGAAAGTTCGCAAACTCGCGTACACGTAACGAAACTTCTATGACGCCATCGTGATCCACGAAGAAACATTTATGTACTTCGCGAAGTTTTATTAATTACTCGGCCACTTGTCCCTGTTAACGAACCTGGCCTATCACAGTTTTCTTTCGATATAAAACGACGTTGTTTTCTTCGCAACAAGAAAATCTTTGTTCCCTCTTCTTCTTGCCAAGTTGTCCGCTCGAATCTTCCGTAAACTCGAAGATTGAAGTCTCGCATAGAAATCAAAAACCTTGATGTACGATTTTTTTAGGCGATTTATTAACACGTTGATCGCCATGTCACCCAAATGTGGGTGACGGAGTTATTTGTTCAGGTTTTAAAATGAATTTTTACGTTAATATATTCATTGTACCAAACTTGATTGGGATCTGTAAAATGCAAGAAAGTTGGAAGACTATTCAGTATTATACATTTAATTTTTGCCAATTTTTATTTCATTAACCGTTTGAGTCCCAAGCAGCGCGGTCGCGCTGTTGAGATTTTATGTCGAGAAAACCTAGCACATTTCGAGCATTGTGGACAAATGACGGTGCGTTACCAATTGTCGAAGTCGCGTTCTGAGATTTACTGACGCAAGTACATCACACAGCTCCTTTTAATGTAAATAGTACATTTTACAATAGGTAGAATAATTCTATAATAATGCAATAATACATTACAAAATAAAAATTCTCATTTAGAGAAAGCGCGGTTGCGCTGTTTGGGATTCTTCGACAGTGTTTTTTCAATACCCCCTGGGATTCAAACGGTTAAATAACTTACTTTGTATTCATGGAATTTTTGAGGGTTCTGGTTTGGCACTCATAGTGTTAAGGTTTAAATGGAGAAATCAATTTTTCGACCCCCCTGGAGACTAAAACCTAAAGAAAGGGGTTGTAACTTTTACAATTAAATGTACGGCTTTCGTCGATCGAGATATGACTTTTAACGACCCTGGCGTCGCGTTTAAGTTGACACATTCCAGATAAAAATTTCATTTGCCTCGCAGTTTGCCGTGTTTGCGTGGAGAAACACGCGAGATCGATACACAGCACACGGCCCGCTTGTTGACGTCCACCCATTGGCAAACATACTTACATTCGTACCGCGAAAAAAACAACCTGTTTCGAAACATAATGAATTTTCATACCGCATTGCCCAGTCGCTTGTTTCTTCTGTCGTCGACGTACAAAGTACGAAAAGTACAATGAAAAACGAAGACAGAGGCTTCCTGATTTATTCACCTCCTTCCACTCGATTGTCGTGATTACTGCATTTATTCCGTTTAATTTTTGATCCCTTACGAACGAGAATTTTATTCATTTATTTTCTAGAGAATTTTCTTGTGATACCAGATTTTTAACCGAAGAGTTGGCTATAAAGACGAAATAAAATATTCTGGAAAAATGCTGGAGTCCGAGTTTATTGTACTATTTGTTTTAACACTGACTGCCAAACTAGAAACCTAAAAAATTCCACGAAATCAAAGTAAGTTATTTAATGAAATAAAAATTGGCAAAAATTAAATGTATAATACTGAGTAGTCATCCAACTTTCTTGAATTTTACGGATTCTAATCGAATTTGGTACAATGAATATATTAACGTAAAAATTAATTTTAAAACCTGGACAAATAATTCCGCCACCCACATATGGGTGACATGGCAGTCAACGTGTTAAGGAAATTATTGCTGTTCAAGTGTCCACAATTTTTCGAGAATGGAGTTTTAAGTACTCGCACTGTACGTCACTGAAAAATTTAAGAAAATTTCAATAAATGTTTTGGTTAATTAGACGCGTCGCTACGTTCCAGTAATGTTTTAAGTGAACGACAGATACTTTTGTGAAAGTAATCGCAAGCATGAGCACGAGAACGACGCATCCCCTCGGTACCGCGAAACTTTTGCCGGAGAGGATCTTCCTTATCTTCCACACTTTTGCAATGTTTTTGTAGTCTCTCCGCATTGTTTCTTATCTTCCATTTTCTACCATATTTTCCAAGATATCTGCTTATCTCCCGTTTTCCTTTCGTATTTTTCGAGATATTTACCTGAGGAGATTGAAATGGGACGCTCCGCATATAAGGCCAGGCTGCGGCAAGATATCGCAGGGAATGCCGGTCCGTGATACTGAAATTTTTGAAAATTCTATACTCTTTCGATACGTGTCACGAAAATGCGCGCGATATTTGCGAAAAATTTCTTTTCACTGCTTGTGAGGCCTGGAGGCTAAGATACGGAATCGCGCAAATATATCAGAGAGACGATACTAATCGAGTGATCCTATACAGTATGTATTATATATAACAGGACAAGTCGATTAGGCTAGTGGTATCACAGAAAATCGCGAGGCAAGCAAAGTTTCGCGAGAAACGAGCTGAAAGTTTCGTCAAAGTGCATCAACGATCCTGAAATCTTTTAAAGCCAACATAACTTTTACAATTTCGCGATTACTATAAAATCCCTTTGAAGGTACATACACTCCGTACAATATGGAGATTGGAAAATTGTAAAAAGACTCTTCTGACCCGGTGAGGCTATAGAAGACTGCCTCCCGAGAGCCGTGTTGTACAGCCGGAGACCAATAAAATCGCAACGCCCCTTAAGAATACAGTTTCTTGAATATTTAAATGCGTCACAGGCGAAGCAGCCTGAGGGAATTGCTTTAGCACGGAGTTTTAACAGTTTTACATAAATTTATGCAACAATATTGTAATAACCGGCCCGGGGAAGTTTATGCAAACCTCGCGTCCTCGTTGAGAAGTCGAAAGCCACCGTTGTGATTTTCCTCGACGACCATTTCAGTGAATTATTAATAAAATGTTGCATTCTGGTTTCATTATTGTTTGCACATTTCTTACATCAACGCAGAAGATACCGTTGTTTGCTCATTCCCATTGTTTCTATGGGAGAACAGTGATTTGCATCAGCATTTTTTAATGTGATTGAAAATCTTAATCTTTTAAATCTTTTTAATTTTTTAAGTTTAATTACTGACGGTTAACAATTTTTATTATTGTGCTTAACAGAAGATTTTCCTTGAATTTTTGCACCGACGAACGCTTATATCGCAAACCACAATTTCCAAATTTTATCTCCACGCGAGACCAATTCAAGTAACAGCAGAAAAACCGAAGATGCCCATAAATTCGCAACTTTCTCACCGTTCGCGAGGGAGAGTTAAACCAAAGACAGATACTTTCGAACTGATGTGATTCCAGTGGCCACTGTAGTGTTGTTAAATGTTTCACAGTATCGTTACTTCGTTCCCCGATAGACCCTCAGGAAGTTCGCCGAACAACGGTGTTCGTTAACACAGCTTTCTTTGCGAAACCGATAGTCAGTTGAGTCGAGCATCGTTGATCTCTGAAGAACATCAACATTAAATATTAACCAAAAATTCTTTGCGTTCGTTCCATGCGCGTTTTCTTCATTTTTAATAATTCTGCTATTCTAAAGTAGAATTCAAGCTTCATTATAATGTATTGAGTGATATCGTGCTTGTAGCAATATCGTGTTTATACTCGTTCTAATCAGAAAAATTCGACGAATACGCTGATAAAAGTTTCCCAGTGAAATAATGTGGAATAAACGAGTGATGTCTTCTCGAAGACATTCATTTTTCTTTCGTTTCCTTGACTCAATATTAATTGTAGTGCTTATACAAGTATAATCGAAAAAAAACTTATTGTATGTTCATGTATGATACGTAATCTCGTCATGTTATTCTTAATTCGGACATATTTATTTCAGGAGATTAAAAATATACACTAATTCCCAAACGATTACTTTGTTCCTTAACTTTTGTCAGCAAGTGTATATCGGGACACATCGCAGCCGTGTATGTGTATAGTCGTTCCCGTTGCCGGGTTATCCAGGCCAGCAGGCAGACTCGGCAGTTCGCATGCGACGACTTTTATGCTAATCCCCCTCCGCGCAATTACAATATCTTTCGGGCCGTTTACAAGAAAACGAGACGAAACGAGTCGGCGGGAGTTGCGTGCCCGGCAACAACCACACGCAGCCTCAAGCCCCCGGTGTTACACAGACGACACACCTTGCACGAGATATTTACCTGCGCGGCCCCCGTTCTCTTCGTCCCCTAGCCACACCAGACTTCGTTCAGCCATTCTTACGTCTTCGTGCCAGTTTCGAACTGGAAATAGAACGCGGTACTGCGGCCGTGTCCGATATAAATCCTCGCGGCTCGAGCGCACCACTTTGCGCCACTCTGAAACGCATTGCTGATCAATCTTTGAATCTCCCGTCGATCCACTTCACCCGTCTAGATGCCGCGAGAACTTTCGCCTCCATGCAACCCGAACAACCATCGACGCCTTGACTACACTTTTGACTATTCGGTAACAACCACCTCACGATTCGTTCGAGAGGGTACACCAACGTCCAAGTGTTAAATTATCGACAAAATTAAAAATTTTCCCTTCCAATAACTGCTCGACAAAATGAAAACATCTTTTTCGAGGATAGTTAACAGCACATCAACTTTACTTCCAATTTTTTTTCATTACTTAAAGTTGCAAAATGGCGACGTTGCACGACACTGTCTGTCGTCATGTTTGGCGGGTCCTTCTGGGATGGCACCGAAAGTTACTGGGACATAGAAGGCAACAAATTTTGATATTTGTATTAATAGTACGTCTGCGAGGACACAATTAACCAAGGACACAACATTTCCTGGGATCCCACTATTTCTAGAATTATATTTATTAGAAACTAGTCCATAAAAATCGACCACAAGCCCACAACTAATCGGGGGAACAACTTATGATATTAATATTAATAGTATGTCTGCGAGGATACAATTAATCAAGGACACAAAATTTCCTGGGATCCTACTATTTTTAGAATTATATTTATCAGAAACTAGACTCCAACATTAAATTATCTACTGTCCATAAAAATCGACCACAAGCTCACAACTAATCGGGGGAACAACTTTTGATATTAATATTAATAGTATGTCTGCGAGGATACAATTAATCAAGGACACAAAATTTTCTGGGATCTTACTATTTCTAGAATTATATTTATCAGAAACTAGACTCCAACATTAAATTATCTACTGTCCCTAAAAATCGACCACAAGCTCACAATTAATCAGGGGAAAGAATGTCCCGCGATCCTGCAGGACCTTCTCACCCCGTGACTCGACCTTGAATCTTTCCAGCATCCACTGATTCAATGAGTGCAACCGACGCATCGTCGCGACACTGCAACACGCCGGTTAAGTATCGCGTCTAGCAGCATAATACACATTTCCGATGCATCGGTTGGTCCTTGAGGGAGGCTCCTAGTAATCGCAACTCACACACACACACA
Organism: Seladonia tumulorum; assembly: GCA_913789895.3. Lineage (NCBI taxonomy): Eukaryota > Metazoa > Arthropoda > Insecta > Hymenoptera > Halictidae > Seladonia > Seladonia tumulorum. The sequence goes on from OU565268.1 coordinate 10,319,154, forward strand.
CGCAAATATATACCGACACCTACGAAAATTCTTGGCTCGAAGCCTGCGTTCGAAAACTTCCCCCACCCCCCGGTTTCGCACGGCTCTCGGCGTCCCGACGAAACCCGGGATTGTCCGTCGGCATCAAGAACAACGAGAGAAAAATCTGCGGAGAGAACACATCAAACCACGCGGGGCGACCGCTGCTGTGCTGAAGCTGCGCTTTCTATACCCTGTGTGTCCCTGTTTCCAGGACGAAAAAGAAGACTGGTCTCTCTCTCTCTCTCTCTCTCTCCCCCTCCTCTTTCTCTCTCTTTACACGGGTCTGCAGTCCGCAGTGGCCTCGTATCTTATTGTGCATTTAATCGCGCGGACCACTGCCGCGGAATTGTTCCTTCGAACCGGTCGAATTGTTGAAATCTCGAGTCCGGATAGGATGCACGACACAAACCGATCCTTGACGTGTTTGAACATTTTGGGCAATTCGAGGAAGCAAATTTAGACCGCGTATGTTCACTCTAAATTGAGCACATTAAGTGTCAAGCTTGTGTGACGTACAAGAAGTAGCAGGAAATAATTTTAACACGTTGACTGCCATGTCACCCATATGTAGGTGACGGAATTATTTGTCTAGTTTTTAAAATAAATTTTTACGTTAATGTATTCATTGTACCAAATTTGATGCCGGTCTGTAAAATGCAAGAAAGTTGGAGAACTACTTAATATCATGCATTCAATTTTTTTCAATTTTTATTTCATTAAATAACTTACTTTGATTTTATGGAATTTTTTAAGTCTCCAGTTTGGCAGTCATAGTGTTAACATGACTGGTTGATATCGGTTGACCAAAGTGGTAGAATGTTTGACATGTTTGAATATTTTCTATAATTAAAAGAAGAACATGTACACACCCTATATACTGAATGTTCATTTGAAATTAAACACATTACGTGTCAAGTTTGTATGACGTACAAGAGACGTTGCAGGAAATAATTTTAACATAACTGGTTGATCTTAATTGGCCAAAATGGTAGGACTTTTGACACGTTTGAATATATTTTCTATAATTACAAGAAGAACATGTACACACCCTATATATTGAATGTTGATTTGAAATTAAACACATTAAGTGTCAAGCTTGTATGACGTACAAGAGACGTTGCAGGAAATAATTTTAACATCACTGGTTCATCTTGATTGGCCAAGAATGATAAGACGTTTTGCAAATCAAAGAAGGAAAGCTACGTTTTATAGCACTCTGTGTATATTAACTATGCAAACGATGTACAACCGTGTGTTATAGCTATGTAGATGTGTTACGTAGCTCGCTGCCAGAAAGTTGAGGAAGTCGTCAGAGATGTCGTTCATTTGTTGCAATAGGCAAAGTGCATCGGGAATCGCGAATGAAATGCAGCGAACGACAAGAGAGTTCTAAATAAGGAGCTGTGCATTCAATGCTTCGTGAGATAGCGACCGAACAGTTTCAATGTGCATATTGCTTCTAAATCTCGAGTAGATAGGTTGCTCGGCGCAACCATAAGGGGAATTGTTGCTCTTCTGTCCTGACACTGGGACAACTATTTACGTGCAGTATGTCTAGTTTGATGCAAATTAAAATTTGTCGGAACCCACTTTTAATAATTGAAACTGTTCGGTAATTTACATTAGATCAGAATGACACATTACCGGCCTAATTATTCCACCGCGGATCTTAATGCAAAATGAACATTTTCTGCCAGAGATTGGAACAATTTCGGGTACCAGAATATGAATTTCGGGATCCCGGTCCGACCCGACCCGACCCGATTATTTCTGGTACCCGAAATTTATACATTTTTGGGATCAGGGCTTTACTGAGATTTTATGGTACCCGAGCGTTATAAAGTTTTCGGACTGCGGCCCGACCGGAGCCCGAAACGTCGGGTACCCTTATTAACCAGCAATTTCAATCTTCTTTTCGCAGAGATGCAAGAGGTTTCGGGTCGGCGAGCGTTGCTGCGAGTTCGAGTGTCTGAACGACACTGACGCAGACTGGACTGGACCAGACCTAATCATTGCATCCGGGTCCGGGCGGGTACACGAACAAACGATCGCGTACTGGATGGTAGGGTTGATCGCCTTGCTGAAGGCGCTCTAGTTCTTCGGGTCCCGGTATCCAGAAGACCCGGGCAACTGGACTTCAGCCTCTGGGACATCAGGAGCGGGTACGGACCGGTAGGGGAAGGTACGGGGGATGAAACGTCCATTTTTAGCGGCGACCGGTTTCGTGCATTAACCCTTTCAGGACGAATTTCAATATGTTGACCACATCAGGATTGCAATTTCTGAAGTTGCCAATATATAAAACCTCTTAGCTACTGCAGAGAGTCCGAAAAATGTTGTACTGCTTTAACAGGGGTGATTTCCGAGGTGATTTGAAATCACTTTTTCCTTTGCGAAAATGTTTTCCGCGGCTCCGTTAAGGAGTTATTAACGAAAAACACGGGCCAATCAGGGCGCGACAGGTATCGCGTTTCTGTAGCCGCGCTCTGATTGGTCTACGTTTTTCGTGAATAACTCGAAAGCAGAGCCGCGCAGAACATTCTCGTAAAGGAAAAAGTTACTCCAAATGATCTCAGGAATCACTCCTTTAAAGGAAGTGCAACAGTTTTGGCACACGATGTCATCTTTCGGAGTATATTTGAACATTGCCACTATGGTCTGGGTTTATCTTGCGTTAAACTATTAACATATGAACCGTTCAATGCAAAAGCGGAGTAACAATAGCTGTGACTCCCCAGACAGTCAGCATTGCATTAAATCATACCAATTTGAAAAATGATTGATAATTATTCCTCTCCGTATGGATACAAAAAATGGATAAATTCATATTGCGTTAATTAAGTTGCTTATATATATTAATATATACCAATATATAAATATTGTTTAAATTATTGTTTCTCCGAGGAATATATTTTTCGTATTTTGAGAAATCCTCGTCCGCAAAGGGTTAAACGATGCCCGAGGAGGAATGCGACACGCGTTTCCTGCGAAGCTGTTCGAAAGCTGTTTCTCGATCCTCTGGATCCTAGAGTCTAGATCCCGAAGTCTAGGATTCTGGAGTCTAGAGCTTAGTACCTGCGAAACTGGCGGAACTTTTCACTCGATTGTAACCAACAGACTGCGGATTCTTGTGCAAAATGCAAAAATTTCCGATTTTTCATGGAAAGAAAGAGTTGCCTCTCATACTTGGACAGTTTAGTTTTTATTTGAATGCAGAAAATCCGCAGTCTAACGACCGAAGTTTGAACACAGTCACGCGAGTATTGTTGTAATTGTGTTGTTTAAGTTTGATTAACAATAAGATCTATCGAAGATTGTGGATCTTTGTCGCTGAAGCTGCCGAGTATCGAGTGCGAGTGAAATTTTGATTATTTTGATCTGTAAGAGCGGTACGATTGGGTTTGTTCGGATTTTGTACGATTTTTATTGCTGTAACGGAAGAAAATTGGACGGTAGTGAGAAATAATTTTTTAGCAGTTCGATAGTTCTAGCGTTGTACATTTATGACGTCAAGATAATAGATTAACGTGTATATTAAAGAAAGTTAGATAGTATTTTTCAGCAAGAAATGCTTGTTATGATCATTCCTAACGAACAATTTATAAAAATAGTTAATCTACATATAAAGATCCACAGTCTAGTTGTTACACTTTATGTTAATAGTGCGTTTGGTTATTCTCTTTGTTTACAACCGTTGTACTTTTAATTAACCTTTCGCGAATCAGGGGTTGGTCCTGCATTAGGTGCTTTGTTTTAGATTGCAAGTGATATGATAAAATGACAAAATATGATAAAATATGATATAATGAAATGATAAAATCGCCTAATTCAGGGTTAAACGAACTCCAACAATTAGATAATCAGAAGTTATGACATTGTTATGTTCTTTTTATAATAAATATTTATTTTTAACAGATGAATTTTCGTTTAAGCTGACAATTGGAGCATAAAGGGTTATTATGGCCTCCCTTCCGTGCAATATTTACCTACAGGACGGATTTATTCAACTAAAAATTAATTTTTCACTCCGAACAATCTTTCTGTTGTTGTGAAAAAAAAATTTACAACCGCGAAACAGTCGATTTTTCGTTAGTGGTATGTATGTAATTGCAATTCACAGTCGAAGATACTGGTTGGAATCTTAATCAGAGAAAATCGACAATCCTCGAAATATTCAGGTCACCAGATACGGTGCACCCGTCCTGATTCGGTCAACCTCTTGCCTTATAAGTTCCTCTGCAACTCATCAGAACTACATCATTAATAACTTCCTATACAGATGGGTTCTATATTCGTTGCAAGAATAATAATACCCTATCTCAATTTAGAACGGCTGAAATCGTGTAACCAGACCACGGAAGTTTATGTAACCGTGAAATTCTCGAATTCACTCGTCCAATTAAAATCAATTAGTCGGAACCCTATCAAAATTCATTCTGTTCAATCATAACGATCCTGTTGTAAGGTACAGTCAAGTGTACAATGAACTCCTTAATCGATGACTGAATTAAATTCGTCCGAACTTCTCGATCGTGTTCGCTGAATGAAAAATTCCATGAAATTCTACTAAAATTCATTCGAAATCTTGTGTATTAAATTCTTAAACATAACACTATAAAAAAACGTAAAACAAGGGACGATGGGACTTTAAGACAAGGGGTGTCAATAATTCCGGCACCAATTCGCATAATTCGTCTTCATTTTCTGCGTTCTACTCAAGACAAAAAAAAACTATATTGTCCTTTTGTTTGAAATGTTGTGCTTTGTGCATATGGTTCGCGAAAGATTTAACAGTGTTGGACCTCAAACTATAGTTTGGCGGGTCCAACGACCTTAAACTATAGTTTGGAACGTTCCAACGACCTTAAACTATAGTTGGGGGGATCCAACGACCTTAAACTATACTTTGGAGGGATCCAACGACCTTGGACTATATTTTCAGAGAGTCCACTGACACTTTATTGCAGTTTGGAAGGGTCCAACGACCATAAACTATAGTTTGGGAGGATCCAACGACCTTAAACTATAGTTTGGGAGGATCCAACGACCTTAAACTATAGTTTGGAAGGATCCAAAGACCTTGAATTATAGTTTCGGAGGATTCAACGACCTCTATCATAGTTTCAGAGGATCTAACGGTCTTTGATCACCGTGTCGGAGGATCCAAAGACTTTGATGGTAGTGTCAAAGTGTTTCAGCAGAGGCAGTGTCGTCTTTCCTCCCCGATGAAAGCTCCCGATAACGAGGTTAGCCTCGCAAACGAGGCGCTTCATAGTGATGACGTGCACGCGTCGCGTCGCCCCTCCCAGGGCAACCGCACGCGCGGTTACGTTTCAGAAAATTTTATTTTTTCATGCGAGTGATAACAAACATGTGATAACGAACCCCGGGTCGCGGGACCACGGGGCTGCCGATGGGACAGGTACGGATTCCCCTAACATTCAAACTTTTTGATCTTTGGTTAAGATACCTGGTCAGTTTCAGAATGGTAAGTTAGCGATTACAATTTTTGGGTGAATATAGGTAATTGTGTTCAATAATATTTGTATATATTGTAGAAACATATTCATCGCATATTTATACAGAACAATCATTTGCAATCATGCAAACCAATTAGTTTTACCTAGCCACTATATTGATTATCACAAAACACACATTTTTGAAAGAACTATTGACGGAAAAGTTCTATGGCTTTTCGAGGAAATAAATAGTAAGGGATACTTAAGTAAGCAAACTATTAAGGGATACAATAAATAAGAAAAGTATTAAGGATACAGATTTTAAGGGAGATAGATAGGAAAAGTAACTAGAAACAATGAAAGTATATGAATTATCGTCGAAGAAGCTAGAAAGTCTCTAAAAGTAACATTCCGAGGAAAGACGAAGAACTGTTCCGAAAATTCAATATGTTCTTGGTTACAAATAACAATTACTCCTTGACGAGCCTTGAGAATTAATAGTTATTATGATTCATTAAGAACCAGTTTCATTTTGTAAAACTTTTTGGTTCGACATCTGGCAATCAACTTGTTAAAAGAAAATTATTGAACCTTCAATCTCACACAGAAGCACATTAACTTTTTAAACCTGAAGCAGTTAGGCTACATAATCGCGTGCGAAAATTTTTAATTATACAGTTGCATATACATGCAAATAATAAATACGTACAAGGCTAAGTACTATAAAAATTATAATTATTACATTCACTGTACAGAAAATATCCAGTAAATCGATCCAATAATATTATTGTATTAAGTTGTAAAGCTGAAAGCTGCAGATGTGCAAATATTTTTATTTGCGACTGTACGTTGCCAGTCTATGCCAACATTGACACCTGACCTTAAGAGTTTTAATAAGCTTCGAGCCAGTAAACTGTTAACTATAGAATCAAATTGGAAAGGACAAATCCCGTCAAGCCTTAGCATGTTGTCAGTATACAAGATCTAACAACAAGAGAGATCCGATACCCTGTCCCATCGTCATTCCGTCGGAAGTATCGATCAAGGCGGATGGATCTCGATCGAGATCATCGGGTGGAAAGGTCGGAGGCTGTCTGGTCCGATGCTTCAACAGTCAGCCTCTTTTCGAAATTAGCTTTGAAAGTCATGGTTGGACGCGTCGCACTCTTAGCATCCCTTTTTAGACGGTTTCGTTCGATGAACCAAGGCCTAGATTGGACGCCATTTTCCCTGATCATTTCGAAATTGGTGATGGGCGATCAAGCCTCTCGAATTAGCTCGTGCCACCGAAACACGAGCTCTTTCAAGGTTCGCTTGGTTTTGAAAAGATCATTTGATCGAATCGTTCGATTGACAGGTGCGGTGAATATATTGCTCGATAAATTCTGCATTCAGCGAGTCAAATATTAAGCAGGTTGAATAAAAAATTGATTGAATTGTTTGAGTCATTCAAAGAGCAAGCGACTTAAGTATTAATTGGCTTGGGTGCGGAACGATTGAGGCACCAAGTAAATCAAATACCAAGCAATTTAAATTCCAAACGAGTCAAATACTAAGCGATTCAAATTCCAAGCGATTCAAATTCCAAGCGATTCAAATTCCAAGCGATTCAAATACCAAGCGATTAAAATACCATGCGATTCAAATACCAAGCAATTCAAATGCTAAACGATACAAACGCCAAGAAATTGAAATACCAAGGGATTCAAATACCAAGCAATTCAAATACCAAGCAATTCAAATTCCAAGCGATTCAAATACCAAGCAATTCATATACCAAGCAAGTCAAGTACCAAGCAATTCAAATTCCAAGCGATTCAAATACCAAGCAATCCAAATACCAAGCAATTCAAATACTACGTAGTTTGAGTTTCAAGCAACTTAAACATCAAGCAGCTTAAGTACCAAAGAGCTTGAGGGTCAACATACTCGGACACCAAGCGATTTAATAACACACAGCTTGAGCACCAAGCGTCTCAAACCTGAAACAACTCGAGTACTCAACAAACCACCTAAACCATTCGAACCGAGAAAGCTTGATGTCCCGTTACTAGATTACAGATTTTATGGATTCATAGTAGGAAGATTAACAACATATAGAGATGTCGATATGTTATGTTTCATCTGTTCAAATTATTAAGAGAACAACTAACATTCTATTTGGTTCGTCGAAAGGCGAAATGCTGCGTTGACAACGAAACCGTTTACGTGAATCGCGACGCTTGGCGAGTGCGTCGCGTGAAAGAACGCTCGATTAGGCTCGCTATGCCGGGAATTAGGCGACTCTTTTTCCAAGCCGGGAATAAAAGGTAAATGCGCCGCGTGCATGTAAAGCGACGAGATAATCCTCGGATGAAACGCTTTAATCGCCGACGTGTCTGCGGAACGTTGTCAACGAACGCCATTCCGCCAGCGAATTTCCAAAGCTAGGCGACATCCGTATATTGTCACTGTCGACCCGTGGCAGTGTTCCACGCATGTTTCCATATTGTACGTTCCCGTTAAAGCTCCCCGCTATTTTTGTTTATCTTGTTTCTCCTCGGGTTTCGGGAGTTTGTTTTCGTTGAGCCGATGTTTGCGCGATTTCTTCTTTATTGGAGTTTTCGTTTGGATAACGGTATAGGTTTTCCGGGGATACTTCGTGCACTGTGTATGCCACCGTCCATGGATTAGGCCAATTTAGCATGATACGCCATGGCGATCGATCCTAGAAAGTCTGAGACTTGGGCTGACCCTGAGCATTTATGAGAGATTCAATACTATATTACCTTGGCTTCTGAGTACTGAGAAAAGATTCTGCATTTTCGTAAATTACCAAATTGAATAATTTTTATTTAGACTATTTCTTCACTTTTAATATCTCTATTATTATTTCGATTTTTCTCTTCGACTATTGAGACTGTGAGGTTTGGCGTTGATGAGTAGGAGGATCTCTATTAATCGCGTAATGTTAAAAATATATTGTTTCTCTTTCTCATTGCTCCTAATATAAAATACTCGAACACGAATATTTAGCGCTGAGTCAAGTGAGAAAATTAAAGGAAGTAAAGTTAAAGTTACATTTTACATTGAAGGTACGTTGTCTGACTATTGCAGGCACTGACTACTGGAATACATTCTTCGTCAAAGAATGATTACTATTTTTCAAATTAAATGTCTGAGAGACTACCTTGTTCAGTGCTTAAAATAATGAAATTGTTCCTCAAAATCTCGTCAAAGATACATTTGGTAATTACATATAAGATGTCAAGATTTAGATTTCAGTTTTCGAGATATTCGCAAAAAACTATTGCTAATCCTGTATTGAATTTTCCGTATTCTTGCACGCTAGATGAGCAACTTCCGTCTAATTACCGTACATTTTTCTACTTTAAGTTGTTGAATGTTCAAAACAATTCTGTTATCCTATCAGACTAACAAGGATCTTTCACAAAGAAGTTCAACAAGAATCTTTAAAGAGAATCTTTTCCGAGGTACTATCGGAGAGGCATAATTAACCGTTAATTAAAAGAGTACGCTATAAAAAGGGAGCAGATTGTAAGAAAAATAAGTCCCGGGCTCAGTCTTTCAGGGTTCGGAACCCGAGCCATGTCTGCAGGGGGTGGTTCTCGATCCTCTGGATCTCCACTTACCTTCGGACACGGCTTAATAAGATCGCAGCGGGACTCTTCGGATGGTTTCCCGCGTTCCCGTGTTCCCGTTTCCCGGAAGTTCGATCGCAAACACGCGGAGATTCCAGGAACTGAACGTTATTCCCAGAGAGAGAGTCGAAGCCACGCGGAACAGAGATCGTTTAATTAATTCCGATCAATCCATCCATTTGTTCGACGGCCTACGCGTTTCCGATGGCCAACCATATCATTTCTGTGAGAGAAAGAGAGAGAGAGTGAGAGAGAAATTGAAATAGAGAGAACGAGAGAGAGAGAGAGAGAGAGAGAGAGATTTGTGCTATGAAACTGTGAGCCAGAGCCGCGAACGTATTTTCGAACGATAACAATAAACTTCTAGGACCCATGCACAGGATTAACGTTAGAGATTCAAGGTGATACCCTTCGGGACGTTTTCGGGTACCTTCGGCGGGCCGGAAGTCCTTCAGATTTGATGTGCACTATTCAGGGAGGACGTGTGGATTCTGAAACTGATTGGAACACATTCGAAAAGACAATTCAAACATTTTTTCCTACCCGTTTCATGCCGCAGACAAAATTTGCTTTCGATGTGTTTAGGTTAATTGGTACTTTCGAGACGCTCACCGCCATTTTAGCTCGAGGAGCAACGCAGCAGGGAAATAAATTGCACCGGTGTGGATTTTGTGGGATTACTTTGTTTACTAAGCGGACGAAATTGTTCATTAAAGGTCGAATTATTATTCTTATTCTTTGTTTTCGAGTATTTTGAATTCTGGGAAGCTACGCGTAATATTGCTCGAACGTTGAACTAATTAGTTACAAAGTGGTAAATATATACTTTGCAAGTGTGGCGCATTTTCATAAAAATTTGTAGCGGAATTTATGTTTATCAAAATATGTGAAAATGTTTCGAAAACAATTAACTGAAATATTTTGTAAACACGTCTACGTATGAAAACAGTAAAAACAGTTCATTTTTCTTACCTGTACGAGCATTTTCTGTATTTAAAAAGCTTCTTTATTCGAGAGAGTAATGTATCTTGCAACCTTCCCCGAGAAAATTATAAGTTTCTCGTTTTTACGAGATGATGAAGAAAAATCCATGTTTGCAAAACTTCCGCAGTCAATTTATTATCCGCAGAGAACCAAGTCAAGGGAAGCTAAGATGGCGGGGAACGCGATCGAAAGCAATAAATCTCAGTCAGATTATACTTACATGGCCGTTGAAAGCGACTGTCGACAGAATCTATACGTATCTTTCCCGCAAAACTCTGAACTTATAACATGGTCGCCATTCGAACTTCCACGTTCTTCTGGAGGACGTGAAATAAATCGACGGTATTCAATCGAGTGCAACGTTCAACCCTTCTGCGGCGGCTGGGTCAATCTCGACCCACACTTTATCAAGCATCTCAATTTTCTGTCTGAAATGTCGAGAATCATTCTTGTTGTGCTCGTAAACGGATCGATGCACGTTTGCAAATACACAGGGTGTAACAGTATAAGTGTTATACTTTGTCTAGAATATTGTTATTATGTCAGATGTTTTTTTGAAAATTCTTAATGATATTCATAGACCATTGAGAGCTGATCAATTTTTTGTTCAAAACATTTTTTGAATTTCTAATGTTACAATTTCTAAACCATTGAAAATTGATCTAGTTCAGAACCGTTTTTCTTCAAACTACGGGAAGTGATTGAAAAATAGTTGGGACTAAATTTTGAATGACCCTGTACAAAAATTGTTGAAGGCCGTCGTGAGAGGGTTAATTGAAACGTTGACCCGCCGATGTAATCCAACTTGACTCTGTCAGAACCACCGTGAACGAACGACACGTATTTTCTAAATGTACAAAGGTGTATATTACAATACTTGATTCGTAAACTGCATGTACATATTTGTGGGGGCCGCCGGGAGACACTTATCCGTGGGCGGCCCTCGAAAGAGATATTTAGCTACGACGACGAATTCGGGGGGAAACGATTATAAAATCTAGAACAAGTTAAAAACCATTGAGACGCTCCATATTTCTGTACTTCGAGGTATTTATTATTAATAAATTTATAATAGTCGGCCGGGCATCGAGAGTAACGTTATTGTAACATTATGCATTGAGTAATAGGCACGTGCTCAATTAAACCTAGCATGTAATTAACAAATAAACTCCGTTGAATATATTATAACATAGAGGTTTAAGTACAGGGAGGGTTGCAGCGGACTCAATTTTAAACATAATTCTACGCACGTTACTGTCACCGTCGCGTTGGCAAATCTTTCCTTTCCGCGTGTCGATGCTGTGTTAACGATAACTGTCGATGGAGGCGGTTCTCTTGGACACGAACCAGTGCGAAATAAATCAAATGTTCTCAGTACATGTGCCTCTGTATTCGTGAAACTTTGTTTCCCCCGGCTATTCGTTTTTAGTTTGCATTTCACGGATGGAACAATACTAATCCAATTTTTATTTGTATTATTTGTTAATGAAACTATTACCAGAATATTCCTAACACTTTTCTGATTGAAATGAGTCCAAACATGAAACAGTTTCGATAACTTTTCCTCGTTTAATCCACGATACTATGGAACCTCGATTATCCGAACTGTTCAATCTAAAACGATCCATATACAGAACGATTCACTGTACAAATAAATAAAGATTCAATCTGAAATCGTAGCGAACCGAATTGCATCGTGTTTGGACTCATTTTAATCAGGAAAGCGTCACGAATATGTTGCAAAGAGTTTCGTGAAAAAACAAAATCATTGAAATACAAAATCCTTTCCCCTTGGGTTTCAAAATTGTCGCCTATATCGAGGCATTACCGTAATTCCGGCAGCATGATTTCGCCGTGGACGTGACTGGACAGCAAGTAAACGACTGTCCGAATGGTGATGGTACAATTACCGGCGCAGTAAATGGGACTTCGTTGCATCGTCGCCGGCCATTGTTATTCGATGGCTCGTCGAAAATACAGCGACAATAATTATTTCGCGTTATTTACATTTATTTCCCGTGCAGCCGCGCTTGTGTCCTAATTGCGCCGAAGGGCGCCGGACACTCGCTAAACCCAGCTGGCCAAATTAAAACATCCTGTTGCCATGGAACCGTGGGACAAGGACGCTGCTTCCGGTCCTCGGTTTTCGCAAAACTTTTTTTCGCGGAAGAGAACACCGCCTCCTCTCGACACTGTGAAACAAACAACGAATTTCCTCGAACAGATTTCGGAGCCGGAGCCTGTGTAGAACAATCAAGTTTTTCATTCGTTTCGTAGCGGGAAATTCAAATCGCCGAGCGAACGGAGCGGAAAAGCTAAATGCGTGGACAAAGTTTTATTTAATATTGTGACGGTATGAAAAATTTTAGTGTCATTTTACGTATTTTAACCAGTTAACTGTGGAGCTCAATTTCAGAAATCCCCCACGGCGCGGAATTAAAATCATGCAATGCGGAATATACACGAAAAAAAATAAAAATAAAAAAAAAAGGTTCAAAGGGGGGGCAGGGCAAGGGTTCAAAAATTACATTTTTATTCGATAAGAAATTAACAATTCATTAACGTTAACGGCACCGCAATAGAGTTTTAGATTCACGTGTATACACGTCAAACACGCTTAACTGGTTAAGCTAACATGATCAATTTTCAAAAATTTGGAATATTTAGAATATATTGTTTCGCACAATATTTATTATAACAGTGGAACTTTTTCGTTATTCGAATCCAAAGAATCCTCCATCTCTAGCTTGCTGTAACTTCGAGAAAAAAAGTGGTACTATATTCTACCAGGGCTCGTTTTAAAGGGCAAAGCCACTTCTTTCTCGCCGTGAAACAACATTTTTCCTAAAACCGCTTGACACGCGGCAACAAAGCGAAAAACGAACCCGAGTGTGTCAGCCGCAGAACATTTTACAAATTCCAACGTTCGTGCGAAAGAGTGAAATTTTTAGTTGCAGTTTTATCTCGCGCGGACGGTTGAAATTGCGCAGGGTGGAGAGGGTAGTCGTCTCGGAAAAACGTCGGAGCCGTTCCTAATCCAGGATAGCATCGTTTCACTAATCCCGGACCTTATTGTGCTTGTCGCGCAGTTTATTCGCCGGAAGATTGTGGCGTCTCGCAATTAACGAACGAAGGCTACGAAAATAAACCGGCGTTCTCGTGTTACGTATACAATTTCCATCTTTTCCCTGGGACAGGGTGCGTTTTTCCGTGCCCGTGGCTCGTAAAGACTTTTCACGCCTATAATGAAAAAAAAAAGAAAAAGAAAAAACGAGCAAAACTTTTCACGCCCGCAGTCGTCGAGCACCCTTCCGCTCGGTTCGCGGCGATTTTAATTCGTTCAAGCCCGAAAAAAAGAGCAAAGAACAAGGCCGTACACACATTTACCTGTGTAATCGTGCCCCGGGATGTTGTTAATCGTTCCCGCGTCTGTTAACAAATCATATTGTCGCTGACTGCCTTCGACAAACGGGATCGCAAAGAATCACATTCGCGATTGTCAACGTGGCGCCGATAAAAGAGGAAACCGTTGCACCGGTCCTTCGTAACCGTAAAAATCTGGGAGAAATTTATTTTTGTGTTAACTGGCATTCAATAGTTGCTGGATCGTCCGATAATTTGAGCGAAGCATGTATATTTTTTTATAAAGAAATCGTTTGTTGGCGTCTCACGCCATGATCCCGGGAATTTGTTAATAACTGCTACAGTTTTCGAGACAATGACCGGTGAAAGTTTGTAGTGTTACTTCTCAATGTTATTATAAATATGACTGCAAAATTTCAGCTTGATAATGAAATCTAAATTAATTAAAAATTTGGACCACGTTTTTCGGGTTCCGCCGGGCCGTGCGTGGTTTTCGTGGGAGCATGATCGCTACTCGCATGATTTCCGACGATCGACAGAAGAATAGGCTTCGTTGCAAATCGATCTGGACGCCTGTTTCCCTCGGCATCTTTGCAGGTTTCGTTTCGTAGGGATTTCGCGATAGTGCAAGAAGCGGGGCAAAAAGAAAATCGATCGATCAGCTTCGATCGGCATCGTGCGCGTTTATGGCATTTTTACCAGGCGATTCCCTTTACACGTTCGTCCCCATTCAATGGAAATTGATCGTAGAGTCTCCGCCGGGGACGATAAGGTTTTAATAACGCAACTTTACCGGCGACCTCTTAATACGATGAATGCCATCGAAACTTTTTAATTAGCGGAGTCGAAGTTTCGAAGTCTTCTCAAACGGCGAGCACTCATCCTAATTTACGCGACACCGAGACCGGCAATTTGTTGCCCTTTACATTGGAAGAACTCCAATCAATTGCTCTCGATTCCGAAAATGGGGACTGTGGACAAAAGGCTCGCGGAAGCTATTAATTTAAATTATTCGGCTTCGCCTTCGTTAAAATCTACATTGTTACTTTTTCATGCTACGGTCCTTTGATGTTTCTAACGACGTGCGCGCAATTGAAAGTTCAAATAAATGTCATTCCAATTGTCGCAAGGTATCTCTGGGTAACCAGAAGATGATAAGAGTCGTAGTCGTGACAATTTTCTGATTAAAATGAGTCCAAACGTGACGCAATTCGGAGCAAATTTACTTGTATAATCCACGATTTGTCAAGTTTGATCTAAAATGTACAAATTGATAAATATTTAATCTAAAAACTGTAGCTAGGCAGTCGATGATAAATTCACATTCCACCGATTAGTTCGGATAATCGAGATTTTACTGTATCGCGAATCAAACCACCAAATGCGATCCAAATGGTGTCGCGTTGGGTATCATTTTAATGGGAAAAGTGCCACGAATACAACAAACAAACTACGGTAATTATTTACTTTAGGGGCTTCCTCACCGATTTTGATGACCTTGAAATATGTTGTCAAGGTCATGATTCTGAACAACTTTTTCCTATACATGTTACCGCCGCTCGCCTTTAGTTTACGAGATATTTGCAAAAATGTTTCAACATTTCAAAAAGTGATCGGAGTAGGTGTGGGTTAGATCGATTGCGATGACCTTGAAATATGTTGTCAAGGTCATCATTTTGAACAACTTTTTCCTATACGTGTTACCTCCGCTCAGCTTTACTTTCCGAGATAATCGCAAAAAAGTGTCAACATCTCGAAAAGTAGAACGACTTCAATTAGTTAAGACCCACTGTCTTGTCTGTTCTGAGTATTAAGCATGAAACTATACGAATTCTTGGATATCTGCAACAATCAAGAAAAGTTGATAGATTTTTTAGTTAACAGTAAAGTGATCCATGGCACGATGAATTCTATCAAGTGCAACGAAAATATACTACTTGATCGCGAAAACTTAATTTTTCGATGCCATAATATTAGTTACATTAGAAATCAAAACAAAAGACGTATAAAAACACAATGTAATTTCAAAATTAGTAAAAAAAAAGTGTTATAAAATATACACCACTTCAAATAGAAATCTGTTAAAAAATCTGTTAATTCTAACCCTAACCCTAACCCACACTTACTCCGATCACTTTTCGAGATGTTGAAACATTTTTGCAAATATCTCGTAAACTAAAGGCGAGCGGCGGTAACATGTATAGGAAAAAGTTGTTCAGAATGATGACCTTGACAACATATTTCAAGGTCATCAAAATCAGTGAGGAAGCCCCTAAACTAAATAATTACCCAAACTACTAAAAATTGCCACACACATTCCTGCCGGAAAAGTGACAACAACAAAGTTTTGCTTCTGAGGCACTCGTGACGTCGATTGACAACACCATACTAGAGCCGTTATCACTGCACACGGATGACGAGCTCGGCCGCCATGAAACTCGACCCAATAATACACGGAGACTATTGTTTACACGATCCAATTGGAAAAATTTCCGCAGGGTCGCCGACGCGAGAGAGAAAAAAAAACGTCTCCCGGCCTTTTCGTCCACGACTTGTTTTGCCGAGCGAACGCGATGATTCAATTGGACTCCGCGATTAATTAATTAGTCGCGGGAATTCATCCGGAATTATCGCACGGCTATCGTTCGAGGTTCTTGAATTGCGTGCTGTTCATTACCAAGGCTCTCTGCTCGTCGTACAGGGTATTAATTAATCATTCGCGACGAAGGCGTGTCCGAATCCAGTTCGAGCTTAAAGTCCAACACATGTTACGCCGCGACAATAGTCATTCGACATAATCTTCTCCTTTCGCTTGCCATTTCTCGAGAACGAGCATCCGTTGGGACGAACTTTCCGAAATATGTACTAACACGTTCGCTCTACCGTCTCACCTACATGTATACAGGTGATGGAATTATTCGTCCATATTTGAGCGTGAATTTTTGCGGTTAATATTCGTCGTACCAAATTCGATTGAAGGACTGCTATTGTACATTTTAATATTTCAATTCAATTTTATCAATTTCAATTTAATTATTCCAACGATTTTTGCAGGTCACCTGGCCAATTAATGGTCTTAAAAAGAGCAAGGAAGCTGAAAAGGAAGTATAGGTGTCGATAACGAGAAAGAATTATTTTTCCAACAATTTTTGCAACTCGCGTGGCCAATTAATTATTTCAATAGCAGTGGCAAAACTAAAGTGTAAATTAACAAGGCGGTAGCAAAGGGAGTAGCAACAATTATGATCGTCAATGGCGACTACGACGAAAACTATTCGGTAATAGGTCAATAAAAATAGTCTCCGAAATAAATAAATAAACGTACTACAAATTGACGACCCAGGGGACGGTCACGTCCCACGTTGATTACGTATTTATAAAGGGCCGTCGATTCAACGGATGCTCGTGGTAAATTTAAATTGTAAATAGACGCATTGCAGATTTAAAGTAAAGCCAACGATAAGGGGGTAGGGTAAACGTGTACACAGAAAAAAAAAGGAAAAGGGGTGGCAGGGCGAGAGAAGATAAGAGAAACGACGGCTGGGAAATTGATAACCGATCGATGTGAAAGAAAGAACGCGATCTATTTTTCATTTTCGAAAAAATACCGTTCACGACGATCGCGTGAATCTGCGACAGCCGACGTTCGAGCTCGTTTCTGACTAACGTGTTGTGCGATTGATAGCATAACTGGCACACCATGAGTCCTGAAAATCATGCGGTACCGTATTATTAGACTGCGGATTTGCGATGTGCTGTTATCCATGCTGCGATTATCGAATCAGCTGATAGAACTGGCTCGAAACGTCTTCACGGGACGATTAGGCAAACTAAAAATAGAAATCACTTAATATCAGCGTGAACAAAGCTAATTTTAATGCCAACTCATTCTAACATTACATTTTAGGCAGCATGATTTTTATTTGTTACTTTGTGCCGTAATTTCGCACTGTAACCGCGGAACCAGGCAAAATAACTGGTTCCAAAATTCTTTGAGTCTCTTTACGAGAGAATTAATCCAATTGCGAGAATGAACAAAGTTAATTTTAATGTCAAGTGATTCCAGCATTAAATTTTAGGCAATATGATTTTTATTTGTTACTTTGTGTCATAATTTGACACTGTAACCGCGGAACCAGGCGAAACAACCGGTTTCAAATTTGCTTACGCGACAATTAATGAAATTGTAAGAATGCTTTTGTGAGTCCTGTTGCAATAGACATTGTAAAAATGTTTACGTGGATTCTATTGCAACAGAAACCTCGTTGTACCATGTCAATCGCCAAAAATCGAAATGGACACATTCCCGTTACTTTTGTAAGGTAATATAAAATAATAATTTTTAGTACTACACGACTTCAACGATCAAGGGACCGTGAAATATCGAATCGCATGATTTTTGGGCCGTTGTGTCTTATGGGACGCAGAATGCTAATAGAACCGAAACCACGTGTGCACAAATGGCGTTTATGGCTGACATTGTTGGGCATCGTTCCTGTGAAAGTAATCTCTATTTGGCCCCCGTTTCTAGAAAGTGATGTGACAATTTTTATTTTATGTAAAAATTTCTCAATGAATTAATTTTTGTGAAATTTAGTCACTTTAATTACTCGGTACTTCCAGCCGTAAAACAGAAATATAATTTCCATTTGGTCCCCCGTTACCGGTAAATGAAAATATTTATTTTCCGTGAAGATGTTATTGTTCGACTGCTCCACTCTGGTTGCATTCATGGCAAAACCTTGAACGAGTATTGCCCGACACTGCTGGCAAAGGCGCGTGACACACTCGGAAGACAAATGCCGGGAAGAAATGTAATTTCTGCGAGTTCGGCCGGAAGTTTGGCGCCGTCTCGGCGTTTTCTGGAGCCAGCTCGTCTCGAGCGGGGGTGGTTTTTCGTCTTTCTAACCCCGTCCCCCCCTGCGTCGAAGAAGGGGATGATTCTCGAGGAGCATTTCCAGCTGGCGAGCGGCCGAGACGGCGCGGCGCCCGGATTTCCCGTATTCCCGAATCGCGTCGCGTCGTCGCGTCGCGTCGCGGCGAAAACGTTTTGCCTCTTTTTTGACTATCTCCGTCGAGAAAACAACTGTATATTGTATTGTATATTAACCGAACATTAATCGACCAATTTCTCTAAGCTTATACTTCGATCTAACGTTTACATAATGTGAGGGAAACCAACGTTTTTTTTCTTCGTCTATTTCAATGTAAATATTATACTTTTAGAGGATAGATTTAATATTGCTATACCGGATGCGTAAATACCTTTGATTGCGATTACAACACGTCGTCTTATCATCGAGGGGCCTTTCATGTACGAGTAAACATTCTGTAACGACTACAGATGTATTATGGTAATTCATTCGATCGGTATATTAAAGATATTTCAAATCGTACCGGCGCATCATCTCTTTGTCCCGTTTTATTCTTGCAGGTAGACTGCGGATATTTATGGAATTTATTTTATGAAACACGAGCCAGCGAGAGGTTAATTGTTACGTTGTTTACAGTGCAACAAAATATTGTTAAGGGTTGAAATGAATATTTATTTATCTCCTGATTCTTGCAATCCCATATATTTATTTTGCTTTTTTATGTTGCTTCAAGAGTGTAAAAATTGTTACCGGATGAAATTTATTTTTATCCTGCAATCGCGTATTTTCATTTCGCCATCAATATTCGCGCTCTGGTTGTGGGTAAGTAAATATTGTTTTATTATTACCATTGCATATATGTTTATTTAGATCTTACAGTATAAATGTAGAAAATCCCCGTATTTTAACGTAGCGTAGATTTATTGTAGGTTTCATCCTAGGATGGCGGACCTTTTTTACGATCACGTAATTTATTTATACTTATTTTACAGGGTACTTTTTCGTGATGCTTTAGTTTCTTTATCGTTACTAATAGAACAGCTATCATTTGAAATTAATATTCTCTCAAAATTGACCCAGATATCCCTGTTTTCACAAAATAACGTTATTAATGAATCGATTTTCGAAAATATTAAAGACATTCCAAAGTTTCTGTTTGATATCAGACTTAGAAAATTTATTTTTAGAAATTCCGTGAATAAATCTTGGAACATGTTCCAAAGGTGGCAAAGTTTTAATTGGATACTAGACCCAGAAAGTTTGTTTTTAAACATTGAAATCTGAAACACCTGCGAGCCACTAATGATTAAAATATGTACTTACAGGATAAAATTTTGCCTAGATTTTCAAATAACCCAGGCGCCGCTATCCAAGGATTAAAAGAGGATGGTTTGGGCATATTTATGTTAGTTCTTCTTCCACACAGTATCGTACAACTCGGTGCGTCTCTGCGAGAACGTTGGAATCTGAGTTCTCACTTCGTCCACGACTTTGAGGTCTGAAAAACAATACACGGTGCTAAATAAAAATTCTATAACCTCTTCCATACATTGAACATAACATTCCAAAAAACCTCGTATACGCAATACATAAAAATTTAACGTAAACTTTGGCAATTTCCTCCGAAGGAAAATTATTTTACTATAATATTATTTAAAAAATAATAAGCGAAAGTAATAATAACACTCACTCACTCACTCACTTACTTTTATAAGTAATAATAATAATAGTATTATTTAAATTATTTTTACATCAACTAAATTTTGAGTTTCAATTCTTCAGAAGACGTCCAGCTGTAGCTATCGTAGTATACAATCAATTTCCTTTTCAATTTTCAATTTCAGATCATTTACAACTGACATCACCGTTAAAAATGAGTCAAATTGACAGGTGGGACGGATGAGGGTTAATATCATAGTAATCTGGCAAGCCAATAAATTAACAGGAACGGCTCGTGGAGCGGAGGGGTCTAAAGTGGCAATTACCTATATCGGCGACAAGCATGTCCTCGCCGGCATCCAGCTCGCGAAGAATCTCTCCCCAAGGGTTGGTTAGCTGGGTATGTCCCCATGCAACGTATCCTGGTCGAGAGCCGCGGGCCGGCGACACGCAAGCCACGTATAATTGATTGTCATTCGCCCTGGAACGTTGCAACAACGACCAGTGCAGCGGGCCGGTCGTCATATTGAATGCCCCCGGATATATCAGCATCTGGCAACCTGGCCAACAGGGAAAACAAGGAAATATGAAAACACCGAACTGCACGGTCCATTTGCATTTACAGTAGTGCACGTTTAAGTGTCCGCATTCCGTCCCGAGTGGGAAAAGTGGCTTCTGCGAATCCCCTCTCAGCTAAAACAACGCTTTTTACTATTTTTTTTACCACGACGCATATCACTAAAAAATTTTTAAAAATTCATGAGCAATACTTATATTTATACATTAATATTGTAAAAATATAAATGGTGTCGCTTGTAAACTTCAATGAGAAATTTGCATATTCCGATTTTCTTAGAGGTTTTCGGTTTTTTACAACCAGGATTTTCAAGTTAAAGATCCGAATTATTTGCAGTGTATGCATCCGGGTGTTTGATAGCTGTTCGATTTTTCTTCAGAATTTTCGCATATGACTAGAAGAAATAGGCCAAAAATTAATCGCTACAGATTTAGCAAGTGAGAATATGTTAGCATCTGGGAATCTGGCGAACGGTGAAAATAGGGAAATATGAAGACACTGAAACACAGAAATCCTCGGATCGCCTGTCCACCTTGTTCCTCGATTTACTTTCAACCCCCCCGAGTACCAGGGACCTGATACCGAGGCAATCACGTCCCCATACTTTACCCTGTATGTACCCTCTCCCACCAAGCTTGGACTCGACGCGAGATTACTTCTGTACCCAATCCTTTTTCCTTGGACCTCTGGGGATATTTTACCGATAAGGTGAGCCGTAAGCCTCTGCGATTATTTATTTGGTTTGTGCTGTAATGGTCTTGTAGGAACGAGTCAGGTAATTGAAATTGATTTGTGGTGGTAGAGAATGCTTTAATTGTTCCCTCTAGGAAATGGTGCGTTGTAAGTGGAACTTTGTGCAAGATAAAAATTGTCTGTAGTTGTTGCAAGAAACGGGAGTCACTTAGGAAATAATTAATAATTTTTTCTTCAGTTTATTAATTTGTAATACGTATATTAAAAATATTGCTGTGTTATTTTCAAGTGTGATAAGAGTCCAAGAGAAATGATTTGTTTTGTTATTGTAGCTATTCGAATATTTTTCTGAGTAGATGAATTTTCTGCGACGTACCTTTGTTCCTGTATAGACGTGCCATTTCCTCAAACCGGATGTCATAGCAAATTCCGATGCCTATTTTACAGCCCTTCGCCTCGAACATGGTCAAAGCGTTTCCAGGACTGAGGGAATCGCTCTCGCGGAAAGTCATTTTTCCTGGAATGTCGATGTCGAATAAATGCATCTGGAAACAAAAGGCAATTTATTTAAAGGCTACCGTGAGTAAATTTATTACCGCGGGTCAATTTATAATCCTGCTAGTACTTTCAATTTACTCATTTAGTCAATACTTCTAAGAACGTCCAGCTGTGATTAAAATTAATTATGTGATTTAAGACTACAATACTCAAATCTTCTACATGAGTTCAAGGAGCGTCATATTTGCAATTGTTCTGTAATACAGCAGCGAAAACTAGTGTACAACAATTTTGTGCAGGTCAGGAGAGATCCCAGGATACTATATTACAGGGTTCAAAATATGTAAAACAAAATTGATGCACAAATCTTCGAAAATATCCAGCTTACGGGGATGGAGACGTTTGTTTCAGTGTTTCCTGTAATTTATTAAAAACGGACATTGGCAAAATCGCTTGTAAAAGCGAGAATTGTTTACCTTCCTGTGCTTGGCCACTAGAGACCCGTCGGGAGCCCAAACGGTGCACGTGTTGTATAATTTATCGGATTCTCTTTCGGGTATTGTACCACCGATGACGTAAACATTATTCTTCTTGGCCGCGTCCGACAAAGCGACGCTCGTTTCGCCGTCCGGAATGCTTTCCGCATACTTTGGAAAATGCGCTGCGTTCAATAAAATGTAAATACAACAAGTTACCCATTTGTCTCTGAATTTGTCATCTGTGTTTTTTTAATCGAAACAACATACTTCTATTGCGCGATAGCCAAGGTCAAGACGAGTTCAATGATCTACAACACCATGACCCTCGCGTAACCTTGAGCTTCATAATTTTTAAATATTGATTTTTCCAGAAGCATAAGTATCTCATTTATTATTGATAAAAAGAAGAAATATGAGGAGGAAGACATGGTAAAATTTAATGGGGCGAATATTATGATGAACGACAAAATTTTCTCAAGGTCACATTTTTCGAGATTTCAAGGTCACCTATGTTTTTGTAAATGGGAACATGTAGTTTTATTAGTGTCATGCGGTAGCCGATTGAATTATCGATACTCACTAATCAAAAGCATATTTAAACTATAAAAATCAATCTACAAGTCTGTCTCTTCGATACAGTTAATATATCTTTAAAAACTGCGAGGAAGAGAATGAAAGAAGGAGTAGCCTATTGTTATTCTCATGAATTAAACCACCCCCTTGTGGCGCGCGCGAGAGTTGAACCAACGGGGTGTGCAATTTGTGTGAGCAATCTTTTACATAATTTACGGAGTGGAATTATTGTAAAAGGTGGCAATAGAATGTTATTACATGTTCCATACGGCGAGTTGAAGCATTCGGGCAGTGCAACAATGTCAGCGTTTTGCTGTTTCGCGGATTCGATAAAAGAAACTGCTCGTGCCACGTTCACCGATTTATTTTCGCCGACTGCGAGCTGAACTAGCGCCAAACGCAATGCTAAAAAAGTATGATTATTATTACACGTTGTTCGCGAAACAATTTTCAATATTTTCATTATAATATTCCAAAAAGAAGTAAGCCTACATACTCGACATTGTTCGGAACCCTTGTTTGACGATGTGGGCACATAACATGATACTTTTCGAGGTTATGTACGCTTACTGCTACTTTATCAGGCATTACGTAAACCGTCGCAAGATATGTAAATAAAGAATTATATGAAACATATCAATCACTCTCTTGCTTAAAACGCGGTTTCGCCTTAAACAAATAGGACAATGGAGACAACTTTGCAAAAATAAGTTTTATTAGAAAATGTATATAAACAAAATTGTACAATTCGTCACGAAAGTAAAACAACGGAAGTCTCCGCAAAGTATTATCGTCTAGTGGACGATCGAGACCTTGACCTATCCCGCTTTTTGTGTTTCCGTTTGTCCGAGTGGTCTCTTGACTTCCGGTCTCTGGTTTTCTCCCTTTCCTTATCTTTCTTTTTGTG
The DNA here is from genome assembly GCA_913789895.3 of Seladonia tumulorum. Lineage (NCBI taxonomy): Eukaryota > Metazoa > Arthropoda > Insecta > Hymenoptera > Halictidae > Seladonia > Seladonia tumulorum. Next base: position 10,342,882 of record OU565268.1, read on the forward strand.
TTTTCTGCTGGACCTTTCCGGCGAACTGTCTTGCTTCTTGTGCTTTTTTGATTTCTTCGATTTTTTTGATTTATAGGAATCGTTGCTGCTCGATCTGCTTTTTCTTCTTCTCCGCCTCTTTCCATGATCGCTATCGTCCTCGCTCTCCGAATGTCTTTTTCTGCTTCTCGATTTTTTATCGTCGGTTTTACTACTTTTCTCTTTGTCGTGCTTTTTCTTATGTTTTTCCTCAACGTAATTGTTATCGTCTTCGTCGCTGCTTTTAGAATGCTCGGACGAGCTCGATCGCTTTTTCTTCACCAATTTAGGCTTCTGCTCGTTAGACTCCTTGTCTTTGTACTCTTCATATTTCTTCGCGTCTGAAATTAACACCATAAAATACTAAAGGCTAAAATCTCGTATATTTATTGCGGTGCTAAAGTGATGAGAAGGGGCTTTTAAAACCAGATTTTCAGTCAGATATTATGTAAAATTTTCAGATCTCGCACACCACTGATTCTATAATTTGAAACATTGTTTTAAAAGTCCCTTGACTAAACCCAGATATTCATACTAACTTAGAACTTTAGCGTTCTTCGAGTACTCCGACTTGGTCACAGGCTGCACCATGAATTCGCTCACGGATATAGTGTTTCCTCCGAGAGCCAGCTTTATTATAAGTCGTCCCGCATCGTCGTCGAATCCCTCAATCTGACCATAAGTATTACTCTGCTTGCCAGCTATGATCTTCACGAATGTACCTTTCTCGATTTTCAGCTCCTCTTCCTGTTTCTTAGGGTCTACAATTTCCTTCTGCAATGCTGCTTTGTCAGCGCCCAGCCCCATGCCTTTAGGACGCAGCTCTGGTATCGCAACAGACGCTATTCTGTAACAAGGACATCCAGAAGCTATAGAATATAAATGCATAAAGCAGTGTCGATATGAACTAAGACTCGTACTTTTCGTTTTTACCAATTCCTTTGCCAGGCTGCCATCCCATTCCTCTTAACATCGCCAGTCCGAAAGCGTCAACAGGAATTTTCTCGTAGTCCTCTAGTGTTGACTGAAAGAAATAATATTCATCGTAGTACAAGTAATATCTCGTTGAAGCATAATTATAAAATTGTACCTGTTCTTGACCTCGTAAAGACTCTTCCTCTGTTATCGGCAGAGTCAGTGCCTCCGTTTGAGTTTCCTGATTATCGTCTGACTTTAAATCTGCTATGATCTCCTTCGCAGCCTGTTCTTCCAAGGTAATGACTTTATTCTCATTTTCCTCTAGCGGTTCCTGTTTTATTTTAACAATATCTTTTGGCAACGCATTGCCATTGGTCAGCTCTGAAACGTCTTCTTGTTTGATTTCTATTGTATCTTCCTTCGGTACCTTGTGTTCGAAAATATCGGCGTCGATTTTATTAACAATTCTATCGTGCCAGGTTTTCGAACCCAACATTGGGATGACCAAAGGTTCATCTTTCTTCTCTACTTCACTGTAATAAAGAATTATTTAAATGGTTTTTCATTCGAGGAACTGATGTTTGGTTAGCTTTATAGGTTATGTTGACGTCGTAAATTTGGAAAAAATGCGACTTACCCTATTACTTTGATAGCCTTCTCGTCGAGACACTCTATATAATCGACTTTCTTCGTTTCTTGAGGAACATTAGTTTTCAAAACGGGCTTCTTAATGGATTTAGCGAACCCGAACGAGATTTTCTTCCCTTCTTCAGCCATTATTCCGTTTCGATGACACGGATTTCTCGATAAACACGTTCAAATCATAAATAAATGGTCGCTTAAGTTATTTACATTGGTTTAACACCACATTCCATTCAGTCGATTAATAAATTAACTGCAACATTCTGCAATCACTATCACTGCCTCTGAACGTTTGGAAAACACAACGACGAAGGACCACTAACTTATTCGTAGCAAGATTGACACACTCTTTATTAAAATGAATAGGAACTGGTGGTCGCGTTTACATGAACACGAGCAGGGCATATGTCCATTGGAAGCGGAAGCTGATAGGCTATTTTTCTTAAGTTAATTTACAATAATTTCTTTGATTAAAAGAATTTTTTTTAGATTTTTATTTAAATAAAAAATGTATTTTTGCAAACTAGTAGCTTAAACTAGTACATCTGATGAAATAATTACAAGAACATTGTCTCATGAGGATAAAAATGATCGGTAATTATCTTTTGAAAAATTGTATTATTTTTTAACAGAATTGTTTGTACCTGGTATAAATTACTGTAGATTGTTAAAAAATGAGCAACAGAGCAATTTAAGAACAATTTTTAGAAGTAGAACCAAATGTTTTCTAAACAATTTTTTAAAAGGGAATTAGAAGTTTCAAGAATTATTGAAAAAAAAGAAGAAAAAATTTGATTTGACTTCCAAGGGATTAATGTTGAGGGTAAGAAAGGTGTTTACAAACACAGTTATGAAACTATTAAAATAAAATACTTAAACAAAAGTTGAGAATAATTGTTCAGCAATTTTTACATTTTTGGAATGACCTTGATTTTTGATAATTAATTTCGGTTATTTTTTTGTTTTTAAGGATCGAGAATGTTGTATACTTGATCTTGCAACTATGTCGATTCTACTCTACCCTAATTTATGCACCGCAGCGCGTGACTTTACCATTATGCACCGTGTCGTTCGCAATTTATTTAAAATCGGTCTATTTACAGACCGAGTTCATTATCCCAACTTTGTTGTACTCTGGAAATAGCAATATATAAATATTATTTAATAACTGAAAAACGTTTCTTCGATTAATAATCCTGAACAGAATTAGCAAATCTATAATGAACAATCTCAGCACAATTAATAGATCTGTAAAATTAGCCCGAACAAAATTAATTAATCTGTAAAATTAACAACCTGAAAAAATCTATACAATTTGGAAAAGTAATGGGAAAGTCACGAAAATAATTTTTTAGTCACATGCTAAAAGAACAAACGTCAAAGACAAATTAGCTTGGTGTCTGGAATGTTTTTAGGAGTAACTGTAGTGGACGCATCTCGGTTCTCTGGCATCGCTGAAGGAGGAAGTCATTCTCTTATCTTTCGGTGCAAGAATTACAGTTAAAATCAGCGACCAGTTGAGGACAGTAGTCACGGCTTGTGAGTCGAAGTGTTAGCGTGTTTCAGAAGCGATGGGACTGAGACTTGCTCAACATTATAGAAAATATCCCCATAATCTCCGATTTTTGAAAGACCACTTATATGTATTAAGGGCCTATGTAGTTGACAATCTCAAAAACACATGATTTTTAGGAATTTTTTCGGAAAAATCTAATGATTCTTTTTTATCAAATCTATTTTTTAGAAAAACAGGCCCCTCAGATTTTTCCAAAAAAGCTCCTGAAGACCCCATTTTTCCTGATTATTAACCAGAAATAATTATTTCATTCAGATGACTGCGACGCAGTCATTTTTTAAGATTTTGCAACAAAAATATTGCCACAAGTACCAGAATGTATTTCGAACAACGTGTTTGTTGAAAAGATAGGTTGGTCAGATTTTCCGAAAAAAATGCTGAACATCCCGCTTTGTCTCCGGATAGTTAAGCAGGCACGACCCTTAATATCGATTTCGACTTGGTAGTTCTAGTGTTAATGAGCAGGTCGTTGAATTTTGTCCCACCACTGGCACGTAGTCGCAGGCCTCCAGGTAGAGGGGTTAGCGTGTTTTAGAGGCGACAACAGCACGGTATGCAGATACGAAGCCAGGGTAAACCGGGAAGCCGTAGTCCGCGGACCATAGTAATCGTAGCAGCTCCGAACAGTCGACGACATTCGGAAGCCGCGGACACTCTGGAATCCAGGTAAACGATTTTTCTCTCAGACATCGCACAGACGTTCATTCGTAAGCTTTTCCTCCAGCTTGAACCGCAGTTTCATTGACTGCGTCGATCGTATGTGGGTCATGCCGTTCATCTGCAGCGGGTAATCAAATTAATTCAGTCAAATTAAAATTTCAAATCTTGAAAAATCCATTTTGTAGTCGCGCAACGAACAGACCGCGGATATTTATATAAAAATCTTTCGAGTCGGTTGTAGCAAACAGGCGTTAAATAAAAATTGTAGTTCTTCTGTTAAAAATTTTGTTCAGATGGAAACAATGCAACTGTTGAAATTCTTCTAATGATTTTGTAGTGTTTTGTGTTCTGGCCAGTTTTGCATTAATTCATAAAATTAAATGATTAATGGCATAGTCCACGGTGCTGTTAAATATGCACTTGTAATTTTTAAATACTAATACTTCATATTGTCAATTTGTGGTTCTAATACTTTGATTGCCCACTGTGGAAAAACATTTTTCAAGTTATCAGAATTCCATGTTGTGTTTAATTTCTGTAAAGCAGGGCATTCAAATTTACATTTGTACAAACGTCTGCAATGCAGCTATACCTTTTCGTTGTTATTAATAATTTAAACCCTTATAGGTTTGTTTAGTTATTATCTAGCTATAATTAAAGACCTGGGTGCAATAACAGGGTAAGTCCAGATTTTGAAGATTGTATAGACTTTATATATTTCAAACAATAAACAACACATAAAAATATGTAGGGCTTGAACAAGTACAATTTTATCGCAAAACGGACTTGCCCAGCTTTTGAACCCAGGTCTCAAATTATTATTGCTTAAATTATATTTGACAAATGACATTCCCTTATCATAACCAGGTGCCTTCGAATTCTCCATATCCTGAAGTCTAGTTTCATTTCATTTCAACAATTTGTTTCATCTCAAAAAATTCACTATACTTTTCATTTCGAAAAATACATTGTACCATCATCATCCTCAATTATGGTCGTTCACAGTACTCCACACTTCATGTTCCATCATCCAGTCTCATTGCCAAAATCGCACTCCCAAAGCAGCAATTACATCACCAGCGAAATATAGTGGGGAATTAAAACGGTCCACGGTTTAACTGTAAAACGGTGACCATAATCGCGCGATCTTGGAGCCGATTTGTTCCGCTAAGAAGTTTGTATCCTTTGCTTCCGTGTTCTCGTTCTGCGAGGACAAGAACGAACGCAAGAAGCTATTGTTCTTGGAAACTTCTGCTTCGATACGGTCCATCGATTTGTGAACTAAACGACGATCAATCGGTGACAATGCTACCGTTTTTGTTTTCTCTAATATCAATGGGACAGATAAACGGTTCCATAAACTGTTTTACTGTTTCGTCATGTCTAACTACCCGAAAAAGCATGATTTTTAAGAATTGTTTTTGGACGAATTTCTGGTTTCTGGGGGACCTTTTTTTAAACAAGTAAATTGTTTGAAAGTATATAAATTGTACTAAGTCTAGGAATTTTTTCGCTGCAAAATCTTAAAAAATTGCTGAGTGGCAGCCTCTCTCCTTAAGAGAAATGAAAGAGTCATTGGGAATTTTTTTTTGAAAAACTAGGCAACCTTTTTCCAAAAACCGAGTACGTTGTTTGCAAGCGTGTAGATTGTACTAATTAGAGGAATTTCGCTGTAGAGGATTTTAACGAGAAAAATCCGATAGAATTTTCCAAAAATCAATTCGAAATGTGTAGCACAGAAAGTCGACAGTATATTTGCAGTCAGTAGGAAACTAGTGACCAACGATCGACATTTCGAGGGACCCATTGTCATTGAAAATTTCGCAACCGGAATCGGTATCGACAGAATCACGCGGCGCGCGGGGTGCATTGAACTTATACGCGCTCTCTCGCGTCGTATCAACAAGTTGGATTCTAGTTCGATGCCACCGTAAATGTAGTCGAGTGAACAATCGCTCGCGACCGGATCTACGTGTTGCCCGGAACTCGGTGTATAATACCACGGAAACGGCCTGGGAAATTATATTTGTTATGGGGAATCGGACACTAGCCGCCATGCCACACGAGGACGATCTCATCTGACCGCGCGTGGTTACCGGACGGAACGGTCATTAAACGTCTGTCGCATAGAGTGTTCCTTTTTTTCATAGTTCTCCCAGCCTTCATAGTTCAGTGAAAGCTTCGGCTGGCATTCATCCTCGATACAGTCTGTTGACAATTGCAGCCGCGCGCGACTATTTTTCTCAAAAACTGACAATGTTACAGAAACTGTTTGACAACTCACACCTGGTCCATTGTCTGAAAAAGCACAGACTTTTCAGATTTTTTTCTGGAAAATTTTGGGACCTTTCTTTTAAACGAGTACATTGTTTGAAAGTATGTAGATTGCACTACTTGTAGGAATTTTTTCGTCGCAAAATATTTAAAAATGGCGGAGTAATAGACTCCCTCCCAGAAGCTTCGTTTTTTTCAGTTTTATCTTTGAAATATTTCTAGCATTTAGGAAAAATATTTTGGAAAAATTCAGTTGGTCTTTTTTTAAACGATTAGGTTGTTTGAAAGCGCAGAGGTTGTACTGATTATGGGAATTCTTGCGAATACTTCAAAATTGACTTGTAAAATAATTGTCCTCTCTCTGCAACCTTACGATCCTTCTGGGTATCATACTGTTCCCAGGTTTTTAGAATAAAGAGAAGGAATAATAACCTGTTTATGGTTCCTGTTTGGACAATTTTTAGATAAACAATGCGGCTGCTCCTCTTTCAACTGTACCCGCTACTGTTCTTCCTGACGGGTATCGTCGCATCAGGGATCGGCAAAGCGTGGCAGGTGCTGCCATACGCGACTTATGCTTGGGCCCACCCATCCTTGCCACGATCAGACTCCTCCGCGTTCGAAGTTCGCAGCGTGAGCGGCGTTGGTCGTCTAGATTCTCCAGGAAATGCTCAAACGGATCTCAAACACGACAAACTCGACCTCAACGCCGAGCAAATAGAACCGAACAGTCTTCCGGCGCCTTGTTTGCTCGATCACAAGCCGCAGGAAAGATTCCAACGAATCCTGTTGACTCCTGACGATGAACAGAGGGACAGAGATGAGTAAGATATGCAGAGAAAATATTTATAGCGAAACACAACGATTAAAGCACATATTCTGTACACTCTTTTTTACCATTCTCGCCCAGAAATCGAGACGTCGCAGACGACTCGGAGATCAACGATAGGATCTTCCAAACGGGGATCATGATGACAGTCCTGCGGCCCGATGACGGCCTCGGAGGCATCACAGCCAATGCGGGTGGTGGCGTGTCAAGGGTCCGAAGGGATGCTGACAACGAAACAAAAATGGAGCAAATCGCAACCACGAAAAACGTCCGAGAAGGTCGCATGAGTTCTCCGGAGTCTTGGTCCTCGCAATCATTGTCCGTCGAGTTTCCTCATCGAGGCTTGGATCAGATGATCCAGCAGACAGAGGAAGACGAAGAGTCGCCTAATTCGAGAAGCTACCAGACTCGCAGAGCTGACTTCGTTACCAGTCATCATAGACGCAGTTATGATCACAGGGACTCTAGGGACATGCCTGTGTCCAGAGGATACGACGACTATGATTATTATAGGAACATGCCTAGAGATCGGGAGTATGATCCTCTGGTTTATCGGAGGAGGTATAGTTATTATTATCCTGATCGCTACCGAATGGAGAGGAACTACTATATGCATGTGCCTCAGGAAAATTCTTATTACTATGACAGGTAAAAAAATATGATTCAGTCAATTTAGATTGACACTCGTTACACATTACCTACTAAAAATTATTTGGTCATTCCCGAGTCCCTAATTTTTAGTTATTCCTGAACTGAACGAATGTATGGAACGAATAAATGTAGGTAGTACGGTTAAGTGACTCTAAAAATCGTAGTGAACGTCTGCGAAGAGGAATGAATGGAAAACCAAGTTTTTCTCTATGCTCTATAGCACTCTATAAACCTAACACAGTATACTATACTTCACCAGATACAGAGACGAGGACCTGGACCTCTACAGAGGCCCCAGACCAACGCCAAAACCAAAGAGGATCATCTATTACGCGACACTTCCTGAAATAGTCCGCAAACCCGTGGACCTGAGGAACTACCCCAGACCCTACGAAGCTCCAAGGACACCAGGAGCCAGGGACAGGACCTACAAACGCATTCCTGGAAACGTGGATCCCAGTGGTTACCGTTTCAGACGACTCTACGATGCTTACGACTCCTATCTGAAGAGGTCCAGCTTCGACAGGCCTTATTCCTACCCTGACGAGGAAGCTAGACGCAAGATGACGATAGAGAGTCTCAGGAATAACGAGCCAATCGATCAGAGCACCGACAGGAAGCTGGCGAACCAGGTGTCCGTCAGGAACGAAGGCAAACTGCCCTGGCCAGTGCAGATTGGTACCGAAGTCAGCGTTAAGGATGACGACAGAGTCCCTGGCAGGAAGATCTATGGGGACAGTAATGGCTATGAGAGATTCCAGAGTGCTCAGCTGCAGAAGGCGCCGGATGCCACCGGGTCCAGCGAGCTGCAGAGCGATAATTGAGAAATGGTTGTTTGAGTGGTTCTTTAGTATGCGATTGGGTTGCATTGTGAATCGACTTGGGGGTTTCAAGATGGTATTCTGGTTTACGCAAATTTCTAGGATTTTTTTCTGAAGAATTATCAAACCTTTTGTATTGGGATTTTGCAGACATATTTACTGGTATTTAAAGCACACGTGTGATTTTTTTCCAGTAAAAATAATCAAAATTGTATCAGTTACATATTTTTTTATAGAGTGTGTTCTGTGAAATACATGGGTTGACTGTCGCCATAATTCCAGTCTTTTCTACTGATTGGAAACAAAAAAAAAAAGATGAACTTGTTTGAAGTGAATGAATAATTTTGCGAATTTGTGTGGAGTAATATGGGATTAAAGTTAATTGAGAATTACCAAGTCGATTCATTTTTCAATTCGGTCAAAGTAGTCAATTCCGAGGAAGCCTTTTTCTGATAATTGTTCACTTTGATACGCTGTCTTTTTTATTATTGCTAGACTGCGAGTTTTATGCATTTATCACATAAAATGAATGAATAAAACAAACTGTGGAAAAAAGAGAAAAATAAAAAAAAATGGTAAAAGTATTTTTGTCTCCAAGATAATCAAAAGGAACAATACACTTTTATTTTATTCCTATTTTTTACGATTACCCTAGACAGTTTTGATTTTGCATAAAAATCCGCAGTCTAGCAATGTTTATTGTACTATTGTGATCCGCGGAGTTTCCGTCACCTTTCCTAAGCATTTATCGCTATTTATAACTCGTACGACTTACTCGCGGTACTTTAGCCCCATTTATCGATTATCGTCGTTCGAATTATACTTACCATAGGAACATAATCGCATTTTTACTACCAAATACATTCTTCTAAAACATGTACTCGTCCACTTTTCTCCCAAAATCAAATTCTCGTGCATCAGGGGGTTTAAGGTTGTTTTCTTCACACGAAAAAAGTGTTACAAATAGAAACAATAATACATTCAATACGAAACCATTAATCAAAATATTATACCGTACACTTGTTCCTTAATATACAAGCGAACAATTTAGAAAAATGTGTATTTAAAAATATCATTTAAATTGCCGTTCGTAGATCCTCCATTACGATTTCAGTCTTCTCGTTGCTTTCTTCAATAAAAACTTTGACAGATTTTCGGAAAAATTTGTCTTCGTCAGTATGCGGTTCAATTCCAATGTCCAGGTATTAACCTAGTTTGCAAATGAATTTTTTGTGGACGTAAGATTGTTGGAAAAATGAATGTACAGGATGTTTATTAATTATCTTCAATAACTGCGATGGTATGAGCATGTTTATTGTATATTGCAATTACAGTCAAATTTTAGGTTCCCAGAAAAGTTTCTCATACCATCACAGCTACCGAGAATAATTAACTAGCCTGTCACTAGCAAAATATACTGCATGTAATGATAAATTTGTTAATTTTCAAGGAGAATTTACCGAGTTAGGTGTCTTTCCATTGATGAAGCCTGATAATTCTTCTGGTGTCATGTTGAGAATATTGCACGCGGTTTCCTGAGCCTCTTTTTCGCTAGGTTCATCCTCTTTTGGATTCCTCTGCTTTTCGTAATCGTTTTGAGTGTCGCAGAGCCTCTTCAAGAAGTCCTGGAATCGTTAAAAAAAAAAGAAAATTCAAAATAAAAATCCTTCTCCACAAGTGAGAATTTATTTCTCAATTTCTATGGATAAATACGTTTTCGTATATACCTTTACGCTCTTCAAGTACTCCACGTTTTGACTTTTCGCGGCTGTTAATTTCGTCGTCATTGATTTAATAGTCTCCTCATAGTTAGCTCTCATGTTTTCAACCTTCTGTTGCACTGCGTCTTCGAACTTCTTATTAATTTGCGTTTCGGACTGTTATGAAAAATAAATATTGAAGAAGCTCAAATTAGGTATGACAATTTTGTAAATTTTTTTTGTTAAAAGACCAACTTTGTTTAATACTATTGATTGTAATATGTATACCAGTACCTTTTCCATGTCAGGCTTCGATTTCTCGTTGTGAGAAAGCAGTTTGTCCTTTTCGCTGTTCAAAATGGAGATCTACGGAACAATGCTCATTAACAAGAGAAAATATACCCATGAAATATTTAACAATTTTCATTTAGAATACCCACCTTGGCTTTCAGTTGCGAATTATTAGACTTTACAGCTGCAATCTCGTTCTCTAAATTTCTAATTTTCGACAGAAGTTGGTTCTTCTCCTTGTTCAAGTCTGCCAACTGGCTTTTGTAGCTGTTCAGCAAGAACCCCTTGTTGGCGTTCGTCGATTCCGATCTTATCAACCTAAAAGATTCAATTTATTTACTATCATTCTTTGATCTACGTTCGATCGACGTGCGAACACACTTGTTTCTCAGCTGTGTGATCATGGTAAAGTCCTCGTCCGCCTTCTTCTTCAAGTTCGTCAACTCCCTGCTCCTCTGCATGTCTCTGTAGTGAACAGCGTTGCTTTTCTCGTGGTTCTCCTTGTTCATATTGTTCTGCACCCATTCCCGAGTGTCCTCGATCCTCTTTCGCAGCTCCAGGTTCTCCGAAATCAATTTATTCAAGTTGACCTCGCTCGTGTCCATCTCCTGTTGCAGCTTCTCGAAGCATTTGTGCATCGATTCGCATTTCTCCGTTTTGCTCTTCAGGGCTGCCCTCGTCTTCGTCAATTCCCGTTTTAATTTGTTCGACCTCATCACCACCGTTTGCAACTGACAAAATTGTTAAGCGCACAAATTAATTAATTAATTGTAACTGTTACAAGAAGGAGAAGCCACGTAAAAATTTCTTTTCCTCTTAAACAGTTTTAGCAGGTCGAAGGTAATATATTAATTCGTTTAATCTTTCTGTTGTTTCAAACTGCAATTACCTATTTTCGTCATAAATGCATAAAATCCGCAGTCTGATGACACTCGATGCATTTACCTTTTTACGCAGTTTGCTGGAGACATTCTCGCGAAATGTCAGACGTTTGCTGCATTTTAGTTGATAATTGTTCCCCCGTTTTTCAGCCATGCGAGGACCGAAATTCTCAAGGACAGATGTGCAGATTCGAACAATTCTCTCTTGAAGCATCTCGTTCTCCTTTCGAGCTTCCGACCTCACGTCCTCCAAAGTTCTGCAATATTATAGTATACTTTAGCTTCAGTTATCATTAAACTACTGCTATTCACACGTTGGTGGCTCCTAAAAATATGATTTTCAATTTGAATCTACTTGAACATGGAAAATACTATCTTTCTGTTTTAGCGTCGCGATTGGAAATCCCCTTATCGTCGCACATCCATCTATGGCATCTAGCATGTACGTATATCTCAATTTGTAAGAATTTTGTACAAATGTACAAGTAACAATTACCTTTTGTACTTCTCTTTCGCCATTAATTTTTTCTTCAGAGCTTCGTCAAGATCCATTTTCGTACGACTGAGTTTCTGTTTGAGTTCCGAAATCATCGACTCGTACCTACTAATTAAATTGATTGCTGTACACAAAATATACAGAGTGAAAAAAACAGTAGTGCTCACGTAAATGTGCAAAGGTTGAGACCCAAAGCGAAATTCTTGCTTCACAGGGTAGTCTTTCTCTTCCAGAAACTGAATCGAGTACAGTTTGACTTAGCAAGAGAATAGTAAAAAATAAACGTGCAATAAAGAAAATTTCAAATTTAGTAATTTTCGTCTTACTTTTTCAAACGTAGTGCCGATGGATTGCTGAGATTCTTCCGATTAAAACGAGTCCAAACACGACGTATATCGGACTAGTTTTATAGACTTGATATAAATGACGTAATTAAGGACGTACGTGTGATTGCTATAACGAGGTCTGTAAAAGTAGAAGGATATATGTCGTGTTTGGACTCGTTTCAATCGGAGGAATCTCAGCAATCCATAGGTACCACATTCGAAAAGGTAAAACAAAAAAGTCAGAATTCGAAATTCCTAGTGTATAAAACTAGTCCAACCAACGTCGTGTTTGTACTCGTTTTAAACAGAAAAATCTCAACAATTCGCTGGTACTACGTTTGAAAAGGTAAGTAGGAAATGACGGAATTTGAAATTTTCTTTATCGCATAATTACTTTCTACGTTTTATTCTCTTTCCTTGTCTACTGAGATAAGGATTCCAGGGGCAGTAACAGGTGGGAGAAGAGTGGGGATGGGTGGTGCAAATATAAGTGAGCACTACTCCCATACTTGCTCGTCGCTTAAGAGCAACGGCGAGCATCGTTTTCGTTGGATATTTCGGTTGATATTTCGAAGTAACAGATTCAGTGAAATTTAAGCGAGCACTACCGTATCAGGCTTCGAGGAACGTACGTCCGGCAACGTTCGCGAAATTCCGCGATCGTAGGAATGATTGTAAAATTTCCCCGTCGCGTTTGACACAGGAGAAATGTCTACAATTCCCGCACGAAATCGCCGGCCAGCATATTACGATTTACGTGTTGGAATTTCATCGGATACTTTTATGAATTCCATTTTATCATCGAGCGGCGTGCAACGTGCACGCGTCCACGGAGAAATTCGATGAATCCGGATGCAATCATTTCGGCCGCCTCGTATTTTCGCCAACGGCCGAAAAAATCGGCAGGTTTTTTTTCGATTAAAATAAAAAAAAAAAGTGGAGAAAAAGGGGAACTTTTTTCGGCTGTTTTTCATTGGCCGAACAACTCACTCGATCTCCTTGCTCGACGATGCTTCCACCTTTGTCCATCGCTCGCTGTGCTGATTCGATTCGATCGGTCGATACCGCGTGCCGGGAAAACAACGGAAAAACGTTTACGTTAACTGTACTCTATTATCCGTCGAATAGCGTTTTCGAAAGATGAACGGGCTTTTTTTTTTATTCTTTTAACCCGGCATTGCTCGTCCGAGAAATATTTAACACTAAACTGTCGTTCAAAATGACCGGTTTTAAATGTTTCATTTTGCAATTATTGAAATTATAAAGACGCATTCGTGGGGAACGATCACATAAATTCCCTTATTGAAGCTGGCATAATAATAATTGCACACAGTTGTAGGAAATATAATTTTGTTATTTTAGAGTTAAAGGGTTATTCTGGTTTCCAATTTTCAAAAACCAAGGTTTTCAATTTCTGTTAAAGGTTGTTACCGAAATGAAAATAGTATCCTGGAAAGAAGAAACATGATTGTTTACACACCTCGGTGGCCCTATTGGCAACGGATAGTGCTTCCGCTATCAACCATTGAGGTGCCGGATCTTCATCGACGCTCCAAATTGTCGAAGATCGTTTCTGCTTCAAATAAATGCATCTCGGAGACGTTCGGTTTATATTCTCTTCGGTGATTTGTAAAGTTTTTGGCTCGGTGAGTGTTGACGAGGTTTGCGTGAAAGTTGTTTTCGTTTTGGCGTCGAAATTCTGCCCTAGAGGAAAGGCGGTTCATTTCGATTATTTTTGTAAATTTTTGCAGAAAATCCGCAAATTAAATATGAGTAATGAAGTATACAACAGCAACGTTATCGAACGAGTAACATGATCGTTCTGAGCGCTGCTGCTACCTGGTGCAATTATTCGCTACTACTTTGTGCTTCTAGTTTGCTGCGCCGGTAAGTAAGGAATCTCTCAGGTCGATATTACACGAGGATGGTTTGACACAATTTTGCAAATTGTCGCGACATCGAAACTCGCATAGTAAAATCAAGCTCTGATAAATCGACTGTAGCGAGCACTTCAAAATTCTTTCGAAATTCATCAGAAATTAATTCTACATTAACTCTATAATTAATTCCCCTAATTCTGGGAAAACTGATGCGACAAATCGACAGAAAGTTTCGCGACAGCAAAATTTGCATAGTAAAATCAAGCTCTGATAAATCGACTGTAGTGACTACTTCAAAATTCTTTCAAAATTCATCAGAAATTAATTCTACATTAACTCTATAATTAATTCCCCTAATTCTGGGAAAAACTGATCCGGCAAATCGACAGAAAGTTTCGCGACAGCAGAACTTGCATAGTAAAATCAAGCTCTGATAAATCGACTGTAGTGACCACTTCAAAATTCATTCGAAATTCATCCGAAATTAATTCTTCATTAATACTATAATTAATTGTCTTATTTCTGGGAAAAACTGATCCAGACAATCGACAGCAAAACTCGCCTAGATCGTCGGCGGTGTGCAAAATAAACGGAACGTTCGCGACACAATGGAACGATTAGCCCGAGAGAATGTTATTCGCAGCAGCTGGGGTGCGGGAAACGAGGAAAAAATTCGTTAGCAACGTCCGGTCCGTTTCATAATGGAATTCGCTGGTCGGCCGGTGTGGGATACACACCATACACCATACACCATACACCTACCGGAGGTTAAATAGGACGACAATCGGGGACATATGGAGGATCGTAGCAGAACTACGCGTTAGGGTACACATGTAACGCCTTCAAATTACAGAGTGGCCAACCTCCATCCATCACAACTGGGGCCCCATGGGACTCACGGTCCCCGCAAGCACCGCCCCAACGTTTAAGTCGTTAGCAATTTCCTGCACGGGACTATTTTCGGGCCCAAATTCCATATGGCCCGATAATACCCGATAATACGGCCATGGGAGATTGGAGAAGGGACCTTCGTCTCATCCCATAAAATGGTACGCATCCATCGGATTATGGGATCATTCGAGTAAGTAATTTCTAGATCCATGCATCCTCGTTGCCTTCGATTCTATAGAAAAATTGTTTCATGCAATGGGGGATAATCTTTTTTAAACTTGTCGATTGCATAATTACCCTTCCCCTTTCAAAATAGTCAAAGTAATTTAATTGATGTAACCAAAACGGAAATAATTCCTTTTTTATTTTTATTTCCTTAAACATACCATAGCGAACTCATTTATAGCTGTTTTCAACTAGAAAAAATTTCATTATTTACTTCAATAGTATAGTAAAATATTTTTACGATTTCAGAAAGATTGGTTCATTGCATCGTTCAAAATAAATTCACAAAGGCTCACATTTTACCCCACTATTGGGGCAAAATATAAATAGTTTGTAAAAATACCAGTCGTTCCACGCCGAAAGATCGCTTAATTGTATTCGTTAAAACCGCTCGGGGTTTCGGGAACGAAATTTTCCATCGGTTCGTTCTGTCTGGCTTGTCCATCAATTATTTTATAGCTAATCAACTCAAATTAAAATGATCGCGACAGCCAATTTATTGGAACGCGATTTCAGAGAACAACGAGGCACGAGTGTCGTCACTAAAGGTAGTAAACAAAAACGATGCTCTATTTATTTTAATAATCTAGGATTATATTGTACACTTTTAATAAAAATTGTAATATTCTTTGAATAATTTGAATAAGCTGAAGATGTATAATATAATCGTTGAATAGGTAAAATAAATCTATTTTCGGTTTGCTGGGAATATTTCAATAAGAGGCACATTGCCAATTTTGCAATTTAGTATAAAGATCTGATCTTTAAAAATTGTAATAATTTTCAAGGCATGAAAACAAACTGTTTTGCTATTTTAAATTTAACTTATTAGAAACAGTGCATGATATTTGAAAAGTCTTCTAAAAATTCTCAAGATTCATAAAATCCTCAGCTTATTAGGAGAGCAACCAACTGAAAAATTGTCGCTAGATCAGCCTGGCATTAAAATTGTCTTAACAGCTGATTTGAAGTCGAAACAGCCAATTATCGACGAATCGCTAGTGCGCAAATTTCGCAAAATAACGAGCGGGGGGAAATTAAACGAAAGCCACGTTCGTGCTCGTAGGGCATCACCGGGGAAGGTTAACGAACGCAATGAGATCGGCGTCGTATGTGCACGCGTGTACACACTGTATACATCGAGCTTGGTGAGGGGAGGGGATGGGGGGTAGGTCTGGCCAATAAAACGATAACGTTCAATAAAGTATCGCCGATTATACGGAGCAGGTTGCGGGTCGAACGGCAAATGAAATTTGTTTGTCAATTAAATGGCGATGCCGAGGCGAGTTTTCCCTATACTTTGCCGGTCGGTACACTAATTAATTTCCACGCTCGGGTTCACTTTATTTACGCGCGACAGGACTCAAAATTACTGCCGGAGAGCCGGTAAATAAAGCTAAAAACAGCTTGCCCTCGTATCGAGTCCGGGACATCCGATGGGGAGGCATTGTGCAAACGTTTATATTTTCCTTTAATGATCCTCCGGAAGCAGTGCGCTTCCATTTTCACGGAGATTATTATACCGTTCAATATAAGAGAACCTGCCCGTCGAAGTAACGAGTTTTATATTTATTCACAATTTTTATTATTCCAGTCTTGCTTTTAACCGGACTGCAAATGCCCAAGGATTTTCTTTTTTGGGACAGAATGCTCAAATTGAGGGATTCAGTGGCAGAACACATTAATTTGTATTGTTTAAAAAAATTCACAAAAGTTCATTAATCTTCTAACAACTTATATCAGACGCCCATCCCCTTAACGACCGATCGAATAGAAGTCCCTGTAGCAAAATTATTTATAGTTTTTTTCATCTGGAAAAATAGGATTATTTACGCCAGTAGAGTGTAGTAATACATCCCTAAAATTTCAAAAAGACTGGTTCATTATATTATTTATAATAAACCACCAAAGTCGTATTAATTTTCAGCACTACACACCAAGTTCCCTCCACAACGACTAATTGAACATAAACCCCAACAGCAAAATTGTTTATAGTTCTTTTAAACTGGAAAAATTGGATTGTGTACATAAATAGTGCAGTAAAATAGCCCTACAATTTCGAAACTCTACGATCGCTGTATTCCTCAAAATAAATTCACGAAGTCTGATCAATTATCAGCAGGTGACACCAGGCCTCTCGGTAGTCACAACAAAAATCCTTTCGGAATTTAATCAAAGTTGCAATCACAATAAAACTTGTAGCTCGCATTGTTCACCTAGCTCGATTATCCAAACCCCATAGACATCAGTACGTCCCGTGCACCCCCCCCCCCCCGTAGAATCTCGGAAATCGATTCGCGTCGCCCGGTCGAATGGGACCCCGGCGCGGCGTTCCCCCCTCCACTCGGTTACTATGGAATTATTGTAGATAATATGTGGATAGTTAGTGCGCGATTAGTCTGTCCAACGGATTATATTCCTCCCCTTTTCATTCCCGTGGTGCCCCGGGGGCCAGCAGCGCCGTGATAAATGACCGAATCCTTTAGTGTTTTTTACCCGCGGACCGCTTAGCTGATTCGTTCCCGTACCCTCTTGTACCCTCCTCGTAGCCCCCCCTATGGCCCCCCCTATAGCGTCATGGTGTCCCGGAACCGTGGTTTCGCTGGCCGAAGGTCGCCGGCACAATTTCGCCGTAAATCACTGCAAATCGTTGACGTAAACGGCAAGGGTAATTAGATACACTTACCCGCGATAAGCCGCGCTCCTTCGACGTTCACGGGCGCCCTTCGATCTTCCAATGGGCCCCCCTCGGTCTTCTGTAACAATAGTTCCTTCACTTTATTATTAATCTATTCGGCCGATTTGATTCGCTCGATTAACGCGGAAATTATTTTAAAGTGGTCGCTGGATTTTTTTTAATTGGCCACGACAACAGCAATTTCAATCGTGGACGAACAACCTCAGAAACCTGATCTAATCGTTTTGTTTAGAATTTCTTTGCGAAAGATGATTTTTGAGTATAGAGAACACAAGCAACTGTAGCAAAATTGTTTACAGCTTTCTTCAAGCAAGAAAACTTGCATTATTTATTAGAATAGTATTTTAAAATTTCAAAAAGATTGCTTCAGTATATTCTTTAGAATAAATTCGCAAAAGTTTAGTTGAAAAGGAAAGGCAAGGATTATCGTTTACAAAACAGTAGCTTGTTGTAGACAGTTGGAGAAGTATGGTTATGTTTTTGAATTTCTACACTAGATTTGGAGTTTCAGCTTGGTTGCTTCACAATAAAACATTTGTGGTAGTCTAATGTTGGGTCAACAAAATATTAACTAACCCTATGCTCGATCAAATAACCGCTGTTATTATAGTTATCGTTATTAGCATATGAAGCACGAAAACTTCTGTAGACAACGAGCACGCGTTCTACGGATCTTATTTGCATAACTCTACACAGGTATTTTGAAGCATGAACACTATTTATGATCGTAATCAAAATATTACTCTTCCTGCGATTAGAACACTCGAGCATGCTCGTTTTCTGGTCATGTGTAACGAAATTTTGGAGAAACTGCTTGTCGAAGCAGCTCAAACCTAATAGGAAAGATAAAATTATTCCTGCATTTAATTCCTAGATATGGTTATTATAATTACTGCAAGTGTAACAGATCGTGAAACATTTTACATACGTTACAAACATTTTCTGCCTTTCTTGATTCGCATTTAATCTAGTCCATCTAATCAGTTAACTGCTCAATTTTTAATCGAATCTACTAATCGTCTGCTAGGCTAATCTACTTGTACTTGATCAATAAAAACAATTAAATTCATCGAACAAACAAATCTGTACCAAAAATAATATTCTGGAATGCAAGATCTTATCAATGACGTAGCCTCCTTATAGAAACTAAAGCGTTTGTATTTACTCTTGATTAAGTGGTAAAATTAAGGGCTCATTCACTGGACAGGTCAGACCACCCAAAATTTTTTTTTCCATAAAAAACTAGCCCTTAAACAGAATTTTATAATGCTGTATTAGGGTCTCGCATGACCCCACCAAAATTTACACACTGATTTTCATACAAGAATTGCAAGATGATCACAAATATGAAATTGCTTTAACTTTTTCTGAACATTTCAGCTATGTAATCTCAAACGCTACACTCAAAAATATTTTCTGTAGAAACTTTGTTTTTACGAAGATCACAGTGCGGTGGTTGTTAGTCTGAGTAAACGGTGTACCGCTCGGGCATTTAAAAAAACAAATAAAAAGAAGATACCTAGATGCTCGAGCGTTGCCATAAGGGTTAAAGCATCGTTCGAGGGCCCCTCTATCATCTTCCAGCAACTTTCTGGTCGCAACATCGTTAATCCATTGCTTGTCCGCGGGGGTGGTTTGCAAGGTACCGAGGGGTTTTTGACGGCAGACTAGCAACCGGCGTCGCCTAATTTCGAGGCTCACCGTTGTTTATTGTCGAATCCTTTTAGCCGGGAACTGCTCGTAAGAAGTTCCATCGGAAAAGCCGGGCGAAGGAAAAACCAGGGAGTGGGGAGGGGGATGGAATAGAGATTCCGTCATTAACGCGACCGACACCACCCCCGACCCACACCCCTCCTCTATAACGACGAGGCTCGTATTTCGTTCACTTAAGAATCCTCCGGGATCGTTACCGTTTTAATGCGTCGACTCGCCCCTCGAATCGGTGGCACTCGCCGCTAACACGGGTTGGCTCTTCTTTTTTTTTTTTTCTTCGGCCGAATTCATATTTTCATTTCGGCGCGTTAATGAACACCGACTCGCCTTAAAAGTCTCGCGTAAACCAAAATATCGCATTAAGATGTACGCTCTCCTTAGCCAGTACCTTGCCGACCATAAAGAAACCGAGATTCTGCTTCGTTAGCGGTGCGACGACATCGTTCTCTACTTATTTTTTTATTATTAAACTTGTGGAACAACGAGGGAAAACTTCTGACAACTGTTTCTGTGAAATACAAGAATTCACAGTGTCGCGTGCAGACGCTTTTCTTTGATCTCGTGACGCTAGAATGTCGAGGAGCGAGACGATACTGATCTATTGACAGAAATTCTTAATTTTTTATCATTTATTTATGACACTTTCACTGACACATCGGCGATATTCTTGTGATTAAAATGAGCCCAAACGCAATGCAGTTTGGATCACGTTTACTCGGTTAACACGTTGACTGTCCGATTAAAAACCTCAAAAATTCCATAAAATCAAAATCATTGACTGAAATAAAAATTGAAAAAAATTAAATGTACGATATTGAGTAGTCCTCCAAATTTCTCGCATTTTACAGATCCTAATCAAATTTGGTACAGTGAATATATTAGCATAAAAATTTATTTTAAAACCTGGACAAATAATTCCGTCACCCACACATGGCTGACATGGCAGTCAACGTGTTAATCCACGATATAATGGAACCTCGATTATCCGAACGATGTTTCATCTCGATCGAATTATGCTTCGAATTATGTCGTGTTTGGACTCGTTTCAACCAGAAAAATGTGAAAAATACACTTACTGACAAAAGTTTAGAAACAATGTAGTCGTTTGGGAATTAGTGTACATTTTTGATGTCCTGAAATACATACGTCCGAATTAAAAATAACACGAAAAGATTACATATCATAGATGAACATACAATAAGCTTTTTTTCGATTATACTTGTATAAGCACTACAATTAATATTGAGTCAAGAAAACGAAAGAAAAGTTTGTGACAAAATTTAAGAAACATACTGTGCTTGAATCATGTAATCACTTTTAACAAAAAAAAAAAAAACAACAATGTGCAGGTGTTTATACTTTTTATGATGATCTAATAAAGTGTTGGATAACCCTTGGATTTGATGTCTGCATGGCATTGATTCGATTAATCGAACACAATGCTTGGGTGGTATTTTAGACCATATTTTCGTAATTTCTCGCATTAACTCCGCTTTATTAGTAAATGAATGACTCCCGAATTGACGTCCAACGTAATTCCACAAATGTTCAATTGGGTTCAAGTCTGGAGATTGACTTGGCCACTTAATTACATTAACATTTTGCTCCATGAGAAATGCCTTAATTAATTTAGAAGAATGTTTTGGGTCATTGTCATGTTGAAATGACCACTCCATTGACATTTTCTCCTTAGAAAATGGCAACATATGATTTTGCAAAATATCGCGATACACAAATCTATCCATAGACTCCTTTGTTTGTATTAACGGACCAGGACCGTTACGTGAGAAACAGACCCACACCATCACATTACCACCACCAAATTTTACTGTTGGTTTCAGATACTTGACATTAAATCGCTGTCCAATAGGACGTCGTACGTTACTTCTGGAGTCATTTCCGAATAATTTGAACTTACTTTCGTCACTCCATAGAATTTTTGAGCACTCAGCAACAAGACCAGTTAATGTGCTCTTTAGCGAACTCCAACCGAGCTTTAAGATTCTTCTTAGAAACAAATGGTTTCTTACATGCTTTCCGTGAAAAAAGATTATTTTCATCTAAACGACGGCTAACTGTCCTACTACTAATGTTTCTGAGGTCCAACTGACTTTTAATTTCGACAGCTGTGCAAGATGGATTGCATTTAGACAGCCTTGCAATTCGACGATCCAGCTTTTTACTTGTTTTTCGTGGTCTGCCGGTTCGTGGTGCCACTTTAACAGTTCCATTGTCTTGAAAACGTTTTATAATCTTCGTGATAACACAACGATTTACATCAAACACTTTTGCAATGTCAGTTTTCCTCTGCCCTTTTTTAAACATTTCAACTATTCTTTGTTTCTCACTTTCAGTTAAATGTTGCCTTCCTGCCATATTTACTGCAGCTAATAATACAAACCACACTCGACGATGTCAGAAAGGAGACTAGACTCCTTCGAACATGTTTGTTTACATTGCTCTACTTCTTGCAAGAAGTCTTCATGTTTCTTAACTTTTGTCACAAGTATTTATTTTGTTTCCTTGGCTCAATATTAATTGTAGTGCTTATACAAGTATAATCCCAAAAAAACTTATTGTATGTTCATGTATGATGCGTAATCTCGACGTGTTATTTTCAATTCGGACATGTGTGTTTCAGGAGATTAAAAATATACACTAATTCCCAAACGACTATTTTGTTTCTTAACTTTTGTCGGCAAGTGTATGTTGGTAACAGTTTCACGCGCAACTGTTGGAACTTTATTCAGTTAAAATTATTAATGTCGGAACCGTGTCTGTGTATTGTTATCCAGGATAGTCTAAGGTCCCGTTTCTTCGACTACCCTAATTTTTTCATTGGTCCAGGGAAGACCGCCATTTATAAAATCTCACTTTCCAAGCAATGACAGCGCTTCAAGATCGAGACGAAAGGAGGGAAACACAGATTCAGGCGAGTGGACGGGAAAATTCGTTTTCCCCGGGACTCTCTCGATTGTGTTTTCCAGCGGTAACGTTCCGAATAAAGCGTGTATGCATTGCATCGGGAAGCGGTCGGAGATCCAGATTACGCGGAGCGGGTTTCAGCGTCGGCGAAGCAAACCGAGCTCTAGAAATTCCGTTTCGAAGTGGACGTTCGTTCCGCTCTTGCGCGCGATTCGCTGGCCTAGGTCACCTCATATTTATAATAGATGTGCCTCGGTGAATACCGCAGGCCTCGTACGAATATAACGTTACGAAACGGCAAAACCAGCCGGCGGGTATTTCGCGAGAGAATGGGATAGAACGGGAGAGAATGATATAGAGGTACGGCTCGTTAAAGACACGCCCGTGGAAAATACGGGCCGCCGGACCAGAGAGAGCCCGCTTGACATTAAAATCGCATTTGCCGCTTTTCCGCGGAATCCGCGAGCGGTTTAATCCATCGATTACTCCGGACGATGTTGCTCGCGATGCACGAACAACATTAAATTGTAATTTAACCAACGACACAACGGCTGCGGCGGTGGCGGCGGCGGTTCCCCTAACGATAAGTGACTCCATCGCGACTCGGAACGATCACGAGAGACCGATTCCGCGTTCGTATCCGTTTCGCGTGAGGTCCCGTAATTCGAGACGCGATTCGACTCGCGGATTCGTTCCTTTCGTGTGTATGCGTATCCTCGTGGTTGCGCTTGTGCTTCGGTAAAAATCGCGAGATTGAATTCGCTCGGATTGCTCCGAGCGTTTACAGTAAGGAGCAAAACTGAACCAATAACCACAAGTTTTGTATAAATCTATATTTATTGCCAGGAATATAGAAGAATAACAAAAAATCAACATTATAATTGTTTTTGTCATAGTTGGAAGTTACTTAAGAAATTTTTTTCAATAATTAATGTCTCCTCGATTAGCAATGACGACAATAATAGATTGACTCGGTTTTGCACCGGTCCCTACAAGAAATGCTTACGTGGGATGTTCTAGTAGTATGTTTACATCTAGCACTTTGGTATGTTTAGACACTCAGTCCTTCGTAATCAATCGAACGGAAAAGCACGCGAGTGAAGTAAGAATAAATATGATGTCAATTGCTCGAAATTGTGTAAAAAAAGTCATTTTTCTGTTGAATGACGGCTTGTATTTATTTGAATAAATTCTCTAAAAGCGCGTTGTCACACACGTCTTTACGGATTGAGAGAAACGTCGAGAATAAAACACAAGAAATTGAAAACAGAGGAGCAATAGTACAATATGAACAATGCAACATCAAGGGTCCGATTCCGGGGACAACATACAATGAGATCCTTTCTTTTAAAGAAATAACAGATTAATTTTGTTCTATTTATGAAATAAATTTCAACATTTTGAAAGTAAATAAAGACCGGAAACACCACTAATCACTTGTTCTAAAGACCAGTCATTCCGACTGGTCTTGGTAGAAATAGATATACTTAAATAGCCGGTAAATCTTGTGTTGATCATCCGTCCGAGGGGCAGGAGGATCGATCGAGTCGCAGAGGATCGAGCGCGTTAATTCCCGTTCCGAAATCTCTGGCGTCGGCGGTTTTTGCGCGTCGCGTACTCCTCTCGCCGCCAATAACACTCTCTGATCAGAAGCGACGCTCGCAAGGGAGGAAAACGCATATCGGATCCCCCGTTTCATCGGGCCTCTCCAACGAGAGTACACCTATAATTTGTAACGTGGCTCGGGCACCGGCCTAATGGAAAAATGCGTTCCGGCCAATTTTACGCGCAGCCGTCAGGCGGGTTATTGGCCGACGCGAGATGCACAGGTAAGCGGCAGTGGAACCAGAGGAGCAAGGGAGGACCTGGACAGACGAAACCCGAGGAGACCCGAGTCCACAGGGACCGTCCCGTAATGTTGCGAATCTAGTGTCTAGGTACGTTCGTAATTTTCTGACGAGTATCTAGCCCTTTATATCTCCTTTGTTCAACCATGTTGTTCAATTTTGTAGCCAACAACTCACTGTGATTTTAAGCATTTTGTTCGAAATGTGCTCCGAGAGACAGTCGGTACTTTGGCGGTGGCTAAAGTTGCGTTTCCGCAAGGTAAGGCCATCTAGCTCGCCTTACCTTGGACGTTGGGACATCAGAAGACTATTGAGGACGGTATATGTACAGAGTGTTTCGCCTAACTCGAGCATGTAAAATATCTCGCTTCTTTTTTTACGATACAGTCCGCGACAATAAGAAATCACTTGAAACGAAATAATTGTGTGTTATATGAAAGAACTTGATCGTCTTTCATACAGAGTGTTATTAGATACTTCTGGAGACGTCGTTTAAAGCAGTGTTACCGTTAGTGTTTCCAAGAAACTGCATGAAAGGCGATGAAATTTTTTCATATAATACATAATTATTTCGTTTTAAGTGATGTCTAATAATATTTTCGCGGACTGTAGAAGAAAATTTCAGAGGAAAACATTACCTGGTTCAGAGGGGCAAATATTATTATAGGCAATAATAAAGATCATCAAAGTTTTTTTTAAATGGAACGATATATTTTTATTATCGCTATATGATAGTCGAGGTTAAGACGAATCGAACGACCTGTACTCACAGGTATGAATCAATAATGATTATAATCAACGCTGTATTCTGCATGCCAACATTTAACGCTTATATGTAGATAAAAATTAATGCAAAAATAACGTGTCCGTACTGTTTGGAAAATATCTGTACTGCAAGAATTCTTAAACAAAAATAAATTTGCCAAGGTCACTGCAATGTTTAACAATCATCATCTCTGTACCCTTTTAGTCGGAAACCTTTTTTCATTATATTTATTAAGATTCGGAATTTTGTCCAGATAACGGGTACCCCGGCGCACTGTGCGACAAGAACAAACATGGGAATTCCAGCGCGGTGCGACGTGGACGTTTAAAACAGAAAACGTACATGTATCCTGTTCCCGTTTCGCTGGACGTCTCTTCGACAAATAAATGTTATCCGATATAGCGCGCGCGGGTGCCTCTGTTCCACGATCCCGTCGACAGATTTTCATTTACGAATCGCCGCGGCCCCGTGGAACGGGATTTAAAACCGACACGGTATCGCTGTATCAGCGAACGGGGGTGGTCGACGAGGAGAATGGTGGGAGGAGGAGGGGGTGGGACGGTCGTTGAACCGTTCACGGTGTTCATTTCAATTCGCCTCTAATTGAACGCTGTTCAATATTGACGAGTTAAATAATTGTCTTTGGAAAACTGAGCCCGGCCGCGTAACCGTTAATCATCCCTCCTCGGGCTGCTGGTCCCGTCGTTTTGCACGCGATCCCGGAATAATTCGCGACCCGACGCCCACTGGCAAGTCTCGCCGAAATCCTGGCCAAAACCGAATATCTCTTTTCTGTTAGGTCGCATTTCGTTTAGGAATTATTTTGACTTAATGTGAATTGACAAAAATCCAAAAATAATCCGAAAAGGATCGAAGTTCGAGAACGACGTCGCCTATATTTTGACCGTATCAGTGTATGGGTACAAGTATTGTTCATGACTTTTTTCAGATTTTTTGATGGGGTGTGACGTGGTAAAAAAAATATGGAAACTACTCTTCCCTAAACTAATGTAAAATTGAACTTTTTATGTTTTCGATACAGTTATTATTTTATATTTTTCAATACAATTTAAGCAATAAGAAGTGGCTTTCACCTAGTAATTTTTGTTCATGAAATTTTTCAGACTTTTTGGCAGGGTGTGATGTGGTGAAAAAAATATTGAAACTACTCTTCTCTAAACTAATGTACAATTGAACTTTTTATTTTTTCGATACAGTTATTATTTTATATTTTTCAATACAATGGAAGCAATAAGAAGTAACATTCACCTAGTAATTTTTGTCACGAAGGGTCACAGTGAGTGATGGTTTGCAGGCTCGATCGATAATTGTGTTATTCGAATAAAACGGAATTTCCAATAGCGATTCGACAGCGAAACGATCAGTCGTTTTCAACGGCGCGCAGCCAGACATTTTCGCGATATTTTCTCGGGGCTCGAGCGGACGTCTCGTCCCGCAATGAGACAGCGTTAAACACGCGCCGGGTTTTTACAAATTACCATCACAACAAATTACCGGGCGGGACGACAATCACTGGAATACACGGCGCACACGATGATACGTGACGCGCATTATTTGCGGGTTGTCGCGACCCTCGCCGTTCCCTTCCGCGAGACTGGCAGCGAATGACAGGCGAATATTTAATATTTTTCGTTTACAGCGTCGCGTCGCGGCAAACATTTATCCACGCCGCGCGTTGTTTGCACAACCGAAACGCGAAAAACAACGTTTACGTCGGTGCACTCGTCAATTTTCCAGCCGTGCTTCGAGCTGATTTCTGCTCGACATAATTAATCCGCTTCTTCAATGCGATTCAAAAATAAATAATTCACTTTTCTCGCCTCCGTGACAATACTGTTCGTCTTTTTCAAGAGCTCATGAAAATGTCGGAAAACCTTGAAAAGCATTCTCTGAGGTTGTTTTAAATAACTTTTGCCTTAGCGACAATTTCCACCTCGGGTTTGTTTAAGAGTTATCAACGGAACACACGGACCAATCAGAGCGCGAATACAGCGGACAGATTCGGACTCTGATTGGTCCGTGGTTTTTGTTGATAACTCCTTAACAAAGCCGAGGCGGAAATTTTCGCTAAGGAAAAAATTCCTTCAAATGGCCTCAGGAATTTTCTCTATCAAAATTTTTGGTACACCCTGTACAGGAAAGGTCGGATCTCAAATAATGTTCAATTTAATCTTGCGATTATACATTTGTGGCAAGGACGAGGCAATTTAATGCACTAAACAAATTATAGTTTTTTGAGAAAACGCAGTACCGCAGCGTAGATCATTACTCCGGTGTAGGTGTGGACAGCTGAAGATCAACCATAAATTTCGTACTTTTTCTCGGAGCATGTTGCTGTTGTGGGTTTAACAGTCTCCGCGATGCCAAAGGTTGTACCGATCGGTAATCCCGAAGACATTCATCGGCAGCCATTTAAGCGTGCCACTAATGGCCGGCGTCGTTTATTGCTCGTCTGGTTTGATTAACAACGACGCTGGCTCGAGAGAACGAACAAGGACGACGGATAATGACGATGGCCTCAAGATACGTACTTCTCATTGGCTCATTGTTTTCGAGCTTTTCGCGAATTATATTACCGTTCGTACGAGGTGTACATCTCGTTTGGGTCTCAAAATTTTTTCCCATACATCAAGCCCTCGCTACATATTACAAATTTACCTCTAAAATTAGCTGTCTCAAAAATTCCCGTTAAAAAAAGAGAGATAAATGTAGAAAGATGTGTTCTTCCACTGTCAAAGTCAAAATATTCTTTATTTATGGTTAAAAAGGTGCGAAAGAGGTCAATCTTACTGCAGTATTTTGCTTCACACGAGACTTTCAGAATGCCTCGGTTCGGATAATCGAGGTTCCACTCAACAGTGGATTAAACAAGTAATCACGATCCAAACTGTATCGTGCTTGGGCTCATTTTAAGCAGAAAAACGTCACGGATATGCAGGCAATGGTTTCATAAAGAAATAATTAAGACCAATAAAGTTCTATCAATAAATTAGTATTATCTCGACGTTTCGTTTACTCGCTATTCCTTTTTTACATTCTGGCGGCATGAGATCGAAGAATAACATGTATAAAAACGTCACGAATATATGTCGATAAAAGATTCATTCAAAGAATGATAAGAAATTAAACAATTTTCTCTCTAGAAAATGATATACGTTGATTGCGAGAAACAGAGGTTACATTAAAATGTATATTTCCTGCTTCAATCGTTTAAAAAAGTCAAAAATAATGGGATAATGTTCTCCAGTTCAGTCTTTCCAGTTTTCTATTTGACCTCTCCATTTTTCTGATGAACGCGGAAAATCCGCAGCGCGGTTATGACATTTCAACGGCGAATATTTCGCATTCTGAAACGAGAGTGCTGTTTCACGCGACGGACTGCAAGCGTACGCCACGCCGGCGCGAGGAAGAGGAGGTCGGAAGCGAGTCCTTCAGCATCGTCCGCATCGTCCGCAGCGAGTAACAAGCCAGGCAGGCATTCTCGAACGTAAAGATGTCTCGGCAGTCGGCTCGGTTATATCTTCATTATAAGGCCCGGGCAGAGTTACGTACTGGAGCTTGGCGGCCTCGTGGTGCTCAAAATTATGCGCCGCCCGCAGTTATCATTGCCTTCAGGGTCAGCCGCACGAATAATTGGCTTCCACCCATATAATACCGGTCCGCGGCGCGGTTGGCACATACGGACGCGCGCTTATGGCAGTCGACGGGATCGTCCCACGATCATCTCCTCGCGTTCTAAGCGAGCCATCATCGGCCGATCCCCGTTATCGAATTAAAAACCTCCTGCTAACGGGACGCACGCTGATTCGTTAAATTGGAATCCGCGTTTCCGCCCGCGATCTCTCGAAAACGAGGATCGAGGAACGAGATCTCTCAAAAACGAGGAACTCTATCCTTTTAGTTTTTATGATTCTCCCTTCTACATAACCTCTTCTAGAAAACTCCTCTAGCAGATTATAGTTGCACCGCGGAAGTCCACGCAAATTTTCCAGACGAATTTTAACCCTCTATGGGCCGAATTTTCTTCCGTTGATTTCTATTTGCTGGCAACTTGCAAGGCATTTACTTTTACATTCCAAATTGTTGGTGCAGCTAACCGTCATACATATTGTTATTGGTTATCTCAGAGACATTATATAATTAACCCCTTGCCCTACAATAACGAGCCAGACTCTTCATGAAGATTCTGAATAGAGTCTAATAAATGTGAACTTATTAATTTTTTATTAAAAATCTATTTTTTTGTAGTTGATATATGTGCTCATAATTATGAAAGTGGTCTAAGTCAAAATTAAAAAAAAAAATGAATTTATCACTTATTTCACACGACATGATTTTAAACTAAATTTATTCAATGTAATTTTTTTTTTTATGACAGACCACTTTCATTATTATGGGCACATATATCCTTTCAGAAAAATGTAGACATACAATAAATATAAACTATCTTATTTTTTCTATGAAATTCTGAACGATGAAGAATTTCTAATCATTATAATCACAAAATAAATAGTAGTGCAAGGGGTTAAGACGTATACGTCATCTTCTGAAAAAAGGAAAATTATTTGGTAAAGCGTCGATATATTAGCACGTGACCTGAAAGTTACACGGGCCTATAGAGGGTTAAGAAGAAAATATTTTCAGTGGTAGTAGATATTTGAGAGATGTACCAAAATTGTGCTAAATTCTGTCGAATGCGTTAAGTTGTAGCATTTTTTGAAAATTTTCAGGAGGCGTGAGTAGATGTCCGAGTTTATCGAACCTGGCAGCTTAGGCGAGCAGAAGAGAGGCGGTTAGGCTCTTCTAGGCGAATCGTGAGCATCTCTAGACGAAGTCGTGGCTCGGCCCGTGTCCGGAACGCTCGCGTTTTCTTACGAAACGAACGGAATGCATAAGTATTTCCGGCGGAGGGAGGATTCTCTCGGTGGCGACTTCCGGCTGCGAGGCGAGCTAGTGTCCCTAATTACCGTGTCGGTTCATGAATACGATTGCTGCCGCGCGACTCTGTCCTCTCCTCTCTCTCCCTCTCTCTCCCTCTTTCTTTCTTTCTCCTTCTCTTCAGGTTGTTCTGTTCGCCTCGACCGCGGCACGGAAGCTAGCGTGGCGTCACCGGTTGTTACTCCGCTCATGAATTTATGTATCTGCATTCTCCAACGCAGTTCGAGGCACCCCGATGAAGAAGAAGAAGAAGAAGTAGAAGAAGAAGGATCGTCCTCTCTACTCCTCCGGTGTGCTCTGGCCGCTTCCTTACCCTTTGGCACGCCTCGGTACCCTCGAACGATGTCGCGGATTCGTGGCGGCCGGATGAGCCTGACGGTTCCCCGCTGCTTTATTCACTGCCGTGGTCCACGCAACTGGAACCGTTCGCCTTTTTTTTTCCTGTGCTCGCCTTTGCCATTATCAACCGCCACCGATGGATTCTCCGGTTTTTCATCCAAGATCGAAACCGAGGCGTTCAAACGGTTTTCAGGCTCTGATCGTTAAGATACTCCGTAATTCACGGTAAGGTAGAGCGACCACGTTACCGACAAATATAGGCGAAAAATAGTTTTTCAACTTTTCGTCCTTATACGAGAATATTTTTCGCTGGGAAAGAGCCGACGAGATTAAGCAGATATTTGGTAATGTAAGCGTTAGAAGTAGGCCAAAAATTGACAATGTGCATGCTGTAGAATCCAGTACATTTTTGGGACATTGTATATGAAAAAAAAAAAATAACAATGTAAATTATTACAGAACAATATACATTCACATTTATTACTGGCCACTTCTGGTGTTAAGGTTACCATGAAGTAAACATTTGTAACCAAAGTACCATTGTAGACCCTTGGCACTCGAATGGCGATTGCAAGGCGCCATTAAAAATTGTTGTATCATTACTCAGAATATTTTTTACACTATTGAATTGGTTTGCATTCAATAAATTACTAAAAACTTCAGTATTGTACGAGAAAATTGCACCATATGTATAACATGAAAAAAATCTATAGAAAGGATATATTTTAGGTCGAAAGAAATGTTTCGTTTTGAAGTTGAAGTAGCTTCGAGTTAATTAACCCTCTATGGGCCCGTGTAACTTTCAGGTCACATGCTAATATATCGACATTTTGCCAAATAATTTCAGTTTTTTCACAAGATGACGTATACGTCTTAATTATACAATGTCTCTGAGATAACCAGTGACAATATTGATGACGGTTAGCAGCACCATCAACTCGAAATATCAAAGTAAATGCCTTGCAAGTTGCCTGCAGATAGAAACCACCGGAACAAAATTCGGCCCATAGAGGGTTAGAATTCGTCTAGAAAAATTGCATGGACTTCCGCGGTGCAACTATAATCTACTAGAGGAATTTTCTGGAAGAGGTTATGTAGAAGGGAGAATCATAAAAACTAAAAGGATAGAGTTCCTCGTTTTTGAGAGATGTCAAATCGATTTTCAGAACGGAGTGTTGCAATCGCAAGAAACACGAGAGCGAATCTCGATTGTCAATCGATTAACGCTGACGAATCGGATCTCGGTAGAGCGTGTCCGAGAGAAGGAAGGTGTTACGTTGCCAACGGCCTCGATTTTAATGGCAGAGGTGAACGGGACAGTCCCACGGTGACTGTCAACGGCGTACACCGAGCTCCTCGAATGTCAGAACGTCGGAAGACAGCGACGCGCAGCAGCACCACGCGGAAACGGCTCCTGAATATGGATGAGCCTCGGAGCGGACACAGTCCCATGCTCGCTACGCGGGGACATAATTGCCTTAATTAACGCTAATATGTTAAGTCGCGGTGGTTTCTTTTGTTCATCGTGCCGGGCCGGGGACGCGTTCAGGCATCGCCCGGGTAACCGGTGAACGCGACTAGACGTGATTCCTGTCGGTAACCAGGCCTATCCTTATGAGATATTGACGTTTGCGCCAAGATCCATAGATAGGAAGCCTAATCGGCACAGAAAATGGTAATCCGCCGCTGTCATTGCCTCCGCGGCCGTCCAACCAACTTCGTCGAAAAGGCACGGGGAAAATGGAAAATTGCTGCCGGTGTTACGTAAAGCGGCGAGCACCATGGTGGTTCGAGTCTGTTATGCAAAGACCAGGAAGATTAGGTTTCCAGGAAGGTGATGCGGTCTCGAATTTGTTCGATCATTTTGGAGGCGTTCGAGACCATAGGACGAACTACGTGTACACCAATCATGATGTAAACTATCTCTCATCACGATCCTTCAAACACCCCGAAATTGACAGCAGGAACAGCTTCCTCTAAGACAAAACAGCTTGCAACCCTTGAACTGCGGTTTGTACAATTATCATTAGAAAAACAAATCCATCTGTTCAACCAGCAAATGTACTAACAAACTTGACACAAACTTGCCACTCCCCATTTCTGATCTCTCATCGCAACTCATCAAGCACCCCAAGATAGTCACCAGGAACAGGTTCCTCTAAGACCAAACAGCTTGCAACCCTTGAACTGCGTCTTATACAATTATCATTAAAAAACAAATCCATCTGTTCAACAAACAACGTACAAACAAATTCGACACAAACTTGCAACTCCCCATTTCTGATCTCTCATCGCAACTCATCAAGCATCCCAAGATAGTCGTCAGAAACAGCTTCCTCTAAGACAAAACAGCTTGCAACCCTTGAACCGCGTCTTGTACATCTGAGGAACCTAGCGACAAAGAATTCTGACCAAAATTCGATCGAGATTTCCACAATCTCTGGCATAGCCAACGGTCCAAAGCGGTCAGCTCGAATGGACGTTCACACAGACGCGAGCTGGGTGCATCCTCGTCAATTCGGTCCCGCATCAATGGGCTGCCGCTGATTACGGTCCGCAGTCGATACTTTGAACAGTAGCAACGAGGAGACGTTGCCCGGTGCGCAAAAAAGGAGGAAAAAGGCGGAAAAGCGCGGGAATGGTAGCCACGTTATAGGATGGGTTTCCAGAGACATAGAGAGACACACAGGGGGTGGGATGCGGAGGGACAGGGGACGGGGAGGATCGAGTCGGGGTCGAGTCTGCGAGGAGGATGAAGCAGACACAAGAGTCAGCGAGCAGAGGAGAGGAGAGGAGAGGTTTAGGATGTGGGGAGGGTGAACGAGTCTGGGCAGGTCGGCTGTGGATACATACACATAGATATAGGAGTCGGAAAGGGGTGGTTGGACGGAAGAGGGCGAAGAGGACATGCCCGAGCGGAGGAGGTGGAGGATGAAGAGAGAGAGAGAGAAGAGGAAAGGAGAAAACCGGGCACGTCTAGGTTTTGCTATGACCAATGGCAGACGGGGACACAGCGCGCGCCGTTCGTATCGATCCAAGAGACTACCCTGGTGGACTCCGTTGAGTGCCTCTCTCTCGGCCCGGGTCACCTCATCCGTCCTCCACGAATCTTCATCGTCCACCTTTTTCGCCCCCGGGTCGATGCCACTTTATGCTCTTGTTCCCCCGGAATTTATCCCCGGACGATACGTCTTTTCTTCGCTTCCTGGCCAATCCCTTTACCTAGACGTTGCTCTTGCTCTCTTTTTGCCGATGGTGTCTGGGCCTCTTATCGGGTCTAGGTAGCTAAGTCGTTATAGAAATGTGCTTCCCTTTCTAACAAGCTCGATCAAACGCGAATAACAGTCCCTTTATGCAGATCCTCTTACCCTGCTATTTCTAGGACCCCTTTGCTGATGGTGTCTACGTCTTTTATTGAGTCTAGGTAGCTAAACTTTTCTGAAAATGTTTCTTTAAAATGATAGTCGAAAATGATGTAACAGTCCCTTTACGTAAACTATGGTCTTATTCTGCTCTTACTTGAACCCCTTTGCTGACAGTGTCTGGGTCTTTTATCGAGTCTAGGTAGGTAAGCTGTTGTACAAAGTTAGGAGACCGTGAGTCTTTATGTAAAGTAGAAAAATTGTCTTTGTGCAGACGCGTCTACTCCTTTTGTGTGAAGACGTCTGAGAATATCAAATTTGGCGAAGGTGTCTGAGACCTCCTATCGAGTCCAGGTAGCTAAGCTGACGTTGGAGTAATGCCATTGGTAGACTGCGAGTCTTCAAGTAAAGTGGAAATATTGTTTTCACGTAGATGCGTCTACAAACTTCTTAAACTATTCTTTTTTGGTGAAGATGTCTAAGGTCTTTTACTGAATCTAGGTAGCTAAGCTGTTGCTTGGGGAATGTTTATAAGCTAAAAATTGGTTTCTATTTTTCCTTTTAACGACTTTAATCAG
This sequence comes from Seladonia tumulorum, assembly GCA_913789895.3. NCBI lineage: Eukaryota > Metazoa > Arthropoda > Insecta > Hymenoptera > Halictidae > Seladonia > Seladonia tumulorum. The sequence continues at coordinate 10,377,148 of OU565268.1, forward strand.
TCGAGAATGACCATTCTGATCGCCGATTTTCGAGACTGATCGTGAGTTTAGGGGATTCTCCAATGTCGCATACTCGACAAAAGCTGGTCCAAGGTCTCCGAAGGTTCTGCAGCTGGTGCACCTTGAGGAGGGAAGAACGTGTGTACCTCGGCACCTCCGGGCAAGGTCTAGAGCGCCTGCGCATAACCCTCGACAGGACACAGCCTAGGTCCTCCCTGCTCGGGGACACGATGAATAGAGGGTTGAATCGAGCAACCGGGGCTCGTCTCGGTAGGGAGGGAAAGAGGACACTAGTATGTCACCGAGGGTGTGTGTCGCCACGCTGGTGACACTCTACTGGACATGCGTACTCTTTCGACCTATCGTTGCTCGGGTTATTAAAATTTTCGAGCCAATGAACATTCGCCGGTCGAGTGACAGGGGCTGCGCCCTGCTACCATTTGCTGGTGAGGATAAAGGGTGTCCTCTGTTCCCACTTTTCCTTTCTTTTTTTCCTTCCAAGACTTTTACCGAACCTGCCAGCCAACAACTAACAAATTAAAGCTTAGCTCAAGGTAATCGACGAATTTTCAACGTGTTCAAATTATCGAAGAATTAAATGTATACAGTGAATTCTCTATATATGTCGCAGAGACATGGCCGATACTTGTCGCGGAATTATTCCCACTTCGGCCTCGGACCCCGAGGAGTGTAAATATAATACAACTCGGGTATGTCTCCTGCACGATATACGACGCTGGCAAGACCCGTATTGCTGACATATATCGAGAATTCACTGTATCTAGCTCCATCTCTTGCGATCGATGGGGAACATTTTTATTCAGCATAAAGATCCTAGTTATAACGCGAAAATTAACTTTTAAACTGAATTTGGACAGAAAAAAAAATATTACGTGCATACTACATATCTCCAAAGTGTTATAATTAGACTGCGGATGTTTATGCAATTTTCAATTTTTGTAGGAAAATTTTAGGAAAGTGGAAACAAATAAAATCTAATTTTTAGTGGTAGTAGCCTTTCTAGATCTGAAATAAGTAAAAATTGTACTAAATTCTGTGGAATTTTATATTGAAACATTTTTTGAAAATTTTCAGAACCCATAAACGCATAAAGATCCGCAGTCTAGTCATAATTTTTTGAATTTTCGGATTCCGAATAATTCCTCGTAGACGGACAATGTCCTCTTAACGAGGCTGTCTGCTAACCCAGTCTTGCGAGGGGGCAAAGAGTGGAAAGTCATCGTGATTCCGACAGCATTCCAAGTCTTCCCGACCGAGAGATCATGCCAGCTTCCTCGTCGATCGATATCTTCTGGTTCCGTCATCGAGGAGTTTCTCGGGCAATTTAGTTTTTGCTCGCAAATCATTCCGGCCATTAGCCCTACGCGGAGGAGGATGTGTATCGGAGATGAAGAGGGCAAGGGACGTTGAAGAATCGAGGGGGAAGCGAGAGGTTCCCGAGGTGGTAGGAGACTCGAAGGAAGCTACGAAGGAAGGGTAATCCTTCGGCTGATGTGTGTTACGAGGTCCACACCCGCCCGCGCACTCATCATCACCGAGATAATGGAGTGGGCGGTGCACGGAGCAGCGCGTTCTTCAAGTCGGACTGTTCGGGGCCCAGTCCGCCAACAAAAACCGCCACTCAACGACCCTGCCCCGGCTCGCATGGACCATAAAAATCATCCTAGTTCCCTGGCACCCTGACCCTCCTACTTTTCTGAGTTACCTCTTCGCTCGAATCGATGCTCCGGCACCACGAAACGCAAGCAACGCGTGCATCCAGACCCCGATCACCAGACCGAGAGTCCCTTTCCCTTCCTCGTCCTTGCTAGTTTTGCCAGTTTCTTTGGCAGTCCTGGCACTGTAAAATATTACTGTGCTGGCACAATAATACTTTAATAACACAGTTTTCGTCCGATATAAGGGGTTGTCCTTTCCCTAACAAGAAAATCTCTATCCCCTATTCTTTCGAAGTTGTCACTCTACGAGGTTGAAATTGCAATATTTTAAACGTGGAAAATTGTCGAGCAGTTTTGCTCTTCGCTCGAATCGATGCTCCGGTACCACGAAACGCAAGCAACGCGTGCATCCACAGACCCCGATCACCAGACCGAGAGTCCCTTTCCCTTCCTCGTCCTTGCTAGTTTTGCCAGTTTCTTTGGCAGTCCTGGCACTGTAAAATATTACTGTGCTGGCACAATAATACTTTAATAACACAGTTTTCGTCCGATATAAGGGGTTGTCCTTTCCCTAACAAGAAAATCTCTATCCCCTATTCTTTCGAAGTTGTCACTCTACGAGGTTGAAATTGCAATATTTTAAACGTGGAAAATTGTCGAGCAGTTTTGCTCTTCGCTCGAATCGATGCTCCGGTACCACGAAACGCAAGCAACGCGTGCCATCCAGACCCCGATCACCAGACCGAGAGTCCCTTTCCCTTCCTCGTCCTTGCTAGTTTTGCCAGTTTCTCTGGCAGTCCTGGCCCTATAAAATATTACTGTGTTGGCACAATAATACTTTAATAACACAGTTTTCGTCCGATATAAGGCGTTGTCCTTTCCCTAACAAGAAAATCTCTATCCCCTATTCTTTCGGAGTTGTCGTTCTACGAGGTTTTCCGGTGAAATTGCAATATTTTAACACGTTGACCGCCATGTCACCCAGATGTGGGTGACGAAATTATTTGTCCAGGTTTTAAAATGAATTTTTACGTTAATATATTCGTTGCCCCAAATTTGATTGGGATCTGTAAAATGCAAGAAAGTTGGAAGACTACTCAATAATCACACATATAATTATTTTCAATTTTTATTTCATTAAATAACTTACTTCGATTTCATGGAACTTTTTAGGGTTCTGTTTTGGCACTCAAAGTGTTAAACGTGGAAAATTGTCGAGCAGTTTTGCTTTTTATACCTACTTTCGTAGCAACGAGCGGTCGTGTATGATAATATTGAGAAGTGTAAGGTCGAGGAAGGCCCAGCTCCCGCAGGGCCCAATTGTAGTTTTCGGTGCTGCGGCCGGTCACCGGATCCGGGTTTTTGCAAGGTTGTCACGTAGCAGCATGAACGATGTCAGCTCGCGGATCGACTTGCAGGATCGCCACGGCGACCCGGGACAATCTTATCTTCCGGGGAAAAAAATTGAGACGTCGGTTCGCGTCTTTGTGAACTTCTGGACGGATATACATAACAGCCGTGGCCGTATCAGGTTTTCTGCCGGCCGATGCGGGGGAGATAGGGCCCCGGGGCGAGCTTATGCGTAATCAGACCCGTATCCCCCACATATTAACGAGCGACGCGTGCGTGCACGACTATGCTAAAGCTGTGTACGCGTTCTCTCTTTTATTCTCCGTCGTCTCTCCCTCTTTCTCTTGATTCGCATCAAGGAGTCGCGTCCAGTCGCGACAAATCGGCCAGCCCGCCGAGATTCGAGTTACTATGGTTTTTGCATTCGCTGTGGCGTTTGATGTTTCGAGAGAAATTAAAAAAAAAGAAAAATTGTGCACGTTGTGGCTTTCGATGCAAACTAAACATGGTCCGAATTGATCGAAAAACACAGCGTACAGATATTTATTTCTTTTTCTAGCAATTGTGATCCATTTCTAACACTAAACCTATCGACGCTTCTCGTATACCTATTCCTACCTTGATGGTCAATTTGTTGCTGAATGAATTAGTAGACGAACAACTTCCATGTAATGACGATGCACATTTATTTTCGTATAACTTCGATTATATTATTGGGACCGATAAGTAATCAATTATTTTGAAATGTAAAACAAACTTTGTAGTAGATTGAAGTTTTTATTTCTTTTTATTTCGAAATATGACTCAAGACAGAATGTTTTATTTCTTAAATAATGCTCCAGAGATCTGAATAGATGACAGTCAGAGGGTGCGATGTGAAACTCTTTAAATGTATTTCCTGTTTTGCATTTCATTTTGAAATACCAGAATATTATTTCTTGATCAGAAGTGCTTCGCAGTTGCATTCTAAAATCAGGCATTTTATATGCAACAACCTATAATTCGTGCGTATTTTCTCTTCTCGAATCATGCTATTTGAAATTCGTGTCAAAACGGAATTGGGATCGAAATTCCAGAATTGTCTACGGTCGCGTTTATGCGAATCCCTGCAGAGGGTAAGCAGTTCCATCTGTTTTCCATCGCGAAAGTTAATAATCTCCGACTAGCCACCCCCGCAGCGTCTCTCTCGCGAACTTCGCAATTAGCACCGTCCGACTGTAGCAGAGCCACGCGGGCCGGGTCCGGGCTCACCGGAAACGGTTAGCATTGCCCGCGGGAGGTGGTGCGGGGGGCGAGGAAAGAAGCAAAAACCCGTCGGAGAAAGACAATTCCGGTTTCCGGTGAATAATGCACGGGGCCGAGTATACGCGGGTGCAGCCGTAGCAGCGACATTATTCGCGGCGTATCCCGAAGGAAATTAGGAAACGCGCGGAGCAAACGCAACAACCCCCTCCTCGCATCCCCTTTTACACCCGCCCGTCGACATGCCGGCCAAGTCACAAATGTAATATTCACGAAATAATACAGCCGACCTTTTCGCCGTTTTCTCTCGCAGCGTTTTTCTCCGTTCGTTTATTTTTTTCCCCCCCTTTTCTTTCATCCCCCCGTCTTCCTGGCGCCGCGAGGTTTAATAGGAACACCGGGGTACACCTTGGTACAGTTGCTGTACTTGGTGCTCGAATGCCTAGAATTAAACTATGGAAATCCATATAGAACCACTCCGGTAAATGGTGTTTCGCTCTCTCATGCAAATGGTGGCGGTTTTCCGCGAGGGGCGGGATCGTTTTAACGTGGTTTTTATATTTTTATATAGGCGCGGATGTTGGCAGCTTCTTCGTTGGGCTAAACTGTGCTAGTGTTGACCGACAACTGCGTTGTCAGGACGGTTGAATCAAGGTTGCTTGTTCTGGAAACAGCCTGCGTGCGAAAGAGGAAGAATTAGGGAAGAGGGAGTGTATTGTTTATTTATTATGTGACAGTACTAATTGCTAGTACTTATAGCTATGTTTTCGTCAGTTGCTCATCTTTGTGTAGGTAGTCAAAAGCGAAGGAAAATGTCTACAACGCGAATGATGATCGAACTAGATTCGTATGAGTAACAATGTAATTTCAAAGTGCGTTGTTCGGACCAACATTGACCAAAAAGGGCCAAAAGGGAACTAGAAGATCAGAAAGAGACCTGGTTACTAGAGGAGTGAACTAGGAGATCAGAAAGGCACCTAGGGACTAGGTAAAAACCCTAGGAACTAAGGAAGGGAATTAAAAACCTAGGGCTTCGATCTAGGTACCCAGGGCGGGGGCCTAGGGACTAGAAAAGGGAACTAGGAACTAGGGGAGGAAGCTGGGAACTAGGAACTAGGGGAGGCAGCTGGGAACTAGGACATTGAACTGGGTCTAAGGAACTAGGAACTAGGTAAGTGACCTAGGAACTAGAAAAGGGAACTAGGAACTGGATAAGGGATCTAGAAACTAGAAAAGGGAACTAGGAATTAGGGGAGGGACCTGGGAACCAGGAAATTGAACTGGGTCTAAGGAACTAGGAACTAGGTAAGGGACCTAGTAACTAAAAAAGGGAACTAGGAACTAGGCGAGGGAGCTGGGAACTAGGACATTGAACTGGGTCTAAGGAACTAGGAACTAGGTAAGGGACCTAGGAACTAGAAAAGGGAACTAGGGACTAGGGGAGGGAGCTGGAAACTAGTAAATTGAAGTGGGTCTAAGTAACTAGAATACCTCACGAAGAAAAAGAATCCGAAAAATCACATCTTCGCAGCCAGCACGCTAAACACGCGGCCCCTCAAGGGTTGATCTAGAAAAGAGAAGGCTGGAAAATTGACAGCCGGCAAAATTGCCAACACCGAGAGCAACAAGATTCCTCTGGTGGCTGGTGTCCCGTCAGCCGAGAACAAACCATTTTCCGTGAGCTGTAAGGTGGGCGCCCGGAGGGTTAAGGTTATAAATAGTCCGCGTTCGGGAGGCAGTAAAGAAGCGGCGCGAGAGAAAGGCCGGCGCAGCGAGGATAGAAGAGAGAAGAAGAAGAGGAGAGAGGCCGAAGAATGGAAGAGGGAAGTTGCTCGGAAGAAGCCGAGGGGGTTGCAGAGTTTGTCAGCGAGGAGCCAAATGAAATTGTATTAAAGTTTCACCTCGCAGTACGTTGGACGAGCTGCGCAGAAGAAAGAGAGGATACCATCACGGGGGAGAGAGAGATAAAAGGAGGTAGAGGGTGATGAAGAGAGAGAGAGAGGGGGGAAGGGAGAAGGGGTGGAAGAAGCGCAAAGGAACGAGTAGAACGACCGGGCCCAGGATATTAAAGCTTGTCGCTTTAGGACAAAATGAAGGCAAGAGTTCGGTGTTCCCAGCCTCGGAACAACACTCCCTCAAGACGAACACCACCGTTCGTCCCTGGAAATATGAGATCCTTCGGAAGATACGCGGCCGTAAACCGTTTTTATACCCTAACGCGTATTTATGCCCGTGGAAGTGCCTGCCGCGCCGCTAAACAAGTCCGTATATCTATTTACGTTTATCATTAACACGTTTTCCTCGTCCCGCGAGGGGACGGATTTATTAATATAGCACTTTGGCGCCCCGGCAAACCCTAATTCTTCGAGCTTCGCTCTCTCCTCGTTGCGCGAAATTCATCGAATCTGCCTTCCGATTATCAAATTAATACTAACCGTTGAACTGCAGATTTTATGCAGCCGTGAGAACAACGGCCGGACGTAATTGAAAACAGTAAACACACCGAGACGATCTAAGAACGATCTTATTCACAATTTATTAAAATTAAAGACAGAATTTTTTGTACGGTTTCTGCGTGTTCTAATCGACGAAGAAAATTTTTGCAAGAAGATCAGCAGTCTACCAATCATACTACTATTCGTCTTGGAACACGCTATCAGAATGTAGATAAATAACCATACCGTCCCGTTAAAAAAAAAAAGCAGAGTTGACTTTCATATCTCCTTGATGCTAACATCAATAAAAAAATTAGTAACACTAGATTATGAGCCTCTCGATACCAAGTAAGTTTCGGTCCATTTTCTTCTATTTCTAAAAACAAGCGAATTATTCTTCATTATGTAAATGGCTAAAAATGTTTATAGTCTCGTTCCTGTTATTTTTTGCCTTTTGACACAGTGAAGCACCAATTTGTCATCGACACTGGTGTCCAGCGGAGGAAAATATATTCCAATAAGGATGACACAGCAAGATTCGTCGCTCCAGCTGTTGTGTTCAGCAATGCTAGAGTTTTGGGTAAACAGGGACGCGAGAAAAGATTTCGCACCGAAAAATCTGCTGCGTCAAGGCGGAAAGCCGATGGATATTAAAGTTTGACGGCCCGGCCTCGAGGAACTGGGTTATGCTGGTACACAGCCCCGAGGAGGCAGATCGGTCGCCAAGGCTTTATATCCTCGCCGGAAGACAGTTCGGGGCGAGGCCAAGGAGGGTCGACGGACGTTAAACGCGTTTAAAATTTAACTTTCCGCGCGGAGTTGTTCGGCTTCGCGCCCCCGGAAATCTCCGCGAGAATTTCGTTTCTTTCCATTCCGCTAACACAACGGATTGCCGGGGGAAACCCCCTAACCCCATAAGATCCCCCACTCCCCCGTATCTCTGACGTTTACGTTTCATTGCTGCGAATGAATCTCGTTAAGCCTGTATCCTTCACACGGAAACTCAAGCCACAGTGTCAATGGAAAAAAGTAGAAAAACTGAAATCTAAAATTTATCACAGATTGCGGTAAAATACTAATAAAGGATCCAATTTGTTGTCACTATTATGTATAATATATGTATAATCGGTTTAGAAAATGTATTTAGAAGCATTTCAAATACCTGCTCATTGTTTAACCTTTATTATACATTACTTTTAAAAATAAATTAAAATTAAATGTATACTTTTTTAGTGAAATATATAAATATATTATATTTAGTAATAAGAAAATAAATTTTTAAAAAATCTTGAAAATAAACTAGGATTAGATACCCTATTATAAAGATAAAAATTCTTTGTTTCCAAAATTAATATGCTTCAAATGATTATGATTTTTCTCGCATTTCTGATAAACTGACGAAAAAAGTTTTCGAACAGAATTTACTCGGTAATCATGTGTCAAATTGCAATTGAAAGAGTTGGCAAAAAGCTTTTGATTTAATAAAAAATTAAGGCCACCTACTATTTCTTTTTCTACGTCATCGAAGCGTCATTGTATCCTTTTCAAAACCGTATTAGAGGTGTTGGGTCGAAAATGGATTGGTTAAGAAGTTATAAATTTTGTCCCCAACGCCCGTACTCGTGGCTCTGTGACAGGACCTTGAATATTGCTCAAAGAAATTCAAATTAACTTTGCGCGCCTAATATTGTTCCACAAATCAAGAAAGAAAATAAATAAAAAAAAACAGTAGATTAGAAAACTGGCGCGAAATAGAAATTTACTTATATGCGGAATTAATTTTTATTTCAGTATGTCGTAATTCACTGTCTGCCCACAAGCTCTGATCGACATTGTGTTCGTCATTGTCGTCGAATTCTCGCGTACAGGAAAAATCGATTCAAGGGCAAGAAGTAGAAAGTTAGCGCGCTGCCGCGAGGAGAGGAGAGCGCGCGAAAGAGAGACCAAGGAAAGCAAAAAGAAGATAAAGGGAGAGAAAGAGAGAGAGGGGAGGGAAGCATTGGGGAAACAGGTTCGCTAACGGACACCTCGGCTGCCAATTTACCGGGCGCACGCAACTAGCCGGTCATATTTTATTTACGATATAATTGAGATATATTGAAACGTGAGATACGGACGTCCAGCTGCGCTGCTCGCGGAAGAGCGAGCCGCGTCCACGGACGAGCGGTAATTTTACGTTGCCCGCCAAAACGAACCCCTAAACCCTGGTCTTATTAGACCCGGTGCAAAATAGAGGCGCGAGGAGAGCCACACTCCGCACGCATTAACAGACCGTCACGTCGTTTTTGCCACTTAATGATACGGCCGTGTTCCCAAGTCAACGTCTCTGCTCGAACTGTTCCGATAGCTGCGAGTCCACCGTGAAACCGTTCCGAGAATGTCAACGATCCGCCGATGGGCAAACGCATACAGGAATGCTGGGATTTCTTAATCTTTTTTTTTTTTTATTTAACCCTCTATGGGCAGAATTTTCTTCCGTTGATTTCTATTTGCAGGCAACTTGCAAGGCATTTACTTCGATATTCCAAGTTGTTGGTGCAGCTAACCGTCATCAATATTGTTATTGGTTATCTCAGAGACATTATATAATTAAGACGTATACGTCATCTTCTGAAAAAAGTAAATTTATTTGGTAAAATGTCGATATATTAGCACGTGACCTGAAAGTTACACGGGCCCATAGAGGGTTAATGCAATTAGAATCTCAAAGTAGAGATTATTTTGGATACATCATTTTTCTATACGTTATACATTATTATAAACTATACAATTTTCTCAGATATTTAACTCACAGGCATTCAGAAACGAGTAGGTTACTTTACATATTTCAACCGTAGGTCTGGATAGGAGAGCATTGCACGAGAGCACTTCTTAATCTTAATCGCCCTCGCTAAGCTTTATTTGCACCGTCACCCAGCGACCTCAGATTATTCCTTTCAGCCAGCGTTGGATTCACCAAGTACGGAAATTAGGGGGACGCATACAAATTTTTTGTATTTAACATCCGTCGCACAGTAACAACATTACAAAGGGTTTCCGTGCGTGGAGAAACTTCTGTTTTATGATCTCAAAGCGAAGCTCCGTATCTAAATTATTAATGTTGTCCCGCGACAGTTTATTAAAAGATTAGTTTATTAAAGATTTGTTTATTAAAAGAATTCTTAGTTTCATGAAACGTCAACAGGATGTATCGTAGCCGACAATATTCTGCTTTCGAATAAATTACCAAATTTTGTGGCCCAGTGGAAGAAGTCGTCCACGAGCCAGACGTTTTTCCTCAACTACGAAATGTCGTGAGCAAGTAGAAAAGGTCGTCCACGAGTCAGACACGTTTCTCCTCGATTTAGAATTTTTGTGAGCGAGTAGAGGAGGTCGTCCACGAGTCAGACGTATTATTCGTCTCACGAAAAATCCACTCAACTACTAAATGCATTGCTGCTTAACACTTTGACAGCCAAATTAAAAACCTGAAAAATTTCATAAAATCAAAGTGTTATTCAATGAAATAAAAATTGAAGAAAATTAAATGTATGATGTTGAGTAGTCATCCAACTTTCTTGCGTTTTGCAGATCCTAATAATATTTGGTACAATGAATATATTAACATAAAAATTCATTTTAAAACCTGGACAAATAATTCTGTCTCCCACATATGGGTGACAAGGCAGTCAACGTGTTAAGATTTTGTGCAGTCGTCTTCCGATTAAAACGTATAATTTGAAGTATACTGAAGGTACCCAATCCGATTTCCCCGGACACTAAAATCCTTAAAAAGAAAAATCGAGACGCGCCTAAAGAGCAAGAAGGTCGCCGAGGAATGTCATCGTCGCGTCCCACGGGCAATCAAGCGCGATAAAAAAGCTGTCGTAAAGTTATTACGCTCGCTAATTACACGATTAGCGTAAGTTTACACGGCCGAGGGCCGGCGAGCAGAACAGCTCGTCCAATCAGCGCTGGCCGGCGTCGTATTGTCGGGCTAATCGAGCCCTGGGCTCGGGGAAAAATCAGCGTCGTCCGAGCCTGCGGAAAATTGTAGGAAACCGCCGCACAGCGGCGTAACAACTCACTCAGCGCGGCGTCGATTAGCCGGGGACTTTTTTCCGGAAATTGCATCGGCGCGTCGTCGTTTATTACCTGAAATTTATGCAGTCATTACACCTATAGCCGATCAGCTTAGAACGCCAGGTGTACGGGGTACGCGAGTGCCCCTCCGGAGCCCCCTCTGACCCTCACGTCGTTCCTTCCCGCTTTTTATTGCTCCTTTCTCTCTACGGTTTCATTCGAACCGAGTCCTGCCTCCAGCGATGCGGCCAAAGGACTATGCAACGGGACGCTGAAGAAGAAATCTCTAGGACTGTATACTTAACGATTGACACACCGTTTTTCGGGCGAGTCGGCGCGATTTCGCGGACCGACTATGCTAATCGATCGAGCGAGCGTGCCAGGTTCGGAGAAGTATAATACCTTAGGCTTGAGATATGAAAATTATATCGTTACCGTTATTAGATACAAGCATCGAGATAGTATATAGAAAATTTTGAGCGAATCCGATAACATTTGTGAAAGTTATTCAACATTCATTCCAATAACTTCAGTAATGTGTAGACTGCGGATGTTTGTGCAATTTTCAATGTTTGTAGGAAAATTTTAGGAAAGTGGAAACAAATAAAATCTAATTTTTAGTGCTAGTAGTCTTTGTAGATCTGGAATAAGTAAAAATCTTACTAAATTCTGTGGAATTTTATGTTATAACATTTTTTTGAAAATGTTCAGAACCCATAAATGCATAAAGATCCGCAGTCTAGTAATGTGTATACCTAGCATAGGTCTAAAAGAATGCATATTTTAAACTTTCATTTCAAAATCTCTTCTGCAAGTCGTCCAAAAAAATGTCAGGTCGTTTGATGCAATCTTTAACACTAGACTAGACTAGAATTAGTTGTCAAGTTTTTAAAATTAATTTTTACGTTAATATATTCATTGTACCACATTTGATTAGGATCTATAAAGTGCAAGAAAATTGGACGACTACTCAATATGATACATTTAATTCTTTTCAATTTTTATTTCATTAAATAACTTACTTAAATTGTACAGAATTTTTGAGGTTTCTAGTTTGGCAGTCAAAGTGTTAAAAAGTTATTCCGATTTGAAGTTCGACTAGTTTCATTAGCGTTATTCCAAAATCGTTGAAGTTGTGCGTGCACCGATCCTCAACGAGCAAGCAAACCCCTTTCGTTCGGTTTTCGAAAGGGAAAGCGCGTAATCGTCGAATGATTTCGCGGTCCCCCTCTCGGTCGGCTAGCCTTTCGTGTCGCGGAGAACGAGGAAGGTCATTGTCATCGTGCCACCGGCGATCAGATTAGCAGCGTGACCCTCGGAATTGAATAATAATCCTATGATAATTTCACGCCGCCCGGCAGGTGCACGCACCGGTGCGACAAGAAACGCGAGACGCCGGTGCTCGTCCTCCTTGAAGAAGGGATGGACTTATTCGCGGGAACAGCAACCCCTGGCGAGAGAACAATCAGCAGGTGCAGGTGAGCTCCAACGCGACCGCGTGTCCACGCCCACTGCGAATTAAGGGTCGTCTAACAACCTCGCGAGTAATAACACGAATCCGTTTTTATCGCGACACGTGTTCCGCTGGGGACATCGGACCCGTTACCCGCACGCCATCGAGCATTCGTGTGTCCTTAGCATAATTGCTTTTCCACCGTTTAGACCAAGCACGCACCCTCCCAGCAGGATCGTGCGAGATATATCCCGACGCTCTCTCGGTATTAAGTGGTTTTGCGAACGAGACGGTCGTTAGACGTTTTTCCCCACGATCATTGCAGTCGTAGCACGACTGCTTTTCAGACGGCTGTCTCATGTGAACGCAGGATTCAACGATTTCCATAATTTTTTTGTCAAACCGGTGGTACTATAATTTTTCTATATTTTCAATTTTCATTACAGTCACAGACGAAACAGATAATCCTTTGCACTCCGCTGTCCCCTCTCATGGGACATTAAAGTTTATTAGTGATTACGGGGAACTAATTTATTCCAGCGCAACTTTTTCAGACATGCATGTTTCCCTGAAGTTTTCTCTTGTGAATGGCACAAGAAATCAAATCAAAATATAGTAAAATTACTAAGATATATAAAAATTAAATCATTATAATACGTTACTTGGTTCCAAAACTATACCAAATAAGTTTGTAAAAATCAGCGAAGTGACGCTGAGTAGCTGGTAGCTAACGTCCAGAATGGTTCGGAGTGCAAATGGTTAAGAATCGTAACCTCCACTTTTTTCTGCCAAATTCCGAGCAATAGGAACGTATTCTCACAATCGTAATTAACACTAGGTTCACGATACCAAGGTTTACGCCTGACAAATTTTGTCGAATTTGTAGGCAATTACATGTACATACATACGCCATGTAATAAGTATTAGGATGAGCGCCGTAGTTGGAGTGGGGATAGGCATACCGACGCCCGGCATGATTCGGCAGTCGCTCCGAAATCGTTAAGAGATAAATACATTATAATCGTTCCGCAGTAGTTGAGAAGAAAGCACACAAATCGTCTTATGTTATATTCTTTTGTTAAATATATCGAATAAATATATAAGTATTCTATACCACATTAACTACAACAGCATTTGATACTCTGGTGTTTCTTGAAAATTTTCGTAAGCAGTAAATGCATAAAGATCCGCAGTCTAGTTAAGATAAAGGCACCAGTAGTTGACCATTTTATAGAAAAACATAAAAAATATGGTTTTTATAAGTGCACTTTTGATGCAAGTGAACCTCGGATGCCATGCCGTCTGTTGTTTAAATTTCAAAACAATAAGAACATTTAAATGGTCAACTACTGGTACATGGTGGTCAACTACTGGTGCCTTTACCTTGTTAGTTTTTAAAGGGTGTCCACTTGATACTGTAGTAGTTTGAAGCTAGTTAAAAATTACTACCACCACCATCGCTACAAACCATCCTAACGACCAAGTCGCGTAATCGCCGAAGACCTTGAGCAGATCGCCGAAAACTTGGAGAGAATCGGCCTTTAATTCCAGCAGAAGCAGGAGGGTCAAAGTATGATCGATGCTGTGCCTGGTTCGAGGACTCCCGAAGCGAAGGGACTTCATTAAAAATGTATGAAAGCGAACGAGGATTCCCGTCCCACCGTTCGCAGAGAACGGAGATCCCCGGCTAGGCGGAAGGATAGATACGGATAGATCCTAGATCGGGAGCGTGGCCACGACTACCGCTCGGCGCGAGATTTATCCGCGAATAATCACAGGGTTCGCCTACCCGGTTAAGGATTGTTATTGGTGCATTTTAATGCGGCCGGGTTCGCGCAGGGGGTGTTATTATTCTTGCGGTTTTGCGGTTGTCCGAGAAAATTAGCGGTTCCCCCGGTGGAACGAGGAAGAATGGGGGCGGACGCGCAGCCATGAGATCCATCTGTCACAGCGAGGGCGTTCGCAATTCGTCAGCTCGCCGGAGGTCTGCGGGATTGAAAAGTTTAGCCGCGGCGAATTCACGTGCCCGTACCACGCGAACTGATTTCGCAAAAGGTACATCCTCTCTCTCTCTCTCTCTCTCTCTCTCTCTCTCTCTCCTTTCTTCTCGCAATAGAATCAAACGCCGACGGACGATCTAACGTTGCTGGAAAACGCGGAGAAATCTTCCGCCGCGATTGCTTCCCTTGCGTTTTCTTTATCCGGGAATAGACCTGTCCGATGAATCAACAGTTAAGCATTACTATTAACGGGGACCCATAAGTAATCGATTACTTCGAAATCTAAAACTTTGTAGTAAATTCAAGTTTTTATTTCTCAATTTATTATACAGGGTGTCCCGGGTTTTAATGGACAAACCTGGGGAGCGTATCCTACAAGTGGAAATAAAAAAAAATTTCATTTGAAGTTTGCTCATAAACGCTTCATTACAAAGTTATAAGTAAATAGAGTTAGAATTTATGACGGCGGATTTTACTTTACCGAACATTGAAAGGTCGAACGTGTTTATCGGATTATTTAAAAATGTCGTCCTTGGACGCAAGTACAAGCTTGACATCGATTTTTTATGGAGCTCATTAAAGAATAAATCTCTCCCTTATTTTGTTGCATTTCAGCAACGGAGATATTAACCAGTTAAGCGTGTTTGACATGTATACACGTCAATCCAAAACTCTATTGCGGTGCCGTTAACCCCTTGCTCTACAATATCGAGTCATACTCGTGATGAAGATTTTAAACAAAGTGTGCCAAATATGTATGTTATTAATTTCCTTTAAACCGGTATAAAATTCTATTTTGGCGTTGTTAATGTACAGCTATCGAAGAACGTATAGCCATACAATAGATCTAAATTTTCTCCTTTTATTAGGAAATTACGAATTACAAAGAAGTTTTAATCACTGAAACCGTAAAGTAAATCGTAGTTTAAGGGGTTAACGTTAGCGAATTGTTAATTTCTTATCGAATAAAAATGTGATTTTTGTTCCCTTGCCCTGCCCCCCCCCCTTTGAACCTTTTTTTTGATTTTTTTTTTCGTGTATATTCCGCATTGCATGATTTGAATTCCGCGCCGTGGGGAATTTCTGAAATTGAGCTCCACAGTTAACTGGTTAATCCGTTGCTTTAATTCTTCACACGAAATAAGTGTTCAGTGTTCAGTAAGAAGTTCAGTGTTCTGCACTGAAGACTCTATCTTTTAAAGTTCTATATAAATAAAAATCGAGAGGAGTTAAATCGGGGGATCTCGGAGGATCTTGAAAATAGGGGATACACATGTTTCGAGAAGATTCCGAAATCTCTGGTTCCGTTCCGTTTCACCGAAGGACGAACGGCGCGACGCGGCTCGCGCTTCCCACGCATCAATAATCATCCTCCGAGGCATCTCGCTTAGGTTAATTGCGAGCCGATCGTGGACCGGTCCGCCGCGCCGGGATTGAACAGAAAATTCCTGCGCGTCGCGAGAGTAAATCCAGGAACTAATCTCGCCCGATACGAAACGGTTAGCGGTGGATCAGAGGCTGGTTAATGGGCGGCGGCCATAGGTCGAGTATGGCTTCACGCCTATCACGTCTCGCGGACCTTGTTTCGCAACTTTAACGGCGGAATTTCGTGTTCCGAGACGGTCGACGCTGCTCGATATGCTGATACAGTGCCACTCGTAATGGCTAACGTGATCCTTTATAGAAAATATGTAACAGTATAACTTTGTAGAAAACAAATCTGTTTAACACTTTGATCGCCAAGCAAGAAAGCTAAAAAATTCCATAAAATCAAAGTAAGTTATTCAATGAAATAAAAATTGAAAAAAATTAAATGTATTATATTGTGTAGTTCTCCAACTTTCTTCCATTTTACAGATCCCAATCAAATTTGGTACAATGAATATATTAACGTAACAATTCATTTGAAAGCCTGAACAAATTATTCCGTCACCCATATATGGGTGACATGGCAGTCAACGTGTTAATCAGAGAAAAAATAGTGCACATCGAAACAGTTAATAATTTAAATAAAAGTTCTACGAAACACAATTGTATCGAAGTTACGTGTGTCTTATACAACGAATGAGTGCTAAAATTACAATTATTTTATTTAATGAAGATTCAACTCTTTCCAGTGTTAATCCGCACAGGAAAATATTCCCATTTTTGTATGGAACGGCTCATTTATTAACGTAATGCGAATTAATGAGGTAAGTGGCTGCATCGGTGCGAAAGTCACTGTCGAAAGGGTTTAACGAGGTCAAAGGGAGTCCTTCCCAGGGATCCGTGCTCCCTTATCAATCCTTTCCACCGGGCGTGGAATTTATTAGCGGCCGGAAACGAGCTGTGGTTCGAGTGGGAACCGGCGATCGTATCTTTTTGTCGTTGGATACGCCACGATACTCCTTCGTGGATCCCTGTACATCATGCACAACGTGTTTTTAACGCCGTCGCGGTCACGGGTACTTTGCTTGATTGTTTAAAGACCGGTGCCAGGGTAGCGTTCTGTGAAATAGTCGCCAGACACCGTCTAGAAAATTGATATCGCTGTCATACGCTGACTACCGCGCCTCCAACCATGATCTTGATCTCAAACGAGAAACTGCGTCTTTCGAACCTGTTCGAAGAGGCTCTGCATTATGCTGATATGCAAGTACCATTGGCCCAACTGGCAGTGGGTCTCGAACTATGGAAAGCATAGTTTTCGTTCGTGCGTTACGTTGGAAAATGTCAACAATTATTGATATTTCATTATAGAAAAAAAGATTTTAGTGTACTAGGACATCGGATAAATATGTTCAGTTATGTTCTTGCGTATCGCTCAATGGCTTTGGGAACGTGGCTGCCATGACTACCTACTCTAAGCTACATAGCTCAAATTTTCTAGAAATGTTAATTAAATATCATACAACAAGATCTATATCTTGATTTTCTAAGAAAACATAATTTTGTGCATAGACAAAATTTTGATTTGCCCTTTGACATGAATAGTTTAAAGGTACACCACTACACTAAACTAACTGTCACATTCTCTTAGCTTGAGCTACCTAGCTAAAATTTTCAGGGAATACTGCTTACTTATCATAGAACAAGTTGTATATCCTGATTTTTAATGAAACCTGATTTTGTACCTACAAAAAAAAAATGTTTCAATTGCTTTTTGGTTTCTACAGTTCAAAGGTACATACAGTACTATACTAAAGTGACTGCCTCGTCCTTCTAGATTCAGATACCCAGCTAAAATTTTCAGGGAGTACTGATTAAACATCATAGAACAAGTTGTATATCCTGATATTTAATGAAACCTAATTTTGTACATAAAAAAAAATATTTGAATTGTTCTTTGGATTCTACAGTACAAAGGTACAGCAGTATACTAAAGTGACTGCCTCGTCTTTCTAGACTGAGGTACCCAGCTAAAGATTTCAGAGAATATTGCTTAAATATTATACAACAAGATGTACATCTTGATTTTTAGTGGAACCTAATTTTGTACCTAGAAAAATTTTTGATTTGCCGTCTCGTTTCAACAGTTCGAAGGTACAGAACTATACTGAAGTGACTGCCTCGTCCTTCTAGATTGGGATACGTGGCTAAAGTTTTCGGGGAATATTGCTTAGATATCATAGAATAAGACGTATATCTTGATTTTTTAAAGAATCTAATTTTGTACCTAAAAAAAATGATTGAGTTTGGCTGATGCGTTAACGGTTGGAGTAACCCTTGAACGCGAGAGCGCGTTGATCTAGGATCGAGGCTAACGGTAGGCTGGTCGATCGGCGAGTCGCAGGTGGATCCGCTCGTGGCGGGTGAATAAAAGCGTCGTCATTTCCAGTGTGTCCCAATTAAGACTGATTTTCTCCGTTTCCTTTCCGGTATTAGTGTCACGGTGAGCGCGCAATCTCGGAATCTACGGTATTGTGTGGCCGTCGCAGGCCGCGCGAGCGCGCGCGCTCGCGGCTCCTCGTCTCGTCCACTTACGATCCACGGCATGAATATTACATGGCTTCTTACCCACCGGAAAGATAATTGTCAAGAGCTCTAAATACGGCCTGGAAACGGGTGGACAGAAAATGCATAATACATTATGCGACGAGAAAACGAAAATTTACGACGCGCATGGCCACCGTTTCTTCGCGGAACGACGGCCACAGGATGATACCTCGCTACGTGTGCTCGCATCTGTGTGTGCGTGTGTGGTACGCACAGGTATAGAACTTGCTATACCGGTGGCTGACGGTGACTCGGCACCGACTGAATTAATTTGTCGTTTCACGCGGTGAAAACCGTAAGGCGAGCTAACGCAAACCAACCCACGTGGATCCAGACGACCGATTTCATTCGTCACATCCCGCTGAACGCTGAATCCGACGTGGAATTCTTTTTTTCTAGGATCCGCACCGTTCATGCTTCCTGCCCGACGTCCGCCATTTTTTCCGATCTAGCGGCCATTTCGATCTGGAACGAAAAATCGTACTTCCCGGTGTCGGAGGATGCAATGTTAATTGCAGTCGCCTTTGTACCGCTCCGTTTTGTATTTGTTACTAGACCACGGATTTTACGCGTTCATGCCAAAAATGAGTATGACTTAACACTTTGAGTGGCACCTCGGTCATACCATGACAGACACAATTATTCTGCTAAACTTGAAAATCTATTTCTACTACGAACCTATGAGCTGTTACAAATAATAATTATTATCAAAGTATTTCCGAAATTGCAGATTTTTACGAAGTAAATCATGTTCCATTCTGTTCTATTACTTTTTGCCATTTTTCATACAACTTATCGAATAAATATCTGAATTTAATTTCTGAATTTTAATTTAAAAACGCTACGAACACTCGTACCCAATAGAATATTATTTCTCTCCTTAATCATTTGTATAAATGTAACATATTGTTTTAAATCTTTTTAACTGTCCCAAAATTTTAAATTTCATGCACCAATTATAATTGAATCTTTTAATATTTGAACGGTCATGTGTATAATTCGGCGAGCCCATAATTCAGTCGTTGAAACGCGATAAATGTGATTTTTGTCGGAAGCTAAAAACAGCCTGCGCCGACGTATCTCTTGTCTCGATACTGTACGCGCGTGTACACTATGATTTGAGACTTCCGGATGGTAACAGATGCTCGTAGTCACTCGCTATCAGTGTCACTCCTGACCCTGAGGAAACTGGCGGCGGTAAACGCCGTCATCAAAACGCTATCGGCAAACTTGTACCCGGAAGTGTTGGTTCGGATAGAATCTTTCGAATCGCGGGAGAACGTACGAAATTATATGCAGATAATCTACAGCTGGCTGCATCGAAAGAACTTCAAAGTAGCATTATCTGCAACGTGTACATCATATCTTGCGCTTTACCGCGTTCCGCAGTTTATTACATTCATTCGACATCGAATAAACAATTTCAGCGGCCGGAGGATTTTTTAACGATCGGAACGGAGCGTTTTAACGCGAACAATTTTCATGCCAACAAGAATTGTATTATCAATTTGTATTCTTTCGTTTTTACGTTTTCAAATCTGGTTACTTCTAATTTGCAGGAATAAATTCAGTGTGTTATTTCTGTATTTTATGGGTACGCAAAATTTAAAGCGGTGATCATATTAAAATTTATTTTACTTAGTTTATTATTTGTTAACATCAGTGTAGAAGTTTCAGTTTAATAAGATAATTAGAAGAAGAACAAATTCTGGAAAAATTTCACTCCCGCGTTTTGCAATCAATGCAAACATTTTTATCTTGCATAAAGGCCCGCAGTCTGGTCAGTAGTAAATTACCAATATTCGTTGAAATCTCACTTAAAAACAACAGCTAACTAGAAAAGTAAGTTTTAACACGTACACTCGCAAAATTTTTGGTTATAGTTACTCTAAATCCGTGGTACCAGATAATGAAACATTGGTTAGAATTTTGAGGAACGATAGTGGAGCCGACGAACGAAGAAGGGACGATAGGAATGGAAGAGATTAGAGTGGAGTCGCAGGCAGCTCTCAACGCAATTCCAAAATCAGCTTACGAAGCAACGTTTTCAGCTCGAAAGCGGAGATTTCAACGCTGCGTAGTTAGAAATTCATTTATGTAAATGCATTTATAACACAAACCCTACATTCACAAACATTTGCAGTGCGAAGAGGAAATTAATCAGATTTGAAGTGTGGCTGATCATTCATCGGAGGTAGGCACATTAATAAATCCATTTTTGACACAAACAATACATTCGCAAAAATTTGGAGTATAGAGAGTCTAGAGGAAGTTGATCAGATTTGTGTCTGATCAGAGTCACTGTATACTAAATGCATTTTTGACAGAAACCTCACAGTCAAAAATATTTGCTGTACAAATGGTGACGCGAAAGTTATCCTGATCGATTATTGAAGTCACTGTGCACTAATGGCATTTCAGCAAACGCATTTTCGACAGTAATCCTACACTCCCAAGAAAAATTTGGAGTATAGAGAGTCTAGAGGAAGTTGATCAGATTTGTGTCTGATCAGAGTCACTGTATACTAAATGCATTTTTGCCAGAAACCTCACAGTCAAAAATATTTGCTGTACAAACGGTGACGCGAAAGTTATCCTGATCGATTATTGAAGTCACTGTACACTAAATGCATTCTAGCAAATGCATTTTCGACAGTAATCCTACACTCCCAAGAAAAATTTGGAGTACAAAGGGTGAAGGGGAAGCGGAGGAGCGTGGCAGCACGTCCCTGGAAATCCGGCGGACGTAAATCTAGTCTCGGGGCCCGGTTAAGAGTGCATAAGAGTGCATTAGAGTCGGCGCTCTCGGGATCCGCGTAAACGATACGATCTTCGTGGCTCGCCAGATACGGCTATCCGAGAGCCGGCGGTTTTTGCATGGTTGCAACGCGTTGCAGCGCGTTGCATCGCGTTGCAGAGCCGTTTGCAGAGCGTTGCATCGCGTTGCAGAGTCGTTGCAGCGCGTTGCAGTTCGCGTCGCAGGTACCGGGCATCTGTTGGAACCCTATGACAGGTATACCGGCGGTGATTTATAAACAGTTTATGATGTCTGGCCGTGCCACGAGGCGCGCCGTCTCCACTTTCCAGCTACCAGCTCTCTCTCTCTCTCTCTCTCTCTCTCTCTCTCTTTCGGGGGAGAGAGCTCTCTTTTAATAGGGGCCCGACCGTTTTCTGACGAAACGGCTCCTCCGTAGACGACCGTTTCGCGACCGTTGTCTAGCCTGGAAGGCACGACCCATTTCCCGGACATAAATCAACGCTGACACCACGGGACCGGGAACGTTTTCGTGCCCGGTCGTTAGATCGACCGGCTAATCTCTAATTAAGGGGCCAGCCTCCCGTGGACCGGTCAAACAATCGTTTTCGATTTTTATCGTATTAGGGGTACCCATAAGTAATCAATTATTTGCAAAGAATTTCTTTTGCCTTTAGTTCTGTACCGATCGTTGAACAGGAACCATGTATTCTTTTACAGTTTTCGCGGTGAAGCAGCCTGTGCTCGAAATATTCGAAAAAGTATAATTTTTACTTACAACACTGTAATAAAATGGCGGCGTGCGTACCTTCATCATATTCGTCATTGCAGACTTTTTCATTTTCATGCCGGGATTTAAGGCAACGGTGGCAACAAAGAGAATTTGCGATGTTTATGGAGATGTATTGAAGATTCTTTTGTATCGAATATTTCATACAGGTGAAATTTGACAAAGTGGTGGAAGAGGGAACGGAGAAGCGATCCACAAAACTGTCAAACTTTACTTTATACAGGGTGTACGTCGTTGATTATAAACCGAGGTCGTTGGTAACGTAACACCATCCTTCTCTCGGACTCGCTATACCGAGATCGGATTCGTCGGTGTTAATTGATTCATAATCGAGATTCGCTCTGTGTTCGTTGCGATTGCAATACCTCGTCCCGAATATCGATCTGCGAACTTGTGAAATGGTTTGTGTTAATTAATAATGGTACTTTGGCTGCAAACGTTTGCCTCGTGGTAGCCTTAACACTAATAAGTGTGAACGTATATTGCTCTGTAATAATCACAATTTACATTGTTATTTTTTGTTATATACAATGTCACAAAAATGTACTTCCTTGAAAGGAGCGATTCCTCGGATCATTTGAAGTAACATCTTGTTTTGCGAAAATGTTCTCCGCGGCTTTGTTGGACTTTGTTGACTTGTGGAGAATATTTTTGCAAATGGAAAAGTTACTTCAATTGACGTCACGAGTCACACCGTTCGAGGAAATATATCGTTGAGACACCCTGTACACAGTGACGTGAAGAAATTTTTGCAAAAGTGCAATTGGTCGGGATTGTAGAGAAAATATTAAAAGTTGTTTTTTATACCTTCGATAAATTTGTACAAATAATTGGTAAAGCAAAACAATACATTTTTCGAGAATCGTGTATTCAAATACTTTTTGATTGCACTGTATATCGTGCACAATGAATATTTCTTTAAAGCAGTGATCGAATATAAAATTCACAATTCAGGAATAACAGTGTGTCGGCGTCATCGATTGAAAACCACCCCCGGAGACGCTCGCGAAGATTAAGCAGCGCCGTGATTCGAGGGTGAGTGGGGTGTTTAAACACAGAGCGGCGAGAGGGAGGGGGTTGCGCCGGCATTCCAGCGGATTATAAATTATTTAATCAAGCTCGAAGTAAACGGAAAGAAAATATTTGACCTATTAGGAGGAGTGAGAGGAGAAACGTGGGGGGGGAGGGTGAAGAGAGGGGTGGTTTCGGGAGTTGCTCGAGAAACGGCGGAAACAACGGGGAAGGAGGAGGGTGGCTTAGGTCAGGGTGGCTCCGGGCGGTAATAAGAACGACGGCATAGTTTTAACTTCTCTTTTATGCCGGCATCCGCGGCGGTGCTCGGGCTTTGTGCGAATGAAGGCACAAATTGCCGGGGCAAGCCTTCTGGGAGACATTGAGACACGCTCGACTATCTCTTCTTCCCCGTCTTCGACGTTCTATACTGTTTTCTACCCCCCTTCCCCCTCCACTTCTCCTTTTTTCCCCTCCGAGCTCCCATACCATGCACACGGCTTCTTTGAAACAGAGTCTCTCAACTTTCCGTGACCACCACCACCACCTGTCTCTGGATCGGTGGGGATCTGTTCGAAAAAAGGATCGCAAAATTAACCTTGGCCCTTTTCTTCAAGGTCAAAATTTCTTTTCATTACATTCGGAGGTGCGGAGGTACAGAATCCCGATCTGTTAGTCGTGACATGTTTTTATACACCCTACGATAAAGTGCTAATTTGTTAACTTGAAGGAAGACTTAAAATCGAGTGCAAAGTTCGAAGAAACAAGGAGAAGGAGGAGAAGCGATCAAAATGTTTGATTTTCCCCAGTGCCTCGGGGGGCCAGGTGTAGTCCTCGGTTGAGCACGGCTGGTTTAAAGCGCGGCGTAAAAGCTCCGTCGTTGCGCAAGCTTCTCGCTTTCGTTGTAAATTCTTATAGTCGTCGGGAAGATGCTCTAAGTCGACGGTGTATCTTCACCGTTCCCTCGGGGAGTTGGATGCAACGAGATGCTCGAGACACGATTGCTCGCTACCCCCTCGGGTAATTGTTAATTCGAGAGACTTTTACAATTGCTCGCGATTGTTGCCGGTGTTCTCTCCTCTCGCTGCGCAGTGTCTTATAAATTCGATCTGTTCGATCGCAATTCACCAATTTTCACTACAACCCTTTTTTGCATTCGTTCGTTTTCCAATTAACTCTACTCGTTGCACAACAAACATTCTCGAACAAAAGTCCCTTTATATCAAATAAGACGTGCAATGCGATCATTAGTTTTTTCATGTCTTAACACTTTATCGAAATGTAAAAATGACCTTGAGTTTCTGTATTATAATGTGTGGTGTTGGAATATACGATTCGAAAGAGTATCGAATGCTATGCAAAAATGTATTAACACTTTGACTGGCAAGCTAGAAACCTCAAAAATTCCATCAAATCAATGTGTTATTTAATGAAATAAAAATCGAAAAAATTATATGTATGGTATTGAGCACTCCTCCAACGTTTTGGCACTTTACATATCCTAATAAAATTTGGTACGATTAACATATTAGTGGAAAAATTAATTTTAAAACTTGCACAAATAATTTCGTCACCCACATATGGGTGACATGGCAGTCAACGTGTTAAATGTCCGGTACACGTTCGATCAAATTCAATTCACCCTTAATTTAAAAAGAAAATGGCTAAACATTTGATTAGGCATACAACATATCATGAAATATAAAGTTCAATCAGTTTAAATCATAGAAGAGGAAAAATCAGGAATACCGACAGCAATACAGAAAGAAACAGCTCGAAGTCAGCAGAAAATTAGCAACCCGAATCAAGGTGCAATCGCATGGTTTTCACGCGGCAGAAAAATGTGGCAGCCTAATGCACTCGAACGTTCCGAGGAAGCGAAACGCGCGACTGAGAAACGTCGTTGCCGTCCCGGTTTGGCCGGTTGAAAAGCGGGGAAACGCGGTATTAACAATTAGGGTAATAAAAACGGTGGCGAGGGGGAGGGCCGAGGAATGTCACAAGATGATGGAAAAGGGCGCGTACCAGCGGCCGGAGTAATGGATTGCACGCCGCGGCGTGTGTACGTACGGTATGGCTCTCCGAGATGCACTATCGAATGTTTTATTCATAAGCCGAGAACAAAGCCTGCCTGTTTATCCTGAGGACATCTCGGTGTGTACGCAACAAGGCACCGCGCTTCCCAGAGCCACGACGAGTTGCACTTACGCGTCCTCTAAGTCCAGTTGCATCGAACGAGATGCACCTACGCGCCGAGCCGCCGCTTCCTCGACAGATAAACTGCAGTCTGGGCCACTGCGCCCCTCCCCTCTTTCGAAATCTCGACCAAAAATCAACCATTGATGTTGTACTCAAACATTAAGGCGACCCATAAGTAATTATTTTGAAATCTAAATCTAAATCTAAATAATTGATTAGTTATGTGTACCCTTAACATGTTGCTGCGTACGAAATTTCCGAGTTTAAACTTTTCTCGAAATAAACTTATTCTTTGATTTATTTTACTTGTAACAGATACCTAGGAACACGAAGGTTTTAACCCTCAGCAGTCGAGTTCAAAACATTTTTTACATCATTATTTTGAAATCTAAAACTAAATTAAATTTAAATAATTGATTAGTTATGGGTACCCTTAACAGGTTGCTGCGTATGAAATTTCCGAATTTAAACTGTTCTCGAAATAAACTTATTCTTTGATTTATTTTACTTGTAACAGATACCTAGGAACACGAAGGTTTTAACCCTCAGCAGTCGAGTTCAAAATATTTTTCACATTATTAAATTTGTTTGTATTTAATAAGTTACTAAACGTTTCAGTAAATTGCACCATTCTCGTATGTATAACATGAAAAAAAATATATATAAAGAAGGGAAATATTCTAGGTCGGAGGAAATGTTTCGGTGTTGAAGTAGCTTCGAGTGCAAAGGGTTAAATGCCAACGTGAAAGTTGATTTATTTAGAGTCTAGAAAATTTATTAATTACATTTTCGTCCATTGTTAACGCACCGTGTCTAATTCGATAGAGCTCGACTCATCAGCCAGAGAGCCGGGAAACTGCTCGTTCCCGATTCTCCAGTATTCGAGGATACGATTCCCTGTCGTGTACGCGTTGCAACATTAATATTTGTCAATTACGGGGGCACGGTGGGAGCTAGGCCGGAGATTCATCGTAGGCCACGCGAGAATCCGCTTCCATCGTGCGACAGAACCGGCGAAAGCAATTATAATTCCCTCCCCGTATCGCCTGCCCGTTATAATTGGAGCACGAGGCTCCGATAATGGAGCACCGAAGAAGATTAAGAATCGGATGTTTGCGTGTGGAGCGACCGAGAGAAAAAAAGGGAAACTGTGAACGCGCGAGAAAGAGGAACAACCGAGTCCGGCTCCGAGGAAGGCTGGAAAAGAATGGAGGAAGAAGAGAGAGAGAGAGAGAGAGAGAGAGAGAGAGAGCAGAGACCCCTAGGTATAGTCTCGATGACTTATGTGGCTCTGACGCTATCAGTGAAGCGTCTCTAGAGTCCAGCCTGAGCCCCGGAACGCCGGTCCTCGTAAATCATTCGCGATCCACCCACGCCCGCACCGTCTCGCGCCGAGTTCGAGCTTCAGCTTCGGGAGATGCGATATGACAATTAACGAGGTCAAAGGGAGCACACGCTTCGCACGGCGGAACCCATTGTACAGAGGGTTGGAAAATTTCTGCCGCCCAAAATTGAATTTTTCAAGATTCCGAACAAATTTTTCAACCGATAACTCTTCTAAACTCTAAAATGACAATTTACGAGGTCCAAGAGAGCGTCATCTCCGTAATTAATTCCTGAAATCAATATCTATACATAATAGAAAGTTTGGATAATCGAGGTTCTACTATATCGTGGATTTTACTCAAGTAACTATGATCCAAATTGTGCCTTGTTTGGGTTCGTTTTAATCAGAAAAGTGTCACAGGCACGTTGGTAAAAGATTCAAGATGAGATAAGGAATCGTAAAAGAGTTCTACCATCTATTATAACTTCTTCTGTTCCAACTTTTGGGCCCCTTAAGGATTGTCCTTAACACGTTGACCGCGCCATGTCATCCAGATGTGGGTGACGGAATTATTTGTCGAGGTCTTAAAATGAATTTTTTACGTTAATATATTAATTGTACCAAATTTGATTGGGATCTGTAAAATGCAAGAAAGATGGAGACTACTCAATGTCACACATATAATTATTTTCAATTTTTATTTCATTAACCCCTTGCACTACTATTTATTTTGTGATTATACTGACTAGAAATTCTTCATCGTTCAGAATTTCATAGAAAAAGAAAGACAGTTTATATTTATTGTATGCCTATGTTATCTCCAATGGATATATATCAAGTACAACAAAATAGAATTATAATTCGGTTTAAAGAAAATTAATGACACACGTATTCATTAGACTCTGTTCAGAATCTTCATCACGAGTCTGACTCGATATTGTAGGGGAAGGAGTTAAATAACTTACTTTGGTTTCATGGAATTTTTTGGGGTTCTGGTTTGGCACTCAAAGTGTTAATATAATAATCGTATCCCGGGGCACCGGGGGCCAAATTTTTCACAAATATCGATCGCATCTCTTTTCTATACACGTATCGAGACGTACATCTAAATTTTGTGGTCCCGAGTCCCGAGAAAGAGGGCCCCGAGGCCCAAAAAGAGACTCCGAGTCGAGGAGAAAAGGCGCAACGTTAAGAATGCGAGGAATATAATATACCCGTGGATCGCAGAGCGGCGACCACTCGCGGGCCTCGTTGAATTGCCCTAATAAAAATGTTACGTCGCCCCCGCGTTTTTTTGTTCTTTTGGTGCGTGGGAGTTGGGCAACTGCCGACCGAAAAAAAAAGAAGGAGGCCCTCTAGTCAGCCCGAGACCGAGACCGAGACGATCATGCTCGCAGATAACCGTGAACGCGGTAGCCGGACCACGGGCCCGTATCTTTGTCATTTGTATCTCCACGGGTGCACCCTGCCACCGGATGACAATCAAAGGACCACTGCCTCCGCTCATGGCAGCGGCACGACGCCCCTTTCCCAACCGGACGCAGATACATTTCATACCGTTTTCTTAGAAGCTCTAGTTTTGCGAAACCAGACGCACCAGTCGAACTGTCTACGAAAGTTCTTTCTCGAGAATTTCTTTTCTCGAGAACTTCAACGTCAACATTTCACAATTACTGATCTAAAGTGCCACTGAACATTGCTATAATTTTAACACATCGTGAAATTGATGGGATTGAATGTCAATTTATTCGTTCAGAAATAACCTAATTTACAGTGCAAGGCAGGGTCGCCCGAACTGAAATCAGAAGGGTGGGGGAACAACGTCGCAGAAGGGGAAAGTAGAGTGGGGAGACTTGATCTGGCACCTCTGGTGTAAGGTGCAAAATTCATTAGCACGTAACTATTAACCCTTAGCACTCGAATGGCGACTATTAGACGCCACTAAAAATTGTATTTAATAAATCACTAAACACTTCGGTATTGTACGAGCAAATTGCACCATTTTTGTATCTATAATATGAAAAAATATGTATATAGATGGAAAAAATTCTAGATCGGAAGAAATGCTTTGGAGTTAAAATAGCTTCGAGTGCAAAAGGTTAATAATATTCATAATATTTGCCCTTAAGCTCATGTTCAGTTGTTTTCATCCCTCCTATTGATTTTTGCCTTTCCGGTAAAAGAGAGCATCGATATGGTGCACTCTGTTCGCTGTCGTATTCGGGAGTGTATAAAACTGGTAAAAATTAATGTATCCTAACCAAAGTTTTTTCTAAAGATGCTAGAAACATCACCTTCTAGAGTATGTATATACACTGTACAGCCCAATAGTTACAAATTGGCATGGGAAAAATATATATTGGGGTCGCAAAGTGATCCACCTTCGTTAGTTAAGAATTAATGCGCCTAATGGACAAGGCTGTGGCGAGGGGGTGCGGTAGAGGGTCGAGCTCGATTTTCGCGAATTTCCCGGCGGTAGCAAACGGCGGCTGTTGAAATGTTCTAATCGTGATTCGGCAAACAGAGGCGTTGTAATGCGGGCAAATCTAGGCGGCCGTGTTGGTCCGGCGAATCAAGTATTCGACTGGCCGGCGGATTACACCTAGAAAATTATGCCAGCGGGCGTACAGTTCCCGAACAATGGCCCCGGTTTCTCGAAACATGGCCGCGCGATAAGCCGCTACAACGGCTGAAAATCGCTGGATACAATAACCTAAATAATGGTTACGTAAACAATGGTTGAACCGTTGCGTTGGCTGTTTCGCCGCGGCTTGTCCGCTTTGGTTACCAGCAGCCCGCGTTACGTTACGACTGCTCCTCGTTCGCCGAATAATTCGCAATCGGAAACCGCCGTGCACCCCTCCCCTCCAACCCTCGTCGTGATCAATGAGCATCGGCTGCGTGTAATTCCTTTCCGAACCGCGATTGTCTATGAAAATCCACCGATTTTGAGAACAGCTGTCCCCGAAGAACGAAATTCGATGGAATTTTCTTTCGATTTTTATTCGATCGATCAACCCCCTCGTACTCGGAAATAATTCCAGAAAACGTCCCAGGATAATATCTTCCCCCTTTTTCTTTTCGATAATTCGAATCCTGGTGAAATGGAAAAAATTAGTTTTTGGCCTGTTTTCCCTATTTAGTCACGCGCGAAAATCCTGAAAAAAATCCGATAGAATTTTCATTCGATTTTTATTCGATCGATCAACCCACTCCTACTCGGAAATAATTCCAGAAAACGTTCTAGGATAATATCTTGCCGCTTTTTCTTTTCGAAAATTCGAATCCCGGACAAAATTTGAATCCTGGTGAAATGGAAAATATTAGTTTTTGGCCTGTTCCCCTATTTAGTCACGCGCGAAAATCCTGAAAAAAATTCGATAGAATTTTCTGTCGATTTTTATTCGATCGATCAACCCCCTCCTACTTGGAAATAATTTCAGAAAACGTTCTAGGATAATATCTTCCCCCTTTTTCTTTTCGAAAATTCGAATCCTGGTAAAATGGAAAAAATTAGTTTTTGGCTTGTTTTCCCTATTTAGTGACACGCAAAAATCCTGAAAAAAAATCGATCGGATGTCAATTGCCCGGGTCCATGTACTGTAATTAATTCCGATTTTTAAGTAGAATGTTCAGGTTGTAAAGGAAACAAGAAAATCATAATTTCGAGAAGTGTTGCACAGGCGCGCGCCGCCTTGAAATATCCTTCCCACGCTTTAAATAACAAATGACAAGAGTCGTCCTTTTCCTCGATAGCGTCTGACAATACGAGCCGCGGCGCGGCAACGTGAACACGCCAGGGAAATGTGTACGCGTCGCGCATTAAATCAACGGTGACATCACGAGACACGTGGGAACAGTTTCCGCGGGGACCGCGCGACAAAGCCGACTCCCGTCGACGCAATCGCGAATAATTACAGTTTCCTCATTATTTTCCGTCGCGAAAGGGGAGCACGTCCCGCGAAAACTCGGTGAAACTTTCCGATTGCGCAACCGCGTTGCACGTGTACAGGTGCCCGCGTACACGCGCGACGACGCGTGCTGCGCTCGATGCAATCGCGGTTTTTGCGACGCTTCGGGCGAATCCGAACCTGTCAACAGACGTAAACGCGCACGTGGGACTCTTTTTGCAAACGCGCGAGGGAAAACCGTGTGGAAAAACAAAGATTGCGAAACAATTGACCTGCGGGAAAGTGGACAAGTTGTTAATGCAGAATGATAGAGAAAACAACTTTAAATATACAATATACAATTAAATATACAACTTTAAATATAATCAAATTTTTTCATCCGAAGTTCCGTTATCGAGAAAATCGAGCTTGAAATGCAGCATGCTATTCGATAGGAATTGTCTGACGCAACTGTCTGATCATGACCAACCAAATCTACTTCCTGCATATACTAAAGCACAGAAACCTGACAGATCTTCAAAGTCGATTTTCTCGAAAACAAAGCCTCAAACGAAAAACGTTTATTCTATGTTTTCGACTTATTCTTTCATGTAGAATCACCCCCTTTTCGCTTGTAACATCAGTTATCAAACACCCTGTAGAACTGCGATAAAAAAAATTAAATTGAATTAAATTTTGTGACGCAAATGGCTGCGTCGAATGCGGAACAGAAAAAATAATTAAAGAATTAAGAAATAATTGAGATAAGAATTCGCAACAGCGAAAGTTTGCCAACTTCGAAGGGAAGTTTTTCCAGGCAATTTTACTATGTCACTGGCGAAATACCGCAGCGAAAAGCATCCCCTAAGCTCGCCCTAACCCTCGGTTTGAAGTCGGCGAGCCTTGATTACAGAGGAAAGCGTAAAACCGCGCGACATACTTTAATCAAAGTATAGCAAGAGAAGTAAAGAGAGAGAGAGAGAAAGAGATGGAGGGAGGAAGAGAGGGGGGAAGAGAG
This sequence comes from Seladonia tumulorum, assembly GCA_913789895.3. Classification (NCBI taxonomy): domain Eukaryota; kingdom Metazoa; phylum Arthropoda; class Insecta; order Hymenoptera; family Halictidae; genus Seladonia; species Seladonia tumulorum. The sequence goes on from OU565268.1 coordinate 10,408,334, forward strand.
CTGTTTCGGTTTCACGACCCCTTAATTTTTCCTTGCGTCGTCGCCGCGAGATATTTGACATATTTGAATCGCGGTCCGTAAGAATGCTCCCTTCGAAATAACTTGGGTTAACGCGGTCGCTTTGAACCTTACCCGGACCGGGCAATTTCGTTTCGTTTTGTTTCGCGCAATTTCGAAAATACAACGTTGCCCAGTTTCGATTAATCGGAGACGCGTTAGGAACGTCGACGATCGGTTATGCTCGTCCGGGAACAAAACGATCGAGCGATCTCGACAAACGCGCGTCGCGTTTCGATTCCAAAAATTCGTTGCCAACTGGATGAAACGGTATTTCCCCTACTTTATTTTTGTTCGTAGACCGTGCAATTGTTTCTATTTTGAAAAATGAGGGTGACCTTGACATTTCTGAAACTGTTTCACCTACAAAAAGAAAAAACTGTTATTGCGATATTCCAGACGTTGTTATACTGAAAAACTTTGGTTGAAAAAGTTTTTTCATACTTTCAACAACAGTGGAGATAATGTTGTGACTTCTTTTGAAAAAATTTTTTGCCTATTAATAGTTTAGACTATTTGGAATAACCCATATGATTTTTAGACCCCCAAGTATTCAATTATAGGCGGAGCAATTACATAACTATCGCACTGCTAACTGATGAACTCCCGGGAGAGAAGAAAAGGTAATTTACTATGCGCATATTTCCGTAAAAAAATTTTTTTTAAATCTGACTTTGGCACATTATGTACACACTATTAAGCTATACAAAAATAATATGTTGTATGAAAATCGAAAATTTATAAAATGCATTTTTTGCCGCCTTGGCACCACTGTCGTTCCCCGAGTCTTCGTGTTCGTTCGAAGGCAACCTGGCTCGCTGGAACTGGATTAAAAATCAGAAGCCACGACGAGGATGTCGTCGTTCGTGTCCCGTGCGAACCTGCGCGAGCATGGCAAAAATCGTTCGGCAACACGAGAGCGTGTCCCCGGTGCGTTTTAAACGGCCCTGGCCGTACAGGCGAATATCCACGCTTGTAGATATGTATCCGTCGTGCTTTATGCCCGGCCACCGGTGTGTATGAGTGCGAGAGGGCCGTTGTTATATTCAAATTCAGTCGCTTGGCTAGTCCATGATTGTGCGTCGCGGCGAATATTCCAATACGCCCCGGCCATATTGCGATTCTATTACCGCGGAATTCCACGACTGGCATAAGCAGCCCGGCCCTCCTGAGAACCCTCGGATAGCCTCGATCTCCTATTCCAACCCTCCCGCGCCCTTCAGCACCCACCCCACACCCTTCTGCTCCTCGTTCGCCGTTCCAACTCTCCGACAAATTGTTTAGGATTATTGCGATATGATTTTATGCGAACACTTTCCCGCAGTTTGTAGATACGCTCCTGTATCGGCCGCTTTTCGCTCTTCCTGTACAGTGTGTTTACGAGCCACGGTCTCTTCGAGCTGTTTCATCCCCTCCGCTTCCCCCCACTTGTTCTTCGTTCTTAAATTCGATTTTATGTTGTATTGTTTTCTATTAACACCGGTAAGCGCAGTGCCTAGGCGGTCCTCAAGGACCGGCTACAGATTTCGGGTTCATACCGATTGCGAGACTAAAGATTACTCTATCCCTCATACTGGGGGATAAAATTGCGACAGTGTTACGGTAGAGACCTTTGCGACAGTTACGGAGAGAATGCTGTAATCGGATTTTCACTGGATTGTTTAGGTTCACAGTTATTCATTCACCATTTTTGGCTTTCAAAAAATTTGAAAAAATCTAGGACACTTATTCATGCACTTTAGAATTGTTTTCTGAAGAAAGTTAGTATACGAGACTCTTAGTATTAGATTCGAGACTGAAATTTGAATAAATTCAGCCCCGTTGTTATCACAAAGAAACACGTTTAATTGATTAAGAAAAGAGATTGCGTATCTTGCAAATAATGCACACAATCGTTCTGCATAGAAACGCGCAGTTTATATGTTATTTATGAACGTAGGTGTGTACGTATGTCCTCTGGTGTCCTTGCAAAAGTTAATCGTTTCTCACGGCATATTGAGTAGCATCGTCACCAAACGCGTCCGACCGTATCAACAGCTCGGTAACGGATTGTTTTTCATTATCTCGGTTCCCTCGTTTCATCGAAAACGTTGAAACGCATCGATCAAGCACGGTTCACAGTGCGACTGCGACACGTCGCGCTGACAAAGAATGATTACATCTCATAAACGCGTCCTATCAGCATCATCTCCTGCTAGTCCTGCCGATGCAAGAAATTAACACGTTGCCAAGCATCTTTTTGTTTACCGACAATCCCCGTAGAGCGTAATTTAAATAATGCTCCTACTGTGTCCAAATTAATACAGCAATTCTATTGTAAATTCACGGAAGTCACTCTGAAGAGATTTTCTCGATTTGACATTTTTTGAGATGTCACGAAGATGTGTAAAATAATTTTATCGAAATTGCTATGGCTCGGAATTTCGAAGGCAAAAATGAGGGTCCGAATTTTTAACTTTTCCACGTGTGCCTGTAACGAAAATTTAAAATATGCCTTTTCGTAGATCTCGGCGGTTTTATTGCATCCCCCCGTGGGATATTGTTTTGCCGTGGCAATGTTCGTGGGATTCTAATGATCCAGCTGGGATCGCGAATGTCAGCGTATTGGTTCGACAGGCTGCACGAATATTGGCAATTCCGACGGGTCCCGTAAACCTAGTGTTAATTACAACGCAAGCGTATATTCCTGCTGGGTCGGGCGATAAAATAGAAAATTAAATAAATATTTGCGAACACGAGCCCCAACGGACATCGATCGTTCGGTTCAGTCGACGGGACACGATGCGTTACAGACTCTTCCGAAATAATAGTTTGCGAACAGTGTCCAACGGAGTCGGCGCCTCGCGAAGTCAAAGAAGTTCCGGTGTTCCTCTCGGCCCCGCTTCGGATCGCGAGCGGATTCCTCGAGCTCGAACAGCGCAGAACGCGGTTTGCTTGTGCTGTTTGCAGTTCGCGCTGCATTTCTGCCGCGAATCTAACGGGCAGGGGGGGAGGGGAGGGAGAGGGGGTCTCTCTGGCCGTGCTCTTAGCTTTATATAATTGCGAGCTTTCATATTTGATGTTGCCGAGCCGCGTTCGTAGCTTCAGCCAGTTTGCACGGGCTTTACACACGGTCCATTTCTAGCATTTTCAAGCAGAGACGGGCCAGGTATGCGGCGACCTGCAAACACCGCTAACTGTGCCTTGTTTGAAGCCGGGATTTACCGTGTGCGTTATTCCCGGATTTGTGGGAACCACGATGTTAGACTCTCTGCGCGGTCCTTGGTCTTCAGTCGGGCTTTTTCGAGCCCTCCGGACCCCCTCTCTCTCTCTCTCTCTCTTTCTCCTCTTTTTGGTTTACGCTCGAGATCCCCTGGACTCTGGACGAACAGAAGATCGTTCGCCAGGATTAGCTTGGACTTTTAGCTGACTTTTCTGCTTCCTAGACAGTTCATTATAGTGATAGTCTCCGCGTGGAAGGCTTATTCGTGTTTGCTCTTTCAGAGCCGCGAGTATAGAAGCTGAATTACGATCGCAGACCGTCGAGCTAATCCAAACGTAATCGCCAGACTGCGGATCTTTATGCAAAATAAAAACATTTGACAAGACACAGGAGCGAAATAAACATTTCCCTTAAGGGTGGTTACGTGACTTTTTCAGGGTCAGCAGGTCAGATAAGTGCGCTACTCTCGATTTCATCCAGAAAGCTCACTTTCATCAAGAAACTTGGAGGACTACTCAATATCATACATTTAATTTTTTTCAATTTTTATTTCGTTAAATAACTTACTTTAATTTTATGGAATTTTCGAGATTTCTAGTTTGGCAGTCAAAGTGTTAAATACCACACATTGTAATACAAAAAATTAAGGTTAAGGTAAGGGCACCAGTAGTTGACCACCATGTACTAGTAGTTGACCATTTTATAGAAAAACAAAAAATAAGGTTTGAAATGTTCTTATTGTTTTGAAATTTAAACAACAGACGGCATGGCATCCGAGGTTCACTTTCATGAAAAGTGCACTTATAAGTGCGCTTATAAAAACCTTATTTTTTATGTTTTTCTATAAAATGGTCAACTACTGGTGCCTTTACCTTGGCCTTGTACCCCGATAAAATATCAAGTCATCAAAAGACCAACGATCACATTGCAAGTCTTCTTCCATATAGAGTAACATTTGTTTGAAACTATTTGTTATGCAACCAGCAATGTATATAGTAAATTCTGGCGGTGAGTTGAATAACTCAGTACATTAAAGAACACGTGTACTTTTAGGGGACAGTGCACTTCTTGCACACGTGTTCGCAGAATCCCGTCTCCGCAATCGTTCCAATACCTAATTGCCAATATTCGAGCCAGTCGAACCAATACGCTGACATTCGCGATCAATATAATCGCGCCGCAGGAACATCGGCACGGCAAAACAATATCCGCGGGGGAAATGCAATAAAACCGCAGCGATCTTGCGATCTCGAGAGCAGATCTCGGTGCACACCCCCGCCTCGTCTTGTTATTCTTGACCGAAGAACAATGCAAATTGGCGCAGCCAATTCGGATCTCGTTCGGGTTGGTCGCGCTTCATCGAGCCCGTTATTAATACAGCTAATATTTGCCGAGCGGCTCAAAAGATCCTCTCTCGATCCTTTCGAACGGAGGACGGAGGAGGGACGGGCGGAGAAGTGGGGAGGAGGCAGTTTCTCCTTCGTCCTTCTTTCTTCGATCAGAAAGAGAGAGAGAGAGAGAGGGAGAGAGAGAGAGAGAGAGGAGGAGGAGCACACTCACCCTCCGGGCGCAATATGACATTTAATTAAGAAACTTGGGCGAGCTCGCCGAGTGATATTTGAGGTAATTAAAAATGTATCCGTCGCGGTTCTTTGAGACAAGCCATTTTCATTGCTGCACAAAGGAGCCTCCCGGGGCTAATCTCTGCGATCCTCTCTCTACGGGCTTCTCTCTCTCTCTCTCTCTCTCTCTCTCTTTCTCTCTTCATTTTACCCTGTCTTTCTCTATCTTTCTCTTTCTCCCTTTCCGTCGTCCACCCACGCGACTTCGCACGAAATTGCCCGGAAGGTGACCGAGGACAGCAGTAAAAATGGCTGACTTTCGATGAAATTGTCAGAGTATGTATAATTGATATCTATAAAACGTATCTTTCAAATTAAGTTTGAAACAACAAAATGGTTTTCACTGTGATTCCGACCAGTTGCAATTTTTTCAAAAATCTTCATACAGCGAACTAGAAGCAAGTTCTATCTTTAACCCCTTGCACTACTATTTATTTTGCGATTATAACGATTAGAAGTTCTTCGTCGTTCAGAATTTCATAGAGAAAAAAGATGGTTTGTATTTGTCGTGTGCTTATGTTTCCTGCAAAGGATATACATCATCATATCATCGTCACATATGACTGACAGTGATTTTTGACTAGGTTTAGACATTCATTTTTATCGTGACAGATCCGAATTTTATTAAGATCCTTAGAATTCAAACGCGTTAAAACAGCATCCCCTATAATACATATAAAATTTCTAATTTCGTTTACATTAACTAAATTACTCTGATTTTGTAAGAATCTCTGGGAATGATATTTGGCACATATAACGTGTATATTAATAACGTACATGTTTATTATACTCTGTTCAGAATATTCGTCACGAGTCTGACTCGATATTGTAGGGCAAGGGATTTGATGTTAAAAAAAGTTATCATCGCCCATTCGAAAACGACCGAATATTACTGCGAGTTGGTGTGCAGTGACGAACGTCGACTATCCAGGGCAGGGACAGACTCGCGTGTCGCTGTACGTCCCGATGGTAGATAGAAAGATGAGCCCGGCTTCCGTGGAAGCCGAAGGACGGGAGCGTCTCGTGGTATAGTACGCGTCGCGTCGTCCAGGCAGCATAATACGCGCGATGCACACGAGCCGGCTCATCTGCATAACACCGGCGGACGCAGCCTCGACATGAATATTTACCGGTCATTTATAAGTCCCCGGTGTGTAGGGGCGTTTATCGCGATTCGTCCTCGTCCTGGTCGTCGAAACGACGCGACGACGAGGCAGCCACCAACCCACCGATCCTATTCGATCGGCACCGGGGGGATCTTCGGGAACGGGGTACAAACCGGAAGAAGAGACTCACCGGCACCGGCCACGAGAACCGCGGCCGAGGGGACCCAACTTTCTGCCATGGTGATTGCCGGGGCCCAACCGAGTTTACGATATACGGCCGTTTACTTTATTGCCGGCTGCCTCGTCTCGTTACTTTCGACCGTTCCGGGAAATTTCGCAGATTTCTCGTACCGATTCGCGAGCACCGATCGATTCGAGCTCCTTGCCGTCCCTGCTCCCACGAAACCGATGCCTCCGTCGCCATTTCCTCACCCGATCGAGCCGTCCCGCGAATTATCTGCTTACCGTGCGACTAAACTATATTCCTTGCGACTTATTCTTTTTACATTATACATGCCATCAAGATTTTTGAGCGGAATCTACCGAATATCTACGTTACTAATTTCTTTTACACCAAAATAAAATTTTGCTATTTGTCAAGGCACAGAAACCACGTAGGATTTTTGTTTTCTTTGATAATTACGGGGTAGATGATGAATCGAGAGTCCCCAATTCTTTTAGACTTCCTATTCATTTAACTTCGAACAAAATCTAGTGAATATGCATCATATTTAATCCTTCTATAATGTATTGATAAATTACCTCTATTATATTAAAATGATTAGTGACAATTCTAAATGTATATTTAATTTATTTGTTATGGTCAACATGCAAAATACAAATTTTCTGCATCGGTTACAAGGAACAGAAGCCACGTAGGACTTTTTTTCTGTCTTTAATAATTATGGGGTAGTAAATGAATTGAGACTCTCCAGAATTCTTTTAGACTGAATTAACTGAAATAAAATTCTATTCTAAAATCTATCGATACATTACCCCCATTACATTAAAATTATTAGTGACAATTACAAATGTATACTCAACTCCGGTGTCATGCGATTGATGCAGAAAGTCTATTTTGCAGAAAGTCTATTTTGCACAAAGATTCGGAGTCCACTGCGAAGAAAATCGAACGGCAAGAGTCGACCCGATGATCGATTAGAATCGTCTGATGGTCGCAGAAGGGTTAAGGTGGAGAAGATTAGGGTCCAGATCGACCAATGGACGAATGGCACCGATAAAAGAAAAACAGGATCGTCGGTGGTGTGCGGCACAGGGGAGCTAATTTAATAAAACCGCGAGAGTCGGTGGTTACGCGGCGAGAATCAGTGTGAAAGAGAGAGAGAGAGAGAGAGAGAGAGAGAGAGAGAGAGAAAGAGAGAGAGATGGAGGAGGAACGAATAACCAAGCGAGATTGGAACGAGAGAGGGACGAGGGTGGCGAGAGCGAGGGAGAATTTTTCATATGCTTACTTGCACAGAAATAATGAGCTTGTCCATAAATAAAGAATAGAAGCCGCTCGCGGCGAATGGGTAATGAAGTCTCTCGTGGATAATTGTTATCGCTGGAAAACGTTGCCAGCCTAGCGTTTTCCACCGCGAAACGATGCAGACGCGGCCAAACGAAATACAACCACCCCCTCCCCCACAGACCATGACGGGAACCCGTAGCGAAGCGCGTTTCCCAGCTCGACTTTTTGGAAGCTCTTCCAACGCGCGGACGGAATCAAAGCGACCAGCCTCGAGGCTTCAACCGGATTGCGAGACGATCTCCCGATGGGTCGTTTCATTTTGCAATCCGCCGAATAATTTTCGCGACCCGAGATTTTCTACCTCTCTCTCTCTCTCTTTCTCGCTCTATTTTTCTATTTCGATCGTTTTTCGCGGAACGATCCGGTTTTTCGATCGCTCGTGCTAAACAAGGATATGTAGTTCGTTCTCCCGTGAGAAATTAGTCGGAATAATCTCTTTCTTTGCTTCTGTTCTAAACGTGCAATTTTTTAATTTTTTTTTTAATTTTATAATATAAAAAATATTTGGAACATTGATACAGTAATTTTTAGTGGAGCCTTACAGTCGCCATTCCAGTGCTAAGGGTGAATGCAGAAAATTTTGATTATACATGAAGATCGATAGTCTACCTTTTCCAGTTTGTCCATATAAAAAGTATGATGTGTGCTTGTGCCATTCTGCAACATTCAGCAATTTTTTGAACGCTCTCCATCCCATGGTAGCTTATACCAATGAGTACAAGTGAGTTTCTTTTACTGCTTTGCACACGGAGTGAGTAGACAATGCTGAACGAGCTTTAAAAATTTCGATTTTCGACTTTAGCGAGACTTGTAGTCAGCGTTAAATGGATGTAATCGTTTCGAGCCGCAGTCTAAAGATTTCAGATCAATTTCCGACGTTCATGATCCAATTGATCGCGACAACGGCGGTGGTTAGCCCACCCCTCGGATCAGCTCGCTCTTCCCGACCGTTCTCAGCGTTCGCCGGAATCGCAAGAACAAGAAGAAGTCCCGGCGAAAGGGGGAATCGTGTTCCGCGCTCGTAACCATTATCACCGGTGCCCTTCTTCGATAGGGTCGGCACGAGGTCGCTGAAATAGCGACACGAAAGGGCCCCTAGCCTCGATTTATGTGCCGGCACGCCGGACGCCGGGATCTCTCTTCTGAAGCGTCGATACAGGATATGCACTCCGAATTAACCCTCTTCAAGGTCTTATTCAAAATCAAATTCACCTTTTCGTAAATTCATCTTGTGGACGACTGACAAAACTGAAGTAACACTGTTGGTCGGACAGGGTACAGTTTATTATTTCTACCACCATATTGTCCAATGGTTTTCTCAAAAGAGATCAAATAAGGAAAGATTGAACTTACAGCAGAAGAAAAGAAATAGGGAAGATTGTACCAACAGACCAAAAGAAGAAAGAGGATCTAACAGTGTCCAAAAGCAATAGAGAAAGACACTCCCCAGCAGAACAGAATAAAGAAAGAAAGAGATAGATCCAGAAGAAGAAGAAGAAAGATGAAGAGAACACTAACACCGTCCAGCGGAGATATCCTCAACCAGAGCAAGGAAGAAGGAAGGCAGCAGATAGAAGAGGAAGCTCTCGTCGGGAGATTTAGTATAGGTAGATCGTATCGGGGGTGGCTGTCTCTGCTTACTGTGCTTACTCTGGTGCTTACTGCGAGCACAGCCACTCCGTCTAGCTCGGAGGTATTTGATATTGACTTGCCGAGCCTCGACTTTGAACTCGCAGACCGGCAGGCAGCTCGAAACCGGGACGGGGGTGGTGAACGGGGGTGTGGGGGTTGGCGACGGGAGAAAGAGAGCCGGACCACCGGGCCGAGCCACGTTTAATTAAAAAGCCTTCTGCACCCCCGCGACCCCGGTTCTTGCACCCTTTCCGCCCCGCGATATGTGCGGGCCCCGATAGTCGACACATTGGTGATACCCGGAAAACCGACCCCCTCTCTCCCCAACATCACTACTCCCCCTTTCCCCCTGCAACCCCCTAAGTACACACCGGCGGCTCCTCACAAAGGAAATGGAATCCTTTACTTTCCGGATGGAATTAACTCGAAAACTCGGCGAACACACCCGGCACACCGGGCACCAGTGGCTTGATTATTTTAACCTGCGTTATCACCGGCTGCTCTCGAATTAGCTAGCTTGTTTGGGGACTATTTTGCGGGATTGTTGATTGGTGAGGATCTTGAGTGGCACCGAGTGTGCTCAGAGCTTTTGTTCTTGATTCGTGCGGTATTCGAGTCCTCGACAGTGGTATTTGTACGTTATACTATTCATTGTGCTACGTATTGTACCACTCGTTGTGCTATTCAATGTATTACTCGTGGTACTACTCATTGTGCTGTATATTATACTACTGATTGTGCCATTGAATGTACTACTCATGGTACTACTCAATGTTCTACTCATTATACTACCCACTGTATTATTTATTGCACTGTTCACTGCACTGTGCTATTCACTGATTATACCATTGAACGTACTACTCATGGTACTGCTCATTATACTGCTCATTGTACTATTTACTGCACTATACTATTCACTGATTGTACCATTGAATGTACTACTCATGGTACTACTCATTATACTGCTCATTGTACTATTTACTGCACTGTTCTATTCACTGATTGCAGCATTGAATGTACTACTCATTATTCTGCTCATTATATTACTCATTGTACTATTTATTGCACTGTTCACTGCACTGTGCTATTCACTGATTATATTATTGAATATACAACTCATGGTACTACTTATTATACTACTCATTATACTACTTATTGTACTATTTATTGCCCTATTGACTGCACTATCTAATTGCGCTACTCATTATACTACTGATTGTATTATTAATGGTGCTGCTCATGGCACTACTCACAGTACTATTCACTGTACTAGTCGTGGCTCTACTCATGATACTACTCTTTGTTCCGTGTCATTGTATTTATTAATTCATGCACTATTCAAGTGCTCAACGGTACTACTCATTTTAGTATTCCTACTTATTGTACTATTTACTGTACTGTTCACTGCACTACTCACTACTCGTCTCGACCGTCATTCATAAGACAGAGCGAAGAACCGAACACACACCGTAACCGAACGGGATAACTGTGTTCCATAAAATGTGTTCTCAACGTTCCCCGACACACATATCCGCCTCCATAAAAAATAAACAAGATAGATAGCATCGTCGAATTAAAGAGCGCGCCGCCCAAATCTAATTGGACAAGAGTCTACGGCGAGAAAATAGAACCGTGACGCTACCTCCGCGGAAGTCATCGCAATTAAAATGAAAATGAAAGAAAGAACGAATCATCGCTGTATCATGATTCTCCGCGGCGTATCGTTGCTGACGGCGAAGTTCGAAATCCTGAACAATGTGGATGGAAAGCCGCCGGACGCAATATAACCACGGTCTGATTAGAACGAAAACCTCGGTGGCGACGTCTCGTTCCCGTTTCTGGGAAAACATTTCTCTAACAAACCGACTGCGCTAAAAACACAGCTCGAACAGAAGCAGCATAGTTTCGGTATCTCCGCGAAATTCCGTGTGCTCTTGCTCGCGAAGAAAAGGAGCGAAAGGGCCAGAGAAAGAGAAGAAGAGAGAGAGGGGGGGAGAGAGAGAGAGAGAGAGAGAGAGAGGATCCCTGATATTTCGCGGACACCGACTAGCAGAGCATTAGCCACGCAACGGTCGCTTTCTTGCGACCGCAAAAACCGCGACGGACACAAAGTCGCGTGTGCCCGTCGTATTTCGCATTAGCACGTCTCCTAGCGTGTCGGGTCCGTGCCGGTAAATGATACACGATGGCGAAATGACGTGAAATAACGCGAGGCTTTCCATCTGTTCGCCGGTGCGGTGTTTTCTAACGAGAGAGACTTCTCTCTACCCCCTCTCCTCCTCCCCAACCCTCTTTGCTTCCCTTTCCGTACCGTCGTTCCTCGCTGTATAGAACGACCGCTCGTAACCGATGAAATTCGCGAATGAATTATTCATTTAATCGCTCCACGGACAATTTATTTGCGAACAAGAGCGTTCCGCCGCCCGTGTCCACGGAAATCGGCTTAAGAAACACACGACGCCGGGTTTCACCGATGCTCGAACGCTGCAACCGCGTTTGCGAAACGGTTCGCTTTTCATTCTTCGCGGCTCGACACGCGAAATTCGTTGCCACTTTGCTGCGTGTCGCAGTCGCTGCCGATCTTCTCAGACCCGTTCGCAGCTTCTCAAAACGGAAGAGCATGTCTAACAGAGTATCACTTCTCTGCTGATATTCTCATCTGGACTTTCATATAAAAATTGTTTTAACGTAATTTTCATTATTTTCTAGTGAAACTTTGATTAAAATATCCGTGACACTCTCCCGATTAAAACGAGACCCAACACGATACAGTTCGCATCGTATTTGTTTGTGTAAATCGCAGGGAACCTCGATTATCCGAACCGATGCGCGAGGAAGAGAGGGGGAAGTAACTAAAAATGTACAGCTCAATGCTGGATTAAATCGGTACTGGTTTTCATCAATTATTCATTTTTCTTTCCTTGTACTACACCCTTATAGTTTGCTCGGAATTTCTGTTTTCAAGATTAACAATTTACCGTCCGTGATATCAAAATGTTGGAATTTATTTCATAAATGTAGAACAAAATTGATCTATTATTTCTTTAGAAGGAAGGATCGTTTGAATCGACTCTTGGCCTATATACAGTCAGTAACGAAAGTATTTGGACGCCCTTTAAATCAGTATAACTTTTTTTTTAAGTGAATCAAACGACCTGACTTTTTTGAGGAGTTAGAAGAATTGGTTTTCCAAATGATGTGTAAAAAAGATTTTGAAAAAATTACAATTGGTAAGAATTACATGAGAAAATAAAAATGGCACTTTTCACAACTTTTTTATTTGAACCTGCAGTGAAAATTTAAAATATGCGTTTTGTAGATATATGTTAGTTATATACATGCTGCAAATTTTATTGAAATCGATTAATATAGACACGAGCTACAACTAGTTAAAAGTGGTGAAAAGCGTAGATTTTCACGACTTTTGGCCAGTTACTGCTTAAAATCCTCAGATTCTAACATATTTTGATACGTGCCATTTTTATCTGCGTCAGCCGATTTCGATGAAATTTTCAGTACGTGTATAACTAACAGAGATCTACAAAACGCATATTTTAAATTTTCATTACAGGCTCAAATAAAAAAGTTGTGAAAAGTGCCATTTTTATTTTCTCATGTAATTCTTACCAATTGCAATTTTTTCAAAATCTTTTTTACACATCATTTGGAAAACCAATTCTTCTAACTCCTCAAAAAAAGTCAGGTCGTTTGATTCACTTAAAAAAAAGTTATACTGATTTAAAGGGCGTTCGAGTACTTTCGTTACTCACTGTATGTATACATTGTATATTGGACTATTGTTCCTCTGTTTTTCGATCTCTTTCATTCGTGGCGTTTCTTTCGAAGAGTGACGACGTGTCTGGCAACGCGCTTTTAGAGAAGATATTGAAATATAAGTCCTATTTCGTATTTTATAATAGAGTGTGATTTCTTGATATACCCATATTCCAATACAAAAATTCAAGGTTCAAGGATAGCTTCCGGTCAGACCGCTCCAAACTTCCGGGCGAACGACAATCTGCGAGTGGAAGAAGAAGGTTCCAGGGTTTCGAACCTGTTCGAAACGCGGAAATGGCGGCGCGTTATTTCTTTCTGAATCGGCTTAATTGCGGGACGATATATGCATCCGCGAACCACGGCGGCTGCTCACGCTCGTATCGTCCTTTGTCTGCCAACCGGACGAAGACGGAGAGAGGGGGATGAAGGGGGACAGAGAGAAATAGTGGAAGACGGAGAGGAACAGGGAAAGATGGAGAGAGAGAGAGAGAGGGAGAGGGAGAGCAAGAGAGAGATAGATAGATAGATAGATAGAGAGAGAGAGAGAGAGAGAGAGAGAGAGAGAGAGAGAGGGAGAGGGAGAGAGATTCGAGTCGGGGCTTAGGGAATCGCGCGCAGCTTAACGGCACCGCGGAAATTGCTTTTTCTCCGGGCTCGGTGTATGACGCGATCAAGGATGCCCGTGAGAGCAGCCGTGTCCCTTGATAAACGTGACTCACGAACGCACACCTGCTCCCAGTCGAAGAGAGTCCTCTCCTCCATCCAGATTCGCACGCGAATCGCCTCTTAACGATTTCCTCGTGTCCTCCGTGGAAAATCGCCTCGGCCGACCCGGAACGGTGCCCGTTCGTTCGTTCGTATGACGCGAGGACATTAACGGGGAATCCTTGGTCTCTCCTTCTCAAAAAACCTTGTTTCTTCTGCATTTTCTTCGGGGCGCATTATCTACCGGCGATTATTGATATAATTTTCGGAAGAAAGGCACATGGGATTTTTTCATTGGTTACCCGCTTATTTCGCACATGTTTCTCGACTGTTTCCCACATGAAGCCTATTGTTCTAAGCTGATTGTACTATATTGTACTATTAACATCGAATATAAGTATGTTACTGATAGCCTGCGAATCTTTATGCAAAATAGAAATGATCAAGCAGCATGTAAAAATGTCTTTCCTCCGACGATTTTAATAAGTGGAAAGTCGATATTCTTGAATTGTTTGAACTTTTCCACTGTTCTCAACCTCGACTACTCATTTTTACCATAAGCATAAAATCTGCAGTCCGGTTATTAATTTCCCAGTTTCATTTTACGTAGCGAAATAAAATTCTATAAAAAGTTACTTCAAAAGACGTTACGAATCACCCTTTCCAAGAAGATACATTTTCGGGACACAGTCATTGGAGAACACATGGACATACAATAAGTATAAACTCCTTTCTTCTTCTAGAAAACTAGGAGAAACAAAGGAGAAGTTCTAATCACTGTAACCTAAAATAATTTGTAGCGGGAGGGGGACATTGATGTGGCAAACGAACGGCTCGCGTAGCATCTTATGGTATCTTATGGTATCTCTACAGCCCCGTGTGGTAGCCCGTAGAACAAAAGTGGTGGAACGGCGGCGAAGAAAAATGGAAGAAGAGCACTCGTGACAGTCATAAAACCAGCGAGCTGTCTTCGAGGATTCTCGGAGCGGTCTCACGCGAGAATCTCTGGCACCTGGAGAGCGTCGCCGCTCCTTAGCGGAGAGGATCGAGGATCGAGGAGTCGGATCGACACCAAATTAGTGACGACTTCGATTCGTGGCCGTGTCGGCGGATAGAACGTATCGGTTCCCGATGGTCCTCTCAAAGATGGGAAGAGAGGAGCGTAGAAAAAGGAGGGAAAGAGAGATAAAGTAGAAAGAAAGGGAAACGTAGGGCTGTGCACGCGAGGGCTCCCGGTGGCCGCTTGTCAGCGCTATCTTCGGCACGGCGCACGTTTCCAACCTCTCCTCTCCTCTCCTCTCCGCTCCTCTCCTCTCCGTTGGGGTCCTTTTAGTCCCGGAGGCAACATCCTCCTGCGAAGGACGTGCATCCGTGTGTTTCGGGTGATGTATATCGAGCGGTTGGCGACAATCATCGGCAAGGATTCGCTCTCTCACGAAGCCAATTACAAGGATACCAGCGCCGCCGCGAGATCATTGCGATTTATTTTCTCAGCCCGCTCTCTCACCTGCCGATTCCCATTTCCTACCGTGTTCCTTCTACCTTGGGCGTTGCTCTTTGCCACGGAATCATTTTGTTAGTACACCCGCTGTGTGTGTGATTTTTCACAGTAACTGGTCCTTCAGGTAAAATTTCCGAAACTGCCATTACTGAAACTTATTACTGAACGACACTGTGTCCCCTTCAAAAAATTACACGGGAGATATATTTATGATTAGATCGCAAATTTTATGCGTTTATAACGACAACGAGTAGGTGTAATTTAAAACAGTGAAAACATTCGAGAAACACAAAGATACTCTTATATTATGTTCAGGCTATTAAATATTTTCAAAAAAAGTAATTTCTATTTCACTCTAGTTTTTTGCAATTCGGGTAGAAAATTCTTATTTTGCATAAAGATCCCCTGTTCATCTTCTTGCACACAGAGTCTCAATTTTCTCAAGTTGTTCAAGGTTCACTGTAAACATTTCTCGCTACTTTGAAGATAGTTGACAGGAAAGAGCATTTTGCCTTATTTCGAAGGACGATTCCAATAAAAAAAATCACACAAAAATAGATATAGTGAGTTCTCGATATATGTCAACAACAAGGGGTTGCCAGCGTCCTGTATCGTGCAGGAGACGTACCTGTGCCGTGTTATGTTTACACTCCTCAGCGTCCGAGGCCCCTCGAGTTTCATGGACCCTCACGGGGTATACCCCACGGTAGCAGGGATAATTCCACGACGTTTATCACGCAGTCTTTGGCGACATATATAGAGAAATCACTCCTCATGCACACAATGCAGCATAACTTTCTGAACTGCTAGGGGCCCGGAGTTTCATTCGAAGCCCTTCGAGAAAATTCCGCTCTTGGGAATCGGCCAAAAAATATTTCCACGTTCCAGTTGAACCGTTGATGCCCCCATAGTTATCAGCACGTTCTAAATCCTTAGCTTCCGCGAAACTCCATGTAAGGCCCGAGTCGCCTAAGCTTCCCGAGGCTGAGGAAAACCGCGTCAGGTAGCCGCGTTCCTTGTAATCGGTCGGCAGGCGAAAATTTCAATCGAGTCAGCCCGTTATGCGAAGCCTTGGACGGCATGGGACACCTTTTTTCTCGTCAGCATCGGTTCCATGTACGTAGTGGATGTCGGCGTCGGCCACGACATGCCTTCGCGAACACGGGACCGGATCGTCTCTCTCTATTTCTCTCTCTCCCTCTCTCTCTCTCTGTTCCTCTTTTTCCCTGCTCTCTCGCGCGGTGTCGCCAAGACGCATTGCGCGTCGCGCTATCGGCAAAAAGGCCGGCTTTCCAATTGAATTTATTCGCCTAACGAGTGTAGATTCCCTCGCGCCGAGAGACCGGCTATGGCCAGGACAAATGGCGCATCTCGCCGCCATGTAGCCGGAACGAGAGAGAATTCCGTTACCAGTGTGGAAAGCGTCGGGAATTACCGGCGACAGCGTTACAGGATCACGTTGTGGGCTCGCCCGTGATCCTGCCTCTCTTCTTGTCTCGAGCCGGTCATGTTCTATTGAAATTTCCGATCGACCATTTTTCCCGCAATCTAATTACCGGCGCGCTCGGCACTGTTCAATGACGATCCCGGTCTCGCAGGATTATTTGCTGAAAGGACGCGCTTTCGAAGCTTACCAAGTGCTCGATCCTATCGTTTCACGCAATTTGTTCGTCTACGATTCGAACTGCTGTTGGAAAATTGTACAGCGGGGCCATTTTAGTGACGCATCGCGGCGTTCTTTGCAGTGTTTTCGCAGGATCGTTCTTACAGTTCCACAGATTATTTGTTTGTGAAAAACGCTTCGAAAACGTCCGCGAGAAATTATTACCGTTCGATGTAATTTGTTGGTTCAAAGCTTTAACACTAAAAACTACGATTCCAGAGTTTTTATTCTACAATTACTGAAATTATAAAGAAGCTTTCGCGAGAAATGATTAACCAAACATATTTAGACTCCTCATTTTTGTAAGACATGTGTCAGTTACTTTTAACCCCTTGCACTACTATTTATTTTGTGATCATAATGATGAGAAATTCTTCGTCGTTCAGAATTTCATAGACGAAAAAGATAGTTTATATTGATTGCAAGCCTATGTTTTCTTCGAAGGATATGTATCAACTACAACAAAATAGAATTTTATTTCGATTACAAGGAAATTAATGACATACATATTTATTAGACTCTGGTCAGAATCTTCGTCACGAGTCTGACTCGATATTGTAGGGCAAGGGGTTAAGGTAGGTTTAGCGTGAACAGAAAATCTCTAGCATTCTTCTTCTTCCGGCGGTTAGAATTAATCGTTATCTATCCGGATCGATCATGCGAGCGACCATGGTGCGTGGAGGGGTGTCCGGGAATGGGAACAGCACGGGATCAGCCCCATAGATCCGTCAGAGCCGTGACCCTAGGAGCGGCAAGAGTGCAAGAGCGGCGCAGGAGTGCATCGTGTCCGGTTGTGCACTCGATCCCCCGGGTGTATCGCGCGCAGTCACAGAGAGAGCCTGCATTACGTATGGCGATTGCGTCAGGGTGATATCGTCATCGGACAGGCCGAACACGACTTTAGCCTTCTCGGCTAAGGACACGGGAGAGGAGAGCAGAGGTGCGTGTCCCGACACGGCTTGCCCATTAGGTGGACCCGCCGCGCCATCAGATTAGATTCCGTTTCGTTCTCGGTTGGTCCGCAACAATGCGGCTGAACCGCGATGCATCGCCGGAACGACGACGTCCTGGCTAACACGCTTCCTGGATTCGTGAATCTCTGGGTCCAGAATCCTCTCTTCACCTCCCCTCCTCTCTTTTTCGTTTCATCTTTCTGTCTTGCTCCCTCCCCACCCCCCTCTCTCGCTTCTTCATCCCTGTCCGCCACGTGAATTTCTTCCTGGCCGACACGCATCTTACTGCACAGTTTGCTCTAGCTTGATGCGAAATTGCACTCGGACGCTAAAGTGTCCCAAGAAATTGTGTCGACTACGAGTGACAAGGCTTGATGTGGTCTTCTTTCGAAATGTTAGGGTTAAGAGGAGCGCCGTGTTGATTATTTTAAATGTTTTAACCCCTTGCCCTACAATATCGAGTGAGACTCGTGATGAAGATTCTGAACAGGGTCTAATAAATATGTTTCTTATTAATCTTCCTTAAACCGAAATAAAATTCTATTTTGGCGTTCTTAATAGACAGCTATCGGAGAACATACAGGCATACAATAGATATAAACCTTCTCCTTTTTTTGGGAAATTATAAATTACAAAAAAGTTCTAATCACTGAAACCGTGAAATAAATTTTAGTACAAGGGGTTAACGATCAAGAAGAACAGTGAATTCACGATAGATGTCAACAGGAGACATAGCCGTGTCATGCTTACTCGAGGCCTCTCGAGATTCGTGGCCCCTCGCGGAGTATACCCCTCGGTAGTTGGGATAATTCCGCGACATTTATCATCCAGGTCTTGGCGACATATGTACATATGAAATCACTGTACATTCGTTTCTGCAAATGTTAGGATGGAGAACGCTGTATTCGTTTTTAAAAATGTCACACTGAACGGACACTTTATTCCAAAAGGGATAAACGAGTATTTAATAGGTGGCAACAGATAGCGGGAAGTATAGTGTTCGCAGGATATCGGACGGCGTAAAAGCGCGAGCGTTTTCTACAGTGGTTCACGCGGTCCAGGACAAAAGTGGATACGAGCTGATACGATAGAAGCGAAGCGGAAGCGTGCTGTGCCAGAGAGAAAGAGAGAGAGAGAGAGCGTGGATAACAAAGCTCCGAGAAAGCATCAACCGGGCCCGACAAAAGCCCGATAAGATTAAGTGCGCCCCGGGGCAAAAGAGCATCCTTTACTGCTCGCGGCTCCGCTGCTAAAGCCCGATCCCATAATCGAAACGATCGATCGAGCCCTCTCGACCTTCGTCTCTGCCTGGAAAAGTCTGTCTTTTCGAAAACCTGACCATCCTTTTATCGTTAGATTGCTGATTTTATGCGTTTGTTACGTGCAATCTAAAACGGTTCGGAGATTACAAGAATCTACCATACCGTTGAAATTATTAACGCTAAACCGACCACAAACCTGTACAAAACATACAAAACTGAAACGTCTTATATTATAGAAAGGAAAAGATTGAATTTAGTTGAATTTTCATAAAGAAGTCAATTCAGTAATTTCCTATGAAAACGTTGTTATAATTTCAATAATTGTGGAATAGAAAACCGGTCGTTTTGACCGTGGTGGGTTTAGTGTTAAAAATAGAATTGTACATGACTGTAGAATCGTATGTAACTGCTGCGATTGATGCAGGACATTTTATTTTTGCTTCGCGCGTCATAGCATTCGGAAGAAGTAGAATGGGTCGGTCATGCTCAGACGTGTCAGACGACTTCGATTGAACAGCGCGAATAATCGCCGTATTATGAAACTTAATTTTGCGTAGGTAGAAACATTCTAATGTTTCCACCGTTTCAACTTAGTTTACGTAGTAATTATACCATTTTGAGATCCCAAGTCTACGTAATTTATTTGTTTGAGCGCGCAGCGCGTGCGTTCGAATACATTCGCGATCCAGTGCGTCGTCGCCACGGTCTCGTGTAGGATCGTTCGTATGGAGATCGCGCGTGATCTGCGAGGTCGTTGGGACGTCCGCGAACAATTTTCCAACGGGCCCATTCTTCGAAAGCCCGTGGAATTATCGAAGAAAGAGGGGCGTGCCCCGATGGGAATTTATTCGAGGACTTATAACGTACACGGCCGGGGCCCGCATTAATGTATCTGCTGTGAAATCGGTGTCCTCGGAATCGGCGCGACACGCACTCGATGTTGTTGCGGCCTTTTTCGATTCAAGCATACCGGTTCGGGACACGTTGCGGTTTCGCGCGGACTATCGGCATCTGAGAAACGATCTTTGACGCGACGATCGTGCCTGGTCGCGGGACTAGTCGCATAATCACCCCCGCGACTCATTAATAGTGGGATTTTACAGAAAATAAATATTCAAAATTGGAAAATAAATTTTCCATTTATCGAAGGGTTAGAACCGATAGAAAGTTCCTGGCGTTTTTAAATTGAAATTCGAGGATAAAATCAACCCCTGCCCTACTATCATTAATTTCTTTTAAATCGAAATAAAATTTTGTTTTTGCATATATAATATATAATATAGTCTTTGAAGAAAACACTGGGATACTATAAACAAACTTTGTTGTTCTACGAGGCTCGTAGCGTTTTTAAATTAAAATTCGAAGATGAAATTAATCCCTGCCCTACAATTATTAATTTCTTTTAAATCTTTGAAGACGACATTGGCATACAATAAACACGAACCTTTTTTTCCTATGTAATTCTGAACGACGGAGAATTTCCTGAGCACTAAATAAATAGTAGTGCAAGAGTTGGTTTGCAAGAAAGTTAAATATTAATTAAGATTGATGATACTCGCACGTTTTAACATTCTCCATACCGAAGATTTCGCACAGCGCTGATTAAACTCGACACAGTTGCCAAGTAACTGAAAAAATTCGCTACTTGAAGAGAACAGGAACTCGCCGATTTCCGACTGTCTACAAATTAGACAGCTCGCGATGATTGAGTTGTTAGAACCGATCAAACACATCATTAAAGTCGTCAAAGAGGAAGAAGCCTGATCGAAATACCGTTGACTCGAAGACACACAGATTACAGACCTCCGTTTAGACGTTCCACATTCAAGCCAGAAAGTTAAACACTTGATCATAGAGGATTGCATAAATAAAGTTAACAGAAGGTAAAAGGAAAAGGTTGCTCGTCGAAGACTTACCTCATCGGCGTCGTGGACCTCCTGGTTTCCTTCGCCTAATCGCACTAACGGAGATGATCCTGTTCCTGTGGCTCTGTAACGGAATGAAACGCACAGTTTAAACGCATAGTTTATTCGCAGACAGACAGTCGTCAGTAGACTGTGAATTTTTCTATAAAATTTAGAGTCGGTCGATCAACTCGAGATGTCATGGAAATTATTTAAAAATAATTATGATTTAAAAAAACGCGTTTAAAGATTTATCCATTAATTCTATGAAAATTATTGAAAATGTTAGTGTAAAAATTGGCACACAGTACTTGGCAATACTAGAGGCAATATTGTTAAGTAAATGATAATAAAATGTATTTGGACAAAATTGTAAGACTCTATCTCTAAGAATGGTAATTAGTAGACTGTAGATTTTATGCATTTATGTGAAAATAGTGTGTAGGTGAAATACAAAATACTGAAACCATTAGAAGAATAAAACTAATTTCAACTTATTAAAATTGTTAAGAAAGGGAAGTAAAGTTTAAGGGGATTAATTTCCAACGTATTCGTTGCAATTGAGATACAATCATTATGTAAAATCTGCTGAATTAATTGCACGGAAAGACCGCTGAATAAAAAAATCCACGTTTAATACTTTTCTACTTTTAATACTCATTAATACAAGTTTCGTTTAATATTCGCACAGTTTAGTGTCGCTACGGTTTTGCAATGAAATGTCTAGTGTAATAACGAGTAAACCGCAGGTTGCTTAGCGCTAATTCGATCATTATCCCCCGGGGGAATTAGTATCGCGTGAATTAAAGTATCCTATGACTGAACGCTGGAAGCCCCGGTAGATTTGTGAACGCGTCGGCCTGTAATAAATAATTACCGAAGCAAGACACAGCGGACGCATCCTCCATTCTTTTTTTCACGCGATTTTAACGACGCCTGCGTAGGAGGGAACCGGTGTGCAGAGGAGGAGGGGTAGAGGGAGGCAAAGTAATCATAGAGCGCGCGTAATGATTCGCGGTTAATTCTTTGACCTAGCTTATTAGATTAATTAAGAGCCGGCAGAACGATCGAACGAGTGAGACTGAGACGCGTGACAGCCCGCGGAATAATAGTTCTAATCACGTTTCCCGGTAACGTTAATAAATTGGCTCGGGACATGGTACACGGCGCGCGCACACACACAACGCCGATCCGCCATTTTCACGCGAGTCTTTGTTCAAAACAGTCACGATGGAAAACGAACGGGACTTTTATTATTGGCCTACGTGGTTTCCGGTAAATCAGAGCTGTGAGACAAAAATTTGCATATTATCCATCCGATGATTGCGCTGTCTTTTTACGTATCGGCTTTAACTATAGTTTCGATGTTAAATGAATGCTGGCATTGAAATTGAAAGAGAATTGCATAAACATTATACTAAATTGAGAATGTATATAATTCATTCGACTAAGCAAATGCTAAAAAATTCAGATCACACTCAAATCTAATTTTTAAACAGGAGTCTGTACATAATATTTAAAATGGTACCTGTACATAATTTTTAACATGGTACCTGCGCATAATTTGCAAAGGGACGCCTGCATATAATTTTTAATGTGGTGTCTGTACATAATTTTCAAATAGATACCTGTACATAATGTTTAAGCAAAAAGGTATGACAGGTATGTGTATTACATAATTTTTAAACAGACATCTGCACGCATTTTCCAGACAGGTACCAGCGCACAATTTTCAAACAGGTAGCCGTAAATAATTTTTGAACAGGCACACACGTTTGAGGTCTCATATTTTAAAGGAAATACGGAAAGATAAATTTTGGTGGCGTCTAGAATTTCAAAACAGGGATCAAGAAACCCATCAACAAAGAGAGCAGCCTGAAGTCGACAATGCAACACTGTAAAACTTCGTCTGGATGCATTCTGCACTGTTGGCTTCGGCCACAGGAAAAAAGGAAGACACGTTCATTCACGTTACTTCTCGCGCCTATTAACACGCTCATTGCCAGAACAATATCCATAATAGCCGGATGCCTAGTGTTTCATTCTAATTGAATTTTAATTGAACGAACCTTAGACAAATTTAATTATTCGCGACGAAGAGCAGGCCTTTTGTTCGGTTTCTATACGAACGAATTAATTCTTATGTAAATCTATACCAATCGCACCGCCTTGAAAAAATTCACAGAATTCAACAAAGGTACAACAATCACCTGCAAAAAGTTCCAAATTAATCGCTCGCATTGTTCCACTAAAAAAAAAAAAAAATCCCTAAAGTCGACATTTCTCACCGATTCTAGAAACGGAAACAGACATATTTCTTCCGAAGGAAAATCAATCGAAAATTGTAGCAGCTTCCGTTGGAGTACGTGTGAACGGGGCCTTGTTCATCGGGTAGGCTCGCTGCTAGCGGTTCCGCCGTCCGTGGGGCCCCATCGGTCCCCCATCGGTCCCCCCATGAATATTCATCGCTTTTCCGGCCGTCGTCGTCTGGTACGCGAGCGTGCGTTGCTCCCAATTTGTCACACACCGTGGCATTATCCCATTTCGCTAATAAAGTAATATTACAGTGAAGATGCGGGCAAGACGTAGGCACGGGACTGATATTTTTTTCTTCTCTCTTTCTCTCTCCTCCTTCATTCCCGCCTCCCCTCATCTGCCCTCCTCTTCCTCGCCCTGTTACTCTTCCTCGTTTTCTGCGCGCCACTCGCGTCTTACTCTGTTACCACGCCGCAATTATGCAACTTGGTAATTGCACGGCGCCTTGCCCGCCAGGTAGCCGTATCATCGTATAACGAGACGCGACTTTATTACCGAGTTCCTTTCGTCCGGCCTCTTCCAGGTGTCTGACGCGTGGAGGAAAGAAAAAGAACGACGAGTATCCGGCTGGGAAGGACGAACACGCGAAAATACAGGGGACAGAGACACGAAACGGCGGTGTCGGGCCCCGAACGGGCCCACGGGCCCGACGTTTCCTTCCCTGGGCCCTGCGCGCGCGACTTTTAACCGTATCAGCGTTTTCCGTAGAATGTGAATCAGAGTGAGTTAACACTTTGAACGCCAAACAAGAAAGCTAAAAAATTCCACGAAATCAAAGTGTTATTTAATGAAATAAAAATTGAAAATAATTATACAGGGTGGTCCACCTAAGTAAGGCCACCTAAATATCTCCTCTAATTGTGGGGTTACAAAAAATATTTTGAATGCTATTTGAATGGTTTGAGAAAACCATTCTATTGCAAAAAATTTTTTTTTCTTGGGCAATTTTTTTCGGAGTTTACAAGGTTATCGATGTTTTTTTTTGCGTAGAACTGTATAATTTTTTCTATTGCATCGTGTAGCAGATGTAAAAATACGTTCAGTTATATATATTACATGACCTTGAAATGACAAACAAATACCTTACAAATTTTCATGGACCATGAAAAATCCGCAGTCTATTTGTGACTGATTGTAAACGGAAATGGTTGTGATCGGGAAGAAGCCGCTTGCAGTTAGGAATTATGCAATTGACTGATTATAATTCTGTACTTTCTTAACACTTTGAGTGCCAAACCAGAGCCCTAAAAAATTCCATGAAACCAAAGTAAGTTATTTAATGAAATAAAAATTGAAAATAATTATATGTGTGATATATTGAGTAGTCTTCCAACTTTCTTGCATTTTACAGATCCCAATAAAATTTGGTACAATGAATATATTAACGTAAAAATTTATTTTAAAGCGTGAACAAATAATTGCGTCACTCATATATAGGTGACAGGACAGTCAACTTGTTAAAGATCTTGTTCTGCGGTTAGTAGATCATCGTCAACCATCATCACCGGCAGCTCTCGGACATCGAGCGAGACCAAAACTTACGATCCCTCGCGTGGAAAGCATAACGATAAATTCCAAAGAGAATCCAATTCCTCTTCTAATAACGATCCGGCGATACCGTAACGCGTATGGTTCTCTTGAAAAATGGCCGAGGCACTCGAGAAACTCGACGCTCGCGATAAGAAGTTAACGTCACCGGTAATTGAATCGGCGGGAAGGAAGCGGATCGCGAATTCGCTCGCTTGCGATTACAAGCCCCCGAGAGTCCGGCAACGGAAGAAAAAACCCGTGACGCCGATTCGTTTCGTTCGCGAGCCAGAGATAATAACGGCTCGGCCGGGTAATTAAGTGTTAAATAATTGCTTAATTGAATTTATAGGCTCCGACGCGTACGCGCCGCGCTTCCGGATCAATTAGGCCATACTTTCTGTGTCCACCGGTCGAACCGATCGATCGATCGCCATTCTAAAATTCCCTTAGAGATCCCGATCTTCGTCCATCGAAATATTTTCGGTTTCGAGAAAAAAGGAGACCGCAGATTAAATTAAATTTAACCCGAATATAAAAGTAAATGCCTTGCAAGTTGCCTGCAAATAGAAATCAACGGAAAAAATTCGGCCCATAGAGGGTTAACACTTTGACTGCCAATCTAGAAACCTCAAAAATTTCATCAAATCAATGTGTCATTTAATGAAATAAAAATTGAACAAAATTATATATATGATATTGAGTAGTCCTCCAACTTTTTGGCATTTTACAGATCCTAATAACTTCGACAGCGGATCTTTATGCAAAATAAAAATTTTCTACCAAAATTGCAACAAACTGGAACGAAATGGAAATTTATGTTCTTTCCTAATATGTTTAATAGGTTGAAAATAATATAACAGTATTTCTAAATTTTTCTAATATTCTTACTGTTTTAAATTACACCTACTCATTTTTGTAATAAATGCATGAAATCCGATGTCTACTAATAACATTTGGTACGATTAATATATTCGCGTAAAAATTCATTTTAAAACTTGGACAAATAATACCGTCAACCACATATGGGTGACATGGCAGTCAACGTGTTGATAAATATGCCTATGAAAATTGCGGACACAGATCAACGCGGTGATGGATAGATTCCGTTGAGCTGTTTAGAGGAACGGCTCGAGGATGATTAATCCGAATGGACGGCGTTTAATGAACGATCTCGGCGAGGCGCAGCCGGCTCGGATTTTCCTCGAACGTCCAAACTAATTCACCGCGCGGGGTCCGTGCTATATTACGACATTACTTTGTACCGTAATACAAGCCGATGTTGCCCGATTAACATCCGAGATTACAGGCCAGGCTCCTTACGCCAATGAATGTACTTAGGCGGTGAGAAACGATCGGTGCTGGCGGAGATAACGGCGACAACGCTTGGCGACGAGCAAGACTACGATTACCAGGCTCCTTTGTCCCCTTGCACCACGATCCGCCTGCATCGGCCCGTGTTCCCTCGCGATTTTAATAACGATTCGACACTCGACCCTGCTCGTTCGATTACGCTCGAAAATAAGCTAAGCAATTTCAACGGGAAAGTAAAACGAACGTTCCAAGAAATTCAGAACACGACTGAAATTTACAATTCCTCCACCCAAGCTTTATCACACGTCGTTCTACTTGTTTCGATGTTGCAATATGACCTTCGTTTTTGACGGAAATTAAAACTTTCTAGCAATTAATACAATTTTTGTCTCGCATACAAATCCGCGGTCTATCGATTTATGGTGTTCCGAAGTGTTTGGAAGCGATTTTGCAAGGACTTAAGTCCAAGAGATTGAGGAAACGGTCGATTATCCGAAGCTCCAGTCGATCCGAGTTTCGAGTCAAGCTCATTATCCCGGAGAAAATGAGTTCTACGCTAATACCTCTCCACGGCCGGAAAGAAATTGATTCGCGAACAAAAAACGTTCTACATCTCATCGCGGGTTATTACTCGTTATCCCGATGGAAGGCATCCTTGGATCCCCGTTCTACTCGATACGACGAAGCTCCTTAAATTCCGGAGAATCCACGGGAGCGGAAGAATCGAATCGTTCGAGGCCTATTGCGAAATTGCTCCGGAGTTCGCCAATTTTGCAAAAATCATTTTTCGAAACGAGCGAGACAAGCTCAGAAGTTGCGAGTATGCGATTTAACAGACAATTCAATACTTGACCAAGAAAATTTCTTCTTTTGCAAAAATCCTCGGGCCTACACATTTAACTGTTCTGTATCATTCCAAATAAATGATACAAAAATACAAATTTTCTAGGTCATATTATACAATAGAGAAATAACTAGTGTCGGAACAATATTCGTAAACAAACTAGCACCTTTACAGTTTTGAAAGAAAGTACTGAATAATATCTGGTAATTATTTACATTAGGGGCTTCCTCACCGATTTTGATGACCTTGAAACATGTTGTCAAGGTCATCATTCTGAACAACTTTTTCCTATACATGTTACCGCCGCTCAGCTTTAGTTTCCGAGATATTCGCAAAAAAGTTTCAACATCTCAAAAAGTGATCGGAGTAGGTGTGTGTAAGACTGTGTAAAATAGTATTTCAAATAGTTGACAGTAACTTATATTTTTATGATATTTTGTTGCCTGTAATGTTATTACGATATTGTAGTCTGTTTATCAACATGTTACATATTCGTAATTAAACTACAAATAATACTTTGCTAACTATTATAGCTTCTCATGTTAAAAATTATAATTTATAATATTAACTACTTGCTCAACTTATTTTCATACTAAGGAAATATTTGAAATACAAGATAAATATATTTCATTTTATTTATTTGGTTATCAAAATAAAAATATTTGATTTAAAGTAGTATCTTATTTGAACCACATTAAATTATATTATATACCAAATCATTAATGATCATTAATATACGTTGAAAAATATGATAGAAAACCTTGTATCCAATGTCATACATAGGAATAATAATCCTACATTATAAAATACTAATGTAAAGTGTACTTACAAATTTTTCAGACTCATTTGTTCCTCTGTCGGATCCACAGCACACAATTATTGACTCACGAGAATAGGTCCGAATAATTGCACAACACATTCACTAAACTCTACACAACACATTTTATAAAATCGCGAAAACGAACGAGAAGATGTCACTCCGACCACGAACAAAATAATACTGCGATTTTAACAATGATCCCTTCCACGGAGGTGGTACGGTCAGGTTGTCCTAGGCAGGTTAGACGCTGAGGGTCTATAAAAAATAGATACAAAACCAAAGTAAACAAATTATGGCGGGGCACCGACCCTATTTCTCGGAATTCCCTGTTTTCGTATCACGCGTCCTTGGGTCCCAAGCGGTTAAAATCGCAGTATTATTTTATTCGTGGTCGGAGTAACATCTTCTCGTCCGCTGTCACGACTTCGTTAAGTGTGTTGTGTAGAGTTTAGTGATGGTGGTCCAATTATTCGGATGTATTCGTTTGAGTCAATAATTGTGTGCTGTGGATCCAACGGAGGAACAGAAGATTCAGAAAAATTTGTAAGTACACTTTACATTAGTATTTTATAATGTAGTTTGTAGTACATTAGTATTATATTTTATTATTCGTATGTAGAATATTGGATGCAAGGTTTTCTTTCATATTTTGCAACTTCAATGTCCCTTTAAACTAGATTTACTGAGCACTAAAACTGACTACTTAACATTATTTGGTAATTATTTACATTAGGGGCTCTATTTACCTTCAAATCTAACCCACACCTACTCCGATCACTTTTTGAGATGTTGAAACTTTTTTGCGAATATCTCGGAAACTAAAGTTGAGCAGCGGTAACATGTATAGGAAAAAGTTCTTCAGAATGATGACCTCGACAACATATTTCAAGGTCATCAAGATCGGTGAGGAAGCCTCTAATGTAAATAATTACCTAAAATCTGGTTAATTGGTATATGTCACAATAAAAATTATTTTTGAGTTCTATTGTGTTATATTTGTGAACTACACGCGAGAGAGAAGGCAATCAACGTGCCAATAAATGTTTAAACTAATCCTGCGATTAGACTAGCTGCTAGGGCCTCGAAAACAGACCAGATCGAATGTTATTAATTAAATAAATAAGCCAGACGCGGGGCAAACGTGCCGCGCGACACAGCGTGAACCGGTGGACAAGAAACAGAGCAAAATGAGTCGCCTAACGAACTCTCGCACGAGAGAATCACGTTTTCTCTCGCGCGAGTCAGCGGACTTGAAATATAACGTCCGGGTAATGAATCGCAACATTCAATTACGCATTAATAACAGGGCGGCGGAGACGGGGCCCGGCCGATTATCTCGCGGCGGACAATGTGCGAAAGCCAGCGGCCTGTTTTATAACAAACAAACTGACGGTTATAGCCGGGACCGTGGACAGAGACCATAAATACGAGGAGGGCCCGCGAGCGAACTATAGCGAGACGAGAGACTCGTCGTCTTTCTGCGTGTGATTTCCTTAATTGATTCTCCGCTGACAATCTTATCGATTTACCATCGTCCAAGCTAAGCCGTTTTCATCCCGAGTTCTGCGACGATACTGTGAAACGATATAGTAAAATCATTTCGATCGAAGCTACGAAGAATTTTATCCATTTTGTATACCTGGCAAAAATTATTCGATTCAAGTGTTCATCGTTGTAATTATTCGTGCTACCAATGTGGGAAATGTTTGCACTAACGACAAAGGCACTGATAGAATTCATCATTAGATTGCAGATTTTAGTATCGAAATTCATAGATCAATTACGAGACAGTGAACATATTTAAACCATTTAAAAATATTGTTGTGTTGTATTGGACGTAATACAATGAACGCTAGTAAACACAGAATATACTAAATATTTGTAAAAACACAATATGATGGATACTAGTAAAAAACCTGTACTCCTGTACACGTACTAAACACGAAAGTGTTTTCTGAGCAGCTGTGTAAACCCCCCGTTCAATAGTGTGCGCTCTGTACATATGTACACTTAACCCAGATAGCACGCGACGTCTTAAAGACGTCTGTTTTACGTCCATTTTTGGTCTGAACGTCTTACGTCCTGAAAAGACGTCTTTAAGACGTTTAATTTCTTGAGGTTTCAGTCATTCTAAACTGCTAGAGAAAAGATTTACAAACTGTAATTGATTATCAAACTGAATATTCCATCAACAAAGAAGTGCACAGAAAAGTAATACATCAAAATAAATAGATAAATAAATAAATAAGTTAAATAAATAAATAAAGCATAAAATGTTAATGTTCGCGGATATGCTGAAAAACATTCTTTTAATTTATTTAAGACGTCTTTAAGACGTCTCTGTGCTATCTGGGAAGTAATAGGCGTGACGATTTTGCGTCGCATATTTCGTTACATCTTTTCTGAAATCACCCCCATCTCTAAAACACTTTCGTGTTAAAAAAACATACAATACAGGAAACACTAGTAAACACAGAATATAATGAATGACACTAGTAAACACACAATATGATGAACAGTAGTAAACACACAATATAATGAATACTAGTAAACACACAGTATGATGAACACTAGTAAAACACACAATATGATGAACACTAGTGGACACAAAATATAACACACACTAGTAAACAGAGAGTATAATGAACACAGCATAATAAATAAAACGACTGAAGACGAATTTTCTTCGAAGCAAAAGTGATTATAATTACAGTGTTTACGATGTCCCCGGGAGCAATTTCAATATTTCCGTCTTCCCGATCGAAGGAACAAGGATTAGCCAGCCATAAGTCCAGTTAATTTCATAGCGAGCGTACTTCCTGCTAGGAACTTAGCCGTAGTGCTATTTCACAGGCTCGGGGAACAACTTAACAAAGTTTATCACGCATCTATCGAGGACTTTGTCGACTATTTTCGACGCGGATCGGACGTCGCCTGGACGTTCTCGCGAGAGGTCGCTAAGCTGTCTCCGAGGCTACTATCGGTCGTGTAATTAAAAGAATGCGCCCCGGTGCCATACCGGCGCGAATATCCGCGAGTTTACGAGCCAGTCGAGCGCGATAAGTCCGCGCGCGGAAATGCCTCGCTGGCTAATATTACGATCGGGAACGATGCGGATCACCCACGCTTCTCGGGACACTTTAAACGCTGGATTTGCCGGAGACCTTCGCGAGCCTTTATGCACACGAAACGGAAATGCAGTAATCCGCGGTTAAATTTCGCTGAAATTCACTCGACATATCCCTGATCTTTTCTCGCACCGTTCGATACGCCCCCAAAACCCTCTGTGGCTAGTTTCAACTCGGTAGCCCTATCACAAGGGTGGTTATAGGGTGGACAAGGTTTTAAGAAATTATTGCTTCAGTTCTAGTCAACAAGAAATTACGAAAAAATTCTTTAACGTTCTACATAACAGCACACACGACTGTGAATTTTTTCCGAATTTTTTACTGCGAAATCGATTTTTAAAAAATTCCTAAACGTAAAATCTCTAATTTTATATTAAAAATTAAAAATTTTCTTCAGATTTTTCAGATTGGGAAAACCTGTTTAAAACAATCGAATGTCTCACAAAATCCGGAAAAATTGATATTTCTTCTAGAAGTTGAAGAGAGTTATGTTAAAATTCAGTAGTGAAACTATTGTTGAAACTATTGTTCTTAACTTTTTTCTCATTCTATATAAAGTGCATCATGATAAAATAGAACCTCCGTGCAGCGATTAAGATGGTTCCTCCTTTCTTCGTTTTTAATTAGCCCGGAATCATGGCAACAGTGAACGCGTAGTTATGGTTGTTAATAGAAATAAATTCTGTGTTTCGAAGAACAATCGACCGCGATGCAATCGAAACCGTGCGCGTTCTAAGGGTTCGACTAGGCTTCAGCGACATTTAGCGCGCGCCGTCGGATTCCGTGTCGGCGATTATGCGAACGCAATCATTGCCGGCACGAGCGCGCGGTTCCGCGCTGTCTCGGCCGTTAGACCTCGGTCAGAATCGTTTAATTATTTGAGCCGGCGACGCGGAACCGGCAAATACACTTACTCGACAAACTTTAACACACACTCACACTCACACACACACACACACACACCCAATGATCGCTTCAAAAATACACAGTAATTCCCAAGTCTACCTATTCATTTTCAATTTCAACCGCTGCATCTCGACAAACAGGAAACCTACAGCAATTCCCATTTTATTATTCAATTATTATGATTTTTTTTATTAGGAAATCTCAGGTAATCAACTATGAACCCTTTCAATCAATTTAGGAGGATCTAAAGTAATAGAAATAATGTTAACATAACAGAAATTTTACCGTAATTAACATAAATATTACATAGTTTATACCTATGTGAATATTACGACAAGGTGAATTCGTTAAAAATAGCCAATTTTCGAGGGTCGATTTGACCCGCTTAAAATGAATGCGAACAGTAATAAAATCGCGAAATAATTTTTTGGTTTCGCGGGTCCATGAACTATAAGCGTCCAGCGGCTGTGCCCGCGAAAAAATGGCGGCGATCCGCGAAGTGGCGTATTTTTTGCAGCGGTCACGTGCGATACTTCGCATCGTCCGCGGGTCTGCTCGGGTACAGTTATGCTTAACGCCGGCTGGCAAAACATAGTGCCGCGAGTCACGCAGCATCTCGCCGCTGTCAGCCGCGGGAGACTTACTCCGGTAATTAACCGGTAATGAGCTATGGTCGGGCACGGGCCGTGTCGAGTGGATAAATAAAGTCTTAGGCTGTACGATATCGGGCCACCGCCATGGTCTAATGGAATATAAATCTCGATGGGCTGCGGGGGTGGACCGTCCCTTTTCGTCCCTGCTAAATGGCTGGGACTCGAGACTGCGTTTTCAGCCCTGCGAGAAGAGATCTGCAGAACCATACTCTCGCAAGGGAACATACTCAACCGATTCGGGTGTACCTGTCCAGAGAATTGATACTCGGACTGAAAAATTATTATTTGGAAATGGTTATTCAACTTCCTGAGTAACAATTCTATGCTACTGCTGACATTTAGAAAATCACACGTTTCCTTCAAGTATCAGCAAACATGTATGCAAAAGGTTAAACAGTTTCACTGAAACAAATTCCCAAAAATCCGTGCAGAAATATTGCTGAACCCCAAAATATCTGCTCTATAAAGAAATATATAACTCAGGTAATTTTTATTGTTTGTGCTTCGGAAAAATCACACGCGTGCTTCAAACACCAATGTATGTGTGCGAAAAATCCCAAAGGAGAAGGTTCAACAGTTTCACTGAAACAAATTCCCAAAAATCTGTGCAGAAACAGTGCTGAACCCCAAAATATCTGCTCTATAAAAAAATATATTACTCAGGTAATTTTGATTGTTTGTGCTTCGGAAAAATCACACGCGTGCTTCAAACACCAGTGTACGTGTGCGAAAAATCCCAAAGGAAAATGTTCAACAGTTTTCCCGAAAAAAATTCCCAAAAGGAGCGTCGAAGACCAGAATACCCCCTCAAAGCGTGTTCGCGCGGCGAAACGAGGAACTCGTTAATTGCCCAATGTTACGGTTATCCAGAAACCGTGTAGTCCGTGGTGCAAAGTAGCTAACTAGATCTTCCTCATCGGTACAGCATCCTGGTCCGATAAGGGTTTCGTTAGATAGCGTGTAGACCAGTGTTATCAGGCCCGGGTTGCCGTTTACCGTTGTCAAAGCCGACTATACCGGCCAATACCGTGCTCTTACAAGACGACCGGTGCCATTCCGAGATAATCCTCGCGTTGGTGGTCCGGACAGAACGCGGAAACCATGCGAACGACGTCGCACGACTGTCGCCGTCGTTCGCGATAACGAGGAAACACGTTGAAGCTATCCTCGTTTCCACGGAAATGAAAAGTCATCTCCATCGAAAATCGGTGTCCGTTTTCACGGTGACATTCCCAGAAACATCACGCTGCAATCAGAAAGGTGTCGCGAGCACTGTCACAAGATGTGCTCGTCTCGATTTCAGTCCGTTTGACTGTACGTCGATGACGATTCATTAATATTGCAGAGGTTTATTGCAAGCACAAGATGAATGACGCTTTTCTTGAGAAAGAAAGTGTTTTTGTGCGATGGCAGTGGATTTTTATGCAAAATAAAAATTTTCTACGTCAATTAGTACCGCAATCGAATAAAAATTACTTCTTCTAATAAATTTCCTCTTGGATTCAGTTTGTTGCAATTCCAGTCCAGTGAATACCTTCAATACACGTTTTTCTTTTTGTGAGGGAAAGATTTCTATGCAAAATAAAAATTTTCCGAATAAAAGTTCCTTCTTCTAATGGATATAATAAATTTTCTTCTGGCTCCAGTTTGTCGCAAATCAGGTAGAAAATTTGTATTTTGCATCCACAGTCCAGTGAATAACTTTAATACACGTTTTTCTTGAGCAAGACAGGGGTTTTGTGCGATGACGGCGGATTTTTATGCAAAATAAAATTTTTAGCGTCAATTAGTACCGCAAACGAATAAAAGTTCCTTCTTCTAATTTTCCGCTTCGCTCCAGATTATTGGAATTCATGTAGAAAATTTGTATTTTGCATCCGCGGTCCAGTGAATAACTTTGATAGACAGTTTGTCTTTAAAGAACATTGTAAAACTATTTCCGCGCAGATATCCCCTTGTGCCGTATACTTTGCAGACATTCAACCAGAGAAAACGTCAAGGTATCAACGATCGGTTGGCTTTCGAAGCGGCACACTGTCGCACACGTTGACGATTATGATGGCCGGTGGTCCACGAAAGGGCAGAGACCAGCTGGTTATTACCTACATTGCTGAAGATTACCGGGCAGCCTGGCTCTGTCTATTACGATACACACAAAGTGTCGCGCAAAGACGTTCTTCTGTCGAGGCCGCGAGAGAGAGAGAGAGAGAGAGAGAGAGAGAGAGCGCCGACCCGATGTTCGAGAAGCAAGCGAAACACCTCGTTCCTGACTGGAAACTATCAATCCGCTGGCAACGTTCCACAGACACGATCCCAGTCATTACCGGACGATGACGACATTACAGGATCGAATGGACCGAGACTAAACTGGTGAACGAGAATGGCAACTTCTTTTACGCGGCTACCCACTCCTGTGGGAATCGATTCTCTTCGCGGAAGTGCCCGGAGCTCCTCTGGGCGTACACATTTTGCTAAAACTAGGATTAATCGATCAAAATTTATCGCAATCGGCAACGCGAATTTAACGATAAAATGCGTAAGTCTCCGATTAACACTAGAACTACCGAGTAACAAATACAACCGATAAATATTGCTTTGTAACGATGACAAGACAAACCTAATACCATTTTTATTCTAACATGTGCTTCGATGAAAAAGTTCATTCAAAAAATTCTGATGAAAACATTTTTATAATTTCAATAATTGTGAAAGAAAAAATTAGGAACCAGTCATTTCGACTGGTTTGGTAGTTCTAGTGTTGAAATCGTTAAAGAATTTTCTATTTGTCTTCTGTTTGGTACCATTCGTACAGGCTACAGTGGATTCTCGATATTTGTCAACGACAAGGGTCTTAGTAATTTCGCGACGTTTATCATTGAGACCTTGGCGACGTATATACTGTACTTTTATTCCGCATAAAGGTCCCCGGCTGCAAAAGTAAATGTCCAGTCTGGGTGGACACGCAGGTTTTAAAAGTCGATCTACCATCTAGATCGATCTATCTCCGATCTATCTGCAAAACGATATCTTCGGGGGATCATCGAGCGGCTGGACGATTAATTTGTCATGCTCTGTCCGTGTAACAAGCGTGTACCTCGGCCGGTTTGGCGCGGCCGAGTGATATTATACGCGTTCGCCGACGATTCCTCATATTACGCGGCGAAACCGTCCTCCATTAATATCGGGACCGTTCGTTGGGCCCGGCTATACGGCAGAAGGGGGTCCTGGACCCCACGTCGGGAAACGCCGTGATTAAATGGCCATTTTTTCGGCGATGATAAAGGACGCCCGGCTCGATTACCGTCGGCATTAAAACCAATAGAACGAGCTCGCTCAGCGGTGCGCTACTCTTTTCGCGCTGCTCGCCGAGGAACAGCATGATCGGCCTCCCCATCCCCCCTTTCTCTCTCCCTCTCTCTCTCTCTCACTCTCTGCTTTCTCCTTTTCTTTGCCCTTCGTTTTTCTCTTCTTTCTTTTTCGCCGTTCCGCTCTTTCTCTTTTTCGTTGCTCGTCCACGCTAACCTCTCGATATTTTCTCGGTTACCCGGGTGACGGCTGATGAACGACGTGTACGAGCCGCGAATGCCTCGTTAGTCAATTAGCCACTCGCTCGCTTTCGTACATCGACATCTGTTTCTTCGGAAGCCGTGGATCGCCTATGCTCGCAGACAACCATGCGATTTTTATCGGGCCAATCGATCCTCTTTACGCGAGCCTCCGAGCTTGATGTGGATCGACGCTCCGTGTCCGAAATTCGAGTGATTGAAACTTGAACTGAAACGAGTCTTCCTAAAATAATAAACAAACGAATAAAAAAACGTTTGCCTGTGATTCAGTTAGTTACACAGTCAAACCTCCCCTTGCGCGATTAATTCGTGTCGTATGGAAACAGAATTGGAAACTCAAAATTAATAGAAATCGGATGAAAATGACTTAATATTGATACAAATCAAACTGCAATAGAATCGAGTCCGCCTGAGCGAATAATAAACAAACGAATAAAAATGTTTGCTTGTGATTTAGCTAGTTACACAGTCAACCTTCCTCTTGCGCGATTAATTCGTGCCGTATGGAAACAGAATTGGAAACTAAAAATTAATAGAAATCGGATGAAAATGAATTAATATTGATACAAATCAAATGGCAATATTTTCTCCGCGTTCATGCAAAAGAGAAATTGTTTGGATTGCGAGAACTAGAAACCAGATAGAACGTTATTTCTCCCTTTGATAATTGATAAAATATTAGCATCTTTAAATCTTCTAAATGTTCCTGCAACTTTGAATTCCATCTACTCGATTTTCCTGTAAAAGACCCGCGGTCTAGTAATTATTAATGGCAAAGCGTTGCAACGCAACAACGAGAAAGAAAACGATTCAAAACCAGAATGTCCGCGAACTTCTGACCCAGGATAAACGATCGTAAAAATCGCGCAGCGAAGCTTGTGGACGGCGTTAAACAAATCGCGAGCAATTATCGAGCAACGGGGCAACGAGAATCGGCACGATGGCGACCGCGTGCCGATTAAAGGCGGCGTTTCCGCGTGTCGTCCATCACCGGACAAGATCGAGCGGATTTCTCCAGCCTCGATAATTCTCGCGTCCCCGCTCCGCTCGCTCGTTCCAGCCGATTCACGGGCTCTCTTTGCGCGCATACGTCGTTCGGACGCGTATACATACGTATCTGCGTGGAAGCGTACACTGTAAGATACGTCGTTCGGCCGCGGATATTACGGGGGACGTCCGAAGGAAATCGTCGACGAGGAATCCCGTCCACTGACATTCCGGCTCCGTGCACGCAGCCGCGCTCTCAACATTGCGAGCATTCCGCTTGATCCGCGCCGATCGGCAGCCGCCCTCTCTCGCGATTTTTATTGCCGGTCCCATGCAAATTCGCCACCTGTTACCTCTAGGTGTCCTCGTCACTTCACCGATGGGTTAAACTTCACTTTTGGGGGACCAAGAATTTCCAACTTTTGTTTATACAATCCCGCAGATTTTGAGGAGGAAATGCCGAAAGTGTAAGATTTAATGTCCGGAGCACACTGGTCCGAAAGTTATACTTAACCAGTTATGCGCGTTTCACGTGTATACTCGTTGGACCAAATCTTCAATTCTTAAATTTTAACGTTAACCCTCTATGGGCCGAATTGTCTTTCGTTGATTTCTATTTGCAGGCAACTTGCAAGGCATTTACTTTGATATTCCAAGTTGTTGGTGCAGCTAACCGTCATCAATATTGTTATTGGTTATCTCAGAGACATTATATAATTAAGACGTATACGTCATCTTCTGAAAAAAGTAAAATTATTTGGTAAAATGTCGATATATTAGCACGTGACCTGAAAGTTACACGGGCCCATAGAGGGTTAATGAATTGTTAATTTATTATCGAATAAAAATGTAATTCTTTCTCACTTTGCTTCACTTTTTTCGTAAAATTTATAATAGCGTCATTTGGCCTGCGTTCGACGTGTATATTCGTCATTGTTCGATTTTAGTTCCGTGCCGCGAGGGATTTTCAAAATTAAATTCCACAGATAACTGGTTAAAATCACTTAAAGTTTTTAACAGGTTAGAACGTCTAAATCCGTGTGGTCCAATATTAAAAAGGTCTATCGTCTTTGAAAGAGTGTTCGAATGTTAATATGTACCATGACTCACCCATAGATTCTGACGAGAAAATATTGAAAATGTAAGCTTCAATGGCCGGAGTACACTGGTTCGAAATTTATACTTAAAATCACTTAAAGTTTTTGACAGGTTAGAACGTCCAAATCCATGTGGTCCAATATTAACCCTCTATGAGCCGAATTTTGTTCTGTTGGTTTCTATTTGCAGACAACTTGCAAGGCATTTACATTGATATTTCGAGTTGATGGTGCTGCTAACCGTCATCAATATTGTTATTCGTTATTTCAGGAACATTATACAATTAAGACGTATACGTCATCCTGTGAAAAAACTGAAATTATTTGGTAAAATGTCGATATATTAGCATGTGACCTGAAAGTTACACGGGCACGTAGAGAGGGTTAATAAGGTCTATCGTCTTTTGAAGAGTGTCCGAACGTGTACCGTGACTCACGCTCTGAGAATGTCACCTGAAGTTACTTGTCTTCGCGTGACGCGTACCTCAAGTTTCAGCGAAGGTTGCCCCGAAAATCTCGAGTTTCCCGCGGAAGGAATTCCTCGGTGCATCAGGATGATGCATCATCAGGGGCATTCAGGCGTGTACAGGTGCTATAGGGTCCCCGATATCTCAGGTGGCCGTATTACGGGGCAATCAGCTTTGAACGGTAGGCGACGTGGCTCGCGAGCAAGTCCGTTACAAAGTCGGCGATTATCAACCGGGCAGAGGAGTGGCCCCGGTCGACCTCTTTGGAAACTGTGCGCGCGCGCGCGCGAGCGAGCGGCGTTTATTCGATGTCCTCTCGCGCGTCACGATGGATGCTCCGACGGTATGCGGGGCCCCATGGTGCACGGGAGGAGGGGGGTGGGGTCTGTCACGGGGACTGACTCGCTTCGGGTCCTGCAGAAGGTTAATTTCAACCGATAAGATCGTACGAGCGGATTACGCGGCGGAACACGGCCGAACACCTGTAACGAACGTGATTTTCTTGCGCGTTCCATCGACCGAACGGGTCCCCCGTTCTGTGCCCGTATGTATGCGCCCGTCTGCACGTGTGTGTACGTGTGTGTGTGTGTACACGTCGCGCGATTTTCCCGCCGGTGGTTCGCTTCCTGCTGCGTTATCTGGACGACTGTCTGCGAGTTCGAGGGCCACGTTACGGGATCTAAGCGAGATCGGTTATTTTTCGGGCCGATCGGATTCCAGGTCGGGTGAACCGGGTTAATGAGTGGGGCGTAGTCTCTCTCGATTTGCAGTCTCTCTTTCTCTCTCTCTCTCTCTCTCTCTCGACGATCGCGAATCGGTCCTTTTCTCTGTCACGTCTTGATCAGCCGCTCGAATCGATGGAGATCGGTCCCGACACCGTTGCCAGATACGTCGGACACGCCGGTGACTATCTGATCGCATGCGGTGACCGATATCAAGGTTAATTGCCGCCGCGTCGGTGAAATAGATTGCGGCTGTTGCTACTTTCTAGAGATCGATCCTTGATGAGCTGTTGAATACTACGTCTGGACGGAGAAGTACACTGATTTCTCTGTATATGACGCCAACGCCTGGGTGATAAACGTCGCGAAATTATCCCCACTACCGCGGGGTACCGTGAGGACGGTACACGACGCTGGTAAGACTCGTGTCGTTGACATATATCGAGAGTTCACTGTAATTCAGTGTATTGGACGTTGAACGACAGGGGAAGGGCCTTAGCCCTTTGAAGACGAGGACTTTTTGAAAACAGTGAACCTAGACTATTTAGTGTTACTTTGTAGAAATAACGGAAATGTGGATTTTTAGCGGTTGTTACTGCAATACGTGCCCAATGAAATAAATTTAGTGTGCATTTATCTGCTTAATTTAGAACCCATCATTTCGACGGGTTCCCCTAAATCTAGTGTTAGAAGGGACTGCCCGATAAAGCCACCTTCATTTTTGTTTATATTTGATCAATGCTACCAATTTTGTTCCTTTTCTCCTTCTCCTTGGTCGTTTGCATTTTAATTAATGTTTACATTTTCAGTTTTGATGTTTTTGAAGTGCAAAGTTTGTCATCTGTAGGGTAAGAGACGCGCCTCTATTAGTTACACTTATTTTTAAAGCACAATGAATACCGAAAAAGAGATATATTAACATCTAACAAATATCTGTGATATAACATCTATATTAACTAATTTTAATGAAAATATTTAATGTCTCCTTTTTAATATTCATTATGCTTTAAAAAGAAGTATAAGTAGTTGGCAGCCCCGCAGTAATTGGGTCCCTTACTCTACTGTGATATCATTCCGAGTGTTGAATAAGAATATTGGGAATCGCGGATTTCCTCTTTCCCCGGATTAGCGAGTCCGAAGGCGTCGGATCGTCGTTCTGTGATCAGATCAGAAAAAGCTGGTGCCTGTTGGAAAATCCGACCACCCGCAACGACCACGAGTAGGCGTAGCACCGGTGTTCGACCAAGCGAGAATAAAATAGTGTGGGAGAGCCAGTGCAGCTCGAGAAGTCGTCGGCCCGTTCGAGAGAAACACTTTCTCCGGTCGCCGGCCGATCCTGAGGACACCGAACGACCTAGTTTGTCGGTTCGCTATGTTCCTCGAGTCGCTTCGTCGGTCTCGTTCACCTGCGTTTTTCATCCTCGACGATCTCGCGACGATCGCGCGCGCACCTCTGTCGCTAATGATGCCTTCGGGCACTGCTCGTTTCATCCTGGCTGCTTCTATGGGGTGTCCGAACAACATGGGTCCGTCCGAGAAACCGTGAACCCTTCTACAATTATTAGATTAATCATTGATTCTCATCTTCGCAATTCCGGCAATCGAGCTACTTGAATTTTAGACCGACAAGGAAACTCGGTTGAATTTCATAAATTTCGAACGCGATAATTGCACAAAGTTCCCTAGCCTACGCTTCGAATATCGACGATTTATTGATCCGTTAATTATCCGCGGCACGGTAGTCCACTAAATGAAGCCATAAACGATCCCGAGTTAATGCATTTTCTTTTCCCCTAGCTAACGATATTGCCAGTTAAGAAATCCTTGTGTTGCTGCTGCTCGAGTATGTTTCCTAATTGCCAGGTATTTCATTTTGCCGGTCGGATC
Organism: Seladonia tumulorum; assembly: GCA_913789895.3. NCBI lineage: Eukaryota > Metazoa > Arthropoda > Insecta > Hymenoptera > Halictidae > Seladonia > Seladonia tumulorum. Next base: position 10,449,483 of record OU565268.1, read on the forward strand.
GTAATGGGAATACGCTGCAGTCGTGGTACGTCCGCATTGACGTTTGAATTAGTCAGGTTCTCGAAAAGAAGGTCTTCATTTTCCTTCCCGTTGCGTCGAAAATCTTACGGACAAGTAAACTCAAATATATCAATTTGACGATCGAATATATTATACGAATTATCGTACAATTTTTCTAAGCGAGGTTGCAATGCCACTAATTCCACACGTGACCATACTGGGCTCAATAAATAAGTAAACTTGGAGTCAATACAAAATCAAATTACTACATTAATTCCATTGATACTTGAATTAACAAAATTCGGAGATAAGTTCATTTTCCTACTCGCTGCACAGAGAAAACAAATATCAAGATCGCAATAATTTCAACTCAACCAAAATACATATGACAAATTATATAAATTATCGTACAATTTTTCTTAGCGAGGTTGCAATGCCACTAATTCCACATGTGACCATACTGGGCTCAATAAATAAGTAAACTTGGAGTCAATACAAAATCGAATTACTACATTAATTCCATTGATACTCGAATTAACAAAATTCGGAGATAAGTTTATTTTCCTACTCGCTGCACAGAGAAAACAAATATCAAGATCACAATAATTTAAAATCAACTGAAATACATTGTTGTACAATTTTCTCCCAGAAGGTACAAATTAACACATTCTTAATCGTCTAAATCGTGTTCAAACATTAATTTTGCAGCGCAATTCTCGGAATAAAACGGAGTATACACAGCTTACCAGAGGCAACGTTAGTGTCAATTGTGAAACGCTCGTATCTCGAGCATGTTTCCTAATTGCCATGCATTCCATCTCGGCATTCTAATCGTAATGGGCCTGCTCGGGATCGTTGCACGATTGCTGTCACTCTCGATTCGACTTGTTGGTCGCGACAATGATCGAGCCGGTCCGGTTATGAAAAACCATGCTGTCGGCGTTCGACACGAAACAGGTAGCCCCCGGTAGAAGATCGCGTCTCGTTCGTTGGAAAAGGCATCTGGTCGGACGACGACACCGGTTCAATTTCAATGATCCGGCAGCACATCCAGCATCGTCCGCGCACGCTCGCGTGTCCCGGTGTAAATATGGCAGTGGATAGACTTTTGCTTTTACGACGCTTGCGGCCCGAGCGACGTCTTTCACAACGAGCATCGGGAATAATTTATAGAGCAAGCAAGCCAAGCCAAGCCAAGCCAAGCATCGACTGCCGCCAGGTCAAAGTTCCCATTCGTTGCGAAATTTTCCTTTATGTACCTTTTGACACGCGGAAGAATCTCCAAGCTGGGGCCACATCGCTCTTTTCTATCCTGCTCGACGATGATACCCCGTGTACCCTTTTGGCAACGCGTCGAATCCAACTTTCTCTGTTCTCGTACCGGCGAACACGTTTTCGTGGTGTCATCCATATTTAGGTTTCGAGATTGGTTGGTAATCGCGCCGATGCCGAAACTGGAAATCGTTTCTGACGGAGAATCGCGAGGTTTGTAATGAGATTTGTCCATCGCGAGCTGCCATTTTATTGATCGATGATTCGAGGGGTTGCGTGGCTTCCGCAATTTCAATCATTTCTTTCCTGTAGAAAATTATGTTCCTTCGAAAATTGGTATGTTTTATTGTTCGAACAGCTGTATAATGACTACTTGTACAACTTGTGTATTATACAGTTTTTAACCCCTTGCCCTACAATAACGAGCCAGACTCGTGATGAAGATTCTGAATAGAGTCTGACAAATGTGAACGTTATTAATTTCCTTTACACCGAAATAAAATTCTATTTGGTTGTAGTTGATATATATCCTTTGGAGAAAACATAGGCATACAACAAATATAAACTATCTTTCTTTTTCTATGAAATTAAATACAAATTAAATTAAATAGTAGTGCAAGGGGTTAACAGAAGGAGGATTCATTGTCTGATGATGATAACATGGGCTTCGATCTTTTTGATTAAATTCCGTAACAGCTGTATAATGACTTATTGTTCGAACAGTATGTCCATAAAATGTGAGCCATCTAGCTCGAACTGGAGAGACGTGCCAGCCATTTTGACGTTTACAACTGCAATCGGTATTTCGTAGAGGGGCGCAGTTTCTCGAAAACCGCAGAAAATCGAGTGTGTCCTCGGCGATTTTTATAGCGCGCACGGCTCTCGTCGGGGGTCCCGATCGGCCGTAAAGATCAAAGACGCCGACGTCCGGCGATAACAAGCCTGAGGACAGCCACGAAATCGACGACGCGTCCCCTTTTGCTGCGAAATTCTGACCCGCGGAATGCGGACGCGATCCAGCCTCGTTAAATTAAGCGTCGCGTCCCGAGGAGAGTAATCGAGCGAGGCTTATGGACTCTGTCTTCCTCCTCGCGCACGGTTGTCGACTGTGAGAAGCGTTTGTGGGAGATACGCCGACTTCCTGAAACATTCAGCCACCTCTCGACGTCGTCGTCCTTCGCTCTTGCCCTCGGTTTCCCTTCGAAACTCGCGAAACTCCAGTAACGCCTCGACATATGTCACAGAGATCCGCACGATATTTGTGCGAAACTTATCCCCACTATTCATCCCTGAAACATTCTAATTTTTAATTGTATCTTTGCGAAACTTCTGCCAGCGTATTCGAGGCATTTTTCTGATCAAAATGAGACCAGTCAAGTTCCTCAGGTTAGTTCGGATAATGGGGATTTCACTGTGTCGTGGATTAAATAAATAGCTCTGATACAAATTGTACGGTGTTTGGAGTCGTTTTAATAAGAGAAGTGTCACGAATGTGTTGGTAATAGTTTCTAAAAAAATTATTTTAAATTCTGAGAATTTTCAACGAGTCCAACAAATTTATTTTCACTATGAAATAAGATTATATAAGTACTGAGGAATTGGTAACAGGATTTTTATAAGTATCCGAGTTAACTATTGTATTAATGTAGGGTTCAGCATCGGCTAAAAGCGCATCATTAATTTTAATGATGGAAGATGAGAGAAACAAATCGGAAAGTGTTCTCGCAACAATTTGTACACAAAATGTCGAATCCTAATCAGTCGTAGATACCAGAGACCCATAAAATATCGCACTCTATTTAACGATTCCTCCACCAGTGTCTGAACGAGTCGTGACACTCTCTTTTTCTTCGTCCGGTTCGACTAGTTTGCCAAGCCAAGATAGATTCCGCGAGGATCCGTACGCGGGTATCTCGCGGAATTGACGGTGATTCTCGGTAAATTACACGCTCGGCTGCCCAGAAGGTGTCTCCGAAATCGTGAGATAGCACCACGACCGAGACTAATGACGCTCGCTAATGACGCACGCCGTGCCGCGCTTCCTGCTCTCTTGTTTCAAATTTAACACGGCGACAGAACGATAAGCGAAATCGTTCCTGAAATTCCGCTAAATTGCTCCTATAATTTCACGACCTCTTTATTTCGTGTTTGAATGAAGATTCTGGTCGAGACATCCAGTGATGTCCAGTGCTGCTCAAACTTCTCTTATTTAGAAGTTTAAATAATTTTTTAAAAACATTAAACAGTAATTGATACTTCAGTTTCCTATTTTGAACCAATAGGGCGGCTGGAGTCGTGTCAGCAATTACGCACCTATTTATATATCCCTCTTCAAGGAACTATAACTCCTACAATTTTAAATATATCGTCTTCAAAAAATTCTGTCACATGGTCCAAATAACAGAAAATATGTATGCAAAATCTTAATACGAAATAGCTATTTGATTATTTAAAAAAAATTTCCAAACGAGGCATACAAAGTGATGCTACGCCTTCCCTTTTAAGGAACTATAACTCCTACAATTAAGTATATCGATTCCAAAAAATTCTACTACATGGTCCAAATAATAGAAAATATGTATGCAAAATCTGAATACAAAACAATTATTTGATTATTTAGAAAAAATTTCCAAACGAGGTCTACTAAATGATATTACACCTCCCCTTTTAAGGGGATCTATAGTTCCCCCATTTTTATGAATATTGACTTAAAAAAATTCTATTACATGGCCCAAATAATAGAAAATGTGTGTGCAGAACCTCGAATAAAGAATAGTTGCCTGAAGTTTTTAAAAAAATTTACTAACAAGGCCTACAAAACGACGCTTCGGCGATCATATCGGAAGTCGGTGGGCCTGGGAAAGCGGCGCGAATTTATGAATCGCGATCCAGCTCCGCGGATTATGATCAGCGTCGTAAACGGTCCAGGACTAGGTTCGAGTGTCTCCTCTTAATGGCCATTGCGAAACGGCTCTCGGCTGAGAACGGTCGTTTTGAAATGCACGCGAAAGCTGCGTCGCCGCTTTGATCGATGCATGCTCGTTGTCGCCAGTCTCGTGCGGCGATTTCCTCTCGCCAAGAAAAGAGAGAGAGAGAGAGAGACAAAGAAAGAGAGAGAGAGAGAGAGACAAAGAAAGAGAGAGAGAGAGAGAGAGACAAAGAGACGGCTATTAATAAGTCGCTAATGGAATCTCGATTTGCGTGGGCGAACCGATAAATTACACCGGTAAAAGCGCGCCGACAGGTTGCAGCGCCGCGATGCAACACCCCGGACGCGACTTAGACGCAATTAACAATCCTCCGCGATGACACTATGCGCCGATCGGAGCCCTTTATTCCCCCAACAAGATTTGCAGAGCGCATAAGAGCAATGAAACCTTTATTGTAACATTCGTAATATTTTTCTGGTTAAAACGATATCAAACACGACACAATTTCGTTCGTATTTGCTCATCTAATGCACTATATAGTGGAACCTGTATTATCCGAACTAATTTCTGGAACGTACATAGTTAGGAAATAGAACAGTCGCCTATCTGCAGTGTTAGATTCAATGTTTATAGATTTGTACAATAAAAAGTGTTGTATTTGGATCGCTTGCATCCGTTCGGATAATCGAGGTTCCCCGGAATCGAGATTTGCACGAGCAAACAAGCTCCGAATTGTATCATGCTTGGGCTCATTTTACCCAGAAAAATGTCACGAGTACGTCGCCGGAAGTTGAACAAAAGAATTACGAATAACGAAAATGTGTTGTCATCGGCGTGCATAAAGCGGCAATGAAGGCGAAGAAGTGGCACCAGAGTGATACAAATGATAGTAATCACAGCAATCAAAGATAATAATCATTAGCTCATCAGAGCCTTGAAAAAGGACGAGAGGCGTTCTATCAGCGAACGGTTGGCCTAATATCAGTGAGAACGTCGCGGGAATTGACAGCATCCTCTCGTTCGCGCGTTAACAAGAAATCGGGCAATTTGAAGACAGAACGAATCTCTTCGGACGCAAATAAAGGCACGGATAAATGGCAGCACGCATATAAAGGCGCTTTCACCCGGCGAATCCAATTACCGGCGGAATCAAGCGGCCGCTTGTAATTGTCATAATAAGGACGATATTGTTGCCGTGCGTCAATTACTATCGGACGTGCGTAACGCGCGAGAGCCTCTGCACGTCGAAGTGTAATCGGTTGCTGTCATGCAACGCCGATGGCACACGTAAACGCATCGGCTCCGAAGTTTTGCTCGTCTACGAATCGCGTTACCGATGTCAAATTACCATCGCGAGGAACCAACGTTCATCGTCGTAGCTGTCTAAACTTCATTTGTCTAGAGCGCGCTCGGAAATTACTATGCAAATTAACCGTATTTTATTAAAATTTATTAACGGTATAACGGTATCTAAAATTTGTAAGTAACAAAAACTACTGGGAAATACGTTTCTTCAATCATTTTTGTAGCTACTTGATTGTTTCTCAGCTGTTATACGTTTAGGGTGTTCCAAAAATGTACTTCCTTATAACCCCTTGCCCTACAATAACGAGCCAGACTCGTGGTGAAGATTCTGAATAGAGTCTAATAAATGTGAACGTTATTAATTTCCTTAAAATGGAAATAAAATTCTATTTTCTTGTAGTTGATATATATCCGTTGGAGAAAACATAGGCGTACAATAAATATAAACTATCTTTTTTTCTATGAAATTCTGAACGATGAAGCATTTTTAATCATTATAATCGCAAAATAAATAGTAGTGCAAGGGGTTAAAGGGGATAATTCCTGAGGTGAATTGAAGTAACTTTTTCCTTTGCGAAAAAGTTCTCCGCGGCTTCGTTAAGGAGTTATCAACGAAAAACACGGGCCAATCAGAGCGCGGCTATAGCTGAGCGGGGCGTTGGCATTGTCCGTTGTAGCCGCGCTCTGATTGGTCCGCGTTTTTCGTTAATAACTACTGAACGAAGAGACACCACGAGGAGAAACTGACAAAGAACTGTGATCAATTTTACAAGCGAGGGGTGTGGAGGGGGGTGAGCGAAACATTCGATTTTGGGAGCATGGTTTCCCGATGAAACCGACGGCGCAGAACGAACCGGTAGCGGCCAGGAGGATGCCAGCGATCCGTAATATCGGCTCGCGGCGGTAACGCTTGTATTTACAGGATTTAGGCGCGGTTACAGGGGCCGGCTAACGGCGAGAGAGTAACGAGCGGCGAGCACGAACGCGGCCGCGATGGAATTCAAGCGCGATCATCGTTTCTCTCTCTCTCCCTCTCTCTCTCTCTCTCTCTCTCTCTCTCTCATCGTAGCCAGTATCTTCTCCCGCCGATAGGCAGCCCGTTTTCATGGCGAAAATGCCTCCTTACGTGCCCCGCGAGTTCCACCTCCGCCGCGATCCATCGATCGTTTTGCCACTCCGCACACAGACCGAGAGATCGATTAACCATGGAAAAGCCGAGTCGTGTTGGTCCGGTCTGTGTTCGGTTCGTTGAGCCACGGATGCAGGCGATAAACGGGTTCGGACGAATCACAGCTGAACAATGTTAACCCCTTGCACTACTATTTATTTTGTGATTATACCGACTAGAAATTCTTCATCGTTCAGAATTTCATAGAAAAAGAAAGACAGTTTATATTTATTGTATGCCTATGTTCTCTCCAATGGATATACAGGGTGTTTGGTAACTGGCGGTACAAGCGAAAACGGGGTGATTCTACATGAAAGAATAAGTCGAAAATATAGAATAAACATTTTTCGTTTGAGGCTTTGTTTTCGAGAAAATCGACTTTGAAGATCCGTCAGGTTTGTGTGCTTTAGTATATGCAGGAAGTAGATTTGGTTGGTCATGATCAGACAGTTGCGTCAGACAATTCCTATCGAATAGCATGCTGCATTTCAAACTCGATTTTCTAGACAACGAAACTTCGGATGAACAAATTTTATTCTATATTTTCGACTTATTCTTTCGTGTAGAATCACCCCCTTTTCGCTTGTACCACCAGTTACCAAACACCCTGTATATCAAGTACAACAAAATAGAATTATAATTCGGTTTAAAGAAAATTAATGACATACGTGTTCATTGGACTCTGTTCAGAATCTTCGTCACGAGTCTGACTCGATATTGTAGGGCAAGGAGTGAATTCTTTGCACTCGGCGCTATTTTAGTTCTGAAACTAAATTTTTCTTCCGTCTTACAATATTCTCATTTTATTCATACGAAACTGATCAGATTTAAATATTACATGCGCAAATGTTTAGTAATCTATTAAATCCAAATTTTGTAATACTTTTTGTAATTTCTTTGAAATAATGCCACAACAATTTTTAGTGGCGCTTCAGGGTCGCCACTCGAGTGCAAGGGGTTAATGTCGAACAGTGTTAAATCCTCTGGCAACGAGTCCAAATCAGAGTTGAACAGAGTAAAATCTAACAATGGCGGAAAAGAAATAGACTTCCGTGTCTCTTGAATAATTTCTGGATCTCGCGATACGGGAGTCTACTGTATCGATTACATCCAAGAGAAACGTATCAATTCTTTCGACTTCAAGGTCGAAGGATTTCGAACACCACAGGACTCCCATTCAGCGACGGACCGTTAATTTTGGGACCCCGGGGCTAGACCTAAAAATTTTAGTAGAATTTATATTTTCCTGATATTTTAATTGAAATTTGTTTTCTTTTTGATTTATTTTAATCGGGATAAGGGCAGCAGCCCATGAAGCCCACGCGTAGGCCCGCCGCCGACTCCGTTCGGCTGCTCCGGTTCGAAAGACGGATTCGCAGAGTATAACAAGGCGTATTGAAACCCGGCTAAGGATAACGAAGACGAGTCGTCGTTGACCCGAGCGAAAGGTATCGGAGATCACTCATCGCGGCGAGGGAACGCGGCCGCGTATCTGGTTGCCGTATCGGCGTATACGAGATTAATAGGGAATAAGCGAAGATCCACCGGCACTCGAGTTTGTAATCACGGAATGATCTTTCGCCGTTCCGAGGCTCGCGATCGGTCGACCACCCTCGGGATTTCCTCACGCAAGCCTCGACGAAAGCTCGGCCTTCGCTTCGTTGCTGCCGTGTAAATCCGAGGCCGACCGACGCCGACGGAGGCTCCGGAGATACAATTAGGATTCGCTCGGTGAAAAAGCCCCGGTAACCCTCGCGCGTTTTATATCTGATCACGCTGCGAGACGGGTCGAGGACACTTTACGACTCCGGGCTACGGAATCGAAAAATACCGATCGCGCGTGACCACTCGCGACCGCTCCCTCGACAGAAGTTCGTCGAGAGACCGTACTATTGGCTTGGCAAGAAAGTAATTTCAGTTTTCACTAATACCATGGCGTTACATTTTGTTTGATTCACTTCTGTCAACGTTGCGTTTCTTTTCTTTCTGAGATTTCATCACTGCATCCTTTAGGTTATTTTTGAAGCAAATTACACCTAATTCTGATTAACCCCTTAACGCACAGTTTTTTTTTTAAACCGGCCAAAAAAATCAATAGAAAAGGTCCGCTCCATGGTTCCATGGAAAAAGGCTATATTTTATTCTTGAATAAATAAGTGTTATAGCTTACAATCCCATGTAAATGATAAATATGAATAAAACGATTTTTTTTCTTTGCTTTTACATTGTTATTTTCAATTCTCGATTATATTCGAATGTGAAAAATTATAGCAGCATAAAATACAACGCCGCTCGAATTATTTCGAGTGTGCACAGTTTGGCCTGTTTAGCGCGCTCGAATTAACTCGAGCGTACAAGTTAAGGGGTTAAAATTGTTAGCTCTGTGTCAATTCGAACATGGAGTGCAAAAACGAACATTACAGACACATGTTGCTTTTTTATTTCCGTAGAGGTAAAAAAGATGCCGAGGCTCACAATGTGACAATCTTAAATATTAGCAATTTTTTTCTGAGATTTCATAACTGCATCTTTTAGGTTACTTTTGAAGCAACTTACACGTAATTTTGATTAAAATTGTTAGCTCTGTGTCAATTTGAACATGGAGTGCAAAAACGAACATTACAGGCACATGTTGCTTTTTTATTTCCGTAGAGGTAAAAAAGATGCCGAGGCTCAGAATGTGAGAATTTTAAATATTAGCCATTTTTAGCATACGTTCGAGCGTGACTTATGGCCGGTGGTGTGCATGACTTGCATTATTTGTACGTATGGATTAATACGGTTCCGACGGAATATGGAACGAATCGTTGTAGGATAGTTGACTGTATTTTTGCGGGGACCTGGTTCGAGGTGGTTTCCGGTTTGACCGTCGAGACGGCTGGCGCCGGCGGCGCATTATTAATATTATTTAACGGACAGCGACGCGTTTCATCATCGGGATCCGGCCACGTCATGATGAAGCCAGTTACGTTGATCCTCGGATCGGGATGCTGCGTGTGACTCGTGCGGCGCAACGATGAATTCGTGGAATCGCCGACAGCGGGACGAACGGCTGTCCCTTCGGGGAGATCCAGGCTGGAATGCCAACACACCTCGCGAAATCCTGATCTCTCCAGGAACGTGTGCCGTAAATATGCGCGTCAAGACCGAATTAATTCCTCCATAGCTTCCTCTTCTTCTTCGATCGACCATTTTCAGGAGAATGTCCAACCATGATCAGACCTCACCGAGAACCATTCCTCGGTCTTTCGATGTTGGTGCTTGAGCATCATTGACTGGCTACATAAAATTACACTGGATAAAATTTTCATGTTGGTGCTTGAGCATCATTGGCTGGCTAAATAAAATTACACTGGATAAAATTTTCATGTTGGTGCTTGAGCATCATTGACTGGATAAATAAAATTACACTGGATAAAATTTTCAGTATAGGCCCACACAAAAATATTGTAAACTTTTAGTACTTTCTCTGTAACAACCAGCTGGAATTTTTTCAAAATGTTTTTCAGGCGGTAAATTAATTTTTCATCTCCAAAGAAGTCCTAGTGTGCTTTGCACTCGAAGTTATTTTAACTCCAAAACGAAATATTTCTTTCGACCTAGAATATTTCCTTCCTACATATACTTTTTCATGTTGTACATACGAAAATGGTGTAATTTACTCGTACAATACTGAGATGTTTAGTAATTTATTAATGTAAAAAATATTTTCAATAGCGATACAGCAATTGTTAGTGATGCCTTACAGTCAGCGCTAAGGGCTAGAAAATTTATCGCCATTTTATCGAGGGTGGGCAGATATTACCGTGAGTCACTGTACGTCAGTCTCGTTCGGGTTAGGTAGTTCTAGCGTTAATCCCCCGGGGAAAAAATCGCGGCTTGCCAAATTAAAAACCAGGGAGGCTCGCACGAGGTTGTAAAACGGCTGACGCGTGTGAAAGAGTTTCGCGATTCGGACGACCCGTGGAGTTAGTATCTCTTTTTAAGAATTCACAACGCGGCGGGGCCGAACGATAACCTAGAAAATCCAGCGAACGGCCTAGAGTCTCTCGCATAGGGAAACGGATTACGTGCTCGGGTGGATCCTGGATCCCGTGTATCCGGAAGTCTCCGGTTGGATCCAAGGGCGAATCTCTTGCGTTTACGTCTCGCCTTATACGATCGGCCGTTCGTTCGGGGCCGATGGCTCCCGCGGATTGTAAAACTCCGTCGATTTTCCACGGCCTAAGCGCCCCGCGCGAGCGCTATCTTAATAAACCGCAGATATACGGTAATCTTTCGAGTTATACGCCGGGGCACGGAGCAAACATTAAACCCGCGCGGCGGTGGTAGCACGGACGAACGGTCCCGCCCCGATTTACGAGCCCCGACGCCTTATCGAACCCGGCGTTAATCAGTTGCACAGGAATAATAACGTTCCGCGGATTCCGAACGGCGATTAAACGGACCCTTCTCGTGTAAAGCGAAAACCGGTGATTTCTAACAATTTCTTTCAGCCATTCGATATATGGAACCAGCACTTTTTCTTGAAAATTAATTTCGAGGTCGAAAGGTCAACAATCTTTTCTTGTCGCGTGTTATTCTACTCATCGCGAGGATAACAATTGCACAAGAAACTATGACTCAAAATTTAACCTTCTGCGCTCGAAGCCAACTTAACTCCAAAACGAAACATTTCTTCCGACCTAGAATATTTCTAGAATATTTCTGTACTGAAATGTTTGGTAATTTATTAAATACAAACAAATTTAATAATGTAAAAAATGATTTGATTTGTTTCTGATTTTATTTACATTTTATTTACGTTTCTAGCGTGGTATTAATGAAGCCGTTGGAAATTATTTCCTTGCGCGCGAAACATATCGAAATTATAATATAAATAAAATCAGTTTGAGAATTAAAAAATCTTAGCATAATTTTGGCGATTAAATTTTGAGTTATAGTATCTTTTGCACTTTGTACCCTTGCGATAGAATACGATTTAATAAAGAAAAAGTTGTTGACCTTTCGACCTTGGAATTCGAGGTCAAAGTGAATTTTGCGGCAGCTTTCTCAGATAAATTTCCACCAGAAATCGTTAATCTTTGGATCTTTTTGGTCGACAGTGGCACACCTTAACAACGTCCTGCAAATTCATCATGAAATATTGTTGCAATAGCAGAGTCACTTGTCTAATTTTTTTCTTAACAACGGTTGATAAGGCTGGTGCAAGGTACGATGAACTTGTAAGATCGTATAAGGCGTAAGCCAGGCACAATGTTTGCACAGTGAAGGACAGCGATCGTGATAAAGGGTCTGCGGAGTCTGGGAGACGTGTCTTCTCGCAGGATCCTAATAGTCGTAAAGAACACGCTTACGTCTGTTAGGTTGTAGCTTAACTTTTCCATTACCGAAGGTGCATATAGTCACCTGACGTATAGAGATACAGCGAAGCAATACCCGCCGAAGATAACTGTAATTGCCTATTGCTGGGCACTTCTTGCATCTCGAAGATAGCAACTACAGTCGCATGTCAAAATTCGCAATGTTTATCAGGACGAGGGTTGCAAAGACCTATCATTGCCGCGATAAATGAGATAAGAGACGCTAACGGTTCTTCGCGAGTACAGACGGTATCGTTGAACAAAAATTCTGTAGGATGGGGGCTTTGTGGGGGACTAGGGAAAATTGTTGATAATTCTAATTCGTCATTTTTTGAATTACATTTTTCAAATCGCATCTTTCACATATAGAGGCGTTTTTAATGTAAGGATTATAATTTAGCAGTTATCATTTTCATGTAGTTCACATTTCAGGAATCAGAAATATTTAAAGGATTTAAAAATACAGCTGTACCAGTTTCAATCGATTCAAATTATTAAAAGAAAAAAAATGTCTATGTAGCTAGTGGCTTGCAATATAATTTTTCGCAGAAAAGTCACAATCGGAACCTACGCGTCCAAAAATAACATCTGAAAAAGTGCTTTTTTCTGCTTGCAGCCCACTCGGTCACTCACCACCCACGTAAATGTTAAAATCAGTTCTATTTCAAAAATTGTTGCCCGAACCACTTACTCTCAACCCTTACCGCCTCCTCGCTCCAAAGGGCGTCCCTTTCGGTCCCGGTTCAGAGCGTCGCTTATCCGGGAACATTTTCCTGACACTCTCTCCTCCTTTCTCCCTCTGTTGGTCAGCATCGCGAGCGTGTGCGTGCGCGCGGGCGAGAGCGTAGGTCGTCGTTCGGCGCTCTTCCCGGCCGATGACGTGTTCAACGTGTGTTTCACGGAATGCCACGAGCAGCTCTCATTGTAACGGAGTTAGGCCCGCGGGCCACTCTCTCGTCAGAATGCGCCCCGCGTTCCGCCCCGCCCCCCGGTGCTCCCCTCCCCACATTTCTTCGGTGCTCCGCCCCGCCCCGCGCTCCGCTCGGCACCGATCCGCGCTCCGTGTGCCCCGCGTGCCCCGCGTGCACGTACAGGGCAAGGCGAGCACGCTGCGTGGGCGTTTGGCTCGGGCAGGTGGATGCTTGCCCCACGGCGCTAACACCGTGATCAACCACGCACCGGCCAAGCACGAGAACTATGGTGTGGGAGTCGGCTGTCCGAGCTGAAATCCTGCGAGCCGACACCGTATCCTTCCCGGCGCCGCCTTCTTTGCGAATTTCAGAGCTAATCTCGAATTAGACACCCAATTAAACAATCCTAATTACGTTTGGCGGCAAGTTGCCGGTACCGTCGAGGATCCAGCTTTTCCTCATTTTACGGAGCTTTCGAAATTAACACTTTGACTGCCAAACTAGAAACCAAAAAATTTAGTGAAATAAAAATTGACATTATTAATGGTATGATATTGAGTAGTCCACCAACTTTCTTGCATTTTGCAGATCCTAATCAAATTTGGTACGATGAATATATTAACACACAGGGACATGGCAGTCGACGTGTTAAAGGGCCTGAGAAATATCCTAAACCATAGATCTTTTTGCTACTAATAGATCATATTCTTGTATGTCCACAAGGAGAAATTTTTAAAAGTTGGAAATAGGTATAATTTATTTCTTTATAAGTAGACTGAGGATTGTAGGCATTTTTAACACAAATGAGTAGGTGTAATTCAAGACAGTAGAAAGATTAAAAGAGTTCAACAATGGCGATATACCATTTGTAACATATAAGAATTATTAATGAGCAAAATTTGTCTTAGCTCCTATAGATTGCAATCGATGCATAAAAATTTTCTTTTGCATAAAGATCCGCAGTCTGTTTATAATGAAGAATAAGTAGCTGGGAAAACAAGAAACTTGGTCTGACCTGGTCATCTAAAATAAATGTGGAATTAATTTTTCATGTGGCAAGTAACTAAAAATCATGAAACGTATTTCTTGTTAATTATTTATACGTATTTCTCAAAGTTGTGTTCACGATACGTAAAAAGAAAGGTTCGAAGAACATTTTGATTGAGAATTACAAAAAAGTAAATCTGAAGAATGTGTCAACTTGCCCCGGTCTTGTTTTCTGAAGAGAAAGAATTGAAAAACATCCTATTTTCCCGCTTTACACGAGAATGCTGCCTTAGGACGATTAAAATCGATAATACATTTTCATTGAACTTTCTCGGAATTGCCTGGAAATTTTTATATCGCCTGCAGATCAGCGGTCTAGCGATCGCGTTAATCACCCGGAAGGTATCCGAAATGATCGATCAAAGTGGTATCGCGGGATGGGCTGTCGATGAAAGCGGGCTCAGCAATCAGAAAAGAGACAGGGGCCGGCCCACAGCTCGGGGACAATTAACGATCGAACGCGGCCGGATCGGCAGGGACACGTAACAGACGGTGCTCTCGGCCGTAGGAGGTTTTCTTTGGCGGGCACAATAAATGGATAGCCAGGGTTTTGTTTGTGTTATTCGTGGTCAGGAGCTTGGGAGCATGTGCGGTGATTGCCGTAACCATCGGGCACGCCTGCCTCGCTGGCTGACTGGCTGACTGGCTGACTGGCTGACTAGCTGGCTGCTAAGCTCGTTCACCTAAGCTCTCCGCTTCACCTAGGCCACTCTCCTCGATCGGCCGTGTGTCGCTCTCGCCTCGTTCGCCACCGCTCCGCGCCGAATGCACTTTGCTGCACGCTGCTGCACTCAAACGCCGCTGCATCGCGCATCTACCTGCGCCTGGTCGCGGCTGACCCCCTCGGACCCTCCCGGCAGCCTCCTTTTTACTCTTCTTCTCCTTCTTCTTCTGACCTTGGCTCTTTATCGATTAGCTTCTCTGGCACTTTTCTGTTTCTCCTTCCTGTGAAATTGATTCTGGTGCAAAATAAAAATTGTCTGCGTCTACAGCAACAAACGGGGGCCACTTGAAATTTTCTTTTCTTCTCTATAATTATAATTCTCTGAAATTCGTTTAATCTTTCTCCCGACTCAAATTTCGTGTACTCATTTCTGTCATAAATGCATGATATCCGCAGTCTGGTCATGGTAATATTTTTAATATTTTTCGACCTAATGTCACTGTAATATGGAGAGTTTCTAACAGTAAATATCATAATTCCAAATTCGCTACGAAGTGTATTTACCGAGTTATTAGGAAATAACGGCCAGGTGTATTACTCCGACGGCTCTTGGACGAAAATGCTTCCAAGTTTCACCGCTAGGAGGAAACTTTCTGTAATACTGTCCATCTTCATGTAAAATAAAAAATATTCGAAATTATTTCAAGACAAAATAGAAATTTCTCTCTTCTTTTAATGGTTTTGTTAAGCTGAAGTCGATTCACCGATGACATTACGTTTCTTGAAAACCACATTTACATGACACTGGTACCTCGTTGCCGTAATAGAAAGAATTTCGTTCGATGTAATTCATCTGGAGAACATTTATCTCTTAACGAACGCCGCAGCCGTACGACCGACAAACAAGAATTCCCTGCCGGTGCCGAATAAAACGAGAAACCAGAGGGAAGGTTACAGAGCAGATAAGCAAAGAAGGCTTCGAGCAAAGAGAGCTGTAGAAAGGGAAACAAGACAACTCGCGATTAATCCAGCCCGCGGGGGCCGGGTTCCCGCGAGCGCATAAACAATAGAGCGGGTTGCAATGAGATTCAAATTGGCCGCGCATCGACTCGCATTAATCTGAATTAAATAACGCACGGTACGATCGCGTGGAACTCGCGTGGAACAGAGATACGGAACGGCGTCGGGAGAAACGGAGAAGGGAAAGTAAACAGCGAACTTGAAGAACTCGTGGCAGACAGAAATCCGAGCAATTAAATACAAATTATCTAATCTCTAGACCGCGAGACTTTTGTTTTGTAGATCGAAGTTAAACGATAGCGAATAGTTTCGTGATTGATTAATGTCTGATCTGTTTACCCCTTCGGGTTTTCTGTTTCCCTGTAATTAAATTGTTCTCGGTCTTTTAAGCGTTCAGGATCAATTAATTATTTGCCTTGGCACTTTCTCTTTCTATTTTACCTAACAGTCGTTTCCCGCTCTCTTCCAACGCTGTTTCTTTCCGTATTCGCTGTACAGACATTTTTATTTGGAGACATTTTTGCTGTCTCAAATATTCTGATTCGTTCTTCGTCTCAGCTCATATTTTTTTAACCCTTTGTACTCGAAGCTATTTTAACTCCGAAACGAAACACTT
The DNA here is from genome assembly GCA_913789895.3 of Seladonia tumulorum. Lineage (NCBI taxonomy): Eukaryota > Metazoa > Arthropoda > Insecta > Hymenoptera > Halictidae > Seladonia > Seladonia tumulorum. The sequence goes on from OU565268.1 coordinate 10,465,779, forward strand.
CTTCCGATCCAGAATATTTCCCTTCTATATATATATTTTTTTAGGTTATACATACGAAGTGTTTAGTAATTTAGTGAATACAAACTAATTTAATGACGCAAAAAATATTTTGAATAATGACACAGCAATTTTTAGTGGCGTCTTACAGTCGCCATTCGAGTGCTAAGGGTTAATCCCAACTTATCACTTTCTCTCTTTCTGTATGAGTTCTCTTTTGCTTTCTTCCTCAGTCTCAGCACTATTTCTTTCTCTGTCCTCTATGTTTCTGTAACATTTTGCAACAACTTTTCCCATCTACAACCACCCTCTTCCCCTCACCGTCTCTATTTTAATTATCTCTGAATTTCATTCTCCTTCAGATCATCCTCAGAATCAAATACCCCTCCTCAGCTTTGTCTCTACTCTCTATACATCTCTTTCTCTCTCACAAAACTTTCCCTCTTTCTCAACCATCTTTCCCTCTCCCTCTCTCAGTGGACTCTTCCCCTCCCTCGGTCTCACCAGTCCCCGTACCCCCTCTCGAAGGTGCCCGAGCACCTTCCTCAATCCAGCTTATCTATAAGCACGGCGAAGTGACTCACCGGCTCGGCGGTGAGTGGTACGAGCACTTGTCGCGACTCGCGAGTAGCCGTGCGACGCGGATGCCGATTCCCGGGGCCCGATCCAGGCCCGATCCAGCCAGGCCCCTATGCAACGAGCACCACACCGCTAGGAAAGGTTCTCGGGCATGTCGCCGTTGCGTAAGATGATTTTATGTCCGTGCAGGTGGACACGGAGCCTGGCCAGCGTCGCGGCGAACCTTTCCGCGTGAGAACTCGCAGTCTCTCAGCCCGACGGTCCCGCTCGTTCCCGACTCCCATATGTCCTTTCCGTGTCCACGTTTCTAATTAACAACTTTGCACGAAAATGAAAACGGGGGCAAATAAAATTATCATACTTTCCTTACTAATTTGAATAATTGAGAACGATACGGAAACAATGTAGATTTTCTGTTACAGTAATCTCTTTGCACTCGTAACAATTTAAACTGTGGAGAATTAAACGCTGAACTGTACATATAGAGCAAACGTTAATATTAGGGGGGCCCATAAGTAATTTCTAATTGATAACAACTTTGGACGAAAATGAAAACGGGGGCAAATAAAATTATCATACTTTCCTTACTAATTTGAATAATTGAGAACAATAAGGAAATAATGTAGATTTTCTGTTACAGTAATCTCTTTGCACTCGTAACAATTTAAATTGTGGAGAATTAAACGCTGAACTGTACATATAGAGCAAACGTTAATATTAGGGGGACCCATAAGTAATTTCTAATTGATAACAACTTTGGACGAAAATGAAAACGGAGGGCAAATAAAATTATCATAGATTTCTTACTAATTTGAGTAATTGAGAACAATACGGAAATAATGTAGATTTTCTGTTACAGTAATCTCTTTGCAGTCGTACAAATTTAAACTGTGGAGAATTAAACGTCGAACTGTACATATAGAGCAAACGTTAATATTAGGGGGACCCATAAGTAATTTCTAATTAACAACAACTTTGCACGAAAATGAAAACGGGGGCAAATAAAATTATCATACTTTCCTTACTAATTTGAATAATTGAGAACAATACGGAAATAATGTAGATTTTCTGTTACAGTAATCTCTTTGCACTAGTACAAATTTAAACTGTGGAGAATTAAACGCTGAACTGTACATATAGAGCAAACGTTAATATTAGGGGGGCCCATAAGTAATTCCTAATTGATAACAAGTTTGGACGAAAATGAAAACGGGGGCAAATAAAATTATCATAGATTTCTTACTAATTTGAATAATTGAGAACAATATGGAAATAATGTAGATTTTCTGTTACAGTAATCTCTTTGCACTCGTACAAATTTAAACTGTGGAGAATTAAACGCTGAACTGTACATATAGAACAAACATTAATATTAGGGGGATCCATAAGTAATGAATTATTTTTAAATCCAAAACAAACTTTGTAGTAACTTAAGTTTTTATTTCTTAATTTATTATATAATCCTCATCATTATCAAGGAAAGTTTGCCATCTTTCATGTTGTAAAAAGAAATTATACTTGTTAGAATATTTTGAACACAGGCTGCCTTACCGAGAACTGTAAAAGAATACGTGTTTCCTCCAGAACGATCGGTACAGAACTAAAGGCAAAACAAATTCTTTGCAAATAATTGATAACCAGACTGCGGATTTTATGCATATATGATAAAAATGGGTTCGCTCAATTTAAAACGGTGGCCATATTAAAAAATTTGAGACCATCGGTGTACTAGCTTTGGTTGAACAAAATTAAGTAAAAGAACAAATGACTTTTTACTTGGCTCCTGTGTCTTGCAATCAGTGGAAACATTTTTCTATCGATTACTCATGGGTACCCCTATTATCTGAAACGAAAGGGAGTCGATCGAACGCACCTCGGGCAACCGTTAAAAATCGATCTCGGAGGGATCCAGAAGCAGAATCCCACGGGGCCCCGTGAAATAAGATCCACGTGTCGCGGTATAGCAAGTCGAGAGATCTCGAATCGCGAGGAAGACTCGCGTTCGCGCCAAAGTCTGCGTGTTCCGCGGCCATCTTCTTCTTGGACATATTCGACACGCTTCATCGACATGCAAATCGCTGGATCGCGAGACTCGGGCCTCGCGGAATTCGCATTTATCGATGCGCCTTCGACGAGGTCGAAACGATCTCGAGCGAAAAGAAAACGGAATCGGAAAGAGCAGAAAGAGAGAGAGATAGAAAGAGAGTGAGATAGATAAATGAAGAACTCTCGACGTCGTCGTCCGCGTCGGCACACGTGGCCGATCCACGGAGCGTGTCGATCACGTTCGCCGGAATCATTATCATTGATCATCCTCTCCGCCTTCTCTCGAGCGTCCAGGGCCTATCGGCTAATTGCCATCGTGCCCGGCGATCTCGCGGGCGTAAAATCGTGAACGCTCGGTCGCGTACCGATCGTGAGAGTTGCTTCCACGAGGATTTTCTTATTTTTCGACCGCTCGGAGATCGCTCGAGGAGATTCCGAGATGCTGGAATTGGTTTGCCGATGGAAAATACTGGAAAAAGGAGCTGGCGCTCTTCGACTGAGCTGTGGATCGCTTGGAAATCGGTGATTTACGTCTCGGGAGCGAGATTTGTGGAGTCAAAGATCGAGGGGAAAGCAAAATCGCCGATTTTTCAGAAATATCTTCCTTGAAGGAAGACTACACCTGGTATGCTGATTTTCTACTTAATTCAGAGCGTGTGTACTTCTTCTTGTAAAATTCACTATTGCGAAGAATGGACGAATTTACTTGTTTTAAAGCAACTTAGTGGAAAAAATGACCATCTTTTAAATATAGTGTATGTATATACATGCAACTAAATTATTGGAGTGATTAACTCCAGACGAACTGGAGGGCAAATATAACAATTTTCAAGGCATTCTGGAAAATTAAATTAGTGAATATTGTTCTCTTCCAGAGGGAAGTTTAATCAATGTCATGATTGGTAGAATGCTCGGGAGTATTAAAGAGGTGACGAAAGGAAAAAGGAAAGGCCAGACGAATCTGACGAGGAGGAAGAAGAGCGGCCGTCGAGAAAAGGGAAGAGTAGAAGGCAGAGGATGTCCTAATAGATTATTAATTTACACGTCGACTCGTGGAGCATGATGGCGGCGAGTGGCGGGGGGTGGAGGGGGGAAGGGGTGCCGACACACACCTGTCCCAAACCCGTCCCGCTCGATTATCTTGCATTATGCAAAATGCGTTTTTTACCCAGCCGCAACCCCGTAATAAACGGTTGTCCGCGGTACGGTTGACATAATGCGTCGGCTATTACTGCCGGGAGCCGAGCGCTTCCTCGATTCACTTGCAGCATCTTCTGCAACAGAGACTCCCCTCGTTGTTGCTCTCGTTCATCAAATTGATAAATATTTATCAATCTACGCTCTCCAGTCTTTACGCAAAACCTCTAGAAATTTTTTCAATTATTCAGCATTCTCTCGAGAGACGTTAGACGTTAAATTTCAATGTGTCGAGCCGTGTAGACCCTGTAATATAATCTGAAAAAATTGTTTCTGCTTTCTAAGATCTGTGCATGGTGCTCAAAAATTATGTTTCTGCACGAAAGTTGAGTTCGTATGCAGAGGGAAAAATAGAGGGGAAAATAGTGAAAAAAATCGACAGAGAAATAGAAGGAAAAATAGTGGGAAAAATAGAGAATGAAATAGAGAGGAAAATCAAGAGAAAAATAGAGGGAAAAATAGTGAAAGAAATAGAGAGAAAAATCGAGGGAAAAATAGATACAAAAATAAAGGGAAAAATAGGAAAAGAAATAGAGGCAAAATTGAGGGGAAATTAGTGGGAAAAATATAGAAAGAAATAGAGAAAACAATCGGGAGAAAATAGGGAGAAAAATAAATGAAAAAATGGGGAAAGATATAGAGGGAAAATTGAGGAGAAATTAGTGGGAAAAATAGAGAAGAAAATAGAGGGAAAAATTGAGGGAAAATAGTGGGAAAAATAAAGAGAAAAATAGGGAAAGAAATACAGGGAAAAATAAAGACTGAAATGGACAGCAAAATAGAGAGAAAAATCGAGAAAAGAAGGAAGAATGAAGATAATAGGACTGGCCGGTTAATCTGTGCGTCCGGAGAGCATCAAAACGCAGCTCTCTAGGCGATGCAGGATCTCGTTCGAAGATAGTCAAAGTCCCAAGAGGAAGAGGAAGCGGAGTATCACGGGCCGGCACCGCGAAGATAATCGGTCGAATATCGCTTTCGGATTTATCCGAAGCGACCGATAGATCGGCCCCGGTCTCCATTGTGAGGCCTTGGGTACGGATCTTTACGAGCGACATTTTTCGCGGCTCCTCTCTGATAACCGGGCCTGGGCCCAGGAGATTATATTCCACGGCGCAGATATTTCCGCGGCGCGTGGGAGTGCGAGATCGGATCTCGTTCAATTTCATCGAGAGTTAATGGCCACGACTTCGCTTCACGTAACGGCACGGTTGTCCGTATTTTTACCCGAGGTCCACGGTGCTCTGTACAATGGCGCATTCAAACCTTGCGAGAGCGGACTCTCGATTACTCGATTACTCGATTACCGTCCGCGATACGCCGCTGCACGATTGAAATTTTCACCGGAGAACGATCCCTTCAGACTTGTCCGAATCTTTGTCTTTCTTCTTTTCTATTATTCTATTCTGTAACGCTGTTCATTAACGTGGCTATCGGTCAAAGGTCGATAAAATCGGTATCGACCGCGAATTTGGTAACGATAACCGTTAACGAGTTAATCTCATTTGTCGAAACGAGGAATAACCAGCAATTACTAATACAATGTGTGACGTAAAATTGTTCAACATGTCTTGTAGATCTTCTTTAAATAATTTATTGAACGCGTTAGACTACTGTACTAACCCAGCACTGGTTAGGATGTCTGACGAGGATCGAGTTTCCGCGGGAAAAATCGAATAGATCGAGGATGGCTGGCAGGCGAGTATCAATCCACTTGTAGAGCCAACAACAATTTGTCACTGTCATTATCCGCTTGTCACCTGCAGCCTAGCCTCGCCCAGGTGATCGCGAGCCGAGAACGACAAATCAAGGGGACCGGGCCCGGTTATCAATCGCGCGATAAATTACGCTCGGAAAGATCGATCCGATCGCATCCGATCCTATCGGATCGCGGGGTCTGATGATTTACGTAAATCTCCCGGGCGTCGATCTAATCTAATCGATCCTGCCACTCGAGAGGGTTGAATCGAGAGATTAAATCCGATTTCCGCTCCGCTTTGGCACATGAAAATTCGCAACAGCTAAATCTGCAAGTCGTCAAGGTGACCCGGCTATCGGGTATCGAGGAGAGGAGACCCCGCACACTCTTAGGTTGTCCAAAATCTCCCTTTGTTTTTTTTTTCATTAAAAAACGCAGTTCCGTAGAGCTTCTTTTTCTTGTAATCGCAAAACAATAATGTCATTTCACATAAAAAACCTCAGTCTACTCAGGATCAATTCTTCATTCAATTTTCTCGATAACGATAAATTATAGAAAAATAAAAACACATGACTAGACTTTGGATCTCTATACAAAATAAAAAATTGTCTATAAGTTGAATATAACAACATTCTTAAATACTTCTGTCTTCACAGTTTTGTGTTTGATTTACCAAAAACGATGAATCAAATAGCGATCGTGTTGCATAATCTTTTTGATTGCAGAGGGTCGCGAAAATTCCCAATCGTTCACGGTTGTTTATAAGGAAAATTGGCTGCAATTTCGTTTCCCACACTGGCAGCATAGTTGCACGAAAAGCAGATCTCGAATGTTCAACTTTGCTGAAATTCGTTACGTTATTACCGTCAGTAGGTCGGGAAACGTTGTAAATGCACAAACATCCACCGGGTCTAATAACAATAATAATAATAATAATCATAATAACACGGCAGTGACTGCTGAACATTGTCCGGGGGGAACAAGTGCGGCCGGTGGTAGACAAGAATCGTGTAATCGATTCCCGGCGATCGACTTTCATCGCTTATCGCCACGAGGATCGCAGTCCCGGGGCTTGTGCTCGCGGATCTGTCCGCTGCAAACGATTCGACTCGACGAGGACACGATCCGATCGATCGGGGACCGAGCCTAATCGCCGAGGAACGTCGGCTTCTTAAGTATAGCTCGCCGGTGAAATGTCATCCGCGTCGTGTCGGAAAGCGAAATTGAAATTCTTTGGCGAACGCGTCGCCGATTTCAATGTAATTTTACCGGTCATAATTTATACTCGAGTACAGAAAATGGAAAACGATCTCTAGAGACGTTTAATTAGGGATTGAATAACGTTGAGCGACCTTCAATATTCTTGGAGGAACTAGTAGACATTTTGCCGCTGGTGGTATTTTTACATTGTAGAGCCACGAGTTGTAGGCATTGTCTCATTGGTATCGTTACATTTTTTTGATATATTAACATTATAAAACAATGCCTTGTTGATATTGGTATCTTAACATTTATATTGTAGATTCGATTACTGAAAATGAGGGGCAATCTCTGGACTCTTAATGAAGCTAGGGTTACGCTCAAAATTAACGACCTTGAATGATCTTGAATGACCTTGGAAGAATACTACAGGCCAACGAACTCATCAATGGATGGTCTGCGTATCAGGTTGAACCAAAAATTCTGTCGGTGTGGTATACTTAATAATAAATATTTCCTACAATCACACCCTCCATTAGACTTGCGAATTGATACGTGACCATTCTGATAATTATCATCGTTTCATGCGACTTCAATTTTTCTAGTGACTCAACCCAATAAATCAGAAGGCCCTTTTCTCTTTTTTTCTTTTTTTCATCTGTTTCTCACGCTCGCTCTTTCCTTCTCTCTTTGTCTCTTTGCCCGACGGGTTCTTTTTGCTCGCAGCTCATAACGTATAGGCGCAGCGAATCGGCCATTTGGAAGCTCGATTAGCCGTTAATCTTCCTCGGGCAGAGCTTCGAAAAATCTTCCCCCTTCCGGCCCTTTTACCCCTTCGCCGCTCTTCGAGCACCCTTCGCCCGTACGTTTCCTTTCTCGCCGGGCAGCGCGATAAAACTTCAGCTAATTTGTGGGTCGATCGACTTCGAATTGCGTCCTCGATCTTCCCAGCTGTGCGCCGGGCCTCTCGGACGCGCACTCCGTCCGCAGGGGAATTTCTGAGAGCCCCTCGGCTCGCTTGTAAATTCTCCGATGGCTGTTATTAATGTTGATACGATCGTGTTTCAATATCTACGGAAGACTGTTAATTGAGACGGCGAATTAACGGTCGGTGACCTGTATTATTTTAATTCGTCCCCACTTCCGGGTGGTTCGTCAGAGCGAACCAACTCGATCGATCTCTCGATTACGTTTCTATGCAATTTTGTTGCATCTATAGTTTCGCGCAGTTTCTGTAGTGATTGTGTCAACAAGGATAGTCGCGTGACTTTTTCAGAGCATGAGCCCTTTCCCAGCGAAAAATATTTGTATACAAGGTCGAAAAGTTGAACTATTTTTCGCCTAATTTTGTCGGTAACGTAGTCACCCTACCTTATCGTGGATTACCGAGTCTTGAATCAATAAATAGAGAGAAGAGCGCAAACAGAAAGAAGGAATGAAAAATTGAGTGGGAGCAAGAGGAAGAGGAGAAAGAGGAAGATCGATACAGAAAGATCGTGTGGGATCGTTCCGTGGTGCCCTTGAATGGAACGTCGTGGGGTTATTCGCTTTAACCCCGGTTAAATGCATATCTCGAGCGGCCCTGTACGACATCCTTCTGGATGGCGTTTATGTAAGACGATCATCGGCGATCACGACTTCTAGATCCCGGATACCGCGGATGCTTTCTGTGTCGCGCCCGCGATACCAGCTCCTTTCGCAATCGATCATCGTACGGGTAATTAGTCCGGCTCTCTCACCTGTTCGATTCCGTTCGACGCGCGAGACGAACGAACTCGGCGCAACTGTTCGATCTTGTTTCGACAATTTTAACGAGTTCGAGATACTGTGATAATTGCTGATTTTATGCGTTTATGAAAAAATGGATAGGATTAAACGAAGGGAGAATTTTTTTCTTGGCTCTGGTCCTTGCAAGTACAAATTTTTATTATGCACAAAAATCAGCTTTTTGGCAATAATATTCTTGAGTTCGTTGACTTCTTGAAATCTATAAAATCTGTACCCCCCATTAAGTCTGAGATAGAAATGTTTCACTACCAATGAAATGCTGTATTTGTTTTAACTTTTACTAGATTGTGTAACTCCTACAATTTTAAGAATCTCGACCTTAGAAAATTCTGTTGTATGATCCAAGTAATTGACAATACGTATGCAAAACTTCGATACAAAACAATCATCCGATTTCTATACAAAAAATTTTGGAAGATATAGTTAACGTTTTTTCCTCCTCCTCCTGTTCAAGGAACTATAACTCCTACAATTTCAAGTATTTCTACTTGAAAAAATTCCGTTGTACGGTCCAAATAATAGGAACGAGGTACGCAAAACTTCGATACAAAAAAGTCGTCCGACTTTTTGAAAAAAATTTCCAAAAACAGGGTTCGCAAAAAGACGCTTGAACCCGAGGACCCCCTTAAATGAACCTCACAATGGTTCGCCGGCCAGGGAATTTCAATTTGTGCGTCGTTAAAATTCATCTCGAGCGAGCTAAGTACCCCGGAAGTGGCCGGTCCAGGCTCTGGATCTAGATCCAGGCGACACTGGCCCCTTTACGAGCAGGTCTCGCAGATGCACCGCGACTTAAAACGGAACGGTACTTTTACGAGGTCCGCTCGCAGAAGTCGCTTGGCTGTCTTTTTTTTCCTTTCTTCTTTCTTCTTTCTCCCGTTCTCTCTTGTGAGCCGAGGAACACGTGCTACAGTGCTGACTGATTACGAGAGTCCACGTGGGAACTGTACCGTACAGGTGGAAACGCTGTTGGAGAGGATCTTGACGCTGGCACGCTGTGGGCTAGGTCAGTGCACGACCCATTCACCGCCAAATTGTTCCAAAGATCTGCTTTAACCCTTCCCGTTAACCTACATATTTTTCTAAAGTGGAAATAGTGTTCTATGCCAGGAAATTGGCCTGTTCGCCTAACATCGGACATGTCGGTGCTAAGACTTTCGAATCCCCCCTCCAGCTTTTGGCACCTGCTTTGCGTAATTCTACTCGTTTTTATGTGTCGAGTGCAAATATGACTTTCGTTTTTGGCGGAAATTACAAAAAACTTTCTCACCAGCTTAGGGTTGAGGGGGTACTCTGGTTTCAGTATATCCAAGTATATTCAGGTCTATTCGAGTATATTCTAGTGTATTCTAGTATATTCTAGTATATTTTAGTATATTTTAGTATGTTCAAGTATATTCAAAGCATATTCTAGTATATTCTAGTACATGCCTGTATATTCTTGTGTACTCTAATATATTCTAGTATATTCTAGTATATTATAATGTATTCTAGTATATTCTAGTATATTCTAGTCTATCCGAGTATAGTCTAGTATATTCTAGGACATGCTTGTGTATTCTAGTATATTCTAGTATATTCTAGTACAATCTAATATACTCTAGTATATTCTAGTACACTCTAATATGCTCTAGTATATTCTAGTATATTAATTTAGCTATAGGCGAAGAACGGAGAATGAAAATTGTGCAATTGATGCAATTGAATGAATTGCAATTTAAGCATTGAAAAATGCTGCAGAAACGTAGAAACATTTGGCAACGTTTTCCGGGAGCAGTGAACGCGAGCGTCGATCGATCATCGGCGCGAATGAGCGTTAGGCGATCAGTTCCACGGTCGATAAGGAACTGCGATCGGTTAGGCGTGCGCGTGGATCGGACGCGCTTGTTTCGCGATCGCATTCACGGGGTCAGGTACGCGAGAGAGCTACCTGCAACTGCAGCCGGTGCAGTCACGAGCCAGAAAACGGGCTTCGTGAAAACGTATCCGCGAGACTGTCTGGCTGTGCACGTATGTACAGGGTGGTCCATCGAAACGAATCCGTTCAAACCTTACAATGTCTCGAATATACTCGTCATTTTTACGTTGAGGGGTTTCCAAGTAGTATTGCTACGTATTGAAAATTATTTCGGTAACGTCTCGTTAACTATTAAGTTTAAGACGTTTGAGGGACAATATATTTTTGTGCAGAATTTTATACTCTATCTATTCCCGGTACAAAAGGTAGGTCATGCCATTTGAGCAAATCAGGGTGACTTTGACATCTCAGGAACGTCTAGAAAAAATCGTAGATCAAGTTCCAAGCATTCCTTGTGAAAAGTAAGCCTAGATTTTGAGATCTAGGGAAGATTCGGTCGAGAGAAAAATGTTTCAATGTTTTTACAGTTGCTTTAAATTCATGCACCGTATCGTTCCTCTCGACGGGCCAGCCTGTATACAGTGACTCCAACTAATATTGGATTGCAATTTTTGTAAAAATTTTTTTCTCTTTATGTAGCGAATTGTGCTAACTTCTGAAGAAAATCGAAGTCGTATGGTCCAATGTTAACGAAGTTATACGATTTTTAGAAGCGTCCGAACGTTAATGGGAGTCACTGTAGTTGTCGGCGGCAGCCTGGGTCTAAACCGACCGGTATCGTTGGGCATAGGTAGGCATAGAGGCATAGGCATAGTCATAGTCATAGGCGCGGTGGGTGTCGGTGTCGGTGCAAATGCCGGGGCGTGTGAACGCTGTGACATATGCGGCGTGTCGCTTTCTTTAATCGCCTCTGGCCGCGAGTGCCTCTACGTTCCTGCATATCCATTCGCCTCGCCTTCCTTCCACTCCGGAGCTAAGAGCTCATAGAGCTCATAGAGCTCTCGGATAGTTTTCAGGCTCAGGTTTTCTCGGGGACCGTCCTCGGCTGCGTAACCGATCGATCTGGTAGGGGGCCCAGCCAGGGGACCGGGTAGGGGACCTACTACAGGTGGGGAACGAGGAAGCGTCGGAAAATCGGATTTCTTAGCGAGAGCTCTAACCGGCAAATTGGACCCGGTCGCCTCGCCGGTAGTCTCTCTCTCGTTCGACGCTCTTTGAGGCTCCTTTCGCGGACCGGAATGCTGAACGGCCGGCTACCTCCAGCTTCTTATTAGGAACACCGGCCGATTTGTATGAAACTGGGTTACGTGTGTCGCAGGGACAGCCAAGATGGATTCGCGAAACCGTGCGCCGACGTGTGATCGATGCCGACGACTGCACCGGGATACGCTAAGCATGGGAACATGGCCCTACGATTGTCGATCTGTTTCCATAGCCACGGAAAAAATACTCTCCTCCGCTCAAACTACGCCTCGATCTAACAATGGAAACACGAAACTAGTTGTATCACAACTTTACTCTTACAATTGATCTAGACTATTTTTGTTTTGCATTTGACCTACTCATTTTTATCATAAATCCAGAAAATCCACAGTCTAATGCTTGAAAAATAAAATACATGTCCATTTAACTTCGGTATTTTACAATTAATACAGGCAATTTCTATCTTGCATGAAGATCTGCTCAATACCCAATGATCAACTGTTTAGTAGAATTTAATATTGGAAAAATTTGGAAACCTTGCTGAATAATTTTCGACATTTTAAGAGGATTAAAAAAGAAAATATATATTCACTTAACTTCTATTTTTTACAATTAGTAAAGACAATTTTTATTTTGCATGAAGAACTGCTCAGTATCCAACGATCAACTGCTTAGTACAATTTAATATTGGAAAAATTTGAAAACCTTGCCAAATTATTTCCGACATTTAAAGATGATTAAAAAAGAAAATATATGTTCATTTAACTTTTCTGCAACTAATGTACACAATTTTTATTTTGCATGAAGATCTGCTCAATACCCAATGGTCAACTGTTTAGTAGAATTTAATATTGGAAAAATTTGAAAACCTTGCTGAATTATTTCCGACATTTTAAGAGGATTAAAAAAGAAAATGTATCTTCACTTAACTTCGGTCTCTTAAAATTAGTACAGGCAATTTTTATTTTGCATGAAGATCTGCTCAATACCCAATGGTCAATTGTTTAGTACAATTTAATATTGGAAAAATTTGAAAACCTTGCCAAATTATTTCCGACATTTAAAGATGATTAAAAAAGAAAATATATGTTCATTTAACTTTTCTGCAACTAATGTACACAATTTTTATTTTGTATGAAGATCTGCTCATTATCCAATGATTAACAGTTTCGCGCCATAGATGCATCGAGCAGCTCAATCGCAGGCATTTGCAATGAACACAAAAGTGACATAGAAACACACACGTACGCGTTGCGAGCGATCAATCAGAAAAACCGTTTCGATCAGCTTGCGAACGGCTCGAAGCACAAGCACGTTTCATATTTCACGACTAGCTCATTGAAGAGAAGTAGAGTCGGTGGAAAGGCGCGAAAGCGGCCGAGGTGAAATATCGCGGCAAGTAAACTTTGTAGCAAAGTTGCGAAGGCAGGAAAATCTGCGTGCGATTTTTCCTGGCCGACCGGATCCGGCTTGGCACGTGAAAGGACGCGGCTGCCCCGCGGACAGCGTCGTCTTTCGCTTGTGCCGTAAATTCGTGGCCATCCATCGCGGCTCGAACCTCGGCCCGTAGATTAATAACGCGATAAATTCAACGCTTAGCCAGGTGGGCGTGCGTAGGAACAGGTAGACTTCGAGTCTCTGCGTGCGATACACGTTCCCGCTCCTCCTTCGTAAACTGCTGCCCGATATCTGCGCGCGAGCGCGCGTTATTAACCGATGCCCAATTAACCGCGAGTCCTCCCGATTGATCGAGGCCACTCGTTTATCATTTGTTTGTTGTCTAACGAGCCTGCGATTGGCAATTGTTCCTGCGGCGCGTGCAATAACAAGTACGATGACGATCTTATCAAAACCTTTGTGTTTCTGACGGTTGTTTTGTGGTACTTTTACCGGCGCTCGACCCTTTTCCGATTGAAACGAATCCAGACACAATATCGAGCTCATTTGTACAATTAACACTTTGACTGCCAAACTAGAAACCTCAAAAACTCTATAAAATCAAAGTAGGTTATTTAATGAAATAAAAATTGAAAAAAAATTAAATGTATATGATATTGAATAACCCTTCAACTTTCTTGCATTTTACAAATTTTAATAAAAGTTGCGATGAATACATTATCGTAAAAATTCGTTTTAAAACCTGGATAAATAATTCCGTCACCCACATATGGGTGACATGGCAGTCAACGTGTTGAAATAAATTTTAGTAAATTCTGCTTTAAACTGCACGTTCGTGAATCGCATGTTTCTGGTAAATGCAATTTCTAGGGCACCGCACTGCGAGCATCGGTGCGCTCTCGGCGAAGGTTCACGGTTCCGGTGCATCGCGAAAGGAACGAGGAAGGCGGAGAGAGCGCATCGTTGCGTTGCATCGTTGCAGCGCGTGCAGCTCGCAACTGTCCGCGAGACGAGAGGAAAAAGAGAAAGAGAGAAAGATGAGAGACAGATCGGAAGGCTTGCAGACCGGTGCGGCGTACCAACCGTAAAATAAACAATCCGGTAATAAACCGGCAGCGGTGTCCAGCGTTGTAAATTACCGCAGCGCGGAGTCTTAACGCGGCACGGAGCCGCGTTTTATGGACCGCCCTGCACAATTCCCGGATCCCCGATGATGGCTCAATACGTCCGAGGGACATAGTTACCCGCGGGTATCTCTGCCTCTGCCTGTAGTCCCTGTATACCCGCGATTGTACCCGCGCTTGTACCCGAAGCGATTCTCGGAACCGCGGATTCTTTCGCTCGGCGTAGTGTTCCGGGCGAGCAAAGTCGCGCCATTGTGTTCGAGAGACAGTTAGTCAGCGGACGCAGGATCCAGGACCGATTCAATGCCACTTATTTATCGCGCGAGCCCTTCCTCGTCTCGAGCCGTGTCTCGAAAGCCTCATCGAGCCGCCATTGTTCGTGCACGTTGCGTTCGAACTTTCCCGCAGCCTCGAGACCACCATTCCCTGGGGAATTTTCGGCGTTCATTTATTACAATACGAATAACACGGTGTTTATTATATGTCTCAGCATCGCAGATTTCTGCCTATGCTGATAAAACATAATTATATTGATTTCCTCACAAATTGCGACAGTTAACAGTTTCAAGAATTATTTCCATTGTTTCTTTGGATGAATTTAACACGTTGACTGTCATGTCACCCATATATGGGTGACGGTATTATTTGTTCAGGCTTTAAAATGAATTTTTACGTTAATATATTCATTGTACCAAATTTGATTGGGATCTGTACAATGCAAGAAAGTTGGAAGACTACTCAATATCACACATATAATTATTTTCAATTTTTGTTTCATTAAATAACTTACTTTAGTTTCATGGAATTTTCTAGGGTTCTGGTTTGGCACTCAAAGTGCTAATGGACATATTTCTTCTATGAAAGATCTTCGATGATCTCAAGTTAAAAATAAAATCAACGAAAAGCTGCTTTGTTTCATAAAAACTTGTATGGTGTTATTTAAAAATAATAATTTTAGCTGCCTCGGAGCCAACATTATATGGGTCATTGTGCACTTAAAACAACGTGTAGAATAGCGGAATACAGCGAATACTCGATACATGTCAACAACACGGGTCTTGCCAGCGACTTGTATCGTCCAGGAGATATACTCGAGTCGTGTTATGTTTACTCGAGGCCCTTTACAGGGTATACCCCGCGGTATAATAATTAATAATTCCGCGGCGTTTATCATCCAGGCCTTGGCGACATAGAAATAACTGTATAGAATCACAGTTTATCGATACGGCAGTGCGTCAGTTGGATCGCGGACCTCGCGGATCGATCGGATCAAGTTCAACGGCTGACTCACGGCGCTATCGATCCGATCCGAACAGCTCGTACGATCGATTCTGAATCCTAGTCGGATATCGGCGCGCTTGGGCATTCCCGCGGCTCGTAATTTACCGTTTCGTCATATTGCCAAGGCGATCCGGAATCGGTCCGCCTCTGCGACGAGAAAAACAGGCAAAAGTCACTCGACTGGATTCCGGGTAAATGAAAGAGAGTCACGGCTGTAATTGGACGATGATAACGGACTCCGGCGCAGCATCTGCATAGAATAGGCGCGCGTTAAGCAATTAATTTGATCGTTTCGTGGAAATCGAACTTCGCACGGAAAAACAATCATTCGAAGACGAGGACTCTCGAAGGAAACACGGGAGCATTATCGTGATCATTCTGTAACTAACTTGTGCTAGAAAATCGACGTAATCTATCGAATAGAATGAAAATCGAAAGGTTGTAAAATGACTCTAAAAACACTCTCTCATCCTTCCGATATTTTTCAGATCGCAATCGAATCTTCTATACTGGAAACATTAACGTCAAAATTCGCTTACAAAGAAAGAAAGAAAAATATTCTGTCATCGAATTAGCATACTCGCATCTAACCTACAGGATTAATGTGATCTTTCCAGTTTCGGTGCTGCTAACTAAATTATTTTGATTCCCATTTCGATTTCGTGAGAACTTTTTGGATGATACAGTGTCGAAGCGTTAGTCAACCAGTAAAGGAAGAGTGCGAGGAAAAGAAGATCGAAGGTCGGTGCAAGAAGATCGTGTACGCTCGATGCACTAGGGGAATAGTGTTCGCTCTCCGCTAGCACGTCGATCGGCGAAACACACGCGTTGACCTTTCGCTAGGACGAAGATCGAGGATGATCTACGCCGTCCGCTACATCCTCGATCGATCGACCTTCGTATTTGGCAAAGAAACTGCGCCCGCGCGAGAGGTCGATCGGCATTGACCTAGGTTCGAACGTTCCCGTTAACGTTCCTTCCTTTCGCGGCTCGAAACTTCCGCGGTGAATGATAAATCTTGTAATTTCACCTATCGAGCGTACTGCCTGCGGATCAACATCAAAACACACGGCCGATCGCCAAAAACGTCCACCGAAATGAAAATTGAAGATTCGATGTGACAATGTAGACAGCATAACATGGAAATTAATTATTGCCGATTTTATAGAAAAATAATTACGCGAGATTCATCCTAGACACGTTGCGTCATACATTGGCCCATAGTGATCTTCCTGTAAAATAAAAATTGTCTCCATCAATTGCAATAAATAGACACCAAACAGGAAGATTCGATGTGACAATTTAGGCAGCATAACATGGAAATTAATTATTGCCGATTTTATAGAAAAATAATTACGCGAGATTCATCCTAGATACGTTGCGTCATACATTGGCCCATAGTAATCTTCCTGTAAAATAAAAATTGTCTCCATCAATTGCAATAAATAGACACCAAACAGGAAGATTCGATGTGACAATTTAGACAGCATAACATGGAAATTAATTATTGCCGATTTTATAGAAAAATAATTACGCGAGATTCATCCTAGATACGTTGCGTCATACATTGGCCCATAGTGATCTTCCTGTAAAATAAAAATTGTCTCCATCAATCGCAATATAAATAGACACCAACCAGGAAGTTCTTTCTTTAATAATTTTAATATATTGATTTCGTTGGCACCCTACTATAATAAATTTCACCCACTCAATTTTGCTATAAATGCATAAAATCCGGTGATCTTACTGGCACAAGTTCCGCAGCTGTGAACTACAATAACAAACTCGTTGATTTAAATTTATAACTGTACAACATGTCCTAAACATGTTGTGATTCCTTGAAAGGAGTGATTCCTGAGATGGTTTGAAATGACTCCAGATTTGTTTGAATTGACTCCAAATGATTTCAGATTTCTTCTTTCAGGTTTGGGCCGAATTTTCTATGTTACTGTAATTAATACTCGTTGGTATTTGACTGAAATGGAAAATTGGAGAAAAAGTGCGATTTTTGCTTAACCGACAGCTTGTCCACGCAACGTTGTCGCGGCACTCGATCGAAAGCAACGAGCGTATGGTTGTCCGTTGGTTCCCGCGGTGCTCGCAGAAAGCGCGATGCAACCGCATCGTCCTGCGAGTGGGTTTCGTAATCAAACGAACAAGGCGATGCACCGGTTACACGTACTGGTTCCGAACGGTCGCGCACGTACCACCGTTCCCGTGGTACGCAAGCCCCGCGTATACACGAGTCGCGTCTCTCGCGTGTATCGCGCCGACACGCACCGCTGATAATATCTTTAATTACCGGCACCTCTGCGAGGAGGGGCACCCCCCGACTCCCGTCGACCAATGACAGCCGCACACCGATCCAACATCGACAACCACCGATCCGACGATCTGACTAACACCGAGGCTTTAACCCCTCCGACTATTCCCTCGAACGAGAACCACGGTAGTGCCTCGATACTCGCGAAAATCGAATTACGTTGGACCCAATGTCATTTGTAGACTGTGAATTTTACGCATTTATGGTACAAGCGAATAGCACAAGTTAAATTAATACACAGATTAAAAGAATTTAACGCTTTGCTCTCGGCGCTATTTTCATTCTAAAACTAAATGTTTCTTCCGTCTTGAGGGATCCGATTTAAATGTTTAGTATTCTATTAAATAAAAATTTTGTAATGTAACAAATATTTTTTGTGATTTCTTTAAAATAATGCCACAACAATTTCTAGTGGCTCTTCAGAGTGCAGCTTATGGAAATCAATGAAGCAAACGATCTTTATTTTGCATGAAAATTTGCAGTCTACATAGTCATTTATCTGTGGTAGACATTACTCTCTTGGCACGAGGATATTATGTCACCGCTCCTTTCTATTGGGTTGGAGATCAACGTTGATTTGAAAATATGTCAAAAATTTAATTGTAAAAAGTAGACTTCTTATTGGACCTAAAAGAATTCCAATGTCTTTTTAACGTGCATCTGTGTAGCCATCCAAAAACAGAGGGCCTTCACAAATGTTGTGATATCTAATACAAAAATTAATATTTTGGGCCGAAAATTTTTTCATACGTTCCTGAAAGACTTGCCTAAACATACGAAAAATTTCACAAGTCTGCATTCACGCCGTCCACTATCAAAAAATTCCCAAACCAGCCGAGTTTCTACGCGTATCTGATTAAGCTGAAAACCACGGCAAAAAACCGATGAAAAATGTACGAAAAAATACAAGGAAAAATGGAATAAAAATTGAGCAGACTCCATGCGGTGTTAGCAACGCGGCAATTGCGCAAGGCGACCCCGTTCGTGCCCGTTCTCCGCGGATTCCGAATAATCGCGAGCGAATAGTCGCTTGGGTATCGCTGGTCGTGGTATGCGGTTGTCGGAAAAATCGGCGGCCGGATTCTTTTTCCAGCGACGTATCGGTGCGCGGCGCATTTCCATGGCTCCGTGTTACTCCGTGGCATGGAGTAACATCATAAATTTCCGCGGCTGCGTTGTAATTACCATTATTAAGTTCCCTCGCGCGGACCGCGGCGCGGCGCGCTTTATCGGCTGGCTTTTGCTTTTGCGTTCGCGGACCCGAGGCTGCCCCTGTCGCTCGCCGAGATGGTACCGGATACCGATCTCCAGGTGCTGCTAATTGAAAGCAATACCGGGCGTGTCTTTGGGACGTTGAACGAGTGGAGAGGTTCGCCACGTTGCTGTTCGGTCGAGGCTCCAACTGTTTCCGCGCGAGAATATCACGTTCACCGGGCCATTCTCGTTTTCGGGACCGTTTTCTTTTTCACCAACTCTTCGGAATTTACGTCGGGTAAACCAGTGAACGCATTGCGATTTTGCACACTGTTTACTGGTAGTACGGGTATCCACGTGATTTTTTTTTTCCAAGTTAGAATAATACGGTGAATTATATAATATTTTTGTGAAGTCGATTTTCTGGGTTTCGAGGCCATTTCTGCGCGAATATTTAGGAATTTATTTCAAGAAATACATCGAACCTTTGGCATTGGGATTTTGCACACATATTCATTGGTAATTCAGGTACACACCTGATTTTTTCCATGTAAAAGTATTCGAAATTAAAGGAGTTATATATATATTTTTGTGAAGTCGATTTTCTGGTTTTCGAGGACATTACTGCACGATTCTTTAGGAATTTTTTCGGGAAAACTATCGAATCATTGGCATTGGGATTTTGCACACATATTTATTGGTAATTCAGGTACCCACGTGATTTTTTCCAGGTAAAAGTATTCGAAATTACATGCGTTATATATATTTTTATAAGGTGAGTTTTCCAAAAGATTTGTCGATAATATATCTATATTATATTTTTGATAAAAATGTAAGAGTTACTGTAATTGGACAAAAAATTTTCGAATATATTGTGCTTCCTGAGGTTTGAAATAACTCTCTACTGCCGACTGATTGGTTAAATAATTGAACGAATTTTCAAAATGTGGGCTCGGACAGTTCTTACACCGTGTTGTCGATTGCAGTAAAACACACGTTGCCAGTGAGTTGATTATAAAGGCGGTCCTTATTATATGAACATTGTATGTTCGTTGATTCTCGATTACCTGGACATGCGAGGCCAATTGGCTCCCGCCAGAATAATCGAGATCAGACATGTTATTATCGACTGATTGACTCGCGACTTGTGACCAAGTTGTCTTTCAGTTGGCTTTCTGGCTGATGGAGGGATCGCTAGATCCCAGTCGCTCAACGATCGTAATCATCGTTGAACAGAAGAGGATTTATGAACGGTAGAAAAACTGAATCGCTTAATTCTTCTCCGAAGGCTGAATCGGTTCTTTGTTAACGACTTGGGGACTGACAAATAAATATCTCTGCGAGCCTGTGATTTATCGACACGATCGAAAACGAGCTCGTTCATTATGGTCGCGAACCGATTTTTCCCTTTGGAAATGTAAATCTCATTTTTCTTTTCAGAAATTCAGCTCTAGAGAGAAACTGAAATTATAAGCAATCGTTATGGGTGAAACAATATTTTATAAATCGAATTTTTAGGTTACCCAAAATAGGTTGTAGATATAGTGGTCAATAGTAGTTGAATTGCTTGGTTCCCAGCAAAATAAAATTTAAAAAAATATGAATTACAGCATTATTACGTTATTCTTGCGACTGGGCTAAAAATAAATTTTCTTTCACTTTAATGAAGCAGTTCGCGAAAATAGAAATTTACAATTTATCAACAACTCGCGTCTTCCATGAAAATCCACTGAATATTTACGAGTATACTATGGTTGTTTGGAGAATGATCGAGGAAACGAAGTGTGTACAACATGTACCGATCGTCCAGTATGTTTTCGATCCGATAAAAAGCGGATAAACGCGTACAAGACCGGAACGATTCGCATGATTTTATTATTTTATCGGGGTTATTAACGTGATAATCCGTTGCGCTGATGCTCAGATCGTCATTTTAATCGCATGTTTAGGGAAACCGGCAAGGAAATAATCTCGACAAAGTAACGATCGACTCCCGGCCCCGACAACAACCGACGTATCCGAGATTACCGGCAAACATCGTTTAATCGACGTGTTTATCCTACGCCGGGGCTCTCTTTTTTCGTCCCATTATCGCGATATTATTCATCGGCGCGCTAATAACATGTGACTCACGACAGAAACGCAGAAAAACCGTATACACTCCGGTTTTTGCCGCGGCGATTACGGGGACCTTGCGTATTATACTTATCCTGTCACGAGTTCCGCTTTAATCTCATTAACTTGTCAGCCGATTTTTGCCTCCGACTCGCTAATCGACTGCATGGACGCAGTGTACTATTTTCACGCACGATACCCACTCTAAAACGCTCACGTCAGAAAAATCGAAATTGTTATGCCTAATACAACAGTTGCTATTTCAAGCTAATCACTTTTCACACGTTCCTCAAAACCGTATGCAAATGTAAGAAAAATTCCAAAGATGTACATTCAGCCGTTCCACTATGAACATTTTTTCGGAATCGAGTGTATCTACTTAATCCAAAAAGAAATTACCTTTGCAAAAATTAATATATCGAACTGAAATTATTCCTATACATTCCTCAAAGTCCTACCTAAACGTATAAAAAATTTCGGAGGTCTGCATTCACCCTGCCCACTATAAAAAATATTACATAATCAGGTGTAGAGGTCCATGCAAAAAGAAAGTTCCTGTACAAAAATTGTAATAACTACTCCAACATTAATTTTTGAAGCTGAAAATTTTTTTGAACGTTTCTCAAAACCCTATCTAAGTACAGTAAAAATCTCGCAAGTTTACATTCACTCGCTTCACTATAACAAATTTTACAAAATCAGGTGTATCTACTTGTCCTTTAAAAAATAAAGCCCCTTCACAAAAATTGTTATATCTAATTTCAAATTTAATATTTCAAGCCGAAGATTTTTGCATATGTTGCTCAGAACCGTATTTAAAAATAGAAAAAATTTCACGAACCGGCGTTTACCCATTTTATCGTGAAAATTTTTCAAAGTCAGAGGCGTAACTGCTTGTTCAATCAAAAAAAAAAAAAAAAATCAATTCACGAAAATGTTTCAGAAATTTCCATATTCGAACTATCATTTGATCTGAATTTATCATCGTATTCCCGAGCATTCTTGCGCGTAGATACGGACAGTCTCTTCTGTCTGGTTGACATTTCAACAAGCACCATAATCGTATCGCATCGACGCTACGTGACACAACAACTTAATTTCCCCGGTACCAGCGACATATCATTTCCATACCCGTTTGATATCATGATTGCCCGGGGAACCGATACACATCGGCATTAATAGATACGTCATTGAATTTGTTGCAGCGCCGCAAACGTCGCCGCGCGCGATGTTTACACCGCGTTGCACCAGCCTGTGTGTCATTATGGAAGCGGACTCCAACACGCTTTACCATTTATGTATTTATAAACCACTTTGCGGCGACCGGGCCTTTCGATTAAAAGAAATCGCATGTGTCCACGAGCAACTTTTTCAGTACAGGAAGACCTAAGTATTGCGACTAATTGCTCGTTGATTTGCTCAGTCGGGTTAGCAAGTGACACTAATACTAAACAATGTTACGTTGCATTTTCTACTCTGGCACATTTCCATTCTACGTGATTTCTTAATTTTATGGACATGAAACTAATATAACAAATACTAATGCACCTGTCGAATCTTCAATTTTTAAAGATGACTGTATTAAAAAGCATGATTCAACTTCTACAACAAATTCCCATGCAGATACTGCTAGGCACAGCTGAAGGGGTGGGGGGTCCATACCCCTCCAGCTGTATTGAAAATATTATTTCATTTTCAAATATCCCCACCCCCCGTCATTCAAAAGTTTCTAGGGAAATCTCCCCCCTAGGGAAACTCCTGGCTACGCCCAAGCTAGTATGAATTAGTTCAAAATTATACCACATTGCACATGACCTCTGTTGTTAAAGCAACGTTGGAAATATGTATTAAAAAATACTGAAATGTTTGGAATTTGGTCATTAGCTTGTTCAATTTGAACAGCTTCAAAATTGTCACATTTCCTGTACATGTTGCCTTATAAAAATGACAAGATTCAATTTATTTAGCCTATGCGCGGTTCGATCGAATCATTGCTCGTGAAAGCATCTTTATAATTTCAAAAATTGTCGAATAAAAAATCTAGAACCGGTGATTTGACCGGTGGTGGTACGTTTAGTGTTAATAATTGACTGGTTCTCCCAGGGAGAGGTTGAAAATCGTGTTCCGGTTCGGAGGCGCAAGTTTCGGAAGAATGATCGAAGAAATCAGCAGGTGAGCAGGCGAGCCCGTCCACCAGTGATTCGAAGATGCGATTCTCTCGAGGTCAAGGAACATCGGACGCGGTTTGATCCCATTTTTCGTGGCCAGTGGAAACAGCGTCGGGCTCGGGGAACGCGTCTCTGTGGAACCGAGCAGAGGATCGCGGTGTTACCGATGTTAAATGGGTGCCACGGCACACCTGGACGCAAACTAATGTCCGCGTCCACCTCGTATATAGCATCGCGACTGCTACCGCGATGCAAATGCCGGATTCCGCGGGCCACCGCATAATGAATCCACTTTGCGCCGAGCGGCGTTTCTTCGCTGCTTCTTTCCTCCGGTTCCAGGTTCCTCTCTGTTACCTCGCTCCCTCCATCTCTTTCTCTTTCACTCTCTTAACCCTCCGGCAACGGGTCCATTTTGACCCGAAGTATCGCGGTCGTCAATCATCCGCGCAGTTTAAAATTTTGTGCATCAACTGCAAGGAGCAAGAGCCTT
Organism: Seladonia tumulorum; assembly: GCA_913789895.3. Lineage (NCBI taxonomy): Eukaryota > Metazoa > Arthropoda > Insecta > Hymenoptera > Halictidae > Seladonia > Seladonia tumulorum. The sequence goes on from OU565268.1 coordinate 10,489,436, forward strand.
TTAATTCTTCTACCTTTTAAAATTTTTAAAAACCCTATATTGACCCGTCGGATCTTGAAATAAAAATCCACCAACTCTGAAACGCGAGCTAGAGTGAACCTTCCTCTTTCGATCGAGCCCTTTCCCAGCGAAAAATATTCTCACACAAGGAGGAAAAGTTGAGTTGCACGTGAAACCATTTTTCGCTTATTTTTGTCGGTAACGTGGTCGCTCTACCTTATCGCGAATCAAAGGAGCTCTTAAAATCCAGGAAAAACTTCAGCGTTCGAGTCTCCCGATTTTTCCAGGGTCTTCGACGCGCATTCCCCGTGCGCCGAGGACGTTCCACACCCTGTAAGACGGAATGCAATCCCGGGGCCATGGAAAATTAATTAACCCAGTCACGACAAACTTCCGCGGGCATCCAATCGAAATCGCCGGTGTCTCGCGGCGAATCTCGCCGCCGGTAATCGAAAGCAATCGTCGGCGAGTTGTTCAGCGGCGATCCAGCGAAGACCTCTTGGTCCCCGGACCGGGAGAAGATAAGATTCCAGAGAGAGAGAGAGAGAGAGGATCGGAAGAGGATCGCCGGGAGAATTGCCGAGAGAGACCGAACGTACGTGTGGATGTGTGCACGTATACTCGGACTTTGCTCGACTCGAATCGCTAGGACGTCGGTTTTGCCGTGTGTGTGTGTGTCTGTGTGTGTGTGCGCGCGCCGAGTCACCGGTATCTTTGTCGTCATCTTCGCGGCATTCCGCGTAAAGTCGAAATCGCGCGCGGACCCGCTCGATTACGCTCTACGACGACGAGAGAGGCGGGGTATGGGAAGCCGGCGACATTTAGCTCGGCAATCGGTAGGACACCTGTGACATTTCATTAAGTGGCGGTCGCACGGCCGAGCAACGGCGAGCATAGGAGACACTCGCCGCGAGACCGACCGCAGGACCAAGACAGAGACGGCGAAAGACTGCCCGTGACGGTAAGAGACGGTAAATGGCTGTGCGAGACGATAGGAGGTCGTATGGGACGGTAGGAGTTTGTATGGGACTCGGAGCAACAGAGAGAGGATAAGAGAGAGACAGTCAGAGACTGTAAGAGACACTGACACTGAGAGATAGCAAGAAAACGAGAAAGCAACAGAGAAAGGGACATTGGACGAATTTTTTTCAAAGAAACCACTGAACTCTTTGCAATGGGAGTTTGCACGCACGTTTAAGGATATTTCAAGTGTATAAATTATTTTTTTCAGGTAGAAGCTGCCAAAATTATACGAGTTATATATTTTTTTATTGGAAAATGAATGTGAGAGCAAGGGAGAACGAGACAGAAAAAGAACAAGGGACAGTAAAGCTTTAATAATTTTTTACAAAGGAACCACTGAACTTATTGCAACGGAAAATTTTGCACACACATTTAAGGATATTTAAAGTACATAAATTATTTTTTTCAAGCAGAATCTGTCAAAATTACACGAGTTATATATCTTTTAATCGAGACTGAATGGCAGAGGAAGGGAGAACGAGACAGAAAAAGAACAAGGGACAATGAAGATTTAGGAATTTTTTACAAACAAACCACTGAACTCTTTGAAATGGGATTTTGCACACACATTTAAGGATATTTGAAGTGCATAAATTATTTTTTTCAAGTAGAAGCTGTCAAAATTATACGAGTTATATATTTTTTAATTGAGAGTGAATGGCAGAGAAAGGGAGAACGAGACAGAAAAAGAACAAGGGACAGTGAAGCTTTAGGAATTTTTTACATAGAAACCACTGAACTATTTGCAGTAGGATTTGGCACACATACTTGCGGATATCTTCAGCAAGTAAATTATATTTTTCATGTAAAAACTGCAAAAATTGTACGAGTTATATATTTTTCACGAATGTTTTAAAAGAAATGTGTTGATTTTTAATCAACACTAGTATAAATATGGCTACGGTCTGAAACAAAATAAATTAAAAATTTCGATTAGTTAGAAAATGACCGCATTTTGAATTCAGGTTATTGATTTTTTTTTTAGTCTAGCTGTAGTAGTCTCGAAAGAATCTTTTACAACTTTCGAAAAAGAGGAAACCGTCTGTCTTCGACTCCCCGGAGTTTAATAACTATGCTCGCGGATAGTAATGATACACTAAAGCTTCAATAAGATTCAACTGGCCATTAACCCATCCGCCGCAAAAGGTAGTTAACTTGAAAGCCGTCCGATCTTAGGCTCGTGCGTGCAATTAGCGCGATCTATTTAGCTAAGAAATGAAAACAAACGTAAAACAGTTGCACAGGAATATTTATCTACTATATGAGACGGTATTAAATATCATTTTAATAGTATTAATCTTCTCGGGGTTCTAAGATTGTTTAACGCTAACTGTACCGAGCAATAAACGCGATTGGTGTGCCTTGTTTAAAACAAATTACAAGATTGAATTTCCTCAGACTTTTCGCAATTTCTGTAATAACGTACGCATGAATGAAGAAGTTTATTTGATAATTTCTAATGGAAGTATCTTTATAATTTCAGTGATTGTGAAACGAAAAATGTGGTACGGTTAATGTTAATAATAAAACAGATTTAAGCGTAGAAAACTTTTAGAGTATTCTGAGACACGCTTGATTTGAAGATTCGCATCGCAGAACAATTTGTGCTACTTCCATTAACAGTTCTATCATCTTCATGCACCTGTATGCATTTCTGACGTATGCAAATTTTGCGACAAGTACTAAAACATGAAATACAGCTGAATTAACTACGTTTTTTATTTATTTCACATCCACAAAGGACAGGAGCAGGATGAAGACGAAGAAAAAGCAGTCGCATCAGGTAGTTTGTCGATGGATCTATCGATCGATGGGATCAAGCGTCGCGAACAAGGTCACGAGCCATCCTGAACGCGTATGCATACCATAACTCATGCGACCTGCCCCCGGAGGCGGCAGCCACGAGAATAGGAATTAGATCAATGTTCTCGGTCGCGTTCCGTATATTCCAACCATAAAATTTTTAGTCGTTGCACACTATTACTTTAATAACATGTCTTCGCATTAATCACTGTCATGTAATTCTCACACTATCAGTGGCCACTTATTACCAAATCGCTGAATGAACTCCAATATAAAATAGAAAGTGTTGCTAAGCTGAAGCTAATTGAGCTGCCCAGTTGTCAAATCGATTATTTTCAAATCTATTATTTTTACGAGACTAAAAGCAGAGAAAATCGATAAAATAATATTGAGTTGATCACACAGTCCTTGCATAGTTCTTTTCTATCGATGGTACTATTTGCTAGAACAAATATTGACACAAAATTATAATAATATTGTCACCAAAAAAAAAAATCTCATACTTTATTCACGTCAATTCAGTTAAATAGACCTTGCTCGTGAACGTTACAACGTGTTAACAGCTTTTTATTCTTTTTGGGACGTTGCACCTCAATTATTAAGCAAGTTTACTATAAATAAACTGAAGAATAAAATTTTCAAAAATTCGGAAAATGGCCAGTGGCTGAATTATAAGTCGGGGTGCAGAAATACTGAATCTAAACGATTTAAAAAAATATCTGTCACATTGTGCGCTGAATAATGCACCGATGAAAAATTGCACTGCCGATAAAAAGACGTGTTCCTCGCGATAGACTGGCAACACGATCGTTTCTCGATCGGCGATATCGGTTCAGCAGCAATTTTCCCGTGGTCGGTCTCTTTCGCAGTCTAAATTACGACAACGGTTACGCGCGGTTTCCACCGATCGGACATGGATTATTTAATTAAGCATTATTTAGCAATTAAGTTAGTTGCGCGGCGAGTCGCGAAATGCATTTTACGGCGGTGTCGCAACCGGCCGGGTTTGCATAACGCGTCCTTGCCGGGCTTCGGGCGTTAGGAAATCGGCCGTCGAAGAAAAATAAAGCTACCGGCTCGCACACGACAGAAGATGAGAATGGTGTCACCGGCGGAATAAACTGGTCGTTCACCCATCGAACCACTGAATTACTTCTGGTGATTCATTGCGGGGATGACTGATCGATCGGGAATGCCGGAGCATGCTAATCGAATCGCGATTTTCTCTCGCGCCGAGGCCGCGTTGTCTGGAAAACCGAGCCTCGATTTTACACACGATCGAACAGGTCGCTTGCCTTTTTAATTACGGGCCGATTTGCCTCGCGACACCGATTTTACCCGCTGTATATTAAGTATTCACACCTGTTTCTGTCCGATTAACCTTGATCGATCGCTTTGTTCGACGAACCGAATATAATGCGCGCTGAACGCCGAGAGTGACTGATTTATGCACCGATTATTAGTAGACCAATTTTGTCGATACCGGTGAACATTGTACAGTACAGTAGCATAAACTTACAGTGACACAAAAAGTAAAATATCTCCCAAATTGACGAGTTATCGGTACAAATATTTTAACAATTTTTTACAGGGAATGTCGAGCTGTATCGATCAGTGCGCTAAAAACTATATGGCTCCATTGAAAAAAGTAAAGTTGACCTTCACATGTCCTCTACACCTGCATCCACGAAAAAGCTATCGACGTCAAAACATGCCGTTCAACTTTCGTTCGAAACATTTTCCGATGACATAAATCATTTCGGAGATGTTCGAGAGGATCGATTTAAATTGGACATCCTGTATATGTACCGCCACAACACCGATGTTAATGGAACTAATCGAATGGGTCGAACGGTGTCGAATTGTTGGAGCTCGTCGTGAAAAATGTCGTTCACGTAATGTCAAACGATTGTTCCCGCGGAGGTGGGGTGATCTATGCAGCCTGGTCACCGAACCTTGGGTAAGCTGCGTTTCACGTGGTCTCGCGCGCTGTTCCCTCTATGGCGGAAGGGACGCACTTTGTTCCGCGGTTGCGAACGTATCCCCGGGCTCTGATCCACCCACAAGGAAGCACCGACTCGAAGAAACCGGAGAGGAAAAGATAGCTGGTCGCTGGGGGAAGCCACCTCGAGGAAGATCGTTGGGAACGACATGAGGCCACTTCTATAGGGTGTTGCAGGCGCAAACGTTGCAAATCTTGGAATCTAAGAGACAGAAATCAAGGAAAAAATGTCCCCAAGAGCCCTGAAGGAATCGGGTTCCCTCAGGTGGACATCAATGCAAGACATTCTCTGTCAAAGAATTTAACTAATTCTACGTTGACCCTTTGACGTACAATTTTCTTCATAGTTATGCTAATTAGAATGTCTTCCAAAGCATCAAACAGACTTAGCGAAGGGCCTAGCAAAGGTACCGATCAACCAGCAATAGGAATCGTTGCTGCGGGACACCCTGTGTGAAAATAGCAATTTTTCCAAGCACCAAACGGACCTGGACCTGATCCAGTAATGAGGATCGTTGGACTGGAACACCTTGTATGAAAATGCAAGTGAAAAGTCCTACAGAAAGGAGGGAATAGCAGAGTTCACTATTGACGAAGAACACTAGCATTGTTTCCAAATGGACCTGGACTAGACCTAGCAAAGGTATCGACTAGCAATGCCTTTCATTGGAACACCCTGTATGAACATGGCAATTTTTCCAAGCACCAAACGGACCTGGACCTGATCTAGCAATGAGGATCGTTGCACTGGGACACCTTGTATGAAAATCCAAATGAAAACTCCTACAGAAAGGAGGGAATAGCATAATTTACCATTGAACAAGAACACTAGCATTCTTTCCAAATGGAGCTGGACTAGACCTAGCAAAGGTATCGACTAGCAATGCCTTTCATTGGAACACCCTGTATGAACATGGCAATTTTTCCAAGCACCAAAGGGACCTGAACCTGATCCAGCAATGAGGATCGCTGCACTGGGACATCTTGTATGAAAATTCAAATCAAAAGTCCTACAGAAAGGAGGGAACAGCACAATTCACGATTGACAAAGAACAGTCTTTCCAAGTTGATCTGAACTAGATGTAGGAAAGGTATCGACTAGCAATGCGTTGGATCGGGACACCCTGTATGAAAGCCAAGCCGAAAGGCGTACAGAGAGGACGGTCAGAGCTGCAGGGGCAAGAAGGAGAGACCCGGCAGGTGAGGTGTCACGAGGCGCGCGAGTAATATATCGTTGCTCGGCCCATCGTAGGTGGGTGTGCTCGTCCCGTACCCGTTCCGTACCCGTTCCGTACCCGTCCGTATTCTCGCAGGACGGCTGGGTCCGGGCTCGGGTATCTCACCCGAGCCCCTGGCGCTAAGAGAAAGAAGGGTAATGCCGGTATAAACGCGCCCGATCACCTTCTTTTCTCTCTCTCTCTCTCTCTCTCTCTCTCTCTCGCTCTCTTTCTCTTTGCGCGGGAGGAGAACAAAGTCTCGTTCGGCCCTCCCTGGGCTCTCCTCTCTTTCCTTCTTTCAGGGTCTCCCCTTCTTCGGGATTGCCATTAGCAAATGCCAACGTGAAACGCGCACGCCCGCGCTCACCTGCCTGCCACCACACCTCGTGGACGTTCCTCTTCTGCCTCGTGTTGTCTCTCTTCTTCTTCCTCCTTTTCTGCAGCTTCTCCTCCAACCTCTTCCGACTGTTTTTGTTGTCTTACCGCTGCATGCGTGTCTTCTACGCGAGTATTCACCGAGAGACGTGTCTTTGCTGATCTAGCGGGAGTTAGGCCTGGGTGTGTTCGTTCTGATCGGGTATAGTAAGCGGAAGCTGGTGTGTATAGAGCACCGGAGGTCCTCTTCAGAGGTTCTTGTTGTTGCAGTGTACGGTGGATGATCGAACTCGTAGAGAGACCGGATTTTGCAACGAAACAGTCGATTGTTGAAGGGAAACCTAGCCACGATTGAATTCTTCTATCCTAATCGCGTGCCAGAAAAATTGTTGCAGCGTCAACAGTATTGAGTTCACTTACTTCCTTCATCTTAGACGAAATAAAATATTTGCAATTTCAAGAGTGATATCAATTGACTGCGAGCTTAACTTTTGCTCATTTACTGACCCCACCCTAGACAAAATAAAATATTACAAGTGCTACTATTAACCCTTTACACTCTAAGGTATTTTAACACTAACACGAAACGTTTTCTCCGACCTAGAATATTTCTCTTCAATATACATCTTTTTCATGTTATACATACTAACATGGTGCAACTTGCTCGTACAATACTGAAGTGTTTAGTAACTTATTAAATATAATACAAACAAATTTAATAATGTAAAAAATATTTTGAATAATAATACAACAATTTTTAGTGGCGCCTTACAGTCGCCATTCGGGCGCTAAGGGTTTATTGGTTACAAACTGTAAATTAAATCCCGTCTATCCAAACCTACGGGGGACTTGAAGCGAGTAGGACGAATTGCGTTGTAAGAATAAAATTATTTAGATTTTCCTCGATCTCAGAATACCTGCTCGCGTGGACAATTTCACTGAATTGTTTCGAAAATTGATTGTTTTGAGAATTGACCATTCGATCGCGGTAGGTCGGGCGTTAATTAATCAACCTGCTGTACGATTACTGAACGTAAAAGAACATGGGAGGAATATTACCGAGGGCAGACCGTTTCACGGCCCTAAAACGAGACGAATCGATTCCGTGAAGGATTTCAGGGTTCCGTATCCTCGCAGACTCTATTAATATGTATGATTGGCCGGGAGTCCTTTAGGGCATCTCGCAGGATACGGTGCAGCAGGGGCAGATGTTGCTTGGCCCCGTGTCACAGCATAAATCGCGAAACTGGCCGCCAATTAACCGGACGCAGAAATTACACGACGTGGAATTAGAAACCGGCCCCGCCTTTCCGGGAACGGTCTCCTCGTCTATCGATCTCCCGTCGACGATAACTAAAAATACACTCCCGTTGTTCGCGTAAATCGCACGATTAAATGGCCATCGGGCTGGTCGATCCTCTTCGGCGTATTTAATTCAACGCGCTCCGCCATCCTTGTTAGCTCGGGGGTCGCTTCCGGCAACGATTAATTAGGATTTTGATGGAAAATAAAAATTGTCTGGTTGCCAGATACGAGCTTGCAAAAATACGAGCACGCGTAAACTTCTGTGCTCGCAACATTGTCACGCAAATCGATTTCAGAGTTTCGAGACTCGAACTCGAAGTGGCAATGGAAATTAGAACGAAACGACCGAGCTTGAAAAGTGGTATCCTTCGCGCAGGACCTCGGATCCCGCGAAAGGATATCGAGCTCGATGTCCCGGTCTGTTCGGGCGATAAGGATACTCGAAAGACGCGTACGAACATAAGTGCACGACTACTCGAACAGGGAAACACGGGCGTGGCCTTTAACACGCTCGCGAAAGTGCCGCAGGACTCTCACTTTTCAGGAACGCGTAAATCACTCGGCCAAATGGATCCTCCGATCAGCAACATTTTTTCTTACTTGGATCATTGATCCCCGATGAAGTTGGCTCTCTCTCGTGATACCACCTTCGATAACACAATCTCGCACGTTTTCTCGCGAGAATGCCGATTGAAGCGTGTATAAGAACATTGGACATTTTTTTTTCGCGAATGAATCTTCCGTAGATTTGAAGATTGAAATTTCTCCTTTACAACGACACCTCAAAACTTGATGTACGATTTTTTGTCGGAGATTTATTGAAATTTGAATGACATACTGCCAAACTTACAATATCATAAGGTATTTGGTGCTCGTTTTCGGTCCATAAAACAGTGAGAAAAAATCTTACATCATGTTTTCAGGTCTCGTTGCAAAGGAGAGGCTTCAGTCTTCACGTCTGTGGAAGATTTATTCACAGAAAAAATTTTTTATTGTTTTCACAGAGGTTATAAATTATAGAATTTTTCAGGAAAAATGGGTCTTCAATTTCTCATGTGGTACATCCTGTAAGAATATTTTAGAGCAAAATGAATAATAGCTTGTGAAAGTAGAATGTTCAAGCTTTAAAATGAGTCCAAGTTTATTGCCTTACGATTGTTTTTCGCGAAATGACAACAGGTTAAATGTCGTAAATTTCTCAGACGTTGTTCAGTTTCAATTACAGTGATTTCTCCACATATGTCGTCAAGGCTTGGATGATAAACGTCGCGGAATTATGTACTGCATGAGGGGCCAAGAAGGTCAAGAGGACTCGGACGGCCGAGAAGTGTAAACATAACACGGCTCGAGTATGTCTCCTGGACTATACATGACGCTGACAAGACTCGTGTTGTTGACATATATCGAGAATTCACTTTACTTTGTTGGCACGATTTGTCGAGGGACATATCTGCCGTGTAAAAAAAAAAAGAGTTCGATGCATCCGTTACAGTGCAACTTGCCGCATCGCATCGCATCAAATAATTAGCGATCCCACGGGGTGCATCGACGGGGAACGGCATTCGTATCCCCTACTCGCCGGCCCACTAAAAAACGAACCCGAAGATCGTTCCGTTTCATCGGTAAAAGTAGCTTTCTAGCGTTTCTTCGATCTCGTTGCTCCCCATTGACCCCGTCATAGATTTGCATAAATCGACCGAGTGGATTTCCCGCGGCTGGCATAAACAGGAAAAAAAAACGAGGCAATAGCACTGCCTCCGAAGTCGGACACACCGCGTGCTGCATGCATGTTCGCCTACCTCGGTCTCGGTCTCTCTTCTAGTCCCGGTTCCGCTTCCTCGAGCGGTCGCGATTCGTTCCGCACGCGCGTCGCGATTTTGCACCGGCTTCTGACCGAAGATCATGCTTTTGCACGTGTGCGCCAACACTTCGACCGCCGCGTGTGAACCTCCGAAGGATCCCACAGAAATTTTCAGCATATGACTAACATAGATCTACAAAACGTATATTTTAAATTTTCATTATAGGCTCAAATGAAAAAGTTGTAAACAGTGTGCCATTTTTATTTTCTCATGTAATTCTTACCAATTGCATTTTTTTCAAAATCTTGTTTGCACATCATTTGGAAAAGCAATTCTTCTAATTGCTAAAAAATGTCGTTGTTCGATCCAACTTAAAAAAAAAAGTTATACTAGTTTAACAATTTGAAACAAGAAAGCTAAAAAATTCCATGAAATCAAACCAAGTTATTTAATAAATAGAAATTCAAAAAAATTAAATGTATGATATTATGTAGTTCTTCAACTTTCTTGCATTTTACAGATCCTAATCAAATTTGGTACAATGAATATATTAACCCCTTGCACTACTATTTATTTTGTGATTATAATGGTTAGAAATTCTTCATCGATCAGGATTTCATAGAAAAAAAAACGATAGTTTATATTTATTATATGCCTATGTTTTCTCCAAAGGATATATATCAGCTACACCGAAATAGAATTTTATTTCTCTTTAAAGGAAATTAATAACATACATACTTATTAGACCCTGTTCAAAATCTTCATCCCGAGTCTGACTCGGTATTGTAGGGTAAGGGGTTAACGTAAAAATTAATTTTAAAGCCTGAACAAATAATTCCGTCACCCATGTATGGGTGACATGACAGTCAACGTGTTAAAGGGCGTTCGAATATTTTCGTGAGCCTGTGTATACAGAGAAAAATCACTGTATCTCCAACGAAAGAGTCTGTACAATTGAAACAATTTTAAAACGGAAAATCCGAGTCGGGTGATACGAGCGGCCCCGGTGTGTGTTCACTGTTAAAATCAGTTAGGCGACTTCCTCGGAGTCCGAGGCCGCTGTCTTCGGCAGGCAGGTGAGGTCACCGGACCCGGCGCGCGTCGACTTTCTCCTGGGTCCTGGAGAGCGTGCCTCGATCGATAATAATCGGCCGGATGCTTAATTGTCCGCGCCGGATCAGCTCGGGAGACCGATCCGAGCGATCCAGCGATCTCGCGAGATCGCGAGCGTTACGCCTCGCGGAGAGAGAGTTCTCCGCCCGACTCCCAGCTCCGTTCAATTTATGGAAAGGCCGGGAAAACGACTGCCCGCTACCCGCTTTCACCCGCTCGCCGATTTTTCTCGAGCGTCCCGCTGGCCAACTGTGACCGAAAAGCCCGATCGAGGCCCGCCGCAGGTGTTAATTAACCGCAAACCTAGACCGAAACCCGCGATCCCGTAATTGCCGGCCTCCTGTCGTGACCGTTCTCAGAGACCCGTGGTTTAACGTGTTTTCGAGAGATCCTGCAGTTTTTACCTCGAATCTATCATTATTTATTTTTGAACGCTGAGCGGGCTGGGGGTTGCTAGAACAGGACACCTGGTTTTAATAGGTTTCCTTTGAAACTTGTGCAACTCGATTTTTACAGTGCTAAATGTTGTAGATTTTTCATCGAAATTGGTATTACAAGAATTAATAAACAAAATCAGTTTGACAGTGGAAAAACTTTATTATAATATTTTAAGCAAACGGTCGAGCCATGGTTGCTTCTACACTTCTTACCCTTCTGATGAGTAGAATAAAAAAAAAATTGTTTACCTTTTTGATCTTGAAATTAATTTTGCTTTTTCACATCAATTTCCACCAAACCAAGGGTGCAGAATCACATTGTGATAATATTGCGACATGTGTTTTTACACCCTGTAGATACATATTTGCTATAAAACTAGGTTGAATTTGTATCGAGTGCACTAATTGAAAACGAAATGAACTTTTAGGACAACCCTGGGGCTTCTGTGAAAACGTCTCTGAATTTTTCGACTCGGAGCCCGGTTGAATTATGGTTGGGGCGACTCTGTGCTCGTGTTCCACGTCCCTGCAGAAATCGCGCAGCTCGCGATAAATCCGCGAAGATCCATCTGGCCACACCCAGCCAGAAGATCGAGCTTCCCCGCGTTCGCCAGACGGAGATGGAAAGTTATTTTCGTTATTAACGCGAGTTAGTCACGCGCGCGAAGGGTCAATTCGTAAGGAAATTTCATCGATCAATCACCGGTAGCGGACCATCTATGCACTGGGTGCCGACGAAGTAGTGTTTGTTAATGTTGGCAAGTACGTTGACTGTGCTGTGCCAATATCCTAAAAAGACCGACACAAAATCAACGAAATTTATTTAGCGGGATCTGAATTTCTAAATCAAAATTTATCACATTCAGTAGGACAGATTAAAACAATACTAACTGGGTGACGGAATTATTTGTGCAGGTTTCAAAATGAGTTTTCACATTAATATATTAATTGTGCCAAATTCGACTAGGATCTGCAAAACGCAAGAAAGTTGGAGGACTAAATATCACATATTTAACTTTTTTCAATTTTTCTTTCATTAAATAACTTACTTTGATATCATGAAATTTTTGAGATTTCTAGTTAGGCAGTCAAAGTTAGGCAGATATGTATCAGTGTCAGCTTATTAAAAATCGTTAAGACAAGAAAGGAATTTCTCATTTTCACTTTCCATAAAAATCCGCCGTCTACGTATTACTCGTCGACCGCTGTTGAAATTGAAAAGCCAAATTTCAAAATTTCGCGAGTCACCACAAATCGCTGAAGACTGCGCACCGTTATTACCGGATCCCTGGATCGTTGCTAAAAAATCGAGCAATCGTTGGCGGAGGGAAAAAAAGGCTTCGGGCCCATTGTACCCGGAGGATGGAGGGCCCGTGATCGGTGCACGCGCGACCGGTTCGAATAATCGAGATTCCATCGTGATTAATTCGATCCGGAAGACACGCGTTCCATTGAGGATCGAGCAAGAAGAACCGTTGTCGGGCTCCTCGGACGTCTTCATCTGCGAGAGCGTACAGCCGATGCTCGCTGTGACCCGGCAGAAAGAGAGAAAGGATCAAAGAGAGTGTACGAGAAGACAGAGAAATCGAGAGCGAGAGAGAGAGGGAGAGAGGGAGAGAGAGAGAGAGAGAGAGAGAGAGAGAGCAGCTGATACACACAGAGAAAAAGGGAGAGGGATAGAGGATACCGGGGTCGGAATTAGAAGTCTCTACGCGCGTCCACGGTTCTTGTTAACATATTTTTCGTCCCCGGCGAGCCGAGAGAGGAACAACTCACTCGGAGAGACGGTGCACGCGAGTCCCGGTCACGCACGGTCACGCACGGTCACGCACTCGGCCGATATGTAGCCCATACATCAGCCGACGAATATGTGCGATTCGCTGCTGCGAGCCTGTACCTATACACAGGGTGTTCCGAAACTTGTTTCTCTCAATATATCGCACATGCCTACAGGAAAATAAAACAAAAATCGACATTTTATTTTATTACCTGCGACCCACTTTATAAATAATATCTGCGAAAAATCGAGAACATTGCTTTCGACCATGTCTCACTACTGAATTTTTATAAAACTGAAACGTCTGCGAGAAATATACTTTTTTCTGGAGACTTTCGCATCTTTAAACATGTTTTCCTCATTCGAAAAATCTGAGAGTCAAGGGTAGTCACGTGAATTTGCAGAGTCAGCAGTTCTTTCTTTTTCACTCTCTTAACCCTTCTGCATTGGGTCCATTCTGACCCGGACTATCGCAGTCAGGAGCCTTACTCAAAAATGCTTTTAATTCTTCTACCTTCTTAAATTTTTAGGGATCCTATATTGATGCGTTGGATCTTTACGCAAAATAAAAATCCACCAACTCTGACAAGTTTGAACGTACTGCAAAAATTAGCAAGAGACACCTGTATCATCTACGCCAATTCAGAAGGCCTGTTCGGCTACTGTGACAAGTTCAACGCACACTTTCATAATCGTGGATAGGACGCAACTATCAAAATAATATTAACCTGGTGATTTGTAAGTTATTATACCTGGTGACATCATTCTCCGACCAGGTTTACAAAATACTCTCGACGATACAGACGTTGTGCGCAAACTGAGCGGAACATAGTATTTGCATGAGCTGCTCGATCCATTTCTTGACTAACACTTAATGCATCCTCAATAAAAATTATTAGCAGCAGATTAGATAATGGGATTTAGAAAGATCGTCGGGAAACACGGCTTCGGCTGTACAATATTTCCGCGGCCGTAAAGTAATTCGCGGATGGACATAGAGCCTCGATTGGAACTTTAATTAAAATTGCGCGCAGGGACATTAGAATCCTGGATCGGAGGATCGACCAATTACCGGCTCGGCAGCGTAACCTTTCGTAGCATAAACTCTCTATCAACGTCGTCGTGCCGCGCATACCGCGGACTTTGTATCGCGGGCACACGGATTATACGATTCCCCCTAAAAATCCGAAGTAAGTTAGTGGCCGGTTGCAACCCGACAGGACTTTCGATTAGTGGCGACTGTAATTAGTACCGTTCGGTAACAATCGTACGATCGATAATCCACGTTCTATCCTTTCGAAACGGCGAGGCTGCGTTTCGCTCTGACGGATCTTAGGACTTCGCAACGACGCCGATTCGATGTATCCTTTCAGCACTGCATTTTTATGATCGCGATCGAACATGGGGCAACACCGCCACGACCATCGACGTTATGGTTGTCCGTTGCGAATCTGACGCGATTGGTACGCTTTGCGCATTTATGATAGCAACAAGTAGTCACAGTAAACTATAACTTGATCGAAATAACTATTTTTCTTAACATTATATATGCATCTTTTGCGGTAGCGTACAGTCTTTTTAAACGACTTTTTAATTATTGTATTACGTACGTTTACTGCCGGATAAAATACTATACATTTTCAGAAACAATAGTGTCCGATCTTCTCCACCATTTTATCCGAAAACCGTTCAGTATACGAAAAATAGTGATAGAATATAAATAATAGGTCCTATCTAGATCTACAAGTTTTGTCTAACAGGTTTTTTGATACAGTCAATAATCCACGAGATAACTGTAAAAGCATGCACTTGGTAAAATCGTTCACTGAGTCGAGAGTGAGACTCTGTAGTTAGTGAATTAGTGGCTAGTAAAAAATGAATTCTTTTTTCTAATGGATTCGTTAGATCAATTTTGCTCCCCACTGTAAACATAGCAATTTTTATAGCGTATACCAGGCAGCCGGAGAAACTCGGCAGCCCGCCATTTTAGCGAATTTTTCCTCCCGCGACGTGCGACAGTGTGTCGCAGCGCGATATCGTTGAGGCGGGCGCGACTCGTGAAAGTATTTCGTGAGATCGGCTTGCGAAAACCGCGGCCGCACGGAACCGTGAAATTCCGTTCGATCTGTTGTGACTAACGCCCGGCCGATTAATATAAATCGCCTCATGTTACGAGTGTCTAATTGCGCCGAGAGGATCGGCGGCTGGCCTGGAACCTGCTCGCGTTCCCGTTTCTCGATCCTCTGAGTCACCGTGCCACGCCGATCTCAGCCTCCGATACGGACGATAAGTCCGCGCGAGAGCTCTTATCGTCCGTGTTGCTCGCGTTTTCGTCCTTTTTTCCTCCCCTGGTTGCGTAAGCGAGTCGCGTCCTGCTCCTGCAGACCTACAGTGCAGTCTACAGTGTAAGGATTCGTTCAGTCTATACGGTCGAGTTACTTTCGTAGGGTCATCGCAAGATGATACGTTTCCAACAGACGTTACTCCTGTAACAGTGAGATGGTACAACCAGAAATATACTTCAAGCGGATGATTCCCGAGGCGATTCGAAGTAACTTTTCCCTTTGCGAAAATGTTCTACGCGACACCGTTAAAGAGTTATCGACGAAAACCATGGACCAATCAGAGCGCGGATACAGCTGAGCGGTTCATTGCTATTGGCCTAGCCGGAATCCGTCTTCTGTACCCTCGCTCCGATTGGTCCGTGTTTGTCGTCACGGTCCCGAGCGATCAACTTTGTCCCCTCTTCTTCTTTTAAAGTTACCCGCTCGGGACCGTTACGAAAAAGACAGACCAATCGGAGCGAGGCTACAGCAGACGGATTTCGGCTAGGCCAATAGCAATGCCCCGCTGTAGCTGCGCTCTGATTGGTCCGTGATCTAACCCCTTTTCTTTTTTTAGAGATTTTCTTATCGAACGAAAACTAGCCGAAGAAGTTCTACATCGATTAACGTAAGTATGCGATTCGGAGAACAGTATTAGCACAGTATTAGAAGTCATTTTCATTTGAACTTACGCCGCTTCTCAGCTGGCCATTTTGTTAATCAGGTGCAGAAAACCGACAAAATCGGGGGAACGCGTTCGTAGCGTTATTTTTCCGCGTGCAGGAGGAAAGTGCGAACCGGAAACGGTTCTAAATCGGTACGGAACTGTCTGAAAGGCTTCAGAGAGGCGCGCACGGTCCCACTTATCCCGTAAACCGGTAATTTGTCCGGGACAACGCGATGCGAGGAACGGAGGGAACGCATCCAGCTGTTCGTTTTGATCGGCGAGCGACGCCGACGGTTCGCACGGGCATTTCAACTGGAAAACCGACGATTAACGTTCGACCGGTGTTAGGCAGGCTGGCAGGCCAGGCGAGTTTCACTCGGTCGTGCAAATATTTACGATTCATAAAGCGTCTGTACGCCGTCTAATTTACGGAGTGATATATCGTCGAGGAGTTCGACAGCGCGCGGGACAAGCCGCGCGAGCGAGGCCTCGCGAGTACGCACGGATATCTCTGCTGTTAATTAACGAGTACGTGGGTCCGTCGATGGCCGAACATTTTCGAAAATAATATAACACTTCGCACCCGCTATTTAGGAACTCTGGACGAAATTAACGATCGCGAAAGCAAAGAGCGGACAACTTTACTCGTAGATGACCGAGCATGGAAACACCTGATTGAAAACAGGAATATAGCTGAACTGATTTAATTTTGCAACATAGATACATTACTGGATTTGATGCTTTTGTAATAAATATACGTAACATCTGTACTGGCGTCGATATCTACAATATTTTTCGAGAAACGATGGATAGAGGTATCAAGCTTTAAATCGAAGTGTTCACGTCTCTATTTGCCAATTTTTATATTGTTAGTAAGGAATACTAAACAAAAATGAAACAGGAAAATATTTTACTGTTTTTCATACCTGATATACTGACGGGGATAAACTTTTGATATCTGCAATATTTTTCGAGAAATCATGAATAGTTGATACACGAGGCATCAAGCTTTAAATCGAGGTTTCGTATTCACGTCTCTGTTAGTCATTGTTTATCTTCTTAATACGAAATATTAGACGAAAATGAAACAGGAAAATATGTTACTGTTTTTCTCAACTGATATACTGACGGGGATAAACTTTTGATATCTGCAATATTTTTCGAGAAATCATGAATAGTTGATACACGAGGCATCAAGCTTCAAGTCGAAGTGTTCACGTCTCTATTTGCCAATTTTTATATTCTTAATAAGAAATACTAGACAAAAATGAAACGGGAAAATATTTTACTATTTTTCACAACTGATACACTGACTTATCATCGAGGCGTTGGCGACATATACAGAGAAATCACTGTACCGGTGACAACTTTGCTGTCTCGCGTCCCTCTGCTCTATTGTTTGAAAGCGCGAACGGAGACATTTTTCGTCAGCACGGAAACTCGATTTCCGGTTGTCGGAGGCCGACAAGGGCGAGCATTCTCGTAATATAAGCCGGTCGCGGCGTTTCCCGCGCGTGTATTGCCGGTGGTACGTCTCCCGGGGACAGTTTACGGGTTTTACGGGCGGCGTGCACGCGAAATAAGAAGATAACGCGCGGCGCAGGATGTAACCGGTGTCCGGCAGTCCGCGCGCATAAGAAATCGCCGCGACTCGGGACCTTTCTCGGCTTGCGCTGTACGTTCGCTCGCTCGCTCGGCTCGGCTCGGCTCGAGCGTGAGAAAGGTAACGATGACCATTCGTATGCGCCGGGACGATTAACGGCGCGAATTTTTCGCGATCGACCGCTATTAACGCTCCTGCAAGTCATCCGTCCGTGGTGCTGCCGCGCCGCTCTGCCTCGCGACCCCGCTTTTAACGCGCGCGGGCACGCCGGAGGATTGCGAGCTCGTTTCTGCTCGCCGCGGGACGCAGTTCCTCGATTTTGTCGGCCTGAAGCCCGTTGACAAATGTCTGAAACGTATGCTCGAAATACCACGCTGTTCGTGAAATACTACACTGATTTCTCTATATATGTCGCCGAGGCCTGGATGATAAATGTCGCGAAATTATCCCCACTACCTGGGGCATGTCTCCTGGACAGTAGATGGCGCTGGCGAGACCCGTCTTGTTGACATATATCGAGAATTCACTGCATCTGTTAAGATCGACTAAGGGGAAATTAATTTTGTTGGACTCTTTCTCTGGCACAGAAAATTATTGTTCCATTTTTTGACAGAAATCAGTTAATCGTTTGACTCAATGTTCTAGATTGTCAAGAAGAATCGAAGAGGATCCGAAGATTGAGAATCGTGGCAAGAGATTCACGTCGAATTGATGTTAAAATTGTTAGACGACGGAAGTTCGATTGCTATCCTGACACAAATAAGTTCGAGGATTGCGGAATACCAGAGGGCAATCGTACCGTGACCAAACCTCCTGTAGATCAAGCTTAAAGGCACTAAAATCGAGTTAAGGAAAATCAATTACAATATCCAGTCAGACGGAACTAATTCGCGGCCTGTCCTTCGGACAACGATATATCCTTCCGTTGATTGTCCTAGTCCGTGAACAGAAGCTAGCATTAAAATGGGATTAAATTCATGCGTAGATAAATCGGACGAAATCGTGGCGCAAATTGTATGCATTTCAAGGTGCCGTTCTCTCCGTGGTATTTCACAATTTTAACTACAAAATTAACCATTCCAAGTCTCTCTTCTCTTCATAATATACGAATATGTATTAACGAACTGCAGATCTTTCTGCAAAAGACAACAATTTTCTGTTCCAAGGACCAGGCCTTAGAAAGTTCTTCCTTTCTTTAATCATTTTAGTTCAATCTTTTAAATATTTTCATCGTCACAAGTTGCAGCTACTAATTTTCATTACAAACGTATGAGATCCGCAATCTGTGTATGACAAATAGACAGCGGATGTTTATGCAATTAACAATTTTTATAGACAAATTTTAGGTAAAGCGAAATAAAATCCTATTTTTAATGGGAACAGCCTTTGTAGGTCCGAAACGAATAAAAATCGTATCCAATTCTCTCGAATTTTATATTACAGCATTTTCTGAAAATTTCCGTAAGCCATGAATGCATAAAGATCCGCAGTCTAACGATAAATGTATGAAATACTCAGTCTACTCGAACGCGCAACTTAATTAAAAAAAAAACGATAAAAATCGTACCCAATTCTCTCGAATTTCATATTACAGCATTTTCTGAAAATTTCCGTAAGCCATAAATGCATAAAGATCCGCAGTCTAACAATAAATGTATGAAATCCTCAGTCTACTCGAACCCGCAAGTTAATTTAAAAAAACGATAGAAACCAGAAAAATATGCAACCAGTAATCCGAAGAAGTTCACGGTAATTGTAGAGTCCGCCTCGGCCGCCCACGCGGCGAGTTTCAATTTCTATAATGACACTCGTAAACCAATCGATCGTACGATCCGCAAACAAAGTCGAAGGTGTGGAAGATCAGAGCTTGTACCAGCGTAGACACAGAGAGACGGGAGATAGTCTTTCGATCAGCGATCACGTCCGTGACGCGAGAAAGAGCGGAAAGCTCGGGTGTCGATTACTCTCGGACACACACCGGCCAAGAAAATGGCTAGGCAGTTAGAAGGGGCCGATAAAATAGCCGGCGAAATCGTTTCCGCGGCGTGGCGGCGCGTACAAATGCGCCGTGGAACATGATATCTATTTCATAACACCCACAAAGCGTCTCCCGTGCGAACGCAATCGGCGTTTGCGTAATCCGTCCTTAAAGACACATTCGCGAGTGTCGGGAGAAAGAGATCCTCGGTTCGCGTAACCGACCGTTCTAATTCCCCCCCCCCCCCGTCGATAGATCACCGGCCAAGAGAGCAGAGAGTCCTCCACAGGATCGCCAGGACTCGCTTCTGGCCGAAAGAGACAATCCGGCCAGGTGATATATGCCGACGATTCTTCGTCGCGATCTTGAAAAATCGACGGTCGACGCGCGGTCCCGTTTCACCTGACGAGCCATTCAACGGCATAATGAGCTAGATGATGCCAACGCGGCCAACACGGTTGCGAAACTCCGGAACCGGTGTTCGTCGCACCTGGATGACGATCTGCTGGTTCACAGAAATTTTGTTACCGACTTTGACGCTAATTCTTTAACGTTAGACGTGCGGAGCAATCTTTATTTTGTTATCCGGCATAATTACCGTAGACCTTCAGCTAGCTACCCCTTAGATTCATTTTATCGATTTCCCTGAGGTCGTTCCTTTGTGACACAATTTATCGTCTGGGAAGTGAAAAGAAGCAATTGCGTTTGATTTCAAGTAGTATGGGACAATATGTAATCAGACGCTATTGCGGCAGAGTCATCGAACAAATTACTCAATCATTTCAAACAGTGTGAACCAATTTAATAATAATCGGCTTACGGTACTAGATCAGACATAGTCGTGGAAGGATCACTTCAAACGCGTTGAAACACATTCCAATGTGTCAAGACCTTTTATGTTCACTCCAGTAGAACATACCATTTTAAAAAGTCCCCACTCTGAAAGATATCTGACAGGTTTGCAGAAACAATTACGCGGACGAATATTATAGGCCTAATTCCAATGAGATTCGTTTATTCGCATCAATTGAAACGCACACTTGTTTGCGCAAACCTGCCAGATTTCGATGGAACGAGTTACCGAAGGTATTGGAGATTAATTGGACATGTTCGCAGACCTGAATGCTAAAAGTCTGGGAGCATAGTACCCAATCCAACGCAGAGGGACACTAAGATCCCGAGGAAGGGGTTCGATCGCGAGGAAGAGGGTCCGGGTAATCGTGTTCGAGGTGGACGCGGTAAAGGGGTCCAGTTCGCGAGCATAAATTCGACGGTTCGTTTGAGGCCGGCGGCTCGGTAACTCAATATTGGTGCGCCTTAACTAGCCGGGGCCCGGAGTTTTCTGCCCGGTTGTAATTCCCCGCGATGTATAAAGCAGCCCCGGGGCGAGTTAGTGCAGGGAACGTCGGGCGTTTTCTGGCGCGGGGCCACGCGCGTGTGTATCTCCGCGTCTCTCGGGCTACCTTTAATGAGGCCGGCTCCCGGCGTGGGTGAACGTCTGCCCCGACGATTAATAGTTCGCCGATCGACGATATAGAGAGGAGAAGCCGAGCGACGATACCCTAGAGAAATAACGCGGCTCGATACCGATCGCCGATACGCCTCGGCCATCGCCGCGCCGCATCGCACGCTCCGCGAGCAAGCACAATGCGTCACAGATCTCTCGCGATTTTTCCACACGAACGTCCAACCGCTGTCGCATACCGATTACCGGATGCCATCGGAAGAGATACAGCTCTGCTAGCCGCTCCTCGTGGTTGTTCGACAGGGTTCCAATTTGTTTGAGAGCGTTACAAGAGAGTCGTCCGCTACCGTGTTCGATGGAGTGGACATGGACGCTAAGATTGATGCACGCTTAGGTCTGAAAGTCGGTATCATGTTCATCAGAGGTTGTTTGACAGAGTTTGAATCTGTTTGAGAGCGTTTGAAGAGAGTCATCCGCTACTGTGTTCAATGGAGTGGACATAGATGGAAAGATTGATGCAAGTTTAGGTCTGAAAGTCAGTGTGAATCCTGTCAAAGATTGCTCGCCACAGTTTGAACTTGTTTGGAAGCGTTTGTTGTGTTCCAGACTGGCGTTGGAATTTTGTTGTCACTCTTTACAGTGAACATCTTGCGGAAACTTTGGAGCTTGTTTGTGAAGGTTTGACGAAGAATAATTCTCTTAAATTGTTTCTATTCTGGAACGCAGAAATCATGAAGATTTAGAAGAAGAAATGAACAGCGTCCTGCAAACGGTAGCTGAGTCATTATACGGCAGCTATAATGGATTCAGCGGCGATTTCCTCGGATTCCTTCCGGTTTCTATTAGGGGACGGGATTTCCCGGTTCAGGTACAAATAATCGTCGTCGGACGTCCGCGGCGCGAAATCCGTGTGCGACTTTGCAGGCCGGCTGACAGAACAGTGGCGAACGCAGCGCAACGTTGGCTGCATCCAATTGCATCAGACCGTGTGTGCGCGCGGTGCCGTAAGGACGAGAGCCGAGATGCGATCGCCGAGGCCGCAAATGGTAGCAGACGGTGCAGCCACGGCGACAAAAGGATCCGGGCTCGATGAGTTTTCAAGGAGTAGCCTAACGCCGCGAGATATCTCCCTCGGTTTTCGATCGTTATCCCATTTAGGGGAGTCGGATCTACGCGCAGCTGCGACGATTTATCGATCCTGCTGTGCCCTGCACCTCCGCTACCCGATCTGCGTCCGATTTCTGTGGGATCGATCGATCTTCGATTTTCGGTAGAGACAACTCGTCCCGGAGCAGTTTTCTGAAAATATTTACAAGTAGAGAGACCACATTGTTGAGCAAATAGGGTTTGGTAAAGTACACAAAATGGTAAAATTGTTGCGTTTAAAGTCTGCAAAATTCGGTTGACGACAATACCTTATTATTACATCAATTTCCAGAATAGTCAATCTTAAACTCCAATGCAAAGATTGCTTTCTTTTTCGTTTTTTACAACGAGAGTCTCCGACTGTAAAATCGGAAAAAATTCTCGAACGTGTGGTCCGATATGTTGAATATGTCAGATTTTTTTTAGAATTTTCAGATGCGACTAAATTTGGAAAATGGGGTAACACCTGGTTTTCCGTTCGTTCCCCGGGACTACTTTTACAGACGAGGTATGGGGCTGAAACTTTGCAGAAAGGGTTCTTTCTTGGTAAGCTATCTAACGAGCCATTTCGAGGTTAGGATCTGACAAGGGCCGATTTTGATTCCCTTAACCCTCTGAGTGCCACATCGGTCGTATATGACCACACAATCGTTATATCAAACTTGACAATCAATTTTTGGTACAATCTATTAAGTACTAGAATCTACTAGGTGTGAGAATGTTACAAAAATTGTTACGATAATCTTTTTTAATTGTTAAACAAGTGGATTTGGTTCCATGTGACTTTTGTGGCGTAGCACTCAACGCGTTAACGAATTAAAATTAGTCACGACGAAGTACTATTTCGGCTCGTTGAAACTCTAGGAAATCTAGCAGGCTAAAATTGTTTTTTCGGTGCGGAGGATGCAGGAAAGGACACCGGAGCGAGAGGATCCGAAGGATCTCGGCCGGGACCGTAAAGAAAACGCATCGCGACGGAAGAGCAACGGGAAGGTTGGCCGAGCAACTTGTCCCGTAGGTATAAAGCTCGGCGTGTGCACGTGTCTCTCGCTGGCAAAGAGGATATCAACGCGGAAGCGGCGGCCCTCGTGTCGCCGCGACGAGAATCACGGCTCGTCCCCGCAGTTTCTCTTCAGGGTACCGAGACACCGCGTCCCCGATGCACACGCAGTGCACCGCGCGGTGCAACGCGCGCAGCGTTCGCTTCTGCGACCTGTTACGTGCCGTGATGGTTTTGTTTCGAAGAGCCCGGACACGCTTGCCACCGCTCTTACCGAGACATTGATTCATCCTGCTCTTCCATGTCTCCACCGTTACTCGCCGGTGTGCAATTGTGCACGTTGCATGCCCAGGATGCAACGCTCGATGCGTGTACCGCGCGGTGCAGACTCTGCGACCACGATCAAACCCATTTCGTAGCGTTCTCCTTTTCTTTTAGTATTTCTCCCCTTTCGGTTAATTTGATATTGTAGTGGGACGAACGCATGAATTATGTCAATGGCTCAAATGCATCGCGAAATATACTGATTATGCTCGAATTAGTAAAATTATTCAATTCGCGCTGGTGATTATGGAAGTCAAAATTCCAAGCAAACTTTTTGCTTCTTAAGTCGATTGATTTTGTTAGTAGGTATATAATGGAGTGAAAAAATTATATACTATACGTGATAAAGTAATTTCTCTATATATGTCGCCAAGACCTGGATGATAAAGTTGTCCCTTTCTTAACCGTTTGAGTCCCAGGGGGTATTGAAAAAACACTGTCGAAGAATCCCAAACAGCGCAACCGCGCTTTCTCTAAATGAGAATTATTATTTTGTAATGTATTATTGCATTATTATAGTATTGTTCTACCTATTGTAAAATGTACTATTTACATTAAAAGGAGCTGTGTGATGTACTTGCGTCAGTAAACCTGAGCGCGCACCGTCAGTTGTCTACAATGCTCGAAATGTGCTGGGTTTTCTCGACATAAAATCTCAACAGCGCGATCGCGCTGCTTGGGACTCAAACGGTTAAAGAATAGTATCTCCTGTCCGATATATGTCGGACGAGAGTTGCTTCACTCTAATAATCAGCGGCACGGGGAATTGATATTTTTGTTAATTCGTACACCTAATATTTCATCCAGTATCCGCCCCTATAATAAAAACTGGGAACGAATTATAACAGTTAATCGACTTTACGTTTCACCGGCGATCGTTTCCCCAAAAATTCGGTTTCTCCGGCATCTGCATACCGCGAGTGTTGCACCGCGGTAAGAAAATTACCGAAGTCGAGCGATCCGCCGATTACCTCGCAATCACGCGTCCAGAAAATCGTTATAATTCCGTCCCGGGCAACTGTGTACCAAATTTCAATGCGGCTCGAGCGACATACTTCCGTGCGTTGCACCTGTTAATTTCTCGGCGCGCAGGTTAGCGGCTCGAGCGGAGGATTTTTTTCGGGCAGAGTGTTGTACAGAGGGATCCGTGCTCGGGGTGGTCCAATTAATGGTGAAGCCCCCTCGGGGGGCCCGAGGTATCGATTATACGGCTCGTTTTTCTGATTCCGCGTCGGTAATCTCCGAAATTTCGGCTTCCTAAGGATAGCACTCGCCGTGTCGTCTTTTAATGAGACACGTATACACCGGTCTCGGTGTGTCCGGGCCGCTATTATCGAGCAGATCGGCTGGGCGTGACTGGACCCATCGAAAAGTAATTGCCGGTTTACCCTTAGAACAACTGCAACGAGGAGCCGGCGATACCGATCTCTCAACGATCCGCCAATCGTTCTCGCACGGCTGCCGTACAGTTCTCAAATCGGTATTGCCGATCCTGCGCACGCCGAAGTCAGCACGCTGTCCTCCAATTATTGACACTTTGCGCTCGCATCGAGAAGTATTGTCGACAGGTTTATATACTGGCACAAAACAGATCTTAAAAGACCCATCTTCAGGTTTCATTTAGATACTTAACTTTACTTTTAGATAAAGTTCGTTGCAATCGCTGTGGTTGCATTCTATTCGTAAGCGTAGAAAAATAAAGAGAGGACTTTGTAAATGTCGTGAACGATTAAACCTATAATGATAATTTAAGAAATACGTTTTGTAGATTCCGGTTACGTATCTGCATACAGAAAATTTCATCGAAATCGGTCAACGTTGCAATGAACTACAAACGTTTAAAGATGATCACATAAGGGCGAAATTCCCTGGCAAGGTCGAAAATCTGCGACTTTTACCCTTAAACTCTAATATTAAAAAGTTTGTAGCTCATTGCAACGTTGACCGACTTCGATGAAATTTTCAGTATGCATATACGTTACCGGAATCTACAAAACGCATTTCTTAAATTATCATTATAGGTTTACATAAAATAGTTAAAAAATCATCATTTTTGTTTACTCATTGTCTAGCAAACTAATCAGTGTAACATCTTTAAAAAAATCAAGTCATTTGGATCAATCTTAAAAAAGTTATGCAATTTTTAAAAGTGTCCACTTAATATTGTCCCCGACTGTATTTTCTTTTCTTAGACTTTTGGCATTTATGACGAAATTGAGTAGATGAAATCGAAAATATTCTGGAGATTAAAGGGATCGTTTTCAACGTATTCAAATTATTAAAGAAAGGGACAACTTTTTGTTTGGTACCGATTCGTCGCAATCGATGAAAGAAAAACTTATGCGTGAAAATTCGCAGTCTGATTCGCGACGAATGTTCAGCGGTCGCCCCGCGAAAGACAAAAGTGTTCTCACGTCCCGAAAAACGGTAACACACAGTCTGAAATCCTTGTGGCGGGAAGAATATTTCGCAAGAAATAATTCCGCGGATTGTTAGAGACAAAGGAGACCAGCATGCCACGGCACGCAGGCGGCCGTAGGGCGGGAAACGGTTCGAAAATTGAATGTTCGGGGTTCATCAATCTTGAAGACGCTGTTTCAAAATCCAGCTGGTCCAGGGAAATCGTTCGGTCGATCAATCACCGGCGCCGGTGTCGCAACGCTTCTGGAACAGCCTGTACAATCTACCTGGCTCACCGACTCTGTCTTTGGCTCGCATAGGTGTAGATAGTTAGCCGGTACGTATCGTCTGCGCTCCGGGCACGACCGATGATTATCTCTCTTTCTCTCTGTGTGCCTCGGTTACAACCACAAAGCACCGAGCACCGAGCACAACTGGGAACAGCAGTCCCACGCACGCCTTGTCGAGTTATTAATCGCCACATAATTCTACAATTACAAAGGTTAATCCGGCGTTTTCACGCTCCGAGCGTCGTGGGTGCTGCGCGACAGGCCACGGGAGCAAAAGAGAGCGGTCCCGTTGTCAGACCAATCGGTGTCACTTTACTTTCGATCCTCACCTTTGCCTCTCTCCTTTCTCTCTTTCTCTTTCCCTCTTCCCCCTCTCCCTCTCTCTCTCTCTCTTTCTCTCTCAGTCGGGTTACTCGGGAATTTCGCGTTCCGCTTGGATAACCTCGCGTGATATACCATCGGCGAACGGCGAGTGTCAACGCGAAACCGCTCTCGGATGCTAAATTGATGAAGTATTGTTGGACGAGCATTAGTCGCCCAGGCACTTGGGAAAGGTGAGTTTAGTCGAGGATCGAGAATGAAACGAGGATTAAGCGCTCCGGCTGACTTGGGAGATTGAGTGTTGGCGTTGTGTGGAGAGCGATATGGAAAAATCCGAGGCTTGCATCGATGATCGGGTATCCGGCGATCTGAGAGTAGCTTCGCTGTTTATCTTCGTTAGATCGGTGGTACTCTTTTGTGTAGCCCATAATGATGTCTTTTTCTACGGTTAGATTTGATTTGATGATTGCAGATCGAAAGATCCGAGCTGTCTCTGCTGTTCATCTTCGTGTCGCTCTTACGTAGCCGATGGTCGTGTGTAGACTGCACAATCATCTGCGAAGCAATTGATTTATATCTTGAATAATTTGGATAAGTTGAAGACAATGTGCTGACAGTTCTTCTCGATCCTATTTACTTTTTCGCTGTTCTAACCTTTGAATAGTTGTACTTGCACAATTGGTACTCCTCGAGACTGTTCTTTCTCGATCCAACAAAAATGAATTTGTAATCTCCGACACATTACTTTTCTAATTTTGTCTGTAAAATTGCTAGTGACGCAAAATGATCTCGATGTAAATTAAAATTACTTTCCATGTTCTGTGCCGAAGCAATTTCCAATTACTTTTCGTTCAAGCCACGTTGGTCGATTGTGTTTTGCTTGTGACATATGCATATATTTGATACAGTATAATAATCATTAAGGAAAAGGTGTAGCGTTCAAGATTAGCGGAGCAAAGTAAAAAATTATCTCAATAAATAGACGTGACGTAACACTTAACACCGTCCTAAATTTGGTACGGCCTGACCAGAAAGTTTAGCGCGCCACAGAGTAATCATTTCTATAAAAGAGTGTTTCTCGTTTGTTCCCCACCGGCCCAAAATCTCTCTAGAGCGGTATCACCGAGGGATTTCGTAACCGATCGAGGAGCGATCGCGTGGAAGCCGAACAATCGTCTATCACCGGGCGAAAAGTCGCCAGCGAATGATTAATCGAGCTTGCTCACCGGGAATCCAGGTATATCGTTGTTTTATCTCGAACTTCCTCGGCAACGCTTGCCATTTGAACGCGCCGCCGGCTAATAACGAGAGGTGGTAAAAGGGTAGGATAGTTCCGCGCATTGTTCCTCGTAATAAACGATAGGAATTCCACGGTTTGCGTTTGTCCCGGATTGCCCCTTTCCCGATCCCGGGGAACAGAATTCCATCGAAAAGTCAAGATGCGTGAGAACCCGCGGATTTTCGTTTTGCGACCCTTCGCGAATTCCACGACGCCACCTCTGTGCCCTTATTACCATCTCACGGGAGCCATTCGTGTGTCGGATAGCGACTGTAAGCGATTAGAAGATTTATTTCGCCGTGCAGATATCGATCGGAAATTCACTGTCCGCTGCAAGTGGGAAATCTAGTCGGGCGTGCAGTTATTGATTAGACGTGTGCCGACTGTAACCAGCGGTTAGGAAATCTGTTTGAATTGTCTAGACAATGACTATATGGAAACAAGAAACTCGTTCGATTCTTGTGACACGAAAGTATGCAAATCTGGTTGAACTGCACAGATGCTGGCTGTAAAGCAATCGATTCCTGCGATACCAAACTGTACATATCCATTTGAACTGTACTGACTGCAAGTTTGATGACTGTAAGTGAGTAGACGATTTATTCGAATGCTCGGACACTGACTACACGTGTTCTACCAACTATTATTCGACTGTACAGCCACTGACTATAGGTCACGTTCAGTCGAATACAGGAATTAGAGAATTATGACGAAAAATGTGTTGTGTTTAAAGCAGATAAACTAAGCCTGTAATTTGTCTACATATTAAAGTTAAAAAATTCCTGCTGTGATAATATTATTTGAAATGAAAACTGATTAATTTAAATAATGAAAATATTATTCTTTATTTGTTTATTTCAGAAATCTATTTTCCCCCAGCTCTGGTAGGCTCTGGCGGTTCAAAGGAATAAAGTATGTACAATTAAGGATAATTGTGGAGGGAAGGAGTTATTTTCTGGTGGAAGCGAGTATAGCAAGGCAATTTATACCACCCACTTACCGTCCGATTAGAGGCGCGATCAAAAGGTAGCAAGCGTGGTCCGATTGAATGCAGCAAAAAGTCTGAAGTAGCCGAGATTACGGGCCACGGGAATGGTCCACCGTGGGCGATATTCCGTGTTTCCTCGGGAACGGTCCCTTTGTGTCCTCTGTGCCACGGGCGAACAGCCACGTAACAAATGGGACCGCTTTCAGCCGAGCATTACGCATTGGTCGCGCTGAATTACGCACGGAAGTAGCGAGTTACGATGTCACCGGGCCCCCGAATAGGTCTACGCTTCTTGGGAGGCGAGTCGCCGCGATAATTGATTAGGCTCGCTTCTTATCGGGCCCCGCTAATATCCTCGATTGCCTAGTAACTGCTCCTCGTTCCGTCCTGATCGCCTTCCGAGACGCTTCGCAAGCAACAGTCGTTCAAAACGATCGATAAATCCGATTTGCACACGCGATAAAAACTTTTTCGTCTACAATGATTCTTTCGTGATACTTTTACCTACATATTCCTGACGCTCCTCTGCTTAAAACGACTCCAAACATGATATCATTTCGACCGAGTTTGCCTCTTTAATCCACGATACAGTAGAACCTCGATTATCCGAACGGATTAGCACGTTAGTACACATTGCAATTTTTGTGTAGTCACGTGGTTTGCAAAGACAGTTGTTTGAAAAAATTCTTTGAAAAATGAGACCTGCGAATTTTAATTTCGGCACAGCCTGTACACTCAATTTTTCATCCAATTTCCGAGCAAACAATTTTCTCGAAGATTCGATCGTTCGGGTCCGAATTGCGGCCGCTTTGAAACTGTTTTTAATAAGTCGATGACACCGGGCGGTTCGCGCGAGGTAATTTGTTCGGAATGACGACAGATTATATTGAAAAAAAGAACCGGTTATTAATTGAGGTAGTCTTGTTAAGGTGCCGATGGGAGACGCGGGAGCATTGAATCAACCTCCCGTATCCCGTGCATCCCGACACCGTTAAAACGAATATAATGAAATTGAGATCGTAAACAGGAAAAACGTATTATAAAGTAACCGATCGTCTCCGGGACACGACGCTCGCGTGGGTATAATTAACACCACGGACCGTCTTAAGGTAATTACGTCCAGTACAATTATCGTAGATTATCCGCGCGTCCGGCTTCTTACGCAGTCCTACAGCCCGGCGAGATAAACTTCATGATAATCGGACAAAGGATTAATTGTTTAGCATCGTTTTTAGTTCGAGCACTACTGACTCGCGTTTATTTTCCACGGGGGAGATCTTCAGAATGGATCGAGGGATCAGTTATTTGTTCTTGGGGAGATGGAAAATTGTGCTACTCCGATAATGTATATGAATAATTGGATGGAGGGCAAATGTACAGGACATAAAGAAATTATATTTCGTAACTATCATAGCGTGATTCTGTATCCTCGATTTGGTGGAAATTGATGTGAGAATTGTTAGGATGTAAGAAAAATTAATTTCAAGATCAAAAAAAGTCTTATCGCAAGGATAAAAAGTGCAAAACAAACTATGCATCGAGATTCAACCGTTCTCTTAGAAAATTATGAAGAAGTTTTTTTATTATCAAACTTATTTTATTTTGGCAAATTCTCGACTTTCTCACAAAAAGTGTTAAGCGTCAAGTGAGGGTACAGAACCTATTTGGACCAGTAGCTGAATAATAATTACAGTAATTATTAACTCATCGATTTTTCATGTCAGTCGGCCAGTGAACGCGCAACGCGCGTCTCCTCGACACGCAATAAAGGACGTAGAATGTCAAAGGATCGAAGGATCCAACAGAGACTACCCAAGACCAGGCTCGTCTCGGTTTTCCCTCGGTTCTCAGCCAGGCTTATCGCGATAGAATATGGAAATGTCCCAACGTGGGTGCGCTGGAACGAGGATTAACGTCGAAGATAATTTTCCAGCGTCGCCTAGGCCGTTACGTAAAACGCGGACGGTATCGCGTTCCCTCTTAGCGTTTCCGTCAACCAATTTCGCGGAATATTCAAGGCGATGACTCCGCGTTCATCCGAAATACACTCGCGTCCAAAATTAAGGGATCACTAAATTTTCCTTCGAAAATTGCCAGTTTCTACGAAAATTCTAAAGAAAATTTCTACTTCATTTTATTACACTACGAGAGAAAGTGAACATACTTTTTTGTTTCGGAAATTTTGCGAATTCAAACGTTAAACATTGTTTTAAACGAACTGGACCAACGTAGCCTTGAAGACTGGAGTCTCAGCTTTAGAACGACCAATTGCAATAATGATCCTGGAAATTTTTAAGGAAAAACTGATCCTTTAATTTCGCCAGTGTAGTGTCTCAAGCAATGGCGTGATTAATGGACCTATGAACTTATTACGAAAAGCGATTTTTGGAGCTTCTGAAGAAGCAAGACAGAAAAAGTGAGTTCGGAATTATTCGCTGTACATATCGAGATCGGTCGATTTCTCGCAGAGTGATTTAGTGGAGCGAGATAAGGCCGTGATCCGAGTATGCACAATTCATTTATCGGCTCAACCTGCTGTTCCTTCGGAGATCAGAGGGAGGCAGAGGGAAAGAGAGAGAGAGAGAGAGAGAGAGAGAGAGAGAGAATGGCCGTGACCGCTGTTAACGATTCCGCGATTAAGCCGAGGATGATCGGCTCGCATTTAGCATGCTCATGCATGCGTAAGTTCGAGGGCAGGATACGGTTATACCGATCGGGTGTGTCATCGGGGCTTGATGATCCTGCACCGAGCTGCAGAGTCATCGAAACTGCTCTAGGGTTGCTCTCTTACAATTAGATAAAAATAGACTAAATAGACTAATTCACTAAACGTACGACTGTTGGTCAAACGACTGGATTCTTACTATTATTATATTATTTTATCATTGTAAAATCTGTAGAAATTAGCCTTTTTGTACAGAGGTGATCAAGTTAGGTGCCTCTCTCTCATCCTGTATACCCGAAGAAACGAAGTTGAATAATTCCTCAGGGATGCAATTTCAATAATCGTAAATTTTTAAAAATATTGGAACGCGTGTTATTTTAAAGAAAATTTTCCTCGTAGGAAATTAAAGGTGACCTCCGCGTCTGGAAGGTCAAACCCGCTATACGCACTATCGTGTCGGTCATGCCAGTTTACTCTGCCATTAGTCCCTTGTATTTAACATCTTCAAGAAAAAGCTCGGCAATAAGAACGCGAACGCTTTGTGATTTATGTGAAAAACACTGAACAGAACGGTCCCTATAAGAAACGTCCTCGGGCCCACTGGATCCCATAAACCGTTCAACGTCGTTTGCAAGAAGCGTCCCGACGACTTTCACCGAAAACCGTCGAATTCAATGATTTCAATTCGGAATCCGTGCTTTCTTTTCTCGACGCTCGGCTCTCCAGAAGTCCAGCGTAACTTTCAACCGATATCGCGGATACTCATTAATCACCGTTCCGCACGTCGACACGTAGCGTTTATTAAGTACCACACCGCGTTGCGGCGAACTGTTAATCAGTGAGAACTGCCAGTTTAATTTCCCTCACGACATGCGTGCCCGTAATAAGCTTCGACTTTGTTCTATTATAACGGTATACCCCCTTTAGCCGGCCAGACACCTGCCATTTTCATTAGACGTAAATATCCCGAACGAAAGTTTCTGCGTTTTTCCGACGCGGATATCGCACGCTCCGGCAAACGTGAAAGCATAATTAACCGGACGAGCGCTGATTGGCGTTTCAGCATCCGTGGTCGAAACTACGGTCAGTTTCTTACCTTCGGATCCGTGTCCATTTCGTATGATTTTGTCATATTTTTCAACTGTAATCTCGGTCAGATATGGCCGACACAACTGTTTTACTTTCGAAAATAAATTTTTATTACAATCTAGCAAGTAAACCGAATTTGATTAGGACCTACGAGGTGTGAAAATGCCACAAAAATTATTGTTATGGTTAACCTTGTCTTTTCTATTGCTGGGTTATTAATCAAGTTCTTTCGACTTTGTGTGATCTTTGTAGGCATAGCGAATAAAGATCTATATTGCGAAATTTTCGGCTCAAGGTCGTGTCAAGGTCACGGTGACCATATCACTCCGAACTATATCATATTGGTACTCATGTTAATCAGAGAAACGTCACGAATGTGTCGGTAAAAGTTCAACAATCACCTAGACGGCGGATTTTATGCATTCAGGGGAAAAATGGTGAAATTTAAAACAGTGGAGAGATTTAAAAAATTTAGGGGATGTCCACTATGTACAAGTTTTAAGAGATGAAAGACATTTCTGATAATCTTAAAAAATATAAATAATCGTCACAGGAACTAATGAAATATTCTAGAATATTCTGCGAAAAATCAACCAACTTTCCAGCCGGTTTCTGTTCAACAAAAAACCTAGTAAAGGAAAATCTCGGAATAATCGCAAGCTTGTGGGAAAGAAAACGCAAGAGGATCGTCGATTTCCATCGAAGCGTTTCGAACAGCGGGCAATTACTATGGCGGACAGATCGGCCGATCGTGATTCGGCGTGGCCCGTTAACTGGTCTTTAATTCCGCTGTGGGGGGCTAACGACAACGAAATTCCTCGACGGATGGTTCGCGCCTCTCACGCGAATGTTGTCTGGCTTAATTGTCCGGGGATAATTGGACCGGTAGCGGTGACCGGTGACGATCGTTGCCGATGTCACTCGAATGCTTTCCCGTCGCTTCGGTTCGCGGAAGGAATTTGTATTGGCTCGATATTCAAATGAGAAATCACTCTTTCTCTCTCTCTCTCCTTCTCTCTCTCCCCCCAGGCAAACGTGATTTTATCGATCCGGCCGATACCGAGGGATTAATTAACCCGTGGAACGAGGAAGCTGGACACGCTCGGGCTCCGATCGATATTTTTACTACCGATTCGGCGAGCTTCCGAGACAAATCGCTGAAAAGGATTCTCCGAATGTCGACAATCTCGCGATTTATCGAACCCTTGCCGATTTTTCAGAATCGGTCAAAGAAGTGATTAGAAACAGTAAACAGATTGATGTTTCTTCAACGACCTTAAGAAGCTAAAAATAATACATTGACATTTTTAAATTGCGGCAGCTAGATTTTATAATAA
The DNA here is from genome assembly GCA_913789895.3 of Seladonia tumulorum. Lineage (NCBI taxonomy): Eukaryota > Metazoa > Arthropoda > Insecta > Hymenoptera > Halictidae > Seladonia > Seladonia tumulorum. The sequence goes on from OU565268.1 coordinate 10,523,166, forward strand.
ATGTAGATATAAATACCGCAGAACGAATCGCTTAAAAACAAGCATCTCTACTAATAAATTATTCGACATTTGAATGCACACAATGGTCAGAGTCTGATTTTCAGTACCTTCAGTACAGACCACAAAAAAATATATACAACTCACAAAATTTTTGGATTACTTAGACTTGAAAAATTTATACATGCGCTACAAATACTAACAAACGGAAAAAATGCCTAAAAACTCGTAGTATAGACATTCACGAAACAGCAAAGTATATATACGTAACTCAAGCAATCTCGATCATTTCTACATAAAAGAAGAACTCACAGATTTGCTTTGAATACCGACAAATAGGTGTGTAAAATCTCACTGCAAAAGATTTGATAGTTAAAAAATTCCTAAAAACTCGTGCAAAAATAGCGAAAACCAGAATAGCCAGCCTAAGAAGGCTGAATCGCCATTTGAATTTACTGTCGTATAAAGTACAGGTATATAAAATCTTTGAAGAGTTTTTTGGTCGTGTTACACGGGACAATATTTATTTTCCAGAGAGTGGAGGCCACATCGATCAAGCATAAAGCCGCGAGCGACACAAGCATAGCGAGAGCCTTGCGAGCGAGGTTAAGGTCGTCGGCATCGTCCAGGTCGTCGTCGCCCGGCTTCAGGATTCCGTGGCCGTTACGCAATTCCTTGGTTCGAAGTCGAACTCGTTGCCGGTGCACCATAAATTCCCATTCCCCCTGGGTGACCACTTGGTTGCACGCGGAAACCCGACCGGGTATTAATTTTCTAATACGATTCCATGTTTCGCTACGACCCGGTCTCCGCGAGCGGTCCAGAAGATCGCGGATACCTCGATACTACCTGGTCCCACATGGCCGTTGATCCCCCATGGATACAGGTATAGACACAGAGGTATTGGACACCGCAGGCACGGACACACAGGTAAATACGGCGCTATCGTCGTTACCGCTCTGTGTCATAGCGGCGTCGTTAACTTAATCGCCGGTAAATGCGAGGCGAGGTCTCGTTTACAAGGACCCCGTTGCACCTGTGCTTCTCTCCTGATGGCTCTCCCGCTTTGATAACTTTTCTCTTTAATAGATACCGCCTCGCGAAATTATTTCTGGTATTTAGTCTGCCCGGAATAGCTCCGTCCACCTCGGTCTGCAATAGTCTTTGCGTTCTCGGTTCTTTCGTTATTGCGCTCGTCCTGTCTACTTTACGGCTGGCGATTCAATGCTGGAAAACAGTAATTATGCGAACGTCGCGAGTCGATGCTTCTTGCGATGGTTACGTGCACAAACCGTGATAGCAGCCTGGCGACAAAAATTAATTTCATCGAATAAAAATGCGATTAGTCGTGCAATTTAATCCAGAGGTAGTCATTTTCGATACATGTTGACTGCATTTATGACAAAACAGTAGAAAGATTAAAAGAATTTCAGAATATCAAGGGTCGCTACCACACATGTATCGCCCACAATCTCATAATTTATTCAAAGACAGCATTATTAATTTTATACACTTTATAATTTAAAATCCAGCACACAGCTTAACGTTCAGACACTTCGTGAACGTCCTGGAGGCTGTCCTCTATTAAATTGTTTCACATTCAATATTTATTAATAAGACTACAAACGGGAGAAACAGTAGGGTTTTGAGGGGTAAATGGTGGGGGAAGTGCTATAGTCAGAACCTGAGTGACGTCACGAAGCTATAGTGTAGTCCAGCTCAGTGTGACTCATCGCGATTCGTGCCAAGAATGGGGATTCTACCACGACCCCATAATATGAATCATGACGTCACTAAGTACCACCACTGTTAGTGAATTAGTGGGGCATTTATCAGCGCATGAGTACAGTATAGTATTTGAATATTAGTGTGAATATCTGTACATTAATCAGTATATAATTCACGTTTCTCTTTCGTCTACATTTAAACAGAAAGTAAATTCGATTGCTTCGTATTTAATTGAACCGTGACCAATTTCCTCGTACCGTTGCGCGGCAAAAGAGATTTTCGAGATTAAGATTTGAAAGCGATCACGGTCCACCGAGGACAGCGAAGAAAAGCCATCGGTGAAAATCGAGCGGACCGCCATTGAGGATCGCGATCGACGATCTCTCGGCGAGCCAGCTGAGAGAGTAAAGATCGGCGCGGCTCGTTAGCCGCGTGCATCTGCATCAAATCCAGCAATTAAACGCGGAAAAGACGGGCCGGCGATCGCGTTCCAGCCCGAGATAAGTGCCGGTCATTTCGCCGGACGGAACACGAGAGACTTATGGTTCGGAGGAAAGGATCGCAAACGCAGCAGAAGACGACAGCAGAAGACGACAGCACCGGCTGATACCCGCAAAGACGAGAAACGGCCGCTCCCCTGCGTTCTCGCCGCTATCGAACGCGCATCTTCCGCTTAGGCTACCTGGTCGACGACCTCTTCATCTCGTCGACGCGACGCACGCGTTAAAGTATTCTGGTTTTCGACTAATCAATTTTTCTTTGCACTTTCTTTCACTCTCCGTTGGAAATTTCACTCTTGAATTTATTTCTTTTTTTTTCCATTAATGCTTTACACAGTTGACGTTCCAACGATTAGATACTAAAATAGGAACTTCAGTATTTATTCCAGAATTTTTCTGAAACCTAGAACAGTAGCAATTAATATTTTTATGGATTTAGAACAAAATTCAGTAGCTACAGTTTTAATTTAATTTTGCTCACAAATCCGCGTGCTATTATATCAAAATTTTAATAATTATTTTTCCTTACCAACATTCGTGACGCTTTTCTGATTGAAATAACACCAAACACACTTTACAACCTCGATTATCCGAATTAGTCATGTTGTATATGCATGAAAGTACACAATTTTATATAAATTGGATTAAATGGAGGATTTAGACGAGGTCCCACTGATTGGCGGATCAAATAAGCAAATATGCTTCGAACTATATCGTGATTGGTCCCATTTTAGTCAGAAAAACGTCGCGAATATGTCAGTAGAAGTCCCATAAGAAAATAAAAAGGTTCGTCACTGAGATATATTCTCACTGATGTACCAGTGTTGATATTTCGATTACTAAGTGAAATTTCCGTCCCAAAGTTTTCATATATATGGCGACATTAATACACCTCTATTTGACAATTTTCACAATGTCTACAAGATTGTTGCAATATTGGAATCTATCAAGATTGGTTTTTCAATGGCGTCGACTTTCTGTGTTAAAGCGACCGTTAGATAGCGAAAGGCACACGTAAGAAGAATTGTAATTGCTTTGCTGTTGCATTGAGAGTTTCCGAAGCCGGTGGACGGCAAGAGTAGTCACCGAGGCGAGAGATATCGAATATCCCCCGCGCAAATTGGCGAACACTAGAAGCGATCCCGATTATAACGTCGAGCTGTCAAGGGATTTACGGGAGACGATCGATTCCGGCGGGCATCCCCGCGGACCATGTCACCGACATCGCTTGATACGCAAACGTCGATAGTCACTTAGCGGCTCATCAGAAGCCGCTAATCTTAATTCGCTTATCGGATTATTCGCGGGCCCCGCCGATGGAGATGTTTCGCGCTCGAAAGATAATCCGGCCGGTATGGTAATTCAGGAGTGGACCGGGGCCGTCGTCTTGTTTCTGGTCGCGCAACTCGTCTCCTACCAAATCCCGTTTTTCAACACGCTGGTTGCCGAATATCGACCCCCAAACAAAGTCAAAATAGCCCAACACTGTATTATAATATTTTTTGAAACTACCGTGCACAGACGAGGATTGCTCGATCACTTTTAGGAATTTTTTTCGGGAAAACTGTTGAACCCTTTTGTTTGGGATTTTTCACACATATGTACTGGTATTTGAAGCATATGCTCGATTTTTTGAAACAACAAATAATGAAAATTACATGAGTTATATATTTTTTTATAGAGTAAATATTCTCGTTTTCGATGTCGATTTTTCCCGAAATTTTGGGAATTTTTTCGGAAAAAACCATCGGACTTTTTCCCTTGAGATTTTGCATACATGCTTACCGGTATTTGAAGCACTCGTGTAATTTTTTTCAAGCGAAACTTGACTACAGAGTGTATGCTGAAGATTTTCTCAAAATTCCACGTTGCTCGCACAAGTCTGTCCCGCGATATCCCTCGAGCCGTGTCGTGAAAAATGCGTTTAATAGAGGCAATTTCCGATAAATTAAAGTACACTCCTGAAAAGCGGAAATGTAGCAATAAACATTAAACGATACATTACAGCGTCTGATCCCGGTATCTCGTGTTACGCTTCAACAAATACAATTCGATTTAAAGTATCGGCAGGTGAGATAAATGAAACAGCAGAAAAGCAAGAAAAAAAAACGAGAGTCGCAATTGACGGAAACACTCGGGCGTGAAAGTTGAATGCAATTTATTGGCGTCCCCGCTAAAATCTACGAAAGGAGCCTGCTGGAGGATCGATCCTCCAGTTGAGTCCTTCGTTGTAAGTGTCAGTCAGTTCCCACGATAATGTACGCATAAACTTTAATAGACGAAGCTTTGAACGTTTCAACCATTGTGGCAGCGAGAAGAGCATTCTTCTAGCTTCAAAATGGCTATAATAAATTCTACTGTTGCCCACGGCGAAGCAGAAATATGAATTTAGCATTAGATGACAAATATAATTGATTTCAATATGGAAGGAGCATTTTCATAGGAATGAAAATTTATGTGTGTAGAAAGAGCGTTTTTCTAGCTTCAAAATGGCTATAATAAATTCTACTGTTGCCCACGATGAAGCTGAAATATGAATTTAGCATTAGATGACAAATGTAATTGATTTCAATGTTTAAGCAGTATTTTTATAGGAATGAAAATTTATGTGTGTAGAAAGAGCATTCTTCTGGCTTCAAAATGGCTATAATAAATTGTAATTTGCCCACAATGAAACAGAAATATTCCAGGAACAGTGTCGAAATTAAAACTTCAGCTGAAGACGATAATTATATTTATAATAATTAATTTCTACATGGAAGGAGCATTTTTCCATGACAGCAAGGTTTGCATAGAAAGAGCCAGGCTTCAGAATGACTATAAAAACAGTGATTTACTCGACGCAGAACAGAAACATAAATGTTTGGCCAGAATGAAACAGAAATACTCCAGGAACAGTGTCGAACTTAAATCTTCAGCTGAGGATGATAATTATATTTATAATAATTAATTTCTACATGGAAGGAGCATTTTTCTATGACAGCAAAGTTTGTATAGAAAGAGCCCAGTTTCAGGATGATTATAAAAAAGCAGTGATTTACTCGACGCAGAACAGAAACATAAATGTTTGGCCACAATGAAACAGAAATACTCCAGGAACAGTGTCGAACTTAAATCTTCAGCTGAAGATGATAATTATATTTATAATAATTAATTTCTACATGGAAGGAGCATTTTTCCATGACAGCAAAGTTTGTATAGAAAGAGCCCAGTTTCAGGATAACTATAAAAAAGCAGTGATTTACTCGACGCAGAACAGAGACGTGAATGTCGAAACACACGAATGTTCGCAAACCTACTTAAGCGGGAATTTTGCAATGGCACAGGTTCGTGGCGGCTTTTCCGCGGCGAATACCGCACAGCGCGAAATTCGCATGTGCGGATCCCGTCGCCGGGTTGATTATTGTACCCGGTGGCTCTAAAGTAGGCGCGTTTACGACGTCCCGTGGAAAAACGGGGCCGTAAACGTGTGCGTCGCGGATCGGACTTGTCGTAAATTGCTTCGGGAGGCCGGTGCTCTCACGTTCCGGGCCATTGAGATCTGGGCCCCGTGGACAGGGAAAGAAAAGGGAGTCAGTCGCACGCCTCCGGAGCAGCTGAAAGGATACTTTCTCCGTCGTCGGTTTGCACGACGAGTGAACAGCGCCAAACGATACGAGACGAGACGAGACGAGACGAGAGAAGACGAGAGAAGACGAGAAGAGAGGAGGCGAGACGTCGATCGGCACGGCGCGATCGGCACCCGGCTCGCGAGCGATAGATCGACACCGGACGGTGATAAAACGACCGTGTTGCAACCGAGGACGACAGCTCCGGGACCGTCCACGATTGATAGCCGACCAGTCGAGATCATCTCCGCTTTAGAAACCAGTCATTTGTTCGGAGAGATTCTTCTTTCTGCTCGATCTAGCGCGCGACGACTCACACTGGTCTAAAACGCGAAATTCAGTGATATTTTGGTATCACTTCTACACTATTAAAGATATCGAAGTGATATCTAGGGTGTAGAATATTAACAAGTAATCTTTTTTAATGGTACGTAACGTACCATACTTTTTACAGCGTTTTTTAGTCGCCAAAGAGTCTCGGGCGCGGGCGACATTGAACAATAATAACTTGTGATATGGAACGAGATTGGAAATAATTCTTGCACGATTATATAGGAGAAAGCGTGCATAAAACATATTCCATTTTGTAAAACCCCATGATCTCTTCTGTCTTAGACGATACACTGAACTAATGGACAAAGTACATATACTGAGTTATCCGAGGCGCATAGCCGCACAGAGCTTAATAAATGTGTATGTTATTAATAGACTGCGGACGTTTATGCAATTTCCAATTTTCATAGTCAAATTTTAAGAAAGCAAAATGAAATAAAATCCTATTTTCAATAGGCACAGCCTTTGTAGATCCAAAATAAATAAAAATCGCACCAAATTCTCTTGAATTTAATGTTACAGCATTTTCTGAAAATTTTCACAAGCCACAACTGCATAACAATCCGCAGTCCAGTTATTAATTTCCTTTAAACCGTAATGAAATTTTATTTTGACGTAACATAAGCATAGAATAGATATAAATGTTCTTCTTTCTTTCTTCAGTCACTGAAACCGTAAAATAAATCGTGCAAGAGGTTCGGTAGCGTCGTGCCTCGAGGAGTTTCGTCCCGGCAAGAGGGTATCGCGTTCCGGGAGGACATTGGAGGAGCGGAAAACCTACGGAGCTTCCACCTATAAGAATTATTAAATTGTGCTCGCGGTTCGAATCGCGGTGGTCACGAAGCTTGTGGATCGGCAGCGACGAGCGCGAGTCACGAGACAGAATTGCTCGCTCGAGCGATTTTCGAGGCGGTAAACGGTCGGCTGGAAGCGACCAGGCCGGATAGAATCGTCTTTTATCGTCCCCGCTCGGGAAAATGAACGAAGGCAACGCGGCGCTGCGATCGAAGAAGAAGAAACCGGCGGACAATGTGGCTCGCGAGCCTCGAGCACCCGGCAATTACCGCTCGAGCGGTGCTACCTTTGCTCGCGGATGAAATTCGCGTGACTGTGCCTCGTACAGCTTTCCTTTAACCGAACTTCGTGGTTCGCCAGGCTTTCCTAAGTACCCTGGCACGTTTCGAGCCAACATGGCCGCCGAACGTGTTGGACAGTATCGTTTATTCCTTCGAGTGCCACCGTTTCTCGTTCGCTTCGGCCTGCTGATCATACGGTCACGGACTAATGTACTCGCGATGCTATTAGGTTGATGCATAGGACATTCCTGGGGCTTCGAAGGCGTCGTTAAACAACCGCGGCCTGCTCCCAAGGAAACTTATTCATCAACGAAAGAATTACAAGTCAATGAATCACAAGTTTCTTGACTGTCATCTCCATTTTGTAATATTTTTCTTGGTTCTGTAGAGTATTTGTTAGTACCGAGACGGTGTGCATTTTTAAGGCACATTTTCTAGTGTAAAATGATTAATTTAAGACATATGTCTCGTTGCTTTTTTCATTTTACGTAAAATGATCAATTTAAGACCCTTTTTTAATCCTGAGGAGTGAAAAGAATCAGAACAAGCGACTCCTCTCTTGAATGAAATATCTTACGGTATGTTCAAGCAGAAAATGGTTGAATTTTTACCTTGAGGAGCTCATGAGGGTTGAAAGAAACTAACACTTGTCTTAAACGAATCCTTTTTCAGCATCTCAAACCAGAGAACAGATAAATTTTAACCCTGAGGAGCTAAAAGGATTAAAAGAAGTGACTTCTCTCTTAAATGAAACATCTCACACTATCTTGATGCTGAAAATTCATAACCTCGAGGAACGTGTAAGAAAAAAGCAGCTTTTGTCTTAAATTGCTTGGATGCATTTCTACCTCGAGGTAAAGCTTGAAAAACTAAGAATCTCATATGAAATATTTTACAGCATCTTGGACCAGAAATTGTATCAATTTTTACCCTGAAGACCCAATGTAAAGACTGAAGGAAGCTATTTATCAACCAAGCACAGAAAGTGCATAAATTTTCCCTTTGCCTGAAATCTTCTCTTTTGCGAATTGTCGCCATTGGTCACGGAGAGAGCTGGTGGAGTCACGTGAACGGAAGTACCGGTGCAGCACGTTGCCAACACGACAGAGAGAGACAGCGGCAGCGAGGTGGGAGAGGAGTGGAGAGGAGAGGAGAGAGAGTTTCGTGACAGAATGACATAGTCGCTTTCTACGGTGTGGCAGGGTCATCTCGGTGCAGAGAGACACGGTTGCTGCCAATCGTGAGCGGTCACCGCACGATTCTATTGTTCCGCTCCGCTGGCATGCATTGTGGAAGCTGGCCGAAGAAATTAATCGGCGGACCCGTATTCGAAGTGCGAAGAAACCTAACCAACTTTTTCTCAGTTGAATCTGACTGCAGCTCCAGGCACGAAAATTGCAGGGTTGCGTTTAAAACGAAGAATAAGTTTAACAGGTTGACTGCCATGTCACCCATATGTGGGTGACAGAATTAATTGTCCAGGTTTTAAAATGAATTTTTACGTCAATATATTTATTGTACTAAATTTGATTAGGATCTGTACAATGCAAGAAAGTCGGAAGACTATTCAATATCATACATTTAATTTTTTGTTGAGAGGTTATGTGTAAATAATTATATATGAAGACGGTGGAAGAAATATATTTGAGTTGAAGAAGATGTTGTCGGAGGTGTCTACAAGAGGGCGAACTATTAGAACTAACGCCCAAAACACGAAGGCGGCGGTGCGTACCTTCATACCTGAAGTGAGGACGGCATACTATAAAACGAAGAGGAATCAGATATTTCCCAATATTTCTAGGATGTGGGGTTTTCCACAGAGTACAGTAAAAAGACCTAACGTTTTACTTTGACATTTTTTCAATTTTTATTTAATTAAATATTTACTTTGATTTCATGGAATTTTGTAGGTTTCCAGTTTGACAGTCAAAGCGTTAAAGGTAATATAAGATTTAAAGGAAAATCCACGTTTAACTGTTAAGTAAATAAATGTAGTATAATGGTTAATGTTTCTGCTCACAAAATTTCTCTGCAGACGGGGTTCTTTCACTCTCTCTGCTGTCCCCGTAAAATAGATTCGACCCTGAATTATTCTCCACGGGCGATTCACCCTTGTCTCTTTCCCGCGTGGCTTTATCGCCGAGAGGAATCGACTGCGGTCTCGCCGCTAAATTACCGGGTGGCAGCGGGTACGCGAGCGTGATAGACGCGGCAACACCTAACGCCAGTCACGCGCGAAACGGCCATCCTCTTCTTCTTCGGCTTCGGTACAAAGTGCACCGACGCACGGTGCTCCGCGAGAGCGACATTTCCTGGCCGAAACCCAAGGCTTTGACGGACCCGCATTTCCAGGAGAATTTACCACAATGTTGCAAAGCAGAGACTCGAGTTTCTGATTTACCACAATGTTGCAAAGCAGAGACTCGAGTCTCTTAGCTGGTTGTTATTACGCAACTAAAATCTGTTCATGAAATATGACAGTCGAAAGAAGTCAAAAAGTCACGTTTCCGACCACGGTGCGCCGGTTTCGGATCACGATCGATTATTCCGAGGGCATCCCCCCTAACGGATTGATCCGCGGACGTGTCCGATCGTTTCCGTACCCTGACCTGTCCTACTAGCCTCCTAGCGAGTCCTCTTCAAGGTACATTGTTCCCTGGAACCGATCGCGATAATGGGACGGACACTAAACGCTACGCGGTATTAGCTTGCGGGCCGATCTCCCCTTTGTTTGCCACTCGATATGCTGTTGCTCGGATGATCTATGCTCGTGGAACGATGTTGAATAGAACGAGGATATGCCATGAAGAGAATGACCCAGCCATAGTTGCCTTTTCGACGACACAGATCACGCTGAAGATCCTTTTCGGATTTTTGGGATCTCTGTTCCAGCAGAGACGGGTCCTAGTTAATTGCAATTTGAGGATGTTCTTGTGATTTCTTGGAGGACAAATTGTTACAGGTTAATTTGTTAACTGTATTACAGACAGTTATTACAAATTTGAGAGGTACATCTGGACTTGTATGCTTTTATTTATAGTCACTAGACTTTGGATCTTTATACAAAATTTTAAACCTAGATTGCAACAAAAATTCGGCAGAAATTTCGATTCTCAATAGTCTTGAAGTAATGCCCAACGTCTTTAAATTTTTTTCATATATTTACTGTTTCGTATTTAGCAACTTCAACGCTAGAACTACCGAAAGAGTCAAAACGACTTGCTCTTAATTTTTTCTTTCAGAAATACTGAGTTTATAAATACAAACTGTTAAACAAAACTGATGCGAAATCTAAACAAATGCAATTTTGTTGTTACTACAAGGCAATGCATACCAATTACATTTAGTGCTAGGTTGTTCTAGTGTTAAAAAATCTGAACAAGATTTTAGGAAATCTAAACGAATTACAAGGCAATGCATACCAATTACATTTAGCGCTAGGTTGTTCTAGTGTTAAAAAATCTGAACAAGATTTTAGAAAATCTAAACGAATTAATTTTTGTCACGATCGTGATACGCCAGGCTACTTTTAGCGGTTATTTGGCCTAGCGTTGCAAACAATCGCCGAAATTGTTTGCAGCGACGTGACACAGTTCTCTCGCGTGTCCGCCTGAGAATGCGAGTTTCCTCGGAACACGTCGTTATCAAACTAGATGGATTACGAGCCGCAGCTTCCGCGCCGTGATCTTTTCCCAAACAACCGTCGGAGTACAAAGCGTGGGAGGAAGTCTTTGTTGCGACCTCGGAATTAGAGAAAACAGCTCGTCATCGCTTCATTCATATGTATGAGCGCAACATTGTCGAGATGAATCGCGATCACAGCTAACGACCGTTCGCATTTGCGAGCGCAACGAATACCTCTCGGTCTTGCTCGGGAAACAACTTCCGGTTCGATTTAGGTACTGGGTGGCTCGTGTGTTACTCTCATCGATCCAATCCGTACGAGTACGTGCTTCGCTTCGCCAGTTGCTGTGTCATGCGAAAATTATTGTACTATTGTTGTGCGACGCTGTCCTTTTCGAAATTGTGACGCTTTAACCTGTTTTATCTGGATTTGTTAAGACACTCTTTCATATCATTTCGATAAAATTACTTTTACAGTTTTAAAATAACAAATAATTGATTTTATTTCTTCGAGGCGTATACTCGTGCGAAGGCGAGAAATATCTCGTCAATAAATGTCGACAATTTTTCAAAAATTCTAGTGTTAACACTAAACCTCCCACGTTCAAAATGACCGGTCTTCTATTTTACAATTATTGAAATTATGAAAAAGGTTTTCACAGGAAATGACTGAATTGCCCCCTTTATTTAAGCACATGTGATAATGAAAATCGTACAAAGTTTAACACGTTGCCGCAAATGACGGCTATAGCCGTCCTAGTAGCCGTTAATTATTGAGTAATACATCGAAAAAAAAGGTATAGCATGCCAGACAGCATATTAATTGTTCTTTTATGCGTTTTTTCATGCTTTACCGCTTCGGAAAAAATGTGTTTCTGAGCACGATCGTCAAATTAAAAGTGTGCGGCAACGTATTAAGTAAATTTAATCTTTTCCCTTGTAATAAGACTTGTGCTTGGTACGTTTAGTGTTAATGACGTGGATCTGTCTTCGTAGGGTTGCTACATACTTGCAGGTGACCTAAACTGTAGGTAACCAGTTCGTAACGCTTAAAACAACATGGCCGCAAACAGTGCCACATGTTCTCCAGAAATTCCGTGACCAACACAATCGTCCCGACATTTTCAACAAAATTACGAAGACTTTCTACACCCGGTAATAATTGTCCCTATCAAAACAAGATCTCCAATCGCGGGAATCCTTTCGCCCGTCATGCGGCCATCAAATCATTCCGAGATTTCAACAACGGTACATCTTCCTCCATTCTGGGGACCTTCAAAATCATGTTCACAGTAGGGTCACCCTGGGTCCGGAGCGTATCCTCTTCGGGACACGCGTGACACGAGCGAAAGAAAGGGACCTCGAAATCGACTGGCCCGGGGCCCCTTCACACAACTCCACAGGGCTACGCTCGACACAGCTCCACACATAGCTTCATACATTTCCACACAGCTGTACACAACTCCACACAACTTGGTACAAGTTGCGTTCGTTCTCCATACAGGTCCACATACACTTACTGACAAAAGTTAAGAAACAAAGTAGTCGTTTGGGAATTTCCCAGGAATTTGGGAGAAGCTTTTTACTTGTTTTTCGTGGTCTGCCGGTTCGTGGTGCCACTTTAACAGTTCCATTGTCTTGAAAACGTTTTATAATCTTCGTGATAACACAAAAATGTACACCAAACACTTTTGCAATGTCAATTTTTCTCTGCCCTTTTTGAAACATTTCAACTATTCTTTGTTTCTCGCTTTCAGTTAAATGTTGTCTTCTTGCCATATTTACTGCAGATAATAATACAAACCACACTCGACGATGTCAGAAAAGAGACTAGACTCCTTCGAACATGTTTGTTTACATTGCTTACTCTACTTCTTGCAAGAAGTCTTCATGTTTCATAATTTGTGTCACGAGTATTTATTTTGTTTCCTTGACTCAATATTAATTGTAATCCTTATACAAGTATAATCGAAAAAAAACTTATTGTATGTTCATGTATGATACGTAATCTCGTCATGTTATTTTTAATTCGGACATATGTATTTCAGGAGATTAAAAATATACACTAATTCCCAAACGATTACTATGTTTCTTAACTTTTGTTAGCCAGTGTAGCTCCACACATAGCTTCATACATTTCTACACAGCTGTACACAACTCCATACAACTTGGTACAAGTTGGGTTCGCTCTTCATACAGCTCCGCACATCAGCACACATTTCCACACGGGTCTACACGTTCGCAACGCTTCACACAGCTCCGCTCCGGTTCGTACAACTTTGCGCAGCTTCACACAGCCCCGGGCCGCACCATTCCGCTCTGTTTCGCGACACGGGTACACAGAGTGTGTCCGCGATTAAATCAGCCGGCCGCGATGTCACCTCTCGCGCGCGGTATGCGGCTCGGGGGATCCTTGACAGGAGGTCGCCGGATCCTTGCGGCCCCCCTGCGGCGCATGAATCACATGGCCCCGCCCCGTCGGGGCCCCGGAGCGTCTTGTCGCCCCTCTCGCAAGGTGACAGCTGTCAGACGACTGCTATACCGCGCGTATAGCAGGCCCTTAACGGCATGTAGGAGGCAAAACCGTCTCTCCGCGTGAAGTCCCCTCTCGCGGGACCATCGCGTCCGCTTTTGCGCTTTCAGGTTTGCTCTCCGCGAGAGCTTCCAGCCCGCTTTGAGCCCGCTTTCGCGCCGTCCACCTGACACATTCCTACTCCTATCGTAAATTGCCGTGGCAGTTTGAACCTTTCGGGAAGCGGCTCTTAACCGAGCGAGTGATTAACTCGCCTGGCCGTGTTCCGCGCGACTCGAACATCCTTGTCCTGTTCGACTTATTTTATTGCGATGCGCACTCTCAAAAAGCAAGGACAACGGTCGTTCTGTGTTGTCGCCGGACGCCATTTGTATTGTGGCCACCGACCGTGTACCGTCGGTTCGGGTAAAATACTGTTTCAAATAGTGGACAGTAATCGGTCTGTTAATCAAACAGTTTTCAGAAAAGTATTTAAAATGATATTTTATTTTAACCCCTTGCCCTACAATATCGAGTCAGACTCGTGATTTTGAACAGAGTCTAATGAATATGTATGTTATTAATTCCCTTTAAAGCGAAATAAAATTCCATTTCGTTGTAGCTGATATATATATCCTTTGGGGAAAACATGGGCATAAATGTAAACTATCTTTTCTTTTCTCTGAAATCCTGAACGATGAAGAATTTCTAATCGTTATAATCACAAAATAAATAGTAGTGCAAGGGGTTAATTGTAGGTCGACGATTCCTTGCAAGCGCCAGTAAGAATGTCGAGGCTTGCGGGGTGGAACGCCGACAGAGGGGTTGAACACACGTGTCGAACGAACTGTTCTCGTCGGAGCGCGTCTCGAGCAATAAAGAAAATGGCAGCGAATAGTTGTACGCCGGTGCAGTAACGCAAGTCACCTTCGAAACGTTAAGCACGGTCCCGTTCCGGATTTCGTCGGGGTCCAAACGGAAGCGTCTAGGCGAATTATTCCCGAGCAAGAGAGACCAAGAGAGAGGGAAAGAGAGAGAGAGAATGCGACGACACGCGGGCTGTTTGACGAGCCTCGTTGCCGCTCATTACTCTCCGGTGGCCGCGTCATTTGTCTCCGGAGAATAATCGACGAGTCTCCTTCGAGCGCGGCCCAAGGGAAAAAGGGAGAGAGAGAAAGAACAAGAGAGGGGGGAGAGTAATGGGGGCTGTCGCTGCGCGGAGTCAACGAGAGCCCCGCAATTATGTAATCGCTGTGTCATTGCGTTAAAGTAATTCCATTAGCTAACGAACACACCGGCGGCGGCGGCGGCTGCCAACGAAAAAGCGTCTGACCCCGAGCGCCGGTTTACATTGTACAACGGGGGTCACGTTCTCACCTTCCGCTCGTTCCCCTTTCGCTCAACCATCCTCTATCAAAGCCACGGTCTTCGGGGGCCCTTCGACGCCGAGAGTCAATCGGATCGAAGACTTTAATGCCCTGTCGGGAACAACGATCTTGCACAGTCACCTCGTGCACTCGATTCCTATCGAGAGTTGCCGATCTTCGCTCCGCGCACCAGAAATCAGTTTTTCTAGAGATCCACCGGGGCTCTGCTGTCTTTGTTTCGTGATCGATCGAACGTTTACTTGGACGGAGGGAAATTTTGATAGCAGACGACTGGTTCTGATATCGTAACGTTTCATTTCGATTCTGGTTCGAATGAGAGAGTTGACAAGAATTTTAAATCCTGCTAATAATGTCGAAGACGTTGCATTCTGTCGGTGCTGACTGTTCAAATAACTAGAATCCGGATCTTCGTGCAAAATAATACGTTTGTGCACCGATTGCACGACACAGGGAGCTAAATAGGAATTTATTAGAGAGACACATAAGTAATCAATTATTTTGAAACCTAAAACAAACTTTGTAGTAAACTCGAGTTTTTATTTCTTAATTTATTACCAGACAGCGGATTTTATGCATTTACATTAAAAATGGGTAGGTGTAATTTGAAACGGTGAAACTATTAGAACGATTTAAAAATATTGCTATATTATTTTCAACCTATTAAGGTAAAGGCACCAGTAGTTGACCATGTACCACTAGTTGACCATTTTATAGAAAAACATTAAAAATAAGGTTTGAAAAAAAATGAGGTTCACTTTCATCAAAAGAGCACTTATAAGTGCGCTTATAAAAACCTTATTTTTTATGTTTTTCTACAAAATGGTCAAGTACTGGTGCCTTTACCTTAAACATATTAAGAAGGAAAATGAATTTTTGTTTCACTCCATTTTGTTACAATTCCGGTAGAAAATGTTTATTTTCCATAAAGATCCGCTGTCTGTTTATTATACAATTTCTAATAGGCTGCTTTACCGAAAACTGTAAAAGAATGTACAGGTCTAAAGGCAAAACAGATTCTTTGCAAATAATTAATGACTTGTGGCTACCCTTAGTATATTTTTCCGTAATAATTTTAACCTAGTGAAAAGAATATATCAATACTCTGGAAGTCTTTTATACCGTTTCAAATTGCACTAATTTCTTAGGCTAGTGGGTACTTTCAGCCGTAAGCGTCCGCGAGCTCGCGTCAGTCTGCGATAAAGGGGCGGCAGTTTTAAATCGATACGCGGACCGGGGGCCGTGCAGTTTCTAACCTTGGTGTCTGGCCGTTCCACGGTCCGCGATAACCATCTAACAATCGCCAGAAATAGAAGGAACGAGCTTGTGCTCCGCAACCTTTAAATATAGGATCGACATCGACGGGTCGCGATCCACGGAGACCGGAAGGAAGGAAGGGAACGCAACTCGGCAACTTTCTTGCCATTCCCGAGGCTTAATAAAGCCGCCACACGGCTACGGGGGGAACATAATAACGAGAACGCTGTACCGGTTCGAGTCTAGGCTCCGTTCGACTACCGTGTTCGTTCCTGTATATTCCCAGCTAGACGCCTAAGCGAACTTTCTTGGCGCGTTACCGTCTCTCGCGAGCTAACAAAGCTGCTTTCTTGTTCCGCCGCGGAAATGGAAGCGGCGAACGACTAATGGCCCTCGAGGTACCCGCATTTCCGCGGAATTAGCGCGACGACCGATGCTGCAGGTGCCCCGCTGCGGAGAATCGATCATTCCTTTCCTGCGAGGGCAATAAATAGAAGCTCGCGATGTTTGTTGCTGGTCCCTTGATTGGCAGCAAGAACTCTCTTGCACGAAACCGGCCGTTGCTCTTTTCGCTTTCTTTCTCGCTTCCGGAGTCCTCCGATGAAATTCATTTTGCCCTCACAGGCCGTTCTACCGAAAACTATTCGTTTAACCACGAAGAACTAGAATATTTATCCGTTTGGTTGTTTCAACGCTTCTGGAGATCTCTGATAAGGTTCATTTTTTACCTTGTTGAATCTTTTTGTTAGGAATGCGTAAAATCAGCAGTGATTAAATTGTTATTTGTGGGATGATTTTAGGGGATGATTGTTCGACCGGCCAACGCGTTAGTGGTACGTCTGGCATGATTTCCTTGGTTTCTGTTGCGGAAGAAGAAGGGGGGATCTGCCGGAGCGCGGAGGCCGAAGAGGAAGGTGAGCAGGAATCGGGTTTCCTTAAGTTACAACCGAGTCACCGGTGGTTCTCTCGACGTAATAAGGTCGATAAGCCGAAGACAGGGCACGAGTCGTCGGAAGAAAGAAGCCGACGGGACGTGGACGAGACGACGCGACGCGTCGAGGGACACTCGTTCCACGAGGGGACAAGGTCCGAGCACACGTATCGTTACACACGGCGACACCAGAAAGCCCGGGGACGTCATTGCCGAGTTATCCTCGCCTTCGCCGACAGGTTGGCGTTAATCACGCCACGTGGATCCACGGCACGGACGTTCCCGAATCGTCGATACATCAATGTCCATTAAATCCCCTTGGACGAGGAGAGCTCTCGCGATTTATATAGGTCGCAACGGTGCCGCGGCGAAAGTTCCTCGCGATCGCTGGATATACTCCGACCGTCTTGCCGACCGATGCAAGTGTCTCTTACTTCATTTTGGTTTATTAACCCTTTGCACTCGGAGCCGTCGCACAGGTTACCTATCGGCGCTCGACCTTTCTCGGAAACTCTCGGCATTCAGAAATCGCTTAACCCTTTGCGCTCGACTGCACTCTCCGAAGCATCGCTGAAAATTACTACACGGGAATGTGAAACAATATTTGTTTTATTAAATCCAACGGAATTATTGAGTATTCAAATTGCGAAGCGATGCAGTGGTCAATTGTTCAAATGATCCAATGTTCAAATTTCCAAGTCTTCAAATGTTGAAATGTTCAAATTCCCAAGTCTTAAAGTGTTGAAATGTTCAAACTCCCAAGTCTTCAAATGTTGAAATTTTCAAATTCCCAAGTCTTAAAGTGTTGAAATGTTCAAACTCCCAAGTCTTCAAATGTTGAAGTGCTCAAACTCTCAAGTCTTCAAATGTTCAAATGTTCAAATTTCCAAGTCTTCAAATGTTGAAATGTTGAAATGTTCAAATTCCCAAATCTTCAAGTGTTGAAATGTTCAAATGTTCAAATTCCCAAGTCTTCAAGTGTTGAAATGTTGAAATTTTCAAACTCTCAAGTCTTCAAATGTTGAAATTCCCAAGTCTGCAAGTGTTGAAATGTTCAAACTCCCAAGTCTTCAAATGTTGAAACGTTCAAACGCCCAAATCTTCAAATGTTCAAATGTTCAAGCTGTCAAGTCTTAAACTGTTGAAATGTACAAATTTCCAAGTCGTCAAATGTTGAAATGTTCAAACTCTGAGGTCTTGCAATGTTCAGATTCCCAAGTCTTCAATTGTTGAAATTGTTGAAAATGTGAAATGTTGAAAAAGTTGAAAAGGTTGAAATGTTGAGAAGTCGAACTGTTGAAATGTCCCAAAGCCTAATTGTTAGGTATTCGAACGATCAATAATTTCCAATGTAGACACTTGAACACTCGTATTTATCTCGTGAATGCACAAAATCTTCCGTTTACTCAGAAGCGTCGCAGTTCGGCCGTTTCGGCGCGCAAAAGGGAAGTGAAAAAATGATCGTAGGAGCGAAAGAGCGAAAGAAGGAAAGAAATGGAGCAGCGAAGAAGCAAAGGAGGGGGAGCAAGCGGCGCACGGTGCCGTTACAGAGGAGTCACGACCCTCGCTGGATCGTTTTCCCCAGGGTGCCGCGAGCGTAAAGCTTTATGCACGCGTTTCCATCATACCGCTCGGCGATTAGGACGTATCGCCGTTAAAAATGCATGCAATTAGCGTCGCGGCGCGCGTTTCTTCTTAGGAGAGCCTTCCGACCCCTTTCTTCGCCGGGTGACAAAATTACGATCTACCGGGTGTCGTTAATATCAGCGTCTCGCGAAGGGAGGATAAAGGGATAAAAAAAAAGAAACGCGAAGGGTGAAAATACCGGGGTCGTGGGGGGGGGGGGGGGAGGATGATCTGCGAGATACCGGCGGCTGCTCGGAACGGCCGCGTAATCTACAAATGTAAACGTACTGCCGTAATCAAACGGCCGCGAACCGAGCGCTATACTATATACGTGTAACCGTGCTATACTGCGGGAAAATTGCAACGCAAGGGGAAAACCGAATTGCAACTCTCGCGCGTAGAACGTTATTGTACGCGAGGGTGAACGCGTTGTTGCGCACACTTTGCTGCGAACGCTGTGATTTCTATCTCCGAGTCCACTGAATGTTTATGCTTCTAACCTTTTCAAAACTTAATTTTTTTAAAAAACTAAATAAGTCGAAGAATATCTTGGTAATTATTCTAAGCCCCGCTAGTAAAATACTTTTTTCCTCGGACTTTGGTGCTGCATTTAAATTCGAAAAAAAATGCGTTCCGGTGAAAAAACTGAAGTTTACCCTGGTATCTAGATGAAAAAGTAAAGTAACAAACTCAGGAGTTATTTGAAGTCCTGTTACGAGATTCACCCTGTCATTTTTGTGGCTATAATTGTACAATGTTTGCAAATAATTTTTTGGATCGCGTAAAACGAGATACTCTGTATCATTTTGCAGGGTTGGGACGGTCCCGCTTTCAGCACTCGTGTCACCCGATTCCTCGGGATCTCGGGGACCAGCAGGATCGGTGTATCATTGCTGTTAGGACATTTATGAGCCGGTCGGATCCGCGGCAATAACGAACGAGCGAATCGCGCGCGAACGAGGACCATTTATTTCTCAAACTGAGTTACGAGGAACGCGACGCGTCCGGTATAGGCTTCTCGATAAATTACAGGACAAGGCCTGGTGCCCGGTGCCTCGGTGAAGCCTAAGACCAGACCACGGGGCCGGGTCCTCGTTTGCTCGATTCCCTGTTATCCCCTAATCAAGATCAAAAGCTGGTAGTCGCGCGAAAACCGGCGCCACGGCCACCGTCGCACGGACTCGTTAAGCTTGCCCGCGGTAAATTAGTGGCGGGCTCCTTTTGCGGGCCAACCACGATGACAAATAACGATAAATGTTGCCGGGGCACTTTCCCAGATTCCCTCGAATCGATCGGTAGTCCTCGCCCGATCCTGTGGAGTTCAGCGACTGGCTTCAGCTATTTCTGAAACGAATCCTGTGAGCGTCCTCCTGTTTCTATAGACTGTTTTTATTTTTTCGAGCACGGTGCAGCTCACCAAAAAATCTGAAAAAATTCTCAAACGATATCTATACCTCTACACTGATACTAAACTTCAATTCGAGAAATCTATATTTTTCCAAACTTTTTGACTTTCTATGAGCAAGATCTTTGTCTTAAAAATCTGAATTAATTACTGTGTATGCAACCGAATGTTCGATAACTGTTCCATTTTTTTAAGAATTTTTTTGAAGATCCTAATGCTTTTGCGTCCTCTTTACAAATGAATAAAATGAACCTGTAATAAAGTCTACCTATAATAAATTGGTCTTCGCACAGATTAAACGTTCGCGAGGTTGTTTAGTATCTACTGTATTAACATTCCAGCAGTGGGAACAGTACTCGTTGCCGAAGGAAATATCAAACACTGTCCACGTTCCCCGAGCAATGATTTTCCGATTAGCCATTCTAAATTCAGCTGTTCAACGAACCTGAAAATTACTCCGACAATCGCAAACGAGCCTCGTCCAGCAATCAAATCGTTTTCTTCGTCGGCAGACTTTCTTTTGCAATAATTCGCGTGATTCGTTCGAGTCGTTTTTCCGGCCGTTCACTCGCGAGAAAGAAGCGTTGAGAAGTTAATTAAAGAACAGAGGAGAGAATCGGCACAAGCTGACTCGTTTAACGATCCACGAATTCATTCGGTCTCCTTTCTCCGACATCGTGGCCACAAAATATGCCTTTATTTACATACACGCTTTAAAACACTTTTTCTCAAAGTGGAGATCATTCGAGTTCTTCCATGAACTTAGAAAAATTAATCTACTAAATAATGCGTAAATTTCAGGAAAATTGTAATTGATAGGAATTGCGAACAAAATATTAAATATTGATTTTACAATCTTCCCGTCCGAGTCTGTAATGTAAATATTAAAAATACATTTGTAGATCTTTGCCAATTATATGCATCCTGAAAATTTCACCAAAATTTGTCAACGCTGCATTGAGCTAATAATATTTAATCACTACACTATTTATGCAAAATAAAAATTTTCTATATGTGCTACAAGCAATAGAAATCACTTGGGAATTCCTTTCTATAATAATTTTAGTAGGTCGGAAGTAACATGTCAATATGAAATCTTTGAATCCTTTTACTATTCCCAATTGCAAGTACTCATTTTTACCATAAATTCGCTAATGGTCACAAAGGACAAAATTCCCTGACTACGTTTGTTGCTCATGTTTGTGTGTGTATAACTGACACAGATCCAGAAAGTGTACTTTTTAAATTGTCAATATAGTCCCAAATAGAGAATGTTCACAAACTTTTAGTATTTTGTCTGCAATTCCGATCAATTGCAGTTTCTCAACAGTTCTTCTAACGTCTCAACATTTAAGTCGTTTGAGCCCATTTTAAAAAGGTTATTTCGCCTTAAAGTGCGTACTCTTTCAACTGTCTGTATGCATGTCCGACTGTTATCGATAGATCGAGATGGATTTGTCGTAACGCCTCGGCTTTTCGAGTTCTAATTGCCAGGGCAAAAACGATCTCGATTCGTCTCGCTTCCCGGTAGACAGGCTCGATAGCGACGAGTTAAACGACTGGCACTCCGAAGACAAAAAGCTTCCTGTCTCATGATAATTAGGTTTCTTTGTCGTGTGTGGGCGCAGCTCCCAGTTGCTCCTCGTTTTTCAGAATGTTGCAGGAGTGCCGGTTTTTAGTCGTACAAAAGGGAAAGTTCGATCGTATCGAATGAAAGAAAATGTGTCGATATATTCCCGCAGTGTCGAGTATATTCTGCAGTCGATGAAATATGGCCATTTTGCAAAAAGATGCAGCTGGGAATGCGATGCTTTTCTTCGCGCGGAGAGAAAGTTATTGTGGACCGGAAAGGATTTGTTCGGTTGATGGAAGTTGAAAGAAAGACTTTTGATAGGTTGCATTACGATTAGTTGGCCTTGTGCCATTGTTCATAATGAATCTCTGTTGCCTTCATGATAAAAATGACAATTATATGAACAACAGAGAAAATATTCGAGGACCTCGACAACATTGTTGTGCTATTCAGAAATGAATGTATACACCTGTATTTTGTACTTAATTCAGACAATTTTTATTTTGCATAAAAATCAGCAGTTTACTTGCAGTAAATCTACCTTAGTAAATCTCGTCAGAAAAATTGAAATCGTTTCGACCATTCGTGAGAAAGTTATACCGATTTAAATTGTGTGCCATTAATTGTCAGTCAGCGAATGCGTGCCGTGGCTATAAATAATTCACCACGAATTTTTGGTCACGTAACCGCACAAAGGACAATGCTAATGAATTCGTACGGTGACCTTTAAGCCGACCCTGTTGACGCCATCGGGCGTTGTCAGTCGTGCGAAAAATCTCCCGATCGAAAGATCCGGCGGAGATCGATCACGACGCGAGGGGACAAGATCCAAGGATCCAGGATCCTCGGCGACACCGAAACGTCTCGGCTACGATTTTGACAGTCCCCAGTGTCCCGCGGCATGATGAATGAAGGACCCGCGAGGAACGATCGACGTTATCGTAAATCTCTCGACTCGGGGCTATTGTGAAGTCACTCGTCATCCGTTTCGATCTTGTCGCACCTCGCGTTTACTCGCTCCTGCCCGCTTAAGCCCGCTCGTTTACTCGCTTGCACGCTTGCTCGCGCGGACCAGCACCGATCGAGCAAACTGAGGTCAGATCGTTATCGGCAACCGGGGAAGCCCGGCGAACTCGATTCGAATTCCGATTAAGACCTTTTAGAACGTTCGTAAATGTCGTACAAGGCTGTGAAATCGACGGGAACCCGCGTCCTCGTGAACCATCGCGATCCTTTTTCATCGACTGACCCGATGATGTGCCCTGACTTAGGACTCGACCCCCTCGGCCGCCATCTTGCACGCGATGCGCGGGCGAAAGTTGATGATATCGTACCGCTTCAGACATTTCAAATCCTCGGACACAGTTGGTTCGATTTTTTAACACTATTTCTAGCGCTATACATCTGTTTTTACTTTTTATTTGATATATAACCCTCCCCTATCTGTTGTACCATCAGTTGCATCCTGTATATTCAAACAAATAGATTTACCAGCATTCATTTCAGTCTCTATGATTACAATATTGTAATAAAGGTAATCTTGTAGAATTTAAAAACAAATACTACCGCAGAAAAATTATAAGTTCTTCTAATACCGAATACTTTGTAACGCGTAGAATTATCGAAAAGAAGTTATAAAGTTATTGCATTTACAAGTAGATTGCAGTCCGTAAACGACAATAATATCGAAGAGAACCTCGTTTCACTACAGTTAAAAGTGTTTCGTATCGAGTATAGTGGCTTCTCTGTATATGTCGCCTGGATGATAAAAGTCGCGAAATTATCCCCACTACCGGGGGGTATACCGCGAGGAGTGTAAACATAACACGGCTCGGGCATGTCTCCTGGACGATAAACGACGCTGGCAAGACCCGTGTTGTTGACATATATCGAGAAATCACTGTGCCATCATTTATTTACAAAGTTGTACACGCGGTTTGGAACACGATGGACCTGTCACCGGAAATTATTAACTTGAAATAGTGTTTCGCCTAGAAACTCTGTGGAACACTAAAGAATGTTCAGGATGATTTCGATGGGAGATTCGGTGGTCGGTGAGAATGCACGGAAAAAGGGCTATCGCACGGTGATTAAGATCCACGGGCTATGGTGTTCAGCGGGCAAAAAACTTTTGCAGGGGTTTATGCTCTTTTTGCCGGGCCTTTTCCCCCGGAAAGGATCGGGGCCCGACCGGCTAGCGGCTGCGACAACAGAGAGGATGAAACGGGACACTGAAAAACAGAGGACGGACGACAGTAATCGTCCCTGATTATCGGACCGAGCGGACAGATTACGAGCACAGGACGGGCAACATCTGTTGCTCCTTTAGCGGGCCGTGGCTACACGTCGCAATGGAGCATTCCTCTGGTACATGGTTGTCGTTTGCAAGAGCGAACCATCTTCCATTTGCCGCGCGCGCGCTCGAGCCGATTAATTCGTTCGGGACGATGATTCTTCTGATGACTAGCGCCGGTCGGGATTGACGGGGTTGATTGAACGGTGAGTTTTAAGAATTTCAGGCACTCGGGGCCGAAGATTAAGGAGTAGAGACTGGGGATTGGATGATGGAGAAAATATCCAGGGACTAGGGAAAATCTACTGGTACTAGGGACTGGAGACCAGAGATTAAGGACTAGGGACTAGGAAAAATGACCAAGGTACTAGGGAAAATATCTAGGGATTAGGAAGAATGTCTAGGGACTAGGAAAAATTCTCGAGTTCTAGGAACTGGGGACTAGAGAAAATGTCTAGAGTCTAGGAACCAGGAAATGGTAGGAATTACCCCTTGGGAAGGGTCCAAGAGATACATTTATTGTATAACTTATATTGATACCCTAATTCGAACATGGTTGCCAAGACACATTCATTCTTTCAACATGTACAACAACGTTACATTCAATCAACCGATCGTCACCCATGGGTATATAACTCGTTAACCAATCTTTACCTCGCAAATCTCTAAACCAACTAATTTCGACGTGCAACTAGAAAGTCGATTAATACACCTCGTTTACGGCAATAATCAGTATCATTTCATTAGAGAGAGAGAGAGAGCCCATAGAATAATTTGCGCTAAAGATCAGCCGTTACAATTGCAGCACGCAGCTCTCTTCCGAAGCTAAAAATGATTATCTTCCTGCAATTAATCATTCGAAAATTACACATGCCCCGAGAAAGATTCGCGGGATTCGAGCCGCAAGATCTCGGGAGGGGAAAAAAAGCCAATTATTTCAGGATCGGTTATTAGAAATCCAACAAGACAGAGCGAAATGAACGAAACAGAGTAATCGATCGGTCACTCCCGAAGATCCCCCCGAGAGTTCCCATTTGCCGCGGAAGGTTTTTCCGCAACGTGTGCGCGCTAGCGAGCGTTTACCACTCGAGCCGAACGCGAACGTGTAATCGGATTACGGGAGAGAAACGATTGCGAGCCCGTGCGCGATTTATTGCCGCGTTGACGCGCCCGGCCCCGATGAACTCGATATTCCGCGGGTTTGCGCACACAGTTGTACCGTTAAGCGAAACCCGCGTGCTCGCGCGTTCGCGCATTATTAGTCCGCGAGTAATTTGTTTTCTTGCGAGAGTCGCCTAATGCGACAATCCTTCCGAGCTCGGTTTATCAACCGTGGGTACCGTTACCAGAACGTGCTGCTGTCATCTAATTTCTGCCTGTAACGCGTGACCGTTTCGCGCGCGCGGACGTGCGGATCGAGATTTCCGAGAGGTTTTGCGCGCGGAGCCCCGGGAATATAGATCACTCGAGAGAGAGAGAAGCTCCGTGCAGGAAATTGCAAAAACCTTCCTGGTCACTTACGGTGCCGGGATGATCCCTGATATCCTCGAAAAAGTTGCTATTAACGTGACCATTACCTTTCCTCGGAATAGAACCACTGAAAATATAAGGATGTTGTTTGAATGTGTTGTGGTTTTAGATATCGTTCGTGTCTTCGTGTTACCAAGCTTACGGTACGAGTTATGTTTTGCCGGTATCGGCGATTTACCTGCCACCGACGTTCTGTAACTAATTAGTCGAAATTCACGTTTGTTGACAGGTACAGCGACTCCAACTACTATTCGGACGCTCTTAAAAATCGCATAACTTTGTCGATATTGGACTATACTACTTGAATCTTTCTGAGAAGTTAGAGCAATTGGATCGCTACATGACGTGAAAAAAACGTTTCATTACAATTGGTCGAAAGTACGGAGAAAGTACTAAAAGTCCATAAAAAGAATTGCAAAATACAACTTTTAGTATTTTCTCTGCAATTTTTGTAAAAAATATTTTTCACTTTATGTAGCAAAACCAATTGAGCTAACTTCTTTAAAAAGATACAACTCGTATGGTCCAGTATTAACAAAGTTACATGATTTTTGAAAGCGTCCGAATATTATTGTGAGTCACTGTAGTTGCTGGGCCATAGAAACCTATGTAAACAATTTGTGGTATCGAAAATGTTTTTCAACGACAGTTGTATGGTCGCAAGAGTGGCATACAGTGGAACAATAATTTTTTTCCGGGGTTGCTGTTTTATCTAGATATGAAGGCTTGTTTGAGTTCCTTTATCGCAGACAGTTAAACTCGTGGTTGAATACCAAAACAAAAAGTAACTGAGATATTCTCTGTAAATGATTTGCAACGCAAGTAATGTTCTGAATGTCCAAATTTTGTACCTTTTTGGACTTCAAAAGTGAAAAAGTGCGAGAAAAAACTGTTTGTTTTGCGAAAGGGAGAATGTAATCTGCGGAATGAATTTTCAGTGCATTTTGCATCGGTGAATTTGCAATGTTGTGGAGTCGAATGATGGGTTCCGAGAAGAATGGAGGTAGAGGACGTCGATGTCGTTGGAGCATGAGAGGGGGCTGGTGACCGGGGTCCGAAAAGTCACGGGAGGAGCTAGCCGCGCTAGCTTATGCATGGAAGCCGATCGACCGTCAGCATTGACAGTTTTTGCGGTGGTGTCATTATGGCCGGCGACGGCACAAAAGACCGTCGTCGACCGGCCAGCCATCCGTGACGAACGCGGCGACTCCCGAAAGAAAGAGGAGATCTTGCGCCGCGGAAAAGAGAGCACGAGGAGGACGATGATGGAGAGGAACAGGCGGAAGAAGGATCACCGTGGTCCGCCGTGAAAGAAGGACGAAACGAAAGCCTGGGAGGAGACCGTGGGACGTCGGGCCTGGGTCGGGCCGAGAGTCCGGGCACACCCGGGCCTCTTATCATCGCCAGGCAATCGGCGAGAGGCGACACTTTTGCCCCGGCTTTTGCTCCGGTTTTGCTTTTTCTTTTTGCTCGCCGGCCGGCGTTTGTTCCCTTTGTCTTATACACGGTCCAGAAAATTAATACCAAGCCAAGGCAGAGAATAGGCGGCCGTGCGTGTCCGCTCGGATAAGCGAGACGATGCTCGCCCGGCTCCTCGTCCTCTCGGACCCACGATGAAAAACACCCGGGGAAACGGGAGCACGTCGATCTGCTTCGTAAAAGGAGTTAGCCGGGCTGCGGTTGCGTGTACTACAATGTACGAAGCACGTCGCCTCGCGACGTCCACGCCCGTGAAATCGTTCTCGACGGACTGAGAGAACCTATATCCTCCATGGTTCAGGAGTTTCAGGCCTGTAATCCGAGGCGAGCGCTGCTTCGGCCGACGTGCCGGCGAACAGGTCCAACGATTACTTGGAACTGCTCTGGTAGATTCGTTCTTCCTCTTTGCCTATGCTAGTGTCCGCAAATATCCGAAAATTTCGAGACCGAAGTGTCCATCCTGTGGGAACACGATTCTTCGTCTGTTGCAACTATCAAATGTGTAAACAATGATAGAACTACGTTACTTCGAATGATATTTTCGTGATACCTTCATCAGCACATTGCTGGCATTTTTCCGAGTGAAACGAGTCCAAACATGACATAATTCGGACCGTTTTTGCTTCTTTAATCCATGACATTGTAGGACCTCGATTATCCGAACTAACCGGTGGAACGTGGCTGTTTGGATAGAGGAATAGTTATCTAGCTGTAGTGCTGAACTGAATTTATACTGATTTGTGCAGTGAATCGCGTTCAACTTAAACAAGTACACGAATAATATTTGCATTCACATACCATGGGTTCGGATAAACGAGGTTTTACTCAATTGTGAATTAAACAAGCAAATAAGATGCGAATTGTGCCACGTTTGGGCTCATTTTAATCAGGAAAACGTCACGAATGTATAAATCGAGTGCATTATGTCCAGTCTACTAAAATTGTTAAACAAAATAACGAAATTCCTAAATTCCTGATAAACTCCTGAAGCAACTAGCTAAAAATCATGTGCTTCAAAGTATAACATTCTGCAAAGTAAAACAGATTGCCTGCTCAAATTATTCGCGAAAATCTCGGAAAGCGCAGAATCAGAATTTCTAAAAAAAAAGCAGGAAATTGCTTGCTTCATACTGGTGACACTATTATATCAAGTCTAATAAATTAATTTTTATTGTGCAGTCGAACAGACTCGAGTCAACGGAGTCTACCAGTATGATAAATTTTGTCTTTCCAGTTTTGGTGTAATCAAATAAATTCTTCTAACTCTATGTAGGATTTTCAGGATCAGGCAGCCAACGCGTTAAACGGAGAAAGTGCTTTTTTCGCATAGAGCAGTTTCATAATCACAATTCGTAGAAAGGCCGTGATTTCAAACACCCCTTTGAATCGGCAAGTACCCGGTTACGACAAATCGACGTAGTTTGACAGACCGAGCAGGGTAAACACCTCCGGGGAGTGATCGTGCAGATGAAAGGAACTGGGAATCGAAACCACTAAGGAGGTGCACGTGCAGGTTCGTACACGTTGTCGCTCGGTTTGCCTGAAATCGGTCGATTTTCGTTGAGCCGCGAGATCGGATGCCAACAGCTTTTTCATCGATCCGACCGAGTTCATCTGTGGAGAACTTAATCGAGCTCGGCCAATCTCATCCGCAATCCGCGGCCGAGGAAAAACCGTGACGATCGTATCTGCGGTTACAAAGTAGACTGCCGATATTACGTATTCGACAGGATTCCTTTCTTGAACTGATCGCTGGATCGTTTAAGGAGGTACACTTTTTTGGAATTTTTTCCGGAGGAATTACTACACTCTTCGCAATAAGATTTTGCATACGCATTTGCAGATATTCGAAGCACATACATTAT
Organism: Seladonia tumulorum; assembly: GCA_913789895.3. Lineage (NCBI taxonomy): Eukaryota > Metazoa > Arthropoda > Insecta > Hymenoptera > Halictidae > Seladonia > Seladonia tumulorum. The sequence continues at coordinate 10,551,888 of OU565268.1, forward strand.
TTTTCTTAAGTAAAAATAATGAAAATTGCAGGAGTTATAATATTTTTTATGGAGCGACTAACGAAGTCATTTGGACGTCTATGACCGAATATATGAATATTTGGTAATCAATGCTGACAATTTTTATTTTCCATGAAGATCCGCACCGATAATGAAAACAAAAGGAGGCACACGTTTTTGGAATTTTTTCCGGAGGAATTAATTACGCTCTTCGCAGTAGGATTTTGCATACGTATTTGCAGATATTCGAAGCACATACATTATTTTTCTTAAGTAAAAATAATGAAAATTGCAGGAGTTATAATATTTTTTATGGAGCGACTAACGAAGTCATTTGGGCGTCTATGACCGAATATATGAATATTTGGTAATCAATGCTGACAATTTTTATTTTCCATGAAGATCCGCACCGATAATGAAAACAAAAGGAGGCACACGTTTTTGGAATTTTTTCCGGAGGAATTAATTACCCTCTTCGCAGTAGGATTTTGCATACGTATTTGCAGATAATGGAAGCACATACATTATTTTTCTTAAGTAAAAATAATGAAAATTGCAGGAGTTATAATACTTTTTATGGAGCGACTAACGAAGTCATTTGGACGACTATGACCGAATATATGAATATTTGGTAATTAAGGCTGACAATTTTTATTTTCCACAAAGATCCGCGCCGATAATGAAAACAAAATGGCTTGAATTTAGGGAAGGAATGGACGTTCCGGATAGAGCAACACCGGTTAATTGGCGTATCAATCCTGTCGGAAATGGGAGATAACTCTTCGAGAGGCAGAGAGGCGATCGAGGTCCCGGCAGGTTAATAAAGTTACGGTAGCTCATGCGGCCGGCCGATTAAGCGTGTTTCGGCTGACGCTCGGGCCACGTCGATTAATCGAATATGAAAAATCGGCAGGCTCGAGAGAGGAGCGTAAACCCGTGAAACCCGTAACCGGGACGAGCCTGTCCCGGAATTGATATTGCGAGCGGGACGGCTGCCGGACGGGAACGTGTGCTATGGGAAATGAGATAACGGTGCGGCGCAGCTGCCGTGTGGTGGCAATTACTTACTTATTAAAAGTCCGAGATGGACTGCATTACCGTGGACGGTGCGCCGATACACGGCGAAATCGACCGATTCTATCAGGATCTCTTAATTCGCGAACGCCGTTTCAACATCGCCATTAATTTCCATTATCCTATTCTTTCGTGACAGACACTTATCTGCCTTACGATAGATTTGTCTATGAAGCTATAACAGGATCACATGTGACCCTAAACCGAATTGGTGCACTGTGGCAAGTTTCGAGTGAGCATCCCTGCCAGAAGGGTAGTTACAGGGTGAATAGTGTTTCATGAATTATGTTCCATTTCTTTCGTTCTGCTTGACAAAAAATTACGAAAATTTTTTTGAACGTTCTATTTGAAAAGACACACGACTGTGAATTTTTTCCGAATTTTTTACTGCAGATCCGATTTTTTTTTTAATTCCGAGTTAGGTCCTTAAGATCGATACATTTTCTAAAGATTGATCTTGTAGTAAAAAATTCGGAAAAAATTTACAGTCGTGTGTCCTTTCAAGTGGAACGTTCAAGAATTTTTTCGCAATTTTTTGTGAAGCAGAACTGGAAAAACAGAGCATAATTCATTAAACCATACTCACCTTATAACTTATGGCAGGAGTACCGAGTTGAATCTTTCCACAGAGGCGTTTCTTTGGATGCCGTATCGAATATTACGAGTAAAGATCAATTTTTTCGATCAATTTCAAGATCAATTCAAAAGACTTCGTCACAGAAACCTGTTAAATCCAGCGGACATCATGCTGGTTGCTCGATGTTTTCAGGATAGCGTGTGGTAGCAGAAACAATTTTCTCCAGCTTGATCGAGTACTATACCATCGAGTACAACAATCGGGCCCGATCGGGCCCGAAGAACGCAGCCGATCTCAAGCGAGCAATTAACAGAAACAAGAAAGGGGGATGTTTCTTCGGTAATTATAGCCGGATCGGAGAAAACGCTCGGTACGCCGGGTTGAGAAATCGATGGGGAATACTTTGTGTTGGGAAAAGGGGAGGAGATCGTTTGTATAGCGATTCCGGTGCGATCGCCGCGGCCAAAGGAGACCGTCGCTCAGGTAATAACGACGCACGATTAATTTGCATGGTACGCCGGCGCAATCGGAATCGCTGTTACACGATTCGAGAGCCATAAACGAGCAACGCGCGGCTCGAGATCGGATCGTGTACCGCACACGGCAGATCGGTATCTGCCTCGGAGTGCTCCTCGGACCCCGGTGTATCGATATCGTGTGCCGCTGCCGTGTCGTAACGACTTTATAACGGATATATCGGTGCCGGGATCGAGGAGAGAGAAAGAGAGGAAGTGTGAGAGCGAGAGACACCATTGACGTCAATTTTCCCTCTCGATCGTTGCTTCGTGACGGCCCTTTGTTATGTTTGTATAATGTCGAGCGCGAACACGACAATCGTTGTTGTATGTAATCGCCGGTGAATTACATTCAATCGAGAGTCGTTTTAATCGCTCCCCGATAGAATATCGTACAAGCCTTCGTGTGGGTGGCGGATACTGATATCTGACAAAGAAGGCTTCGTAAATTTTATTGCAATCCTTTTTTTTTTTTATTTCACTTTATCGCCGGGGATCGAATTTCGGAAACCAGCGAAAAAATTGTGTGTCTACAAATGAAAATTGTCAACCCGGGGGAAAACGTTTTCTCACGGAGCCTGTGAGCTTTCGATACTTTGGGCGTCAGGATCTTGAGTTAGTATCTCGCATAACGTTCGACCAGGAAAGAAGAAGATAATCGTACCGACGGTGATCGTAAATTGTTCGCCTGTTAACCGGATGCGTTTTCCATTATGAAAACACATGGACATGGTTAGGGATGATTGATAACGACCCCGAGCGAATAGTATCGTAATAAATCTGGTAGGATGTAATTGAGTCTATTAAGCGAAGGAAATGAAGCGTGCAGAGCCGTGAAGAAAACTATGGACGTGGGGAACGATGAAAGAGTTAACATTAAGCGAGCATCCGATTAACCTTGAATTACCTTCGAATGGCGGTGCCTGGGTCTGTCTAGACCCAGACGATCTCATCCTCGGCTTCGAGCGGCTGACACAAAAATCTTCACGCTGACGTTCGAGTCGAGAGACTGAAAAATTCCGGTCGACCGAAATTGATTAATCACGGGTCGAGAGCTGCGGCTCTGGCAAACGAATGCAAAAAGCACGGTGTTTGAAATGGTCTCCGGTCATTTGGGAAAAAAGGGCCTCGATGGAGAGACAGCAGGCTATATACTGAGCCACCTACATAGATACTGAGCTAGATAGATGCTAAATTAGCTAAATACTGAGTTAGTTAGATAAGTACTAAACTAGATTTTTTTTGGAGGTGGGGGAAAACCTTACATAGGCACCCTTTAATAGGGTAGTGCCGGATTCCTATCGGCTAAAAACCCCCACCTCTCTTACGCCACAGCTCCCTGGGATTAGTTTGATCATTCTTCAGCTAGATAGATACTGTGCTAGCTAAATACTGAGCTAGCTAGATAGCTAGATGGTGATCTAGCTAAACAGTTAAATAGCTAAATAATGGGGTAACTAAGTTGGCCAGATGGTGAGCAAGCTAGCTACTAGTTACTAGCTAGACTACGAGGTAGCTAGATGGAAAGATCGAGCGGGTCCTCGACGCTGCGGTGCAATCAATTTGCAGAAGCGCGAGTACGCCGCGCCGTTGCGATATCGCGGCCGGAACGGATTTGCGGTGTGACCGACGATGCGTGACGCCGCGGAAGACCACAACAGAGAGGGGCCGCCGATTGCGTACGCTCCACTTTGCCGTGTTGCACCGTACGCAAAGGCGAAAAGCTTGCGTGCCATCGCGTCGATATATAGGAGCCGTTCCTGGTCGGGTCACGTCATCCGAGCCGCTATCTTTTCTGTCAATATCTGATAGCTATCTAGCTAGCTCGGTACCTAACTCCAGTACCTAGCTACTTACCTAGCCCAGCACCCAGCTACTAGCTAATTGTGAGAGAATGTAAGACAGGCGGAGGTTTTTAGCCGGTAGGAATCCGGCACTACCCTACTAAAGGGTGCCTATGTAAGGTTTTCCCTCACCTCCAATTAAAAAAAAAAGAAGTTTCTAGCTACTTACCTAGCTCAGTATCTATCTACACAGTTATCAGCAATCATGCGCAAACAACCAATTGTCCCAGGCACAGGATTGCAAGTATCCGTCTACTGCACCAGAAAACCGAGTTAAAAATGAATTTGCAGGCCCGGCCACCGCTAGCAAACAAATTACAGTGCAACCGGCGGATTCGCTGGCGCGAGAAGCCGCTTCTCCTGGAAACGATTAACCTTCGTCCGCATAGTTGACCTCCTAGGTCCTCGGCGCGGCCGCGTAACGAGGAGAGTAGACGAAGAAACGAAACTCTCTCGCGAGGCGTTCCGGAGCGGCCGACTTTTCAGCGAGGGCAGAGAGCCGGGGCGTTTACGCGCACGATACCAACGTAACGAGCAATTGGCAAGGCGTTTTGTCGGCCGCGTTAAAGCGAGAACACACGGCCGAGCCCGGCTATTTTTGAGTAATTACCGGTATCACGCGACGGTCGAAGGTGTTACTTGGTTGCAAACCTACGGATCGGCCTCTCCTTCTCTCTCTCTCTCTCTCTTTCTCTTTCGTTTCTGTAGCCCGGTCTGGTTTTCCCTTCGCAGACGGCGCGGGTCTCGGGGCGGTTCAGCGAAACTTGGAAACTGGTAGTTCGACGGTCGCATGACTCCGATAAACGATTATGCCGGAACGGACTAACGGAGGGGCCCTTAACGACCGGTTGCTTCATTGCTTTCTCACGACACCGCCGACACCTGGGCTTAGGGGACCGAGGATGCACGACGATTAGCTGCCGGGTTAATTGACCGAATTGAACCGCGCCTCGAGTGTCTTTTCGAGCTTGCCACCCTCTAATCCTAACTACCAAACCAGCAGCTTTTACGCTGGCTTTAAATTCAGCTCCGGGTCGAAATCGAACGATGCCGTAGAAGTCGATGTTTCGTTGGCAGATAATGACAAAATAGAAATTCTATACCGGAATTGCAACACACTGAAGTTTATTCTCTTTCTCGATATGTGTAATAGGTAATTTTAAATTGTTCCAACGTTTTCAGTTACATCTGCTCATTTTTCTGCATAAAATAGCCTCGACGTGACATAAATGTAAGATTTCACAGTGTGAATCAATGAATTATGTAACGGAGACCTAGCTACTTGAAATTCTCATTTTCATACGCTATTTTATACCTAGCCATAAAACATGTTCATAAATTCCTTACGTCCACGTTTGCATAAAATGTCACGAAACCTTTACCAATACACTCACTACAGTTTTGTGATTAAAATGTGTCCAAACACGACATAATTCGGATCATGTTTGTTTAATCCACGATACAGTGGAACCTCGATTATCCGAACTAATCGGTGGACCTCGAGTGTTCGGGTAGTAAAACAGCTACGTAACCTCGTTGCAGTGTGAATATAAATTAAATACTGTTTCGTACATTACATCCTATTGCACATGGATCGCTTTAGATCATCGGTTCGGATAATCGAGGTTCGACTATATCGTGGATTAAACGAGCAACCATGCTTGGACTCATTTTACTCGGGAAAGCATTTTTAAGCCTTCACTATATTTCGCAGCTTACTTGCACATTGTGCTTAGAAGTTTCAAAAGTCCGCGAACAATCCACGAAAACCTAATTCTACCATAAAATCGGTCTAATTCTCGCTAACCCTAACCCAACTGGCTGTCAAATCCCGAAGCTCTCCTCGGCACGAGCTGGTAAATCGGCCAATAGCAAAATTGCCGAGGCACGATTAGCGTAACATCTAAATATATCGCTTCGCGTATCGGCGTAATACGTGCGATTTATAACGCAATTTACATGCGCGATTTGATAGAAGAAATTCTATACTACACTTTCCAGGCCCCGCGTTTTCTTTCGCATTACGTTAATGGGCAAAGCTATTAGACGCACGTATAGGCCGGCTCGCCGAGGTAGCACGGGCGAAGAAGAAACGGTGTCACGTGTTCGGGGTACTAAGTTATCGATTAATGTCTAAATTACAATCTGTCGGTACCCTTTACGCGTTCGTTACGTCGAAGTTTCGAGCCTCGGCGAACTTCCCAGTCGATTTCTCAGCCGTACCGTGACGTTTGTTGCGCGGCCGAGGAAACCGAACCGATTTCAGCCGATTTAATTCGTTCGTTGCCGAGAGAGAGAGAGAGGGGGAACCTGTCCGAACCAACAATTTCCATCCCGGTCACGGAACAGACCGGAAACCAGTTACCGGGATCGTGTCATGTCCCTTCGGCTGCCTAATCTTCGAAACAATTCCTAAGACGCTAGCCAACGAGCCCTCCTAGTCACGGAAACCCAGCGAACCGGTTCCACTTGCGCCGGGAACCGCGTCATTCGAGCACTTCATTTCGAAGGATACTTTTCGGAGAGCGATCTAAAACGATCACGGAACGGAACCGCCCGCGGGGATCCGTCGAAATTCCGGCGGAACTTCGCCGACTTCGAAAACTGGTAACGCTAGTCTGCAATTATGGAAAAAGTTCCGCATGAAATCGACGGCCCCGACGTGCTGCAACCACTTTCTTTTCGGCACCGTTTCGGAGACTTTCCGTGCATGTGAAGTAGACTCTATTAGGGTAATATATTGCAGATTTTAGATACGGTTTTTACTGTCGAGGTTTTTTCTAGCTGAATTATGAACTTTCGGAATTGTTTTCTAAACGCTTCGCGAGCACCTTGTAATTGTGCGTTCGTTTGGTTTTTGCACAATGTTTATTTGTGGAATATCCATATTTATACTTTGAGGCTCAGTGTTCAAGAAGCAATGTTTGGTATTCTGGATTCTAGATTTGCGATTTGCACTTCAAGATTCAATATTCGAGGATTCAATATCCAAGGTTTGGAGTGTGAGGTTACATATACGAGGTTCAAGTCTCAAAGTTCAATGCTTGTGTTCAATAGTCACGGCTAAGGTTCACAAGGTACTAGGTTCGAGGTTCAAACTTCGAAGCTCTAGGTTCAGCGTTCGATGTTCAAGGTTCTAAGAGCAAGGATAGAAGTACAGGGTTCAAGGTGCAAAGTTACAAGTTCAATGTTTAGATTCAAGGTTCACTGTTCGGTGTGCGTGGTTCAAAGTTCGATGTTCGAGGTTTAATGTACAAGGTTCTGTGTTCTAAATTCGGTGTACATGGTTCAATGTGCAAGGTTCGTAGTTCAACGTTGAAGGATCACTGTTAATGAGTAGAGGTTCAGTGTGCGTGGTTCAAAGTTCGAAGTTCGAGGTTCCATGTACAGAGTTCTATGCTTTAAATTCACAGTATATGGTGCAATGTGCGAGGTTCGTAGATCAACGTTCATGGCTTGTGGTTCACGACTCAGGTCCAATGTTCGTGGTTCAAAGTTCGAAGTTCGAGATTCAAGGTTCAAGATTCGAACCACATGTTGCGAAATGCTACGTTCAAGGTCCGAGTTCTGCAAGTGGGTGCATTCACAAAGCTGCACGATGTAACTAACAGAAAAGAGTCATGCGCGTTTGCAGATAGGCCTCGAGGAAGCGATGCGTCCCGCGTTTGAGAAAGCAAAGTGCTCGCATCCCCGAGATCAGATTCGGTGCGCGCGTAGCCGGGTGGGTTTCTCGAGCGGCGTCCGAGCGCGGGCGAGTGGCTCTCCTTCACAGAAAACGACAATTTTTCAATGTACCGGAAACAGGTACGAAAATTGTGTACGACGGCGCATGAAATCGCGGTGTAAGGGGGCCCGGGCAAGCGAGAGAGAAAGAGCGAGAGAGAAGCGGTGGTCGTGTAGCGTGTTTATCGACGCGAACGTTATCGCGAGCGGATCTTCCGCGAAGAGCAGCAGTCGTTCGGGTGGTACCAATTTGTCGTTCCTTTATCAAGCGTCATCTGATGGCGACCCGACACCGCGCTCCGCCGAATGGCAACGTTACCTTGAAGTGACACCGGCCACAATGGGAACAAAGCGGCGCGGCGTCCTCGCCGGGGTTTTGTTTCATTCCGCGGTGGACAAGCCGCGTTATTTGTCACGCATTTTGACCCTCGCCGATTTCATCTTGAATATTTTTCTCTGCCTCGCTCTCCTCTACTCTCCTCCTCTCTTCCCCGTCCCGCTCTTCGCGCAAACTCGCGCGCTCTCTTACATGGTCGCACTCGCGCCAATTCTATAAGGCCCCATGACTCTCTCTCTCTCTCTCTCTCTCTTTCTCACTGGGGCCTCGCCTGCCACTTCAACGTCTCGCCAACAAAAACCGCTTGTCCGACGCGCAACAGTCAACCGACACGGAGCGAACGGGATCGAGAGGCAAGAAGGTGTCCTTACCGATCTGATAGTCGAACATCCTCTCGACCGTTTTCAATGGACCACTGGCCTAGCCATTCTACTAACCACACCCTTTCATACTTCGTCGCTGGAATAACACGGTTACATTCTGCCCTCGCTTTATCCCTCTTACCGCTCTTACCTTCTGCATCACTATGATTCACGCGGAAATGTTAATGGATTTCATGAATCTTGCGACATCGAACCTCGAGTCTTCTGTTGGCAATCACAGATTATCGACTTGCTGGTCGAGATCAGTTGAAAGGAGAAACACAGTATTCGTTAAATATATACAGTAATAGTTCAAAAAATCAAGTCGAGATTTAAGGTTCAATATGCAAGATTCAAGGTTCAAGCTTCAATATTCATCGTTCAAGGTTCGAAGTTAAATACTCGGTACCCAAGGTTCAAGGTTCAATGTTAGAAATTTAAGGTTCACTGCTCAAAGTTCAAGATTCGACATTTAAGGTTCAACCTGGGAGGTGTAAAGTTCAAGGTTCAAGGCTCCAAAAGCTAAAACATATTCAGATTTTAGTTTTAAAGCTATGGTATAAATTATGTAAGAATTCTCGAAAATTGAGGAGAAATTGGCCATTGGCAGAAAAATCTGAGCAACCGGAAGGCGCAGTTTCGATCGTTTCTCGCAAATCGTGGTGCCGTTTGGATCGCGATCCGATCTGCGTTCCGAGAACAAAGGGCTCGGACGCTGGCCAAAACGGTGCCCGAGAAATTTCACAAGCCGATCGTTCCGAAAGATTCATCGGACCGTCCGGGATGGGTTCGTCTTACGACATAGACAAGCTCGCAGAACATCGTTACAAGAAAACCGGAGTCTGCTCGTCCTCTTTCCTCCCGTTGTTGCGGGGCCCACGATCGACCGCGATGATTGACTCGGATGACATCGACGGTTATTAAATCAAGATAACCGGTTTACACCGACCGCTCCAGCCGCCGCCGCCGCCGCCGCCGCCAGGAAATAATAGCGATTGAGTTTGTACGGATATGTGCGCCGTGACAAAGGGAGGACGCGGACCGTGTACAAAGCTGGTTCAATCACGGGTTACAAGCGATCGGAGGAACGTCCTCTTTGTCCGGACCAGTGGCGTAATCTTTCCCCGTGATTTTTCATCAGCAGCTCGATCGACTATCTGCCTAGAAGAAATGCTTCTGAAATTGCAAGACGATGCAGAAGCTATTCACCAACAGTTGATACAAATGCAGCATCATCGGTGGTTTATGCTTTCGGACGCTGAACTCTCTGATTGCAGTTCGAAACGTCAATTTTTGAAAGTTCGAGCTAATAGAATTTTCTATTTTGTTTTTGTTAAAGAATTTAAAACGAAAATTTGGAATCTATGATATAGAGTTTAATGTCTGGTTGCAGGAAAGAAAGGTTCAGTAGGGGATCAAAGTTACAGGGTTTAAGATTCTGTATTCAAGGTTCAAGATACGAGCTTCTGGCTTTGTGGTTCAAGGTTCAAGGAGCGAGCTTTTAGCTTCGTGGTTCAAGGTTCACAGTTCAAGGTTCAAAGTGAAAGGTTCAAAGATCGAGTTTCAAGTTTCATGGTTCGAGCGTTAAGGTTCCAGCTTCAAAGTATGTATGAGGTTCAATGCAATGTTCAAGATGGAAGGTTCAAGGTTCAAGGTGTACATTGCAATGTTCAAGGATTAAACTTTAAGGTACGAGGTTGCAAGGGACATGGTTCAAAGATCAATATTCCGGGTTCAAGGTTCAACTTGCAGAATTTGAAGTTCAATGTTCAGGATTAATCGTCCCGCAATCAACAGAGTGCATTGACATTAACATTGCCTCGATGATAAAAGACGTCGAAACAGAAATCAGAGCCTGGTTGAAACAGGTTCACCTGGTTGCGATATCTTGGCGACCGATACTTCAGCGGGTTCCGCCCACGCGAAATGGCGGCGAGTTTCGCTCAAAGGATGATTCCTCGCGGCGAGAGCGGAAGTCTCCCTAGAGAAAAGATCGGCAGACACCTCCCGGCGAGAGAGAGAGAGAGAGAGAGAGAGAGAAGAGCCACTCGCGCAACAGCCGCGCCGGGTCGAAATAATGAACCGTGTTCTCGGGTGCTTTACGTGCTCGACGGGCCGGGCCGGTCCCGTTCCCGTAAATTATAACCATTAGCGGCAGTTCGTGTCCGCGTAATTTTCCCCGGAATTAAACGGGCCGAATCAATTACTGGTCGTCCGGATCGAGCGAATCGCAAACGGCGGTTCGTTGGGGAAAATTGCTGTCCCCGCGTGTGTCAAACCGAAGGGTCCCCGCGGTATCCGGTTGCGAGAGACCGGCGCGCGTAATGTCCGGTCCGCGTCACGGAACGGCCATAAAAATGCAATTTGCTCGGCGATTACGCGGCCGGCCGGCCCCGACGATCTCGGGACGATTTATACAATGTGCTGCTCTTACCTCGGTTAAACGATCGCCGTGCGGAATAACTGAACAAGCGGGGAACACGGTGACGCGGGCAACCGGTTCCCGGCAACTTCCGTTTAACAGTGACTTATCGACGCCTCGAACTCGGCAACCCCTTCCTGCACGCCCCGGCTGATACCGCCGATTATGATACCCGCGAAACGATACCCTCGCGGTTCACGCTCTCCCTCATTTTTCTATTTCACTGCCGGCTTTTCCTGTTGCTTTCTCGATACAATCGACCGAATCAACGTTCCGGCGTGTTTCATTTTCCGCGGACAGGTTCGATACTTTCACTGGATTTACGTGAAGTTTGTTAAACTAACTTTATGGGCTTTGCAAGTTGCTAGGACGCGCACGAAATTGGTTCGACAGGTGTACGTACTACGACATTGTACCGGTTTAGTTAATGACCGGGTCCACGGATTTCAGTAGGTTAAATTCGCATTGTGTTGTTTAACACTTTCACTGCCAAACGTGAAACCTCAAAAATTTCGTAAAATCAAAGTAAGTTATCTAATGAAATAAAATTGAAAAAAATTAAATGAATGATATTGAATAGTCCTCCAACTTTCTTGCATGTTACAGATCCTAATAAAATGTGGAACAACTAATATGTTAACGTAAAAATTCATTTTTAAACTTGGACAAATAATTCTGTCACCCACACCTAATTCTGTTACAACGTGTTAATGCGAAACCAACGTGTCAAAGTGCAAGGAACAATGTTAAACAATCAGGATGCACGATTCCAGATTCACGAAGCAAGTTCTAAGATTTGAAGTTCAAGGTGCACGGTTCACCAACCAAGAATCGAGGGTTCACGGTTCGAGGTTCGAGGGCTGAGATTCGAGGTTCAATGGTCATAAATCGAGGTCCAAGGATCAAAGAGTCATGTATCGAGATTCGAGATTCCAGTTCCAACGCAGCTTTCGAATCGCAAAATTTCTGATTCTGAAATTTCGTCCTGTGACACAAGGAGCCCCGGAGCAGCGCTCGAGGACTCTGGATATTGTGTTCCGAGAGCCGACAACCGTGACGGATGAGCGGGAACGCGGGTCAAGGAGCGACACGCCTTTTAAGGAGGAGGACACGGGTCCCAGGACGAACTTTTCTGTCAGAAGTCGTCGAGTTTCGCGCCCGCTTAAGCAACCTCGGACCCACCTCGACGCCGAGCCGCTCACGACCGACAACTTTCTGATGAACTCGCTGGGATTTTGATTGATCGAACGCCAAGCCGGTCCTGTGCCTTTATCATTCCCCTCCGATCCTTATTTTTTCTCGTCACCTGTCCTCATATTTCACGATTAACTACACGAAAACTCACGTAATACGCACTGTTTAATATTGTTCGACACGCGCCGAGATTTATCGCTGCCTTCACCGTTAAATTGTCAGCGTTCTTTGCCGGTGTCGGTGATGCGTTAATGTTTTCGAATTTGTCGTTGTTTCGATGGTGGAGCAATGTTCCGAGGTTCAAGGCTCACAGTTCGAGGTTTTTTTTAGCTCGAAGTTCACGATTCCAGAGTTCACATTTCCAGAGTTCAATATTCACAGTTCCAACGTTCATAGTTCCAAAGTTCACATTTCCAGAGTTCAATATTCACAGTTCCAACGTTCATAGTTCCAACGTTCACAGTTCCAAAGTTTACAGTACCTAAGTTCTCAGTTCCAAAGTTCAGGGTGAACATTTGAAGTTTCAAAAAATAAATTCGAAATATGAAATTCAAACTTCATAGTATATAAATATACTTCATAGTATATAGAAATATGAATATAAAAATTGTGACATTAATGTGGCTTTTATAAATCATTAAAAATATTTCCAGAAAACCGTAAGAAAATGTTGCCTAAAAATAAAACGATAATTCCTGCATGCGTCGGTCAACGTTAACTGTTTCGAACACGCGCCGTAGCCATGAATTTGCATGATGCAGAAACCTGGTATAATCGCGGACGCAAGCTGCATGGATCTAACAGTAAATATAAATTGTTGTAAATCTACGTCACGGCAAATTTGCATTTTGAGTTTATTCGTGCCGATCGCCGTGGCAGCAACATGATCTTTTTTCCTGAATACCAGTTTCAACGATTTTTCATGCTCACTGGTCTTATGCAATTTGTTGCAGCGACTTTCGAGCGGATTAAAATTGAGCTACGATGTTAGGATTTTTCGAAACCTAATCGTTTCCAGTCGATTAAATCCTCTTAACGTTCATGGTCCGACGAGACGTATGACTAATTGGCCGAGTCGCCGCGGACAAGTTACAAACAGGAAACACCGCTGCGACACACTGTTCATTCGAATTAGACACAGTTGTCGGTTCGCCTCGGCCCGTCATCGGTTCGAGTTCTGAAGAACACCGGTATTGATTTCTTCGTCTTGCTTAACTGTACCCCAAGATTGTACGGTTTTTGCATGGACAATTGATATTAGTCGCTGCGCTGCGTTTCACCGGGGGATAAAGAAACGAAAACAGAATATTGATTTTAATTGACCGTGAGACGACGTTGCAGCGCGACAAAACACATTTTGCGGTATCATTTCGTTTGCATGCCAGAACCGTACGATTAAATGAAAGCCGTTTCATTCGTAACGAACCGATTTAGCCTTAAAGTCAACGTTTCAACAAAAATTGTTTGAAGTGGACCACAAAAGGAAAATAGTTATCGTTACACGTTGCAGGAAAAACTCTGATTATGCTTCCAAGCAAGTTCCGAGAAACGTTATCTTGAAGAACGGTTAATGAAATACGTGTTTCCAAGCTAGGAATACTACAATATTGCTTGGTAAGTGAACCGAGAATTTTTATTGACATTTTGTCTGCAAACACACAGGAAGAAATGCAGTTGCAAATCCAAACAAATAATTGGAATGGTGCATGTTCCAGATTTCAAATTCCAGGTATCACGTTCAAGGTTCAAGGTTCAACCTTTACGGTTGGGGGCTCAACATTCGCTATTCAAGGTTCAAGATTCACTGTTCATGGTCCTCAACAGTCACTGTTCAAGGTTCGAGGTTTAATATTACAGATTTCAGGTTCAAGGCTCAACATTCAAGGTTCACATTCAGTTTTGACACTCAAAGATGGAGGTTCAAGGTTAACCTGAAAGCTGTATGGTCCTTGGTTCAACCTGGAAGCATTAGGGCTCAAGGTTTAAGGTTCAATGTTTGAGAATCACAGTTCAAGATTGAAAGCTCCAAACTTATCTTGACTTGAACTGTCAAAAAGTTTCGTTTTTTCTGCACTGATTGCCAGCTACATCTCTTTCATCTGTGACACTAAAATTGTAGCATAATTCTTTGATTTCTAGTGTAATGCTGTCAAATCAATGAAGTATTATCCTGGAATCTCACATGGAACTATACCCGATGCTCGTGCGAGGGTCAACGTCCACGAGCGGCATCGAAGTACGATCTCCGATCCGAATTCATCGAGTCCCAATAAGATCCTCACCGACAGGCCGGCCGATGATAAATAAAAAGAACAAGCCGAAAGAAGGCATAACTTGTACGGTACGCGGAAACGCGCAATTTATTCCCTTCAAGCCCGGCCCCGATAAGAGGGCCGTGATCCCTGGACGAGCAACACGCCGGTCATTCGATTTGACCTGGATTTATGCGATCGCGATCGCGAGCTTCTTCCACGCGAGAGAGATCAGTTTCTTCTGATCGTCAACGGTCTTGATTTGTTTCTGGTGCATAGCGTGCGGACTTTGTAATGCGCGAGTCATCCCGGCTGCTTCGCGCTGGATGCCTTGATAAATCGCCGCGGTGTGTCTTGCCTCTACGCGACCGCTTCCGTGACCGTATCGACCAGCGATCTCTTATACTTATCCGAAAACCACTGTCTTTGTCCTTGAAACAGGAATCTGAACTTTATCGATCGTTTCGGTCCAGCATCTTGTCCCAAATCAAGAGGAGCTGATCCTTACTCTGATCAAATTAATCTCTTTCTTGTAATTAATGTAGACAATTTTTATTTTGCACAAGCTGCCAAGAAATTTTTTTTTGCTTAAACCATTCATTCTGGAGGCACGCCAGAGCGCTTTGACCACTCCCATTAAAATCAACCGTGTCCGATCTCGCCTCGAACTAAATAAACAAGACTACCGACGCACAACGTGCGATCACAAAAGGCAGCAGATGCGTGTTCGAAGCAACCTTGAGGCCAGCTAGAGTAAAAGTATCGTTAAAACAAGAGCCATAATTCGGAGCACGAGCGATTAAGCGACGGCTCTTCCCCGGGCGAAAGCTGCGGTCGCATTAATAAAATCAACATTGTAAACGGATCGTAAGCGATGAAGAAATTATACAAACGCGAAAAGACGGGAATAAAAAGCGCTTATACCGGCTCGTTTATGGTGGCTCGGAGCCACTGAAAATTCTTCGAGCAAGCTATTCAGATCGAATAACGAGATAGAGGACTCGGGCCGTGGCTCGATTTGAATATGCAACAGCTGCGATGGATTCCGCGCGCATTTATTTCAGCCACACGGCTGAGAGACACGTAACGGCTTCACACTTTCTAGCTCGAAAAAATGCCGCCTTGATCAACGCGTACCCTAAATTGCCTAGGCGTCCGGGCGCCGAATCGCGATCGCGCTTTTCCACGATTTCACCCGCGGGGCCTCGTCCTCCATGAAAAATCTGCAACTTTCTCGTCGCGCGGACATCGCGCGCACACCTGGACGATCGCCTTTCACGCTGCCCGTTTTCCGCTTCGAATCCGCGCCGCACGATTCCGAAAGAAACCCGCGGAAACTGGGCTAGGGGTATAGCCACATACTTGATAAATGTTTCACTGATACTTGGAACGTGAAAACTTTAATTTCGTATTAGTTTCTCGCAGGAAAAACGTAAAAGGACGGCTTTTACATTTTTTACCACAACGTACCTCATCAATAAATCTGAAAAAATTCTTGAACAATACTTGTGCTTATATACCGATACTGTAAAAATATAAATGATAATGCTCTTAAACTTCAATGCGAATTTTAAATTTTTCCGAATTTTTTCGAGCTTTTTGATTTCTTGTAACCTGGATTTACGACTTAAAAATCTGAATTAATTGCGGTGCATGTATCAGGGTGTTCGACATCCGCTCAATTTTTTCCAGGATTTGACTTGAGAGTATCGGCACATTTCATCAATTTATTAAAACTATTAGAAGAAGAAAGAAATTTTTATTTGCTTCTGGTACCTTGCAAGCGATGCAGAAAATTTTTGCATAAAGATTAGTGTTCTAGTTATGACCGTTTGAATTTCCCTGAGGAGAAAAAAATAAGGAATGCAGAACTCTGAAAACAATTGAAAATCTCAAGCACAATCATAAGTCAGAGGAAAAATGTTCGGTGAAGTAGCGCAGGACATCCGCAGGACTGAAGCGCGCCAGTTGCACAAGCGGACTGCATCGGACGACCATAACGGGCGAGACAGTGAGAAACAGCGATGCAACGCGTCTCGAGGGATCGGTGATTGATGAACGGCGAGCAATACGGTGAGCAACGAGCAGAAGACAATGCAGGAGAATTAAAACTGTCCTCGGCTGGCAGAAATTGATTCGACGCGCGCGCGCGGTTCGCCCGGCGAAGCAGGTGGAACGAGCACGCGTGCGAGCGTGAGCTTGAACGCGAGCGGCACAGGTTCGCGAAAGCATCAGGTAATCTAGCTCGGAATGCCGAACGTACCGAGGAGCGATACTCTCGAGGAGTGACTCCTCTGCTTTCACGATAACGAGCCACCGTCTATAAATCATGGCGCCGCGGCTGGAATCGTTTCCGCGTAGCCTCTCAGCCAGAGGATTTTCAAGCTTCCCGCGTCTAACGGCGAGATGGACGCAACAAGGCGTCGAAATCCAGCCGCGTGGGACGAATGGAGACCGGAGGAAGTCCTTGAACAGTGAATCTTTTGTTCCTTCAACGTACGAGGTCGGCGAATCAATATTCACAGTTCAAAATTTCAGGAATGGAGACCGAAGGAAGCAAGAGATTTCTAAATGTGACATTCATGTAGCATTTCTTAATGGAGGATTCAAAGTTCAATCGGAAAATTCTGAGGTTCAATTTTCAGTGTTCAAGGACCCGCCTTGAATGATCAAAGTTCAATGTTCAGTGATCAAGAATTAATCCTAAACATTTGAGTTTCAACGCTCAGTGATCAGAATTCAACCTTGAACGTTCGAGGTTCAAAATTCAAGGCCCAAGATTTAATTCCGAATGTTCAAGGTTGAACGTCGAAGTTCGAGGTTCAACGTTCAATGTTCAGCGATCAAGGATCAATTCTGAACATTTGAGTTTCAACGCTCAGTGATCAGGGTTCAACATTGATCGTTCGAGGTTCAATATTCAAGGCCTAAGGTACAATTCCGAATGTTCAAGGTTCAACATCGAAGTTCGAGGTTCAATGTTCAATGATCAATGATCAACTCTGAACGTTTGAGGTTCAATGCCCAGTGATGGAGATTCAATCTTGAACATTCATGGTTCAATATTCAAGGCCTAAGGTTCAACGTCGAAGTTCGAGGTTCAATGATCAGGGCTCAAAGTTCAGATTGTTTTAGGAGGATTATTCTAAATTCGATGTTTAAGGTTCAATCCAAAAGGTTTAAGGTTCAAGGTGTGATGTTCAATGTTCACTATCCAAGTTCAAAGGTAGACTCACCTTCGCATGTTGGAGACACAATAAAAAATGGATTGTCAACGTGTTAGGTGAAAACAGACGAAGATTGTTAATAGCATGCGAAGAACCATCTGGCGCAAAAATTACAGATAACATTCGCACACGGTAAACTTCGTATCGTCCGTCATTGTTCATGATTTTCCGCGAATCGGGAAGATAGAATACATAGTGCAGGTTGCTCGAAAAATTCCGCAACGGAACGTCGACGAGGCTCGCGCTAACCACGGCCATTAAAAACTAAATTACACCGATGAAAATTCATGAGCAGCGTCATTAACGCGTAGTTTCGCAGAAAATCACGGCTGGAAATTAAATGATAAACCGACGCGCCGTTGTCGGAGGCTTGCCGAAACTCCGCGGACAGGCTCTCCAGGTTCGCGGGTAGTATGTTCTACGCGATTGCTGTATCCTTTCTACGCTCCTCCCTTCCCGTCATTCATTGCGGTGCGGCGGTGTCACGGGAACCAATTAAAATCTGGAAAAACGAAAATCCCGTTCGGCGTTGCGGCGGCGCGCGATTAATTCGTCGCCGGCCAATTAAGCGCCGCGATACCGAGGAATTAATTCGATCGCGATTTAGTGCGGAATGGTATCAATTACCCGGTTCCCCCGCTAATTAACAGCCACGCTCTTAATTGATAGAGGCAACGTTGACCTTCGCAGGAAAGTCAATCCGCAACCGGCTCTCTGTCTAATTACCCGGTGAAAACGGTCCGCGTAATCCGCTCGACGCGGAACACACCGCTCTGCGTTTCGCCGGATCGATTTTACACGTGACGTCAAACGGAAAAGTTAGGCGAAAATGTGATATTTTCAGGCCTCGAGAACACTCGTGCGATTTTCAACCTGCCGCGCGAGAAATTTCCTCGTCGGATGTGCCGATCGACACAATGTTTTACGTTGTAATATCGTCGACAAATTAACGCAAAAATGCATGTATAGATAAATAATTCCGTCCCCCTCTTGGTAGTGCACTTTCTATAAACTGTAGAAAATGGGGGGAAATACCGATCTGGAAACCTATTAAAATGTGAGCATTGAAAAATACTAAAATATGAAATATGGAATACTGAATATGAAAAAAGTTTCTCTCACCTATAAAATGCTATAGCAACCAGCACGCTGTGAATCGACCGGCTCGAAGAAAGTAACATTGTAGCAAGCCGATCGCGCCGCCCAGAACACGCATCGTGATTAAAATAATTCGAGAGGTTCGTCGAACAGCAGAGAATAGTCGGGCGCTAATTCAACGATACACATCTAGAGAAATCTTATTGTTCGATAATGACCGGCGAACAGGCGAGTCATCGCCTCCTTTCAACAACGCCTATATTAAGTAAGCGTCTAATTTGCAAAAATATGATGCCCGACGATGGTGCACGACTCTCGTCCGTGAGGATCGCGTTGCTAATGAATTTCCTCATGAATTTTCATCGGCGAGAAACAGGCTATTTTTAACCGAGCCCGATCTCGATCAATGTTAAGGTTGCAATGAAAATCTGACAAGCGAGAGTAACATAGTGGCATCCTTGAATTTTTACCGGCGTGCACGCGTCCCACGCAAGAAAGCGTGAATCGTTTCAAAGGAATTACACCGTGCGTATGCGGGTAAACGAAATATCTAGTCGCCGGTTATGCGAACGCCAGGACTGTTGGAACACAATGCCAACTTATCTGCGCTCCCCTTGTTATTTATCGGGCCACAAGCTCGAACAATTACGCTCAATGTTTTGACGAACGATTTAACATGGCGTCAAGTTGGTCTCAAGTTTTAAAACAATTTATATTTTTGTAAAAAAAACAAGATTATCACATGTTTGCGACTGGGCAGATTTAAATTTCATTTTTATCACTGTTGAGATGTGAAAAGTACAAGAACTGGATATCATACATTTCAACTTTTAGCTCATTAAATAAATTACTTTGATTTTATGGAATTTTTTAAAAATACTGATTAATTGTTTAAGATTACTGTGATTTTACACGCAACATCCGTGGCAGTAAGAGTCCTTTTAAGCAAAAATTTGAGCCTTCAAGAATTGTAAAATTTCTCTCTGAAAAATAAATTACAAAATGAAGAGAAATAATGTTCTAATTGAAATCTTCTTTCCGAAGTCCAGCGACAAAATTCGAGGGCAGGTTAAAAATTTCTTCGCAACGCGCACCGATGCACTTCCGTCAGAATCCGAGTTTCCGGGACCCGTGAAGCAACGAAAGCGACGTTTAAGCTGTCGGTGACCCGTCAGCTCCCCGAAAGCTCGAGGCAGGCGTCGAAAATCGCTCGCAGGTGTTCCCATGCAGGTTAACAGCGCCTGCGTCCGAATTTTCACTGAGAGTCGGCCGCGGCAGCAATTTGACAGTGGCAATTTATCAAGGAAACTCTCTCGAAAATGAGCGGACGGGCCCCGGGCCCCGGCCACGGAGGCAAGAGGAGAAAGACAAAGAAAAGGAGGCGCAAGAAAGTCGTGCTTCTCCGGCCCGGGCCCCGCAACGACGGTCGATTTGTTAGGCGTACACACCTGCCCGGGCGTCGTTCCCGGGACAATAAGCTCTATCTCGATCTCCCGAAAGGTCCTTTTACCGTCTTGCCAGCAGCCAGAGACTCACGGGGGCGATATATCGCTCGAAATAATCGTGTATAGCGTTTCACTGCGAACGTACCACCGGCCATTGTCCTTCGACGGCTAAGTAGTCGCTGGCCACACTCGATACGCCGGGAGAGCCTAATCGCTCCCGGATCGATTTTAACGCGATCGTTCCACTGTGCACGATGATACCGACGATCGTCAATGATCGGTCGTTTTGTGATTCGTTTTCTCACAGTTTTCTTTTATAGAAAATTATTTGATTTAAAAAAAAAGCAATATGTACATCTTGTTGCGCCAGGTTTAAATAGTGTTCACTGAAAATTTCAGCCAAATAGCTTAAAGGTCAAGAAAGTGGTAGCCATTTTTTTATAATATTGTCGTGGACTCTAGGTGAGTTGCGAAATAAGGGAAATTCAACAATTTTTTTAGTACATAAAATTATTTTTCATTGAAAAATCAATATGTACATCTTGTTGTGCAATGTTTAAGCAATAATTACTGAAAAACTGAGCTTGGTAGCTTCAACTAGAAAAACGTGGCAGCCATTTTTGTATAATATTGTCATGGACCTTAGTTCTGGTGGGTTGCGAAATAAGGGAAATTCAACAATTTTTTGTAATACATGAAGTTATGTTTCATTGAAAAATCAATATGTACATCTTGTTGTGCAATGTTTAAGCAATAATAACTGAAAAACTGAGCTTGGTAGCTTCAACTAAAAGAACGTGGGAGTCATTTTTCCAAAGCCATCTCTGCTAAACACCGTTTGTGATGCCAGTGTCTAAATACTGATAAATGACGATCGATTCCAGCCAATTGCAATTTTTCAAAATTTCTTTCACACGTCACCTAGTAAACTTCCATCTTTGAAAAAAAAAATTCAAGCTGTTTCGCTCGCTTTAAAAATAGTTAATGTATTTTAAAATCTGTCTGACTGCTAATAGGGATCACACATGAATATAAATTAGAATATTTCAACAGTAGCCACAGCACATAAATTCTAGCATCGGTCATCCAAATAAAAACGACATCACGTGCTTCTGAATCATCGATCAGCCGCGGAAATCGACGAGACTCGAAAAATCGGCGATATTCGCACGAGAGGCTTCTCGCCAGACTCCTCGCGCATAATCTCACGCATCGTTGGATAGTAATTAACGCGGATCAGGCCGGCGCAGGCTGTAATTACTAAATTGGCTGCGTACACAACGGTTTGACACTGTAACAGGACTGGTTGCACAATGGTTGCGCTGACGCAAGGCACGCTCGGCGGAACGTTTGCGAACGAGGAAAAGTTTCGGCGGACGATTAAGCGATTCGTTTTCCCGGCGAGTTCGCGCGGAACAGCGTAGTCGGTCCGAGCTGGTATGTGTAACGAGCTCCGGACAGGTACAGGAAAGCGGGATTCTTCCAGGGTTATAGACCCTCCGAGGATTACACATCGTTCGCGGGCTCTCTCGGATGCGAGTGCCAGCCCGGCGGACCACGTGTGCGCATGTACAAAGTATGCCCGTTTCAAATTACAATGTCCTCCTGTATTATTTTTCCGTTCGAACCTGCGGCCGGGGCACCGCGAAACGGGTTCGAGATTTACGAGCCTGCTAATCTTCCTGGATTTTCGCTGAAACGGACCAGTTCTGACGTGCCGGCACCTGAGAGAAACGCCTAACCGGCCACCAACGTGAAGCGGTATCGGGAACTCAACTGGACGAGTACCGCGAACGATTAATTATAAACGCCTGGTTAATAATAAATCGACTATTCGCGCGATAATTGCTTGCTTTGACTGCCGGACGAAGAGTGTACACTTCAAGACAATTTTTCTACACGTTAAATTATGCTTCTTCAAAAAATCAGTATATACGTCTTGTTGTGCGATGTTGAAATAGTAATTACTGAAAATTTTAGGTAAATAGCTGAAACTGAAACGACGTGGCAGCCATTATCTCATGAGTGTGTCTTGAAAGGGTTGCAAACCGAGGGAAATTCAACAATTTTTTTTTATATATAAAAATTATGTTTCCTTAAAAAGTTGATATATACATCTCACCACTGTATAATGTTCAAGTAATATTTAAGAAAAGTTGAACCAAGTAGCTCAAAGTAGCAAGTCTGCTGAACACCGTATTAAAAATATGTTATACTCACACAGTTAACACATGTTTCCTCTCCAAGAAAATAGTCCTCGGCACTCTACTTTCGGAGAATATTTTCGAAGCACGAAATTTCACACTTCAACGAAATCACTGCACGTCACACTTTACGAAATCGCGACAGCGAGCGAGGAGAAATTACTCTGACCACGGTCAAAACAATACTGAGATTTTAATCGCGTTGATCCCACGAACATGTAAGGTCAAATTATGCTAGGCAGGTCAGACGTCGTGGGTCTATAAACATTATACACAAAAACAGGGAGTTCCGGGAAACTGGGTCGCGGCAATTCAGCCGACAGAATTTTTTTACCTCGTTTTCGAAGCGGCTAAAGTCGCAGTATTATTTTGATCGTGGTCGGAGTAACATCTTCTCGTTCGCTGTCACGATTTCATTAAGTGTGTTGCGTAGAGTTTAGTGCTTGTGGTCCAATTATTCGGACGTGAGTCGATAATAGTATTCTGTGGATACGACGGCGGAATAGGGGATTCAGAATTTGTAAATATATTTTAGTATTTTATATTATTATAGTATTATATTTAGTATTTTATTCGTACGTATAACATTGGATATAGGGTTTTCTTTACTTTAAGAGTAACCTCGCACTACTTTCGATATGCTAGAATGTTGAATGTCTATCTTACTGCAACTTTTATTTCCACGAAGATCCGCAGTCTAATTGTCATTTTAAAATCATACACGATTAGAAAAGACTGAACCGACTATTTCTGGCTGTTGCGTACTCGTTTCATTCTCTCAGGTGAACATTGTTCGCTGCATCGAACATCAGACCACACTGCTATACGGAACCCCGTGTTGCGAAAACGCAAGGGGCTCATGGGACTTCAAGGAGAGTACAGTTCGACCATAGCACAATATCTGACTCTGCGGAGCACCGGTAACACGCTCGTGCGCATAAACAGCGAGACAAGGTGCATTAAACTAGTTCGAGTTCGTGGCTGGTTTGGTATGCATTATCCGAAGTGTCTGCGATGATCTAAGAGCGTTAGGTTCCCGCAAAATCTCCGGTCAAATGTCTTCTGGTGGAAGAACAAACTAGATACCACGTGCACAAAAAATTCGGACGACAGTATTCCCTCGTGTTGATCATCAACAATTACTTTTATAAATTTGTCAGTATGGTAAACAACAATAGAAAGTAATTCTATGAATAATTTTATGAATCTATAGTACTATCTTATCTTTTGAAACTAGTTATACTGGAAGGTGTAAACATTTTTTTAGTGGACTTTTTTATGCTATTTCTAATACAATGAGTCTCTCGATTTCATGTAAGAAACATTATTTTGTTGGCTCAAATGTCTGGAGACTAATCTATGAAAATTGCTATCAGCACGACGTGCTACTAATTTAACTACTTTCTATAATATTGATGTTGGCACGCAATGTAATCACTGTGCTGAAAGGAAGGCCTTACTCAGCAGCTAATAAATTAGAATGGCTGAAGTTATTAGCCTCGGATAAAGCGTTGTGTCATACTCCATGAAAATCGTGATAGCGAGCGCGTGAAAATTTTCTGCGGAACGACACGACCCACGTAAAGATACAGAACGGAGATTGTCGGCGACTGCTTTGTATGGTAAACACCCTTCACCCGGCGACGACGTTCAGCATAATCAGAGACCAGAAGAATTATTGCTCCTGTTTGCGCCAGTACATTTTTTCTCTCTCTCTCTCTCTCTCTTTTTTTCCAAGTTCGATAACCTTTCGGTTGAAAGGATGAGAAAGTAGCGACTTTAATCGTCTATCATTTCCTTTCCACGGACTGGTGGGTTCCGAGCGCGAATCGGCAACAGGTTTTCCTGGAGACACCGTTCCCTTAACGCGACGACGACCGGTTGACCTTCTTGCATTTTCCCATGACGAGCTACGACTATGCTATTTTCCCATGCGCAGGCCGATCATCGTCGGATAACGATCCTAAACCCCCTTCGGCGCGGTTTGTTTTGCCGCTGGTCGTGCCGGGACTGTGGCAAGGTCGTCCGAGCGTTTGGACACTTGTGCTCTTCCACGCGAAGTATAGTAAATCAAAATATATTACGGGCACCCATGAGTAATCAATTATTTGCAAAGAATTTGTTTTGCCTTCAGTTCTGTACCGATCGTTGAAGAGGAAACATTTTCGTTGAAGCAGCCTGTGTTTAAAATATTCTAAAAGAGTATAATTTCTTTTTACGACAAGAAAGATGGCAAACTGTCCTTGATAATGATGGAGATTATATTGTATAACACTAAGAAGTAAAAACTTGAATTTACTATAAAGTTTGTGTTTTAGATTTCAAAATAATTGATCACATATGGGTCCTCCAAATATTTGCTTCGTGAAGAATAAAAATATTCTATCCGAGTTGCAACAAACTGGAGTGAAATCATTTACTTTCTTAACATATTTCATAAGTTGGAAATAGTGTAACAATATTTTTATTCCTATTGTTGCCGGCGCGAAGTGTAAAGGTTCCCAAAGGTTGTTATTCCTACGTCCCTATGGACTATAATCTAGTATTTAGGTCCTAGAATCTAGCTTCCTATATATGTTACATACCTTGAAAATAACCTAACAATATTTCTATTTCTATTGTAGCCGGCGCGAAGTGTAAAGGTTCCCAAAGGTTGTTATTCTACAAATTGATTGCTTTTCTGCAATTCTTTTCAATGTTGATGGACCGCTGAATCCTGATTCGCGAGGACCGATTGCTCGTCCTTCGATCGGGCTTGCATTGGTAACGGTCGACCGTTAGCGGACCTTGAACGGGCAGGGTCGGGCCTCGCATGAACACTCGCGTAATTTACTATGGCGATCGCCGGAGGCGGCGGTGGCGGCGTCGTTCTCGTTAGTTGGGCCGATCGGGGAATTAAGAGGAGAGAAAGGAGGAGAGAAAGAGAACGTGAAAGTAAGAGGATCACCGGCTACCGGCTCGGCCAAAAGGATCGACCGAAAGACCGCGAGGATCGAGCGGCTCTCCTTGTCTCTACAAGGAAGGGACGGCGAGGAGGATCGATCGATGAATCACGATCGAGGTCGCGGATAAGCCGGAGGAACGCGTACGCGTCAGTTTGCATACGGCGAACTTGGCGGCAGGATGCGCGTTGTCGCTTTCCGATGCCCTCGACAACGTCCCCATAGTCGTTTATGCTAATCGGCTGGGTCCTTCGACGTTCCTCGAACCCCTCTGGCCCTTCGGACCCGATAAAACCCGACGATCGTCGCTCATTTTCGTCCCCGGGAAACGTCCGGGATATTGCTAATCGGCCAATGGAGAGATAGCGGCTGTCTTCTCTTTTCTTCTCCTCCCCTCCCACCCCTCACCTCTCCTCTCCATCGTTGATCTCGCATATCGGCTTCTTCAGGGGCTGTTGAACGCGCCACAGGACCAACCACCGGCCTCGTTAATTTCGCAGTCTAATATGAACGATTATCGACGGCATCGACGGCCAAGAATTCGACGGAATTCGCTCGTTGTTTTCTTCTTCTTCGCGATAGAGGTTTCGTGGCGGGCGTTCTTATGCCCCGATGCCGATAAGGAAATACCTGAAGACTTCCTACACGCGAGATAGTGCTGGAAGTTTTTTGATGCGGCGGAGAATGGAATCTTTGATAGCGTCGGCTTCGGTGGTTTTGGTTGGTCGATGTTGGCAAAGGTGGGGGCAGTGGTAGTAATGTTGTTGTGAATTCAAATGGGTCGCTGGATTCGTTAGTTTCCTTTGAGGTGTAGCAAGTGGATAGAAAATGTGCAGGATTATTTTTAAAACTTGAAAGAGCTATGGCAATCAGTGATACAGACGAATCACATATGACAAGTAAGAATCGTGTTAGTCGATGGATAGGGATGCACAGAAAAACTTTATGGATTATTGAAACGTGATAGTACAATCTTGCGACAAGGCCGAACAGAGCACAGAGTCGATACGACCTTTTCTACTTCTGTGTGCCCCTAAGCACTCCTGAAGTGGGTCCCAAGTGTTTCGAAACATTCTACGTAGAAAAATACGGAGACGGATTGGTGCGAATGGAAAAATGAAAATAGTTCACATAGGGGTTGGGACATAGGAGAACCAGAAAACGCGGACATGGGAGCACCAGGAATCCTTTCGCTCTCCTACGATCATTTCCATCGAAGGTGATTTCACGACGACCCAAAGAGGAGCTAGTCTCGATCGTCGCGTTATCTGCTCCCGCGAATCTCGGAATCAAAGCGTGTAACCGAGGGACAAGCCGAAGAGAATGAGAAAGATACGAAGACGAAGAGAGAAAGAGAGATATAGAGGCTGCCAAGCGAACAGGCAACACAGCTCGACGGTAGCGAGCTTTAATTGGTGGTTCGGCAGCTTCGCGCAATGCGCTATGGCGAAAAGAAACGCGAAACGTGCGTGGAGTGAAGATGCCACTTCGTTTTCTGCCGATTCGGTCCCGATCGGGCTCTCCGTTACCTTTGTCACTGTTTCTCTCTCTCTCTCACTCTGTCTTCTTCTCGCTGGTTACTGTCTATCCGGCTGCTCCGCTTTTAATGTCCGCCACAGTGTCACCTGAGATTCTGCTAATTGGACGGTATAAATTCGCCGGCGCGCACGGAAAGTTGAAACGACGGGAACGTGACGAGCAACGGGAACGTTAGTGACACTCCGCGGGGCTGCGATCGTTATCGAGCGGATTGACGAATGGCCGCTTTCCAGAGGCGTGTCAATGGAAAGACAAAAATGGAAGTCGGCTAAACACGGTCAATGCGAGTCGACGAAACGTCCCGGACTAAATTTTTGACAGCTGCTTCCTTTTTTATTTATTTTCTTATAATTATGTGCCAAGTTTTCAAGAAACATTTCAACTGACGTCTACGCGAAGCGCGCAAAATTCTTTCGACATCCAACACCGTTAGAGTGTGTTAGAGTGAAAAATCGCAGATCAATTTTTGAGAGCTTATTATTATAAAGAGGAGACTGTTCTTTATAACCTCGAAAGGAAACAAATCCGAAAAAAATTGTTCAGACTCCACAGGGGTGTCTGGATCTGTAAAATACGAAAAATTCTAGAATTGAGAATTTCTCGCTCGGTCTTGTGGAGAATGAAGAGGGTTAAACACGATCTCCATAGGTAAACAAAAGGTCCGAGATAATATTGCGAACAATTTCGTGATTCGATCGCGATTTCGAGGAAGCCCAGGGAAGAAATCGATGCCTGTTTCGAAAAGCCTCGGATATCGTTCGATCGAGATAGCGCAGCGACGAGCCGT
This sequence comes from Seladonia tumulorum, assembly GCA_913789895.3. Taxonomy (NCBI): domain Eukaryota; kingdom Metazoa; phylum Arthropoda; class Insecta; order Hymenoptera; family Halictidae; genus Seladonia; species Seladonia tumulorum. The sequence continues at coordinate 10,579,430 of OU565268.1, forward strand.
CCACGTGGACGTCCGAGTCAATGGTCGTTAAATTTAATGGGCCCGCTCGTTAATTCCGTACACCGACGGTTTCACGTACGCAATAACAAATTACGCAAACGACTCGGCTCGGCTCGGCCCGGCTCGAACTGACGCGCTCTCGCCGAACCGCGCGCGTATTTTCATAATATTCTCTCCGGGAACGTCGTCAATTAATGCGCTTGCGAGTCTCACCCTCTCGTGCACGCTCTGCCCGCTCTCGGTACTCGCGAGCTGAAACTCGAAGCGGGTAGCAGAATTTCGGAACGGCCAGGATTAATTTCGACGTTGGAACGCCGGTCACGATAACGCTCGTACGCAATGCATCGAATTATGATCGCCATAAAGATGTGCATATCGCTCTCGCCATTTTTTTTTTTTTATTGGTCGTCCTCTCGCAAGGACCCGAGGTGATAATGTAAATAACAAAAAAACGTCCACCTTCGAACTCAATTTGCCTGGCACGCGCATAATTTAATTGTCGCATTATGCGGGACGGTCGAGAGGTTGTTTACGACCCTGTCGCTTTTGCTGCGATCTCTGGATCGCGATCATTAGACTGTGGATCTTTCTGCAAATTTTTGAAAGCTATTTTATAACGACTGGAAAGTGTCTCGTGGTACAAATAAAACGGAAATACTAAAATTATTGCTTCTTGCACCTTGCAAAGTTGAAAATGCCATGAACGCATAAAGATCGAAGACATCAGTCTAATGATTATCAACCGCTTTTGAGGATCATTTTCATTTACGAGACAAATATCTTCTTCTGATGCTTTATATTCTCAATTAGATTCGCATATTGGAACTAATCGATTTTCCTTCAATTTTTCCTGTCCTGTAAGGAGAATGGTAAAAAAGGACCATTTCGATTCGTTCGCCGATTTTCTTTTTGCCACGGGGTCGTACGTTATCGTTTTGCTCTCGTTAAGCCGGCCCCGATGCGATCAACGAACACGCGAGCCTCGTAAAGACGCAGACAGTTATATTTTTTCTTTTCTGTTTCTTTTTTTTTTTTTTTTAGATTGTTCCGCGTTATACCACGCGGAAACGTGTAATTAAGTCGAATGTATCGCGTACGTGGCGGGGCATTAACTGTTGCCCCTTTAATTATTGTGCGTTCGGGGCCGCGGCCGTTTCACGGAAACCGACAGGATGCGGTGATACCTTCTTCTTTTATGTACAGAGCATAATTTCGGGGCGAAACGCGTGCACACGGACTGAAAAGTGAAAGGTGTTGACCGGCTGTTTCGTTAAAATGTGTACTCCTTGCGATCGTTCTGTTATTGTCGTGAAATCAACGTGATCTAACGAACTGAACGATTTCTCGTTTCGACTTTAAACATTCCTCCGTTCGAAATAGCTCGATCTAAGCCGATCAACATGCAATTTTATTGCGCAAATTAACACGTTCACTGATTTTATGCGTTTCTCATGCGATCGGCTTCATTGGACTATTTATGTGAAATGAAAATTTACGGGTTAAAGAGATCTCTGAAATTCTATGGATCTCTATTTATTTCAGCGTCAAGCGATTTCAGTAGGGAAGCCGAGGGACAGGTGAGGGTTAACAGGTGAAAATCCCGCGTAACCTATTTCCGGTCGGAACGGCGAGCAACTGGAAATCCGCGGAACAGCATCATCCCCGAAAACAACAAGGGATGGGGGTGGTCGGATTCTCTCATTTTCGATGCGCGCGCGAGAACGAGTTCTCTTTTCCCATCGGTTGCTCGATCGGGCAATCCTCGTTACGGCCGGCCGTAATCAATTTCACGCATTGATTAATACGAAGTAAATGAATACCTGGGAATCGTTCCAGGGCTCTCGATAGCCAGGGAGAGGGAGCAAGAGAGATCGCGATGGAGAGAGAGAGAGAAAAAGAGGAAGAGAGAGAGAGAGAGAGATAGGTAGAGAGGCCAAGCCACAGCGAGAGCGAGAGATGATTTATCCGGCGTGGGTCGAGGGCTGGCTGCCACGCGTAATTATCATACGACAGCCGATTAAAATTGCGGCGGTGCTCGCGTTCAACATCAATTTCAGCTAATTACATGCATTTTCATGTCTATGACGCCGGGACCCGGCCACGGAAAAATCGGCCGATACGTGCTGCTAGATCGCTGCTAGACCGGATTAGATCGCGCCAGCCGGTGCATTATGGGAGCGATCAGTGTCTCCCAACTTTGTCCAGACCGAGATCGATTTCGAACGAGCCGAGGACGTTTGACGCGCCCTTGCTAATTGAACAGGTGGTTGCTCCTGATTATCCCGAAATTTCAGCATACTACCATAAAATTTCCCAATTTTTTAACGCATTCTTCAAGTTTTTTCTTATAAAACAAGACCTCGCGAAACATTCCCCAAATCGAAAAATTGCACTCACCGAACCGGAGCAAACGTCGAAGATTCCCCAGCACGTCTCCCAGATCTCAGCTCGAATCCCCTAAGTTTCCTCCTGAAGCTGCGTTTCGCTCTAATTCTTGGTACACTCGAGGTGGCCCTGGGAATCCTGAGACCCCGTTGATCCTGATTTAGAACAGATCCACCGATCCTTCTCTCATCGAGATCTCTCTCGGACACTGCCATCTTCAATCTGACGGCTTGCTTCGTGTTCATATCACCCTCTCCCGAAGCCATCTTCTTCTCAGCGTCCGACCTCTCGTCGTCCTTGACCGTCTTCAGGATTGTTTCGGACTTTGCGTTTCCCAGAGGAGCTTTATTAACCTTTTTACCGATCTGAGGTTCGCTCTGGTCGCCGTTGATCAGACGATTGAAGTACTTCTTCCTTTCAAGGACAAGGTCCGCGGCTGGGGTAGTGAACACGTCATCAGAGTTCGTCGCCGAGGACTTCGACAGGATCAAACGGGGCACCGAGAGATCTTGATCCGGCAAAGTATGGCGATCTTCGTCGATCTTTCTGCCACTGGCAGCGACGCTGGGATCGCTGGTTGCGTCGTCGTCGGTTTTCAACGAGCTTTGGCTATAGGTGAGCTGGCTACCGTCTGAAGGATCGTCTCTGCTGTGATCCACGATCGATGGACGCGAAGAGTTCTGGAGATTGATCTCGATCGTCGCTGTAACGTCTTCTAGTTCGGCTACGCGTTTCTCCAAGAAGGCGATGCGACGGTCACGAGTTTTCAGCAGGAAGAGAGCCTTCTGGGCACGCTCCTCCTCCTCCATGACGTTTCTGAAACGATAGTTTAGTTGTTAGAATTACCGGTCTCCAGCAAAAGACTCCCCCAATCCAGAAAAGTCACTATGAAAAATCAAAGTCATAGTTCACTATGTAAATGCTTGCTCTACACCTATGTTCAATATCTAGAATTTGGAGCCCAGAATCTAGCTTTCATCTATACCCTAAACCATTGAGTTTAAAGCTTAAATTCTAGCTTCCTATGTCCCCATGGACTATAATCTAGCATTCAGGACCCATCTAATTGCCTGTGTATCTATGGACTTATCATCTAGAATTTAGAGCCCAGAATCTAGCTTCCTATATCTCTATTGGCTTAAAATCTAAAATTTAGAGCCAATCTAGTTTTCTATGTCCCTATGGACTATCATCTAGAATTTAGAGCCCAGCTTTCTAGCTTTTTGAGTTCCCTTGCTAAAAATTCAAAGTTTGGAGCCGAGCTTCCTCTATCCCTGTAGCGATGGACGCTCAGAATGTTTGATCTAGAACGGAAAAGTAGGACAACGAGAACGACACCACCGACCGCGGAATGTGTCCACGGCGAAGATAAAACCGTGGCAGAAGCGCTTTTCGCAGGACCCCGTCGTCAATTAATATCCCGCGAAGCCATTATTAACGTTCGTGGAAAGCGCCGGCGAGTTTCCGACGACTTAAAGCGCTTAAGGAAACCGAAATAAATTACGCCGCGGAGAGAGGTGCATATTTAATTCGAGCAATTAATGCCGTCTTGTAAAACACGCCGCTGGGGTGGCTGTTGCTGTAGTCCTCCCTCTTTCCTGGCAGTAATGAGCCCGATAAATCAACCGGCTCTGCACTCGAAACTTCGCGGATAACTTCGGGCTCCTGCAGTTTCTTCTCCCGGCTACCAAACGGCTCCAGCGAACGGCGCACCGTTGCTTCTTGTCTGGCCGAACGATTGATAAATAACCGGGGAAAGTGTCCCGACCTTACGACCAACCCCTCTTGTCCTCGTTCTCCCTTGATTGCACCGGTCTTCATATTTTTTCGGAATTTTTTAAACTTATTAGTACGAATCTGGAACCCTGTTCTTGTTTCTTAAGTTATTTTTTTTAGGTAGCTTGATTGAAAGAAAAATGTGCAGATATTAACTGCATCAATTTTTTGCTCGGTTTAACCTTCATTGAGGATTCCTTATAATGTTTACCCAGAAGCTAATAGAATATTAGCTAAATATGGAACACAAAAGTAATATTATTTATAACATTGGTTGGCTACTTCTGTTATTATTAACACATTGCCTGCCAATTTTATTCCAAGGAACCTCACAAGATTAAAGATTAAAACTCATCAGAATTCTTCGATCATTTATTTTAACAGTTCCGAAAATCCCACAATTTCTGAAAAAAATTTGTTCATGATAAAGACTAATATTTCATAAGCACAGCTAATCGGCGATTCGACAGTAAAATAGCGTCGAAATTTCCGAGCCGATCTGTCACAGCGCGAGTCAATACGCCAGCATACGGCGTAATTAATAGCGGGAGGAGATTGATCACGGGCGTTACTGTAAAACCTAATTAAGAGGGGTATAATTTCCTAATCGCGGGCACAAATCACCGCATCGCCCCAGCTGAAAGAAGGTATCGCGCGCGAATTTCGCCGTAATCCTCGTTGCCCGCCCTCTCGGATATACCCGGCGATTAATTAAGCATAAAAATCTGGTCGTTTGCGAGGAACGGAAGAAAGAGAAGGAAAAAAAAAGAAAGAAAAAACAAAGAAAAGAGAAATGCCGCAGATTGCCCCACTTAATCCCCCGGACGACCGCCTTCTGCGCTGGGGATGACGCCTCCTGACGTCCCGTTGGAAATTCATTAAAGCGATATCCCATTTATTCCGAACGACCCCCGACGTCTTCGCCAAATGAAAGAACAAACGCGTAATCTGCTACACTAATACGCGAACGACCCTCGCGAAACGTTTCATTTTCCGTGCAAATTACTCCGTGCGATTACTCGTCGTTATCAAAAGACTTTGAAAAAGGTTGCTTTTTACGACCCTTTTATCCGGGCCTCTGAAAAAAATTTTTTAAATTCGTACATTCGTACAAGTTAGAAACATGCCCAATAAAGTACGTTATAAATATACACAAAAAGGGTCGCTATTTAATACCGATTTCTTAGTTCAAGATCAACTCAAGGTCATAGTACAGTAGATCATTAAACTCGTCTTGAAATTGCACAAAATTTATACAGTCAGTAAGTATATACCTACTATGAGTAGCACTAAAAATTGCTATTTCACATTATTTTATAAAAATAACAAGAATGTGGCTATCAAAATATTTAGCCCTTTTTTTAATAACATACGCCCCAAGAAATGCTGAATAATTCCTGACGGATGCGTGTTTACAACCTGGATAATTGTAAATTAAAAATATTGAAAGACGTTATTTAACACGTAAACTTAGTGTTGAAGAAGTCAAGGTGACCTTGACTGCGAGACTTTTCCGAACTTTTTTTTAAATTCTCAATGTTGCACTTAGTGGACAGTGCATTGAAGACTGATTAACGTTTGTTAGAAATATTTTTGGGAAGTGCCCTGAAAATCCTGGGGACTAGATTGTGGATCACCCGGTAGAAGATTTCGAGATTCGATAGAGTCTCTGGGTTAAGCTTCTGACGCAAGGGGTTATGGTTGAGAATCGTTCGGAAGACATCGGGGACGCTGTTAAGCAGAAGGGGAGGCCGTATCCGTAGACAGGGGCTCGTAATATGGCTTATTAAAATTACAGGGCAGTCGTGGGTGGAGGGTTCGCGAGTGTCGACCGCATCCCGGCAAGGGACAGACCGCGACACAAGTCCGCACGCATAAGTCCATTCCACGGGTCTGCTGCTTTATACAACCTTGGTCCAGGAGAGCTCGACCGCTAGGGATTGCTCTCCCCGGACCACACCGGCAGGCCTTCCCGGATGAATGTTATAGTCTTCGGCCGGCCTTCGACCACGAAGAACACCGGACAACTGCTCGTCAGTTTCCCGGTGACCTCAAACTGCGTCGCCTGGGTATGATTTAATCGGCTGATTCTGATAACCCGGCGAAATTGCCGCTCGGGCTACCCTCCTAACCGTCTGACCGACCCAAGCATAGCATTCGTCTTCACAGCTAGATGCAAGCGCTAAATCATTCCCTAGATACTGACTCTTTAACACTTAATTCCGAACAAAACTATAAGACTTCGCTAGAAAAGCTCACTTAGCCACTGAGCACAAGATTATGTTGGAGGATGGCATAACAAAAAAAAAAAAAAGTGGAATAAAATAGTTTACGAAACTTCAAAGTTGTTTTCCACGAGAACGGTTCACTTGCAACTAAAAATCCCCTCGAGACTTTTGTTCCCCGTGATAAGCGCTAAACGATGCGACAGAAACAACAATTTGACCTTGAACACTATTCTCAAGGTCAAACCTGCGGCGACTTTATTTTCCACTTTCCGCCGATCGAAAGACGCAGAATCACCCGAGGAAACCTGTGACAAAACATTTTGTCACGTCCTGTACAGCGTTCCGTCGAAACGTGGCGCAATAAAACAAAACTACGAGTCACAGATCGTCTACGTGACCCGAAGGGAGACATCCCAGGGAACTACGTCGTCGAAGGCGCAACCTCGAAGGAAAGGAAAAGGGTCCAGGGAGAGGAGAGGGCACAGGGTCGGGCCATTAACACCTCCCGGACAAATCACTCGATTTTCTCGGACGATTTTCCCGCAGCACGTCCGGCAAATAAGAAAACACGATGTATCACCCGTGGGACGTGGACAAGGAGAGTACCACGGACATCGGGTGGAAAGTGGGATGGGTGGTTTACTGGCCGTTCGTAATGACGAAACAGATGGCCCTTCTTCAGGAACGCGAGTAGCACGCGTGTCCCGCAGGAAGAAGAGGGGACCTTCGCTCGGAGAAACCTTGATGAAGTGCCGCCATTATCGGTACAGGACAAAACCCACTTCTGCCTTGGACGTCCGGCGACTTTATTACCCGCGAACACACGCATCCACCACGGGTCCCACACCGGGACCAGCCTGTCATTCTCGAAGAGGAGAGCTGGAACGGGGAGCTTAACGAGCTTACCGTTCTCTATCGGACCTTCTTCTCCTCCTCGCGCCGCTTCGGTTAGTATAGCGACGACGCACCGTATAGTTTGCCACCGGTCGAATCTCTCTTTCTCGTGAACGACCGTGCGCGATATTTCGAGGCGGTCTTCAGGAATCCTCGGACAACGCTCGTTTGGGAAAATGGATGGGAAACGCTGATGGATCTGCGGAGCTCACCTTCCAGCTCCGCGAAAACAAAGCGAAGATTCGAACAATCTAATTCTCTTGCCACATCGAATTTCTCATCGTGGACAGTTCTGATTTGATCAACTCCTCTTCAAGCGTTTCGCATTCACCCTCGCACCTTTTTCACAACTATGAAATTAGTTGTCCTTAAGACATCTATTAATTTTTTGGTGTGCCTAATGCAACGTTTTATTTGTTTGATTTTATCGCTAAAAAGTGAGTACAGTGATTTCTCTATATATGTCGCCGAGGCCTGGATGATAAATGTCGCGGAACTATCCCCACTACCGCGGGGTATACCCAGTGAGGGTTCACGAAGCTCGAGAGGCCTTGGACGTCGAGTAGCGTAAATGTAAAAGTGTCTCCTATACGATACATGAAGCTGGCACGAACCGTGTTGTTGACATATATCGAGAATTCACTGTAATTGAATGGCCACATTAGTACTCTGGGTCGAGACAGACCCAGACTTCTCCAACGAGGTATTAACACTAACGGGCCCGTCAAATTGGCGGTTTTTAATATTTTTAATTTAGAATTGCTGTGATTGTAAACATGAAATTATTCAACAAATTCTTTGGGTATTATTAAAGAAATGGCTAAAAATTTGGATGCATATATGCTTCTTAGTTTTATAAATTAATGTAAAGTGGTCAGTTTGAGTGGTCTGTAACGAATGCTGAAAGACTATAGCGGTCGGCTCGACATTTGTTTATAGTAAAAGTACAGTGCTTTTTGCCATATCAGGGTTTTGTTAATCACGTTAAAAGTATACCGTCCGGTCAACTTAACATTTCAGAAGCCGCTTTCCCCTATTATAAAATGACCGCGTTCCACTTCTTAAATTTAATATTAAACGGTTTAACGTTCGATCGAATCGGGAAACCGATTCTAATAGAATTGATTTATTGAGTCACTGTTGGGAGACACTTCGACATGCACGAACGAATACACAGCATTACCGTTCGCAATTCTTACTTTTTCCGCAGCCTTTTGGCAAAGCGTTTATAGATCGAGATTAGGTACGCACGGAAACCTGTCGAATAGCTTGTTAGTCATGCTGAAAGTATGACTGGTAAAAGTGAAACGGTGTGACAAAATCTTAGCTCCGTCATTTTTGCAACAGCGTTTACCTTTCGGTTTCCTTTTCGTTATTACGCATTGTTAACACTAAACCTACCACGGTCAAATGACCGGTTTTATATTTTGCAATTGTTGAAATCATAAATATTCATTTATGGAAATTGATGGAATACATTTTTTTGTCCAAGCATCTGTTTAGATTGTAAATTACGGACGTTCAGAATAAATTTAATGTTGCCATTTTTATGGTACAATTTTCGAAATACTATTTTTGCTTGGTAGGTTTAGCGTTAAATTAATCTGCGATCGCAGACGATCGATGAAGGGTCGCGATATTTTGTTAAGCAGCATTGTTTCAACTGGTAACGCTATGTTTATTTGTTTCATTAATTCGTGCATATCATTCGCTCCACTTTATAGTAACTCTCTATGACGTTTTAATTAGAATACTGTTAACCCTGCGTTGCAGAATGATTTTTCATTTCACGGTTAGATCGGTTAGATAAAAAGGAATGTTCGTTATTGTGTATGTTTAATATCACAAATTGAATAGCAATTTATGTTAATGATTACACCAGGAATATTAAATTATGCTCCAGTTTGACTCACGCAATTAATCCAGGAGTGCTCCTCATTACGGATTCTAATTTAAATGTAGACTTTCAATACCTTTCCATTATTTATGCAACTGATTTGCATTCATTAGTCCCCGCTCGCTATTCAGGAAATTGTTGCATTTAAGGATAAGATAACATTAATTGAGGTCGGAGGTGAAATTCACTTGAAACATTGAACTTCTTTACAACGTGTTCGCAACGTACTATAATCATGCAACACAGAAAAAGGTTGTAAACGTGTTGGCAAAAGTATCATCAAAAAATTAATCACTTTCGTGTAAATCTAGAACAAAGTCGAGCGCTATTACGTTAATCTAATTTTACAATTTAACAGAATTGCACACAGTTAAACAGAGTGAGACACGCTCAGTCGCAGATTTAAACGCGGCTAAACGGTTAAATAAAATCAGACATGGTAAAGCGAAACACAATCAGCGTAGAACACAATGAAACCAAGTCAAACATGATCCAAATTCTACCGTGCTTGGTCTCGTTTCAAACAGAAAAATGGGACGAATACGTTCGAAAAAACGGTTCGTGAAAAACTAATCGAAAAGAAAAGAGCTTGATCACCGATTCTTCGTGGCAAATTAGTGAGTTCAAGGCTTACTTGCAATTCTTCGTCCAACGCTATGTCCGAGGATTATCTTCGACACATCCTGCGTAGAACGACGCAGAAGCCAGCGCTCGCGTAATCGTAACGAGCAACCGGCAACTCATCGGGACCAGAATCGGCGAAGTTCCGATCGACGGCGCTCGTTCGAGGCTTCATTAGCCGGCTTTAATTACGGGGCGAGATCGTTGTCGCTAGAACGGGAGACGGTTGCCGGTCTCAATAGACGGGCGCGCGTTCATTAATCATCTCGCGGTCGCAATTATCGTAATTAATATCGCCGGGGCAGTGCACGCGGACGAGTCGCGCCGAATCAAAGGAAAATCGACAATTTCGCGAGCCGCGACCAGGAAACGAATTAGAATCGGAAAGATGGCGGTCGTCCGGTTCTATTAGAACGTCCTCGATAATCGACAAAAACGCGGTCACCGGTGATTTATTCGTTCCGTATTCCCGTAAAACGCGAAAATTTACGACGGTTGTTTAGCGCTGGCAAATCAGGCGATTAGGCGGACGTTGATGGTCTCTGCGTTTGACAACTACTCGCGAATTAACTGTGGCCTCTCTTCTCCGGGCGACTAGGTTGTTAGGGCAGGTTTTTTGTAATTTATGCTGTTACAATTACTCCTGGACGAATGGGGGTTTTAATATCCACCGGACGATTTCAACGGGATTAACGCGTTCGCGGCAAGAACGAGCCTGGATTTGTCTTTGCGCGATCGCGAAAGACGAACCACGCAAGAAATCGTGTCATTTAGATCGACCTGTTACAGGAAGATCTGTTTTTCACGCGGACCGTTCGGCCAGGTGAGATTCCCTCGGTGTAAAATGCAATTACCGAGTTAGAAGTGTCGTCGCTTCTCGACGCGGTATCGGAGACGCTAATTTCAAGTCTGATGGCGTGCGATCGCTTCTTGCTCCGAATGTTTCTACGGTGTGTATCCAGCGTAATTAGGTTCTGAGTGTTCCGATTGTATTTCTGTAGTATCGTTGTTTTATAGCGTTTTTGCACAACGATCGTCGACGAGAGCTGCATGTGTCCCGAATCTTGACAATTTCTCGCCTCGAATAGTCTTCTATTTTTATTTTGTTAGAGTATTTATTGGTATCCTGGGGAATTTGAACATAAAACGTGTGATACGACGAAAGGGTTAAGCAATGAATCCTTGAATTTCTATAATCACTAGACCGCGGATTTTATGCGTTTACGACAAAAATGGGGAGATGCAATTTCAACCGGTAGAAGAATTAAGATAATTTAAGAACAGTGGTATACTATTTTCGATTTGTTAAAATTGTTAATGGTAACAAGAAATTTGTGTACGAGTTTTCTGTCTTGTAATTGACGAGGATAGTTTTTATTGTGCATAAGATCTAGTTATAACTGTGTTCAGTTCTCTCTCGATATAAGACTGGCTTCGATATACGGTGAATTCTTTATGTATGTCAACAACACGGGTCCGAATTTATGGGTTCCATAAAGGTGCAGTTGACATCCCGTTTTGACACTGAGCCGTCGAGTGGACAACTCAAACAGAAGAACAAGATCGAAGACTATTAACCCAGCAAATGAATTCTCTAGGGAGCCTGAGGTGAGCAAACCAAGGTTTAGGCCCAGAATGATAAAAAAAACTGTGCCCTTGAACCCTGCTTCTGCAGGAATATGATTTCTTGTCAGTTTCCTAGCTTGTTTCCTAAAGCTATGGGAAAAATCAGAGTAGGGAACCAGAATATTAGGAGAAATAGCCAACAATGATGCTTCTTTAGCTAGTACGTCAACATTTTCACTACGTGTGATTCCAATATGCGAAGGGATCCAAAAAAAGAAGCAGTTTCTTGGATTCCATGAAGTAGGAGTTTATCGAGTTAGGATAATCGAGGTTAATACTCGGAAGAATTCCGCCGCAGGAATATCTCCGGGATCCTCCAGGGGCGGATAACCTCAGTATCGTCGGGAGAAGGTATTAAACGGGCCGATCAGGCATCGAGACAAGAGTGTGCTCGGTGTGTATCATCGATCGACGTGTATTTCATCGGTACAGTAATTACATAACGTCACCGTGTGCCTGGTATAGAAAGCGGAGAGCAAAGCTCTCTCGGGCGGAGAACGTTGTGTGTCGGCGCGTTCCTTTTACAGTGGTGCTGGTGGTGGTGTTGGTGCTGCTGCAGTTGCAGTTGCAGCTCCTTAACGATCTCTCGCGCGATACCGCCTAATGACTAGCGGCGCGGGCATCATCGTGTCCCGATACGGCATTCGAAGAAAAGCATCGGGACCCGGGCATCCGTCAGCTCTCTGTGCCAGAAATCGAGCTGCAAGTCACGCCGGCCAGCTTCCGAGATCCGAGGGACCCCATATCCTCTTCTCGCCTTCGTTCAACCCTCCCCTTCTTCTTCTACCTCTTCTTCATCTTCGAGAGGGGATCGACACTCTCATTCTTTCTTCTTCTTTCTAAGCGGCGCTTCTTTTAGGCCATCGAACAGGCGGCGGCTCGGAATCCACCTTATTGACAGGTTCACGGCTCCCGAAGATACTCCTCTGCTATGGTATACGCGGCACGTATCGCTTCTACCTTTCTTTCTTTCTTCCTTGTCATCTCTATCTCTCGAGCTGATGAGAAGATTGAGAATTTTTCTGTTAAGTAGAAATTCTATCGATTCCGAGCCGCTACAGCGGAGCCTCGTTGCACGAAACGATAATGCGCGCAAAAATCAGTGCACGGAGGTGACCAATCATAGTGGTTAGCAGCGTCGATGTTCTTTCGTTTCCACGTAACCATACACAATCCCCACTAAGAGTTCCAGAACGTGTGACACCTTACGGTGGGAAACGCAAGTGTCAACGAACGAAGACGCTAGATTCTATCGCGCTTCACAAAATTAATCGTTAACTAGCCACAGGCAGATATTCGAAGATTTTGTTAGGCAGGAAGTTACGGGAGTTCGATGATCGACAATTCTTTGAAGATGATTCACTGTTCAGCGTTGGGCTTAGATAAACACGTTGAGACCAAGTAGAACACGATTAAACAGAGTGAGATCCAGTTAAGAGCCAAGACTCCGAAAATGACGGTAAGTTAGAGTGATTAGGTTACTCGACAAAATTAGACAAAAAATGGTTTTACGTGTCCCAACTTTTGGTCCTTATGGAAGAATATTTTTCGCTGGGATAGGGCTCATTCGAAACAAGAAGGTTCAGCCTAGCGCATGCTGGTCATGAGCTGACGAGATTATGCAGATATTTGGTAACATAAGCGTTAGAAGTTGCCCTAACATTTTATAATACAGAGAAAAAAGTGTGACTGAAGGCTGTGTACGGAAATTATGCAACAGTTACCGCCCTGCTGACCTTGCACAAGTCATGTGACTTTGGCCTTTAATCGTGTTTGGTACTGTTGACTCTCCCACTGGCAGAGAGGGGGTAAAATTTTCGTCCTAAAACACAATGGGACCAAGTCGAAGAGAGTTGAACAGAGTGAGCAAAATTATCGGTCGCAATTTAACAGTGCCAGAGACGGTAGAACGAAGTGAAACACACTAAACTTCTGTTTCTTTTTACGTGGACGCAATGTAAATTGCCAGAGCCGGGAAGAAGAGCAGGCTATCGAAAATCGGGGTCGCTCGATGACTCTGTCAACGTCGATCTCGATCTCGATCGTGACAAGAGGCTTGCGGATCGACTAATCCAGCGATTCACACGAGGCAAGGACGTGGAACGGCCTCTTGAAAGGTGCGACGGGGACGATCGTTCTCGCCACCGCATTTACAATCGTTAGTCCGCTCCCCCGGGCCCCCCTCTCTCTCTCTCTCTCTCTCTCACTCTTTCTGCCCCACGGTGGAATCGTTTAGCGTAATTACGGCTCTTGTCACGGTGGCTCGTCCTTTTTCCCCCTCGGACTCTCAGAGAAGACCCGCCGACAAATGTAACCGGTCGATTTTTTCCCGGATGGACCCGCTCGAGCCGTGGCCACTGGAACCAAACAGCTCTCTTTTCTTTCTCTCCTCTCTGTTGGTATCGTTGATGGATACCCGATGGATGACTGCATTCCTACGCTGGCGACGACATTAAGCCGATGCAACGGATCGGATCCGCGCGATGAATTCCCGCGAGATCGAGGCGAGGCGAGCGCCGCGTATGCGAAACGTCTCGGGCGCCTTTCATTCACTCACGGTATAATGCACCGAGCATAATCGAGCGTTAATTCATTGGCCCCCGGACAAAGGACCCGGTCCAGAGTGATACAAAGTCGCCGTTACGCTGCGGCGAGCTCGCCGAGAAGAGCAGCCCCGAGGATCGGCTTTTTGCCAGGCCTAACCCGACACGTTTGACTCGCCTCGATCTTCTTTCTTTTCGATCCGCGGGCAGATGAAGAGAGTCCGGCAACCGAGAGTAAAACACCGCAGGGTAAATACCGTGGAACTGTTTTACGGGGGAATTCTTGTTAACCGGCGGCCGCGATCCCCTCGGATAAGAGGACTCTTCGGTTGCTATTGTGCTTCGGTTCTTACCCCGCCCTCCTTCGTTATTAACTATTTTATCGTTGCCGGAGCATTAGCTCGGCCCATGCATAGCAAACGAAACACGCTGCTCCGTGAAATCGAAGGAGCACTGGCTTCCGTCCGACAAAATTGTCGGTTTTGGTATCCCTATAATCTACACTCTGTTTGATTTGGTTTCACCGTGTTTGACACTGTTTCGTGTTGAGTCACTCTGTTTATTTGTGTTTGGCTTGGTTTCACTGTGTTTATCACTGTCCCATCCTCGGCTTGTCTATCGTCTTTGATTTCACTATGTTTGACTGTGTTTGGCTCGGTTTCACTGTGTTTATCACTGTCTCGTCCTATATCTGTGTATCGTGCTTGGTTTCCCTTTGTTTGACTCTGTTTGGCTTTGATTCACTGTTTTTATCACTGTCCCATCTTATGCTTGTACATCATGTTTGATTTCACTATGTTTGACTGTGTTTGGATTTGGTTTCATTGTGTTTATCACTGTCCCATCCTGTGCTTGTGTATCGTTCTCACTTTCACAATGTTTAACTGTGTTTGGCTTGGTTTCACTGTGTTCACTGCTTTCAATTTTGTTTAACTATAATTCATTCCGTTCGACCGCATTTCGCACTGTTGAACTGCATTCAACTGTACGTTTCGCTCTGTTTAAAGGACACGTGTAAATACTGTGAATCATTGGAACGTAATACCCGCCTGCTACCATTACAATTAACGACACGCTGCACTAATACTTGTTCGTCGGGCGTCTCTACAGAGACCAAGAAACGATCTCAACGATACTGATTTTTTCACGATAACTGAAAATCTCGCGCAACTTGTTCAATCGCCGGATAAATCGTACCCGTGGCAATATTTCTATGTCAAGGCCGGTAAGTCAATCCCCGGCGGTTCCAGCATTAATCGCGTAATTATTCGCGAAACCAGTTATGCATAATTGGCCGGATAATTGCCGCGTAACAGGCTGCGCACGCCGCCGCCCAGAATACAAAGTATTAATTCCACGCGAAAATGTTGATGATCGGTGGCAGGGTAGACTCGTAACTTATCGTATCGGGACTCGTATAGTTAATTTATCGGGGAAAATTGCAGGATGTCCTTCTACGGGAGGGACTCGTGTGTCGTCGTTGGATTGCGTGGAGCCGTGGGCGTCGATGCACGCGGAATGCATAAGTATAAGTGTCGCCGAGCCTCTCTTCCTTTCCGTAATGAAACATTCCCTCTTATCGTGATCACCGTTGGAATGGCACTTTTTTCCCCATTAAACCACCCGATGACACAACCGGGCGAGCTGTTCCTGTGGCTTCGATGATCGCTTAACGACCTTGGAAAATGCGGATCCTCTTCTCAACGAGCAGAAAAAATTAGAAAAAAATAGGTTCGCTTCGGAGCGGCTGCTATAAATAGACCAGGGAATGCATTTTTTACAAAAATCGCTACACTGGATTTCATGCATTTACGACGAAACTTAGTGGATGTTTGAAAATGTAAAAATCCGGTCTATTGTCTACTGTTGTCTACTGATGTGTACTGTTCCCTAGTATATCATTCTCTCATGTTTACTATTGTCTACCGTACTGTTTGTGTACTGTTGTCAGGGTGATCGAAATTTACGGGGCATTTGAGGTCAGAGTTCGGGGGACCCGCACATCACAACGAGCATAATCGCGTAATTAGAATTGTATTCGTGTCGTTATTTCCGGCTTGTAAGTAGAACTTAATTTATACACCGGACCCCGGGTATTTTATAATATTCCTCGGAGCGGCCGGCGCGGCGGAGGCTCATTACGACTTTCTCTGTTCGTTTACGGTGCACCGTGGCTTTTGCATGGCGATTTATCGCGTCGAGTCCGGAGATCAATTACGGATAAATAAACTAGGATCGTTTCACCTTGTTCACCGGGGACACTGTGGAATTTCGAAGTCCCTGATCCCACGGATAATAATTAGTCGTTCGCAGATCTTTATGTACAGCGATCCGTTATCAATTATACGAAGTTGAAGTTGCGTAAAAGTTTCTTTTATTAATGATCTTGATATGTTCAAAATGAGGTAACGATTGTCTTTAATTCACATCTGACATTCTTACTCTTTCTAGATAGAACTTGTCATAAAGAAAATATTGATATAAAAATTAATATGTTTGTTCGTTGGGCAAACCAGGGGTAATTATTTACATTGGGGGCTTCCTCACCGATTTAGATGACCTTGAAATATGTTGTCAAGGTCATCATTCTCAACAACTTTTTCCTATACATGTTACCGCCGCTCACAATCAGCTTTAGTTTCCGAGATATTCGCAAAAAAGTTTCGACATCTCAAAAAGTGATCGGAGTAGGTGTGTGTAGGACTGTGTAAAATAGTATTTCAAATAGTTGACAGTAACTTATATTTTTATGATATTTTGTTGCCTGTAATGTTAAATTATTTTTCTGGCTATTGTCATTTTCACGAATATTGAAAAGTGTTCTTTACTTTTGTGATGCTATCTAAACTTTATAATTTTCTCCTCGAGAAAAGTGCGTGTGATTGTGAGAGTGTCGACAGTGTAATGAGCCTGCGTTACAGTCGATGCGCCAAAGGGATGAAACGCAGATCGCACGATCGCGATGCACCGTTACCCACCGACGAACACGGACGAATAAAAGGACGCCGCGAGATATCGATTGGCACAGTAAATGATTTCTAAATTGGATCGAAGGCGCGTGGCGCTCGCGCTCGCTCGTGCATAACGCGAAAAAATCTGCCGCGCAAAAATCATCGGTGATCTCTGCTCGATTCGAAATACGGAAGAGGCATCGCGAGTTGCGGTCGAGTCGCGGTAGAAATCATTTTCCACGAGACGAACGAAGGAAACATAGTTGTCGACGAGAATGAATATTTGACAGAGAATGTGCAAACTTATTGTTTCATCGCACATACAAAAATTCTACAAACGTAGCAAGGCTCATTAAAAAAATTCCTTTAATGTAAAATCGTCAAGTGGTATTCTAATATACTGTCTACCATTGACTGTGTCAAAATTTGTTTAAGTTTATGATCATAAGGGCCCCTTAAACTGGAAGGGTTCTGATATTTTTAATTTAACGATTATTTAGATTTTAAAGATACATCCACGAGGTATTATTCAACTCTATTTTTTATTAATTATTTTTAATTATTATTTCTGGTATAAATTATTTAAAAAATGGCTAAAAATTTCTATATATACGTTCTTGTTATTTTTAATAAGCACAATGTCTTTTTAGTAAACCTAGTGTTAACAAGTCCTTCAGCAATAGCAACTTTTTTTTCTGCAAGTATTTCATTTAGTATTATTGAAGGTTTTTGATTATTGAAAATCTGATTAATACGATACCAGTAGAGAAATCGTTAACCAGCCATTGTGGACTCGCAATTTGATCGACAGAGGGATCGATATAAAGAATTCCCGGGCGAGAGTATGGTTGTTTGCGCGGCGCCAGCGTGTCCATGCTCGCGTCGAGCAACAACAAACGTCGTCGTCGTGTAGAGCTCGCCGAAAAACTTTATGAACGGTTTATGAGCGCAATAATCCGCTCGCGAGTAACACAATACAGGCTAATTATAGAGGACGAGGTCCAGGCCGGTCGACAGGCATTAACGTACCCGTTAAACTCGCGGCCACGACAGCCTGGGTGGCTTCCCTATTTTCGTCTTTTTTTTTTCTTATTTTTCCTCCTTCTCCTCCTCCTCCGTACCCCCTCTCGCCCTCTCTTTTTCTCTCTTTCCGAGTTCGTCTCTCTTTCTCCCGTAGTTCTTCGCCGGTGTTCCTCGCACTTTGATCCTCGCGACGCTAATGCGTCTCTGTTATTTCAGTCCTTATCCCTGACAGCTAGACCCCGGCGAGACGCTTGACAACGACTTTTTCGATTCGTGTAAACCGATCCCCGAACGACCTCGCGGTTCGATCGGCACGATGACGTTCCCAGTGACGTGTTTCGTCGAACCTGTTGTGTTTTGTGTGGCAATTAGGCGACCGATTAGAAGAACTGGAAAAGATTCAGTTTAATGCTAAACGTAAGTACCGACCTACAAATGTAACAGATACATGTTGCCTTATAAAAATGACAAGATTTAATTTATTTAGACTTCGCGCGGTTCTTATTGCAATGCGTGCTCCACTAAAGCATCTTTATAATTTCAATAATTGTTAAATAAAAAATCTAGAACCGGTCATTTCACCGGCGGTGGTACATTTAGTGTTAAATAGTTGCAGAAATGAGTGTAAAATATAAAATAGGCGTAGGTTAACGAATTATTCGGAACTGTGGAATCTCAAGTTAATTTATATGTACTTGGAAATTTTTTTAATGAGGTTATTAGGGTCGTTAGCAAGAAAATTTGTTGGAATGTCTGGATCTTTAGGAAAAATTGAAATTTTCTGAAATTGAGTATTCTCCTCTGTAACTCCGTAGAATGGAGTCAAGATCAAAGGGTCATAGCTGAGGCAAAAGTCATTTGAAACGGTAGAATCTTTACTTTTAAACCTTCTTCCCAGATTGTAGTTGTATTTATTATTAAATTTATTGCAATATAAATTGAGCACTTTGAAAATTTCGAATAATTTTGCGGAACTTTTCACTGTTCACTGTGTCAACAAATTACATTTCCTCAGGGATTAAACAATTGGATTCCAACATACATTGTACAGTATATCGTTGCTTTCGAATTTTTTTCCTTTTTTCGAATCATTCTGCTCCACTTGAAACTCGACAAGGTCAAAATCCACGCGCCTTTGCGAGTTAAAGATATGACGAATCGCCGGGAACCATTTTCTTTTTTCTTCCGAGGCTCGTGTGGTCGTGCGATCCCAAAACCGACAGAAACATAATCGACCGACGAAGATTTTCGTTCGGCTGACACACCGCGATCAGTCACTGTAATTGGTACCCCCTCGCGAGACGAATGTTAATACATCGCGGAGAGGAGAAAAAACCGAGGAACAAATTGAATCACCGGTGCATCGCGGGATCAGGAGGTCACCGCTGGGATCCCGACCTTGTTCCCAACTGAGCCCGGCAACGGGCCGATAATTAAAATTCTCCGAGCGATCCCCGTTCGAAATTAATCGCCACCGTAACTACATTTCGTTAATCGAGTCGCGCAAAAATGGGTCGTTTTTCGAAATTTATCATCGGAAAAACTAAATGGCCGCACAGATGAAAGACTTTTTGCGACATGTTCGCGCATGGTATCGTAGACAAATTTTTGTAACCTCTTGCAATTAGAAAATCTCGGAAATAATCAGTTCTTGGATTAACACGTTGACTGCCATGTCACCCATATGTGGGTGACGGAATTAGTTGTCAAGGTTTTAAAATTAATTTTTACGTTAATATATTCATTGTACCAAATTTGATTAGGATGTATAAAATGCAAGAAAGTTGGAGGACTACTCAATATGATACATTTAATTCTTTTCAATTTTTATTTCATTAAATAACTTACTTCAATTTTACGGAATTTTTGAGGTTTCTAGTTTGGCAGTCAAAGTGTTAATTAACACTAAACGTGTACCACCACCCGTCAGATTACCTATTCTAGATTTTTTATTTAACAATTTTTGAAATTATAAAGATGCTTAGAGCACGCATTGCAACAAGAACCATGCAAAGTCTAAATAAATTGAATCTTGTCGTTTATAGCTCGGTGCGTTTAGTGTTAACAATTAAATCAGGGGTGAAGCGAGCTTTTCGAGATAGAAAAAAAATCGTTTCTGGGTTATGCGGAGGTTTCTCGCGAAATGGTCTCGGGTAAGGTCGTTTTACATAGCGGTAGACGCGATTACGGTATCGGATTACGCTCCCGGTTCGGGGTATTAATGTTGATTTCGCGACGCGGAAAAATTGGAGCGATTTGCGGTCGGGGGTTCGCCAGCCTCCGAGAAAAACCGGCTGCAAACTCGATTTCAGACGCGGCGCTGACCGCAAATCGTTTCCATTCTTTTCCAACGGGGCAAAACCTGTCCGCCACGCCGCCTTATCTTGAAATCGAACTTCCCCACCGGCCGCTGGGTGCGAAAAGGTCACCGGTCATCACGATGATGGGAAAGTGGAGACCAAACGTCAAGGTCACCTCCGCTCGAACCGCCAAGGTCGCGAGAACTTCGAAAACACTCGACTACTAAACGCATTATTTGCCCGTGATTATTCCACAATTTTTTCAAAGAAAGGAAAATTTCAACGAAAAGTGTCAGTCTGGTTAACCCCTTGTACTACGATTTATTT